>OY740767.1:34884112-36084112 GCA_963513935.1 Aphrophora alni
TATTTGGGCTATTGTGGCTATATTTAATAAAATCGCAATTTTATTTTTTTTTTCTTATAGCTGCGACCACTCCCCCCCCCCATTATTAATTATTGTAAAAGTGACAAAATTCCGAAGTAAGGCCAAAATTCTGCATATACAAATTTGATTAAAATCAATGTACGTGTTTGGTGTGTAGACCAGAGCACAACAACAAACAGACATAATTACAAAAACCACTCTTTTGAACTCAGAGCTTCCCTCAAAACTTATATTACTCCGTATCGATTTTTGACACATAATACAACTTTCTTCACATAAGGTGTATGTAAAATTTAGAAAATAAAAATGATGTAGAAGGTACAATTAGTTTGTGAACATGTAAACATCTGAAGATGTCACGTTCATCGTAGAAATGTTGTCTTGTGTAAATAAAGTATTTGTTGGTTTTTTGTTTTATTTCCTGAATGTGCTAAAACGTTTTCTGATTAATTTTGTTTGCACAAAGTTTGTGTAAAACTTTTAAAGTTCTGAACCACAATATTATACTTTAACCTCTATTTCTCTTAATTTTTGGCAAAATTTTGGCGTCTTTATGTAAGACTATTTAATTAGGACAAATCAAGAAGACAGTTAAAGGAAATATTTACGTAATAAAAGAAAGGGCATTTTTATTTACAATATTTTTTGGTAGTAACCCGAGTAAATCCGTAGATTCGCCCCTCCCCCGCCACACAAACCCTTGTATCCGTCCATGCCAAGAGAGAGAAATTTTGATAGGGTAAACATGAGAATCGATTGATAAATATTTAAAAACACTCACGACACAAAGCTAGCGTTAAGATCAAACATTTGCTTGTCGAACTTTCTTTTGTCAGCTGCTTTAACGGGAACGGCTTTTAGATTCGTATTTGTTTTGCTTCAAGCGTTACAAATGTAATTTATATAGATATGGAGTACACAATGTTGTAAATAAAGTGTACTACAGTAATTGATTTCGCCACGTGTAAATATGGCGAGCCGCTTTTCTCGCAAATTAAAGAGGAAAATAAATTACACTCTCTTTGTATCCACAACCGGTTTAGGCAAAAAAGAAACATCCTGATTATAAACAAGATATTATGAACTATCTTGGAAATAAAATATTTACGTAATGAAGTGTTTTATATGTTCATTTCATTATTATCAAGAAGGAACTGTAATGGTGAATATAATTTTTTTTTCCAAAAATTGTACATAAGTTTTTAAAATTTTTGTCGGATGGATATATATATAGGTTTTTTTCATTTTTTTTTCTTTGTATTACACGTATTATGAAATTACAGATGTGTTTATTTTTCTAAATATATGAATATTGTTTTAATTTGTTATGATTGGAGCGACCAGGTAAGGTTGTTAACTTAAAAATTTCAAATGAAAATAGGATTAACTGTATTGTCATTTCGAATATTTACAGAAAACAATACTAATAGCTCAACCCTTTTATAAATACAAGCCTAATAAAACTGAAGTATGCTGTCAAAAATGAATTTTATTAAATGTGATCATGGACGAAGAGAACAATTTAAAAAAATATCGTTGTCACTAAAATTCTTTTTAAATAGTCATTTAAAATGATGTTTCTTGGTCACAACTTTTCTATTTTTTTTCTATCTTCGCCTCTCTATAGGAAAATAATATATTTACAATAGTCTATGAATCCAAGATAAAAACCAATTAAGTTTTGAAAATTATTTAGATTTAGCCTACAGCTGTTTTGATTTTAAAATGCAATTAAAATTCTGTTTGTACCTATTTTTCTAATGTCTTTTAAAATAAGCAATATTGTCAATTAATTTAAATTTTAATTTAATCTACTGCATGAGTTATCATATTTATATCTCATAATTATATACGAAATAATAACTTATATGAATTTTATCTAATAATATAATTTGTCTGTATTTTATCGTTATTTTTGCTAACGGTATATATCTAAAAAAACTCAAATAAGAACTTTGTTAACATTAAATAAATTAAATAACTATAAACAATAATAACTATTTAGAAATATTATTTCTTCTCGTGACTACTTGTTTCACAAATTATCCACACGACTAAGTGTTAAGGGCAAACATTAAAAGTTCATTGCCCCACCTTTATATATTAAGTTTAATTAATAATTCCCTTTCATACCTTGATATCTGGAATTTGATCCTAATCCAAATTTCAAGAGGTGTTAATTACCTTCCACCTTTATTAACTTAAACATAAAGAAAA
Organism: Aphrophora alni; assembly: GCA_963513935.1. Taxonomy (NCBI): domain Eukaryota; kingdom Metazoa; phylum Arthropoda; class Insecta; order Hemiptera; family Aphrophoridae; genus Aphrophora; species Aphrophora alni. The sequence continues at coordinate 34,886,351 of OY740767.1, forward strand.
ATTCTATCAAAGGAATGTACTCCTAATTAAAGACACCACAATTGCCTACTTGTACTAGGCAAATAAAGCGGAAATAATACAAGGGTATATACACCAGTTTTCAATTTTACTTATAAATATCTCTTCATACATGCTGTTTATAATTAATTCACAAGTACATACTAAATTGCTGAGTAACTTACTAGCGCTTTCCAAAGCCTAATTCATAAACAAATATTATGTTTTTAATTCTTCGTACTATAAAGGAAAAAAACACTGTAACAAACATAAAAAACCTAAACATCAAACAGCTAAACTCAAACTCCAGTCAGGTTTTCAATCGGTATTATATTAAAAATGGAACACGAACCAATTTTTTTCCTTAAAATATGATATATGTGATTTATAAATCTTAAAAGTGCGTCAACAATATATGTTAATCGTTTGAGAAGATTTTGAGATATTTGATTTTTATTACTTAGTCCTTGAAATCGTTCTAACTCTAAATTTGTATTGACACAAAAATGGAAAATCCCGTCCAAAGCGTGATCAAAGTTTGCCAAAATACCGAATTTCCTTCAAATCAGTTCAATGCTAGGGGGTTTGGAGCATTGCACTGATGTCGGGCAGACATACAGCAAACCAAAATCAGCTTTTAGTCTCAGAATACTTAATTTTATATGTAAAGGATATATACGTCTTGTAGTGTGTATGATCGAGAATTTCAAAGCACATCTTCCCATCAGTTTCATAATAATTGACTTATTACCGATGTTAAATTTTATCTTCCAAAATGTACTAGTGGTAGTTTTTAGCCTTCAAGTAAAGTTGCGATTTTGTTAATTTCCCCTTATAATAATTATTATAAAAATTAAAATTAGTTTACTGATTTAAAATTTGTCCATGTGTATTTTTGAACATATGAAATCACATTATTAAGTAAAATCACATATTTTCTCCAATTAATTGTGATAGTAATAACTAACTTTTTCATTTCCTGATTTTTAGGTAATATTATATGTTATCACATATGTCATATTGTCGTTGTCGTTTTTAAATTTCAAGATAATATTAATGAGCAATTCTTAATCTTATAGACACAATTATTTTAAAAGAACTGTAAAATTTAATAAAACTTTCTGTAACTAAATTCATCGAACGTTTAAAACGACTTAACAACAATGCTATATACAAGGATTGTCTTAAAAATACGACTGCCTCCTTTGTTAAAAACAGATTAATTCATTTCTTTTTACATATTTATGTTCACTGTAGGCATTTTAGACTCAAAAATTGCTTTTAACTTACACAACTGGTTATCGTTTCGAAAATTTAGATCAATAAACGTTGAAAAATCCACTGAAATAATTTTCTCTCATACACCATTCACAAAAACAGAAATGTTTCTACAAAAGAAAAATTGTTTAGTTTTAATTCTTGCCTTAAAGTTGGTATAGAAGTAACATACCTAAACCTTTTGAATATATATATATATATATATATATATATATATATATATATATATATATATATATATATATATATATATACTATGAAAAACATAGTAATTTATATTTTTTAAATAGACCCTAAGGTAGCTTTGCTTGTGCTAAACACTCCTAAAAATAATCAGATTTAATGATGAATGTCAAAGTTGTTTTCCAATTGCTCCTAATTTTTTTATTTTTTTTAGTTCATTCGTGATTTAGTACACTCGTCTGGTACATAAATCTCTCCATTTAACCCAAATTTTAACAAAAAGAGTTTGTCTCGTTTAACAGGTTCTTAATATTTATAACTGTAATTCTGGAACAAGTATTTTTTTTTTGAAGGAGATAACAACCAGTTTGTTTTTTGGCCTATAAATTCTACGTTTTACCAAATTTGCATATAGCCCATTTAAATTATAGACCGTTTTAAGAAAATTGTAATTTTGATCTTACTGCAACTACCCCCCCCCCCCCATTTTGAGTCTCGAAGCGTTTTTTTTAAATTTGTTCATTTGATAGGAACTGCACAGACGACAGATAGACAGGTGTTTTCTTCTAAAATAGCGACGTTTTCTGGTGTCAAAGAACATCAAAATGGATTTGTCCGCAACAATATCGATATGGATTGTGTTGACAAGTTGCTATACATTACGAATGAAATTATGTATGAAATTAGAAAATGTAAACTTTATTCAAAATTATAGTTTTTCACATTTTTTCCATGATTATGAAAAAAAAAAAACAAAACTTTTTATGTGGACGAACTAGAGTGTAAATACCGTAAGATTATTATCGTATTAATTTTATTCATTGCCATTTTTGAACATTTTCATTGCATTTAATTTGTTATTAATTTTTAAAATAAAAGTATCCCAGCCTGTTTTTATTTTTATATTAAGCTAACAACATTTTTAGTCATAGTATACAACGAATAATACCTCTAGCAAGATTTACAAAGTTACCACCACCCACATTCCCCTCCCTATCTTTCAAAACAAAAAACATGACTTAATCCTATGGAATTAAGCCGCGTTCAGTTCCAAGCTTAATCCTTCTCCGTCGATCCTCTATCATTCTTCCTAAATTTACTGCCTACCTTCTTTTTTTATTAAAAAATTGGAAGGTTTACAAATGTGTTCAAATTTTATTAAGTTTGTCACTATGAATTGCTTCGGATAAATTATTGTCTTCTTTTACTTTCCTCTTTAAAATGTTGATGCTAATAATTTATCCTTCGTATTGCATAGTTTTCGAATCGTAAATTATGTTTTAACAAAAAACAGAAATTAGGAAATTCCATTCTAAGGATAATTATAACGATCAAACTTTAAAATACAGAGTGTGTACCATGATAAATGTAAACAGATTCCTTACAAGTTTTGACGATCTATATATACAGAGTGAAACAAAAGTTCGGAACACCCTCTTTTTAACTCTTATTCCCCTGTTGATATCAAACATTATTTTTACATATTCAATATTTGTGATAAGCCGCAATATTATTAGTAGTTTAACAATTGTGCTATATTTGGGGGTTGGGGGAGAAGATATACTCAACATATTAAAAATTAATCCCTAGTTGAGTCATATATCTTTTTTAAAGCTCATTTAAAAACAGTCATTGGTGAAAACTGAATTTAAAATCGTTTTCCCAATTAAGCTATTGACCAAATATTTACGAAAATCTAATTTTCAATTTATGGTATTTAAATTATTTTGTATTATTTGATGTTTGTGTGAAAGATACTAGAGGAGAAGAATACTAGAGATTGGCCTCCATTGGGGTGGAGTGGGGACAAAAAAATAATTTAAATAAAATCACTTGTTGAATTATACTTTATAATAAAGGTATATTTTAATGGTTAAAACAAAATTTATATCCTACCCTTAATAAAAGATAGCTGCCAAAAATATATGAAATTAGTTCATCAAAGATTTTTTATGTTGGTTAAAATAATCATAATTTAAAAATTAGGTTTTGATCCTATTTTTTATAAATAGCTTGATTTCTCTATGGAATAAAGTTCTCTTTAAATTTCATTATCCCAATACAGCGGTGTTCAAAATATGTTTATTAGAAATAAAGTCTACATGTATTTATTTGCTTCTGTATGGTCTATATTTTGAATTAGTTTATAGTTTAGTAACATTTAGCATTCAACTTACAAAAGTCATAAAAGTCCATAAATGGAAAAGTCACGCAAAAGTTGAGTGTTAATTGTAAAGTAGAGATAATCGTTTAGTTTGCAATTAGTTCATGATAAAAACTCCGATTTTATTGACAACCAAAAAACACCTCTTTTCATTAACTAAAAGTCGTCAGCTTTAGTTTTCGTAAATAGAAACCATCATTACCAAAAAAGGTACTACAAAAAACCTTATACAAAACTGTGACAATTGGTAAATGAAAAATGCAATAACACTAAAGTAATTAACACAATACACAGTATTATACAGTAACTAGAATTATATACAAAATAACAATGATATATTTATGATCATATATATGTTTATATTAATAATATATATAATATTTATAATAATATATATGAGCATAAATATATAATTTAATATTGATAGATGAAGCCACGTTTTAATATAGTTGACCTCATATTATTATAAAATATGAATATTAGGTTTCATCACATGTTCTCAGTTTGTATATTATACAAGTGGACGTATGATTCAGATTTCACAAGCAACGTAAAGGACACATATTCCATGACATGTCCTTCCATCCTTCCGTCTGTCATGTCCTTCCAACGCGTTAACCTAAATGAATCAGCAAATTATAGGACAGTGCATATGGTTTGGAAAGGCTCATTTAATGTACAAACTGCTATGAGATGTGGCGGGGCAATACGGTATTCGTCCCTCCAGCACCCACAATCCGGAGTTTCAAATTTAAATAAATGTAAATGAATTGTTCTTAATCTGGTTCAATTCTCTCCAATATACAAAATTAAATCCTGCAACTTCAGTCGGCACCACCTCTTCAAAAAATTATGATTCTCGTGTTATCGGTAAAAGCTTGAAAATGTACTATGCACGCAGTTTTAAAAGGTCAATTATCTAAAAACAAACTGCTATTTATTTTTAGGTTTATGATACAACTATTTCACCAAAAACGCATGAAAACTAAATAAACAATGAACAACGTTTCGTAAATAAATTAAAACATAAATTATTTCCACTGCAGTGTTCTTTCTTCTTCCGTTTACTCGGATATATCATGTGATTAGTGACATCGGCCACTGTTGTTATCAAATGAGAGAAATATCACAAAAAGAGCTTAGTTAGATAGGGCGATGTTGGAAACTGCAACCATAAACTATTCGTTAGATTCTTAGGAGTAAACTTGATTATTAAACTACACACTAACACAAGAAATGGCAACACCACGTTGTACTGAAATCATACACTGTTTTCTAACTTCCAATATTCTAATAATTTCATTAATTAATAACGGGAGTTGATCCAAACTCGGGAAACGTCCTGTATATATTTTATATATGCCTCCACGAAAATGTCAATTGTTGGGGTGTTCAAACTACACCAACAATATGAACAATCCAATAACTTTAAAACTAGGAAATAGTTTTACATTTTTTGAGTTATATTTTAAATTTTTGATTAAATAAATAAAGTAAGACAAGAAAGAGACAATGCAATATATGTCCTTACAAAAAAATAACCAAATCAGTTGATCCCTATGTGCTGAGGAGCAATACAGTGGAATCGGAAGGAAAGATCAATAGAAAAAAACTTATAAATTATAAGAATATTTGATGCAAAACGTTTTGAATGCCGGTTTTTTAAAAATTTTAACGATGTACGTCTTACCTTACCTAATATTGCTTTAAAGTCTACATTACGTTTTTTTACTTACACATTATACGAAATATAGTTAAGTATGATAATCGACGTCTATTTTTACTGAACTTCACGTTTCATGACCTCAGAAACCGAGAAAGTGATTTTCAGCGTGCCGTCCGCCCTTCGTCGTTGTAGTTGTCGTCTGTATATAAGTACCATAGTGGCTACAAATATGTACAAAAATCTAATTAGAAATGTCAAAATGGCAGCTATTTTTTTTTTTTTTCATATCTCGTGTCTTTAAATTATAACACACTAAATTAGATAAAAAAAAATCCAGATTTAAATTCTGTACGTAATGGTCCAAACTCCAACTCTCTATGATGACATTAAGCAAATCTATTTTCAAAATATAATTCCCAACCCAGGCCTCCCATGAAAACTTAATATTCTTGTAGTTACGAGATGTAACATGGCCGTGATACTGAAATGAGCGAAGCGAATTTATACACATCTACGAAGTTCCTTGGTTTAGTCGACATCAATAAAATCGTTATATTATTGTCAGGTTTTACTTAAATGAATAAAACTTGAACACAAATTCTCAAAAATAGTATGTTTATTTATTAAAACGCGTTCCAACGACAAAGTCGCTATCTTCGGTGATGAACGAGCTACAACTAAACTATAACCATACCTGTATATACCTATCATAAAACCTGTGAAATAACTGTTTTAAGCGAACTAAAATGCCCAACAGACCAACTTTTTTGGACTACAATTATAAAATCAGCTTTTATTACATTGTTTGATGGTCCTGGGTAAGTATCATGATTGCGTCTATCAACTGGTACGAGAGACTGATACGAGCAAAGCGAGCTTAATATTACACGTCTATGAGACTTGTTAGAGCTTAGACGACATTAATTAAAGAATAATACACACAATTAAAAAGTACAGACAATCGGTATAACAACTGTTTTAAACTAACCCTGCTGGATAACGCCCCTTGATCTACTCACATAACATTTCGTACAAAGCCCGAGAAACCAACCTCTGAGTTGGGCTTGTATTACATTGTGTCGTGATGGCCCATCAATTGGTTTTAAGTGCAGTAATCATTTTTTTTAAAACTTTTAATTCTTGTTTGTACAACCTACAACTCTTTATGTAATGAAATACCGTAATGGATATAGTATAATATGAAAACATCAAGTACTTTCTTTTAAATATCTGCTTAAGATGAGCATAAGGCTAAACATACGAGCTTGTTCCTCGTAAATCAAAGTGTCAAAGTTGAGACGGATTTATTGTTGTAAGTCCTTGTGTGTATTTAGATAGACATCGCTTGTATCGGATGTAAGAAGCTACAAACTTTATTGTAAAACTTTACACAACTTAACTTATTTAGTGTTTTTTTTTTTTTTTTTATGAAAATAATTACAACGTTCTGAACATTTGTTTTACACTCAGGATTAGAAATAATACAGATAATATTTCTTGCACAATTTTGTAAAGTGAAAAATAAATACAATAGCAAATGGAATATACAGGTCTTCATTTGATCATAACTAATAGAAAAAAGTACTATAAATATATTGTTGTCATATGTTCAATTAAATTAAAATATCCCATATTGGAAAATAAATGGTTTATTACATTTCCTTGTTCGCTTTATATAAGGAGTATATTTTCTCAACTTTTTCCATAAATTATTTGTAAAGGATACGAAATAAACTTAGGACAAAGTTATATTTTCTACAGAAAAAAATGTATATTATCTAGAAAATTACCGATCTTTCGTATTTTCCGTAGTGAAAAGATAATGTGATATGTCAACGATGGTTGAGAGATTTTCGTGGAAAAGGTAGTTTTGATTTTAGTTGAATATAAAAAAATACTTTTCGGAAATAGTCCTTTTAGTGCCTTAAAGAACAAACGGATGAAACGATTTTGAGAGGCGTTATTTGGAAGCGTTAATTTTTGGTAATTCAATATGGGTGTAACAGTTTAATAATAAAATTTAAAACTTACATTTCCTTCAAATATCTTCTAAACTTATCAAATATCTCAAAATTCTAATTCAATAATTTGATCAAGTTTAGTTGAAATGGTATTTGAAAATTGTTTAAAATTAAATTACGGGTCACAAATTTATTGGAAAATGCAAAAACGAACTCTAACTGCTGAGGATTTTTCGGGTCCGTACGTAAAATGACGAATCGTTATAATTTCATGCACGTATCTGTCCGCCTGTCTGTGTGTAAATTGCAACCAGTCTACACAGATAAGATTATAAATCCTATATATTTCAAACTTTGCATTTACATTCTTTGTATTGTCCTACATATAGGAAAAATATAGCGGTAACGAACCAAAATTACCCTGGTGTAGTTAAGGGGCAAAAACTATCGAGCTGAAAATTTTTATTTTTGGAAATATTATGTGTAGGGGTACAAATAAAACTAAACGTTTATTTGATGAAGATTCATATGTTGACACTAGGCCGCTTATAAACCTGGACTTTATAAAAATAACTGTCCCCTTTTATGTCCACGGACCTTGTTATATGGCTTTAGTTCACGCTTGAACATTGTATTTACTTGATTTAGTCCCATTACTCACACCATGATTAGGGACATAAATCTTTTTTATGGACAGAAATTTTACCTAAATATTTGATTCTGCTTTTAAGATATTGGAACTTCTTATAAACGCCCATAAGAAATTAATTTTTGACAAATGTTTCAAGTTAGATATGGATGAGTAATTTTCGTTTCTCTAGTATTTAGTTTTGTGTTTGTATGTTTGGAAAAATTGTTCAGTGTTTGTGATATAAGTAGTTATTATAGACATAAATTTGAAAGTAAGAAATGATGTTTAAAATTAATTGTTATGTTCCAAAAACCATATTATTATTTCAACTACTAATTAGATTGTTACGTCTTTGTTATCTTCCTAACTTAAAAACATTTACAGACACGGCATAACATGTGCAATTTGTCTTTACTAAGTTTTTAGCACACGAAAAAAATAATGCCATATAACGGGCTCGAACCTGTGTAAACTTTGACAAGATTGACCAACCAAACTACGACGTTTCCAAAACAGATTTTATACATACAAGAATGTATACGCTTTAAATTTATTACTAAACATAAAATATTACTTAATATTTTTTTATATTTTTTATTAGAGCTCTCTTAGTAGAGCGTTGAAATTTAAATATACAAACGCAAAATATCATGTTTTGATATATAATTATAATTCAACAATGTGTTCACCCTGACGAATCCGAACTTTATTTTTTTTATTTGGATCAAAAATGATGATTTACTAAAGATATGATTATAAAGATATGATACGCCTATATCACTACACTAAAACCTACAAATCAGCTTTTTTTTTCTTGAAAATCTAAATCATTCAACAGTCGTTACTATAACAATAATTTTACAGATTTAAATAACAGATTACAATAATTACAACAATAATAATAATAAAATTAATATGCAATAATTACAACAATAATAATAGTAAAATTAATATGAGTTTACTCCTATTCGTGTGTTTTTCATTTTTAAATGATAAAACGGTTTCAAAATTATTCTCAAACACTCACAAAGAGAAATATTCACTGCAATAAATTAATTGTGAAGTTTATGTAATTCAGTGATTTCTTAATGACTAGGTTTTAATGTACAATAACTAAGAAATTTGGGGCTCTTCAGGAACTCACTATAGTGAGTACTGGCACATAAATTAAATCAGGGATCGTAACGTGATGTTTACTTTTTTTTGTCTGGTCTTAGGTTAAATCCCTCCATTTCATCTTTCCTATCAAACTTTTCTTCCCTTTCTTTAAGAAAAATTACGATAACAACATAAAGTTTTTTTTCTTTTTTTTTTAAATAGGCTATACATGTTTTTATTTTGACTGCTATATTTTGTTTAAATATCGGAACAGCGACTTCTCTAAAACCATTTTTTTAAATTTCATAAGTTATTCCCCCCCCCCCCACCATAAGAAAATAACTATTCACGTCGCAACATAAAATACATACTAAATGTACATAGACATAAAAACATGTCACATTTATGACATAACTCGGTATATTTTTATTTAATTCTGACATATTTCCTAACTAAAATCACAGTAAACTCTTGTTGGATGATATCATATTTTATTTTTCATGGCTTGTAACATAGACGAATATCATGAATTGTCTGGTGGAATAGGATCTTGCCGACTCTGATGACTGATTGATTCCAATCCTGTACTTCCCCTAGTGTCACAGCATCATTTATCAAGAGGAACCGCATCTATTGAAATGTGGCCCTGTGTGGGGGGATAGAGTAAACATTTCTCATGTCGGCGCATTGTTTTCACAGTATTGTTTGTTACAAGGGAATTGCTCATTTTTCAAGTATTGTTGTCGATTTTAGTCTTAACATACGATAATTTATGCCATTTCTGGATAAACAGTGATTAATTGCTTTTAAGATAGAAGGAGGATATTTTCTGAATGTTTTGCTTCATATTATAAAATATTGGCTTTATAGAATATTGATCGAGGGTGGTTTTTTTCAAAGAATGATAATAATTTTCTAAGAATAATTCATATTTTGATTATAAGTGCGACTAATGTGAAAATATTGATAGTTAGTTCATTTTCAGTTCATTCTGATTCATCAACAGTCCCTCAGTTCAAAAACAGGTTTATATAACATAAAAGCTTTATATATATATATATATATATATATATATAGGGGGGGGGGAGGGAGAGGTTTGGTGAAAGTGCATTTACATCCTAGTTATTGTTGGACATAGTGTCGAACTCCCCGTAATTTTCTGGGGCCAAACCTTCCGAAACCAATGTCACGTCCTGTATGGAGTATCCAAAACCGGTTCGGCAGTAAGTTGGTGTCAACAACAGGTTACTTCCTAAATTATTACTATTCACGATATCTGTTCTACATTAATTGAACGCAGTGGATCTTAAATTGAATAGTTAACTATAGCGGATCTGAAGATTAACGTAAAAACCTCCACATTTGTAAACATGAGGTTTATATTCCGATTGGTACCAAAATCGAAATTAGTTAATACAAATGTAGAAAGGCTAATGTGATGAAAACTTGCATGGTCATCTGTGTCGGTACCACTCTTAAAGATCGAGTGCTTAAAACGGCAACACCAAATAATGTAACTCTACAAAATTACTTTAATAAGCAGGCAAGGTGGTCTAGACATTCATTAACAGATAATAATACAAGACTATATTAATTTGAAATCCGTTTTTACCCTATAAATGTCTTTGAACCTTTTGAACAATTTTGAGTCTACTATCGATGTTTCCAACTTTCCCCTTCCTCACTACAAGACATTGACAAATTGAGTACGTTTCAAGTTTGCCAAGAAGGACGAATGTTCTATCGAAGTTACGTTTTACATCAGTTGTCAAATGTCGTGACTTCTTTTTACTTCGTTTTGTTATTGTACAAATGTGCGTATTGACTTGTGGCTGAACATTTTGATTTCTGAAAGGGAAAAAAAACAAGATTTGGAAAACCGTTATTTCTTTTCAAAAGATCTTACATACTATCTGTCGATTTTATTAAGTTATTCATGTTAAAATGTATTGGTTAAATATCCCTTCCCGTTTTATGCTAACCATTCTGCCACACATCGGTAACTCGAACTATTAGTTTAGTCATCGTTATAATGCTTCCGATTGCTTCAAATCTGACCTTTCAACACACTAAATCTTAAATGTTTCAACCCGTCCATATTGTTAACTTTAGCTATCTCCATTCCCAATACGTTTATTATTTTTATTCTTTGTAATTTTCCACATATACTTACTGGGAGTTTAATTTTTGTTACTACTCTCCACCTATACATACTGCACTGTGCGGAAAGTTTTTTTTTTTTTTTTATTGCTCTCCTTCATATAACAGTAGTATTAAGAAAATTAATTTTTATCCCAATATTATCCCACGCATACTAAGACTGTAATCAGAACGTTTTTCTTACTACTGTTCCACATATACTTGGAGTAGTATTCAGTGGTTTTTTTCTTATTCCTTTTCCACATAATATATAGTTACAATAATATCCGAAAATATTATTTTTTCTTATTACATTACCATATATATTTACAATAGTATTCATTAAGTTTTTTTTCTTATTACTTTCGAAATATTCTTTCTGTAGTGTGCAAAAGTTTTAATATTTCACATCACTTTCATACATATACTTACTGTAGTGTAAGGAAGGTTTATTTCGTATTACTTCCCCACGTGTACTTTGAGTGATGTACAGAAAGTTTTAAAAACATTTTTTTATTACTTTCCCACTTATACTTAGAGTAGTATTCAGAACGTTTAATGTTTCTTATTACTTTCCCACATATGCTTAGAATAGTACTAGGAAAGTTATTTTTAATTTTTATTACCTTCCCACATATACTTAGAATAGTACTGAATAGGTTTATTTTTTCTTATTACTTTCCCACATATACTTAGAATAGTATTCGGAAAGTTTGTTTTTTCTTACTACTTTCCCTCATATACTTCAAATAGTACTGAGACAGTTTTTTCCCTCTGATTACTTCCTACATACACTTACAGTAGTATTCAGAATATTTATGTTTTTCTTATTACTTTCGCACATACACTTACAGTAGTATTCAGAAAGTTTATTTTAGTTAGTACTTCTCACCTACACTTACAATAGTCTACAAAATGTTTTTTTTTTCTTATTACACTCCCACAATACTAACAGTAGTACTCAGAAAGTTATTTTTTTCTCGTTATTATTTCCCACATATTACTATTTTGAGATTAATAATAATAATAATTTCCTAGTATTATTGAGAAAGTTAATATTTCTCTGATTACATTCTCACATTTATACTTACAGTATAATTGATCAAGGTTTTTTTCTCAATACTTCTCAGAATTCGATTTGAGGTCCCCTGAGTCCAAAATAGTGGATTTGGAATGATGGGCTATACATGAATAAAGACGTTTTCATTCCCTACGCTATTATTAGTGACTCGGCCTTGCAAGATGTAATTATACTAGTATATCTTTTTCTTTGGAGGCCATGTTTGAAAATTGTGTTTTTGGAAATAACTTCGCTATTTGTCACGGAAGAGAGGTGGGGTTGCTACCATTACATGAAATTTGTGGTAAAAATGCAAAGATAAAATTAGGATATTTTTATCATGTCAGATACGAACTAATACCCTTTTCATTGACCATCATTTTGACATTTAAAAAAAATCTTTGTCGTAATGTCATTAAGGTTCTATATAAGCGCACTATAGATTCCTGTACCACATTCCTTGTTATCTTATATTTTGTGATTGCAAACCTGCTCACAGACGGCATTTCGAAAATCTCTTTTTCGGTTTCGTGAGGGTGAAATGTTAAAATAAGTAAACAAAAGTGTTCGAAATATCATCATTAAGACACTTTCATATATGTACATATTGACTGATATACATAAGTAAGGGTCTAAATATGATCCTAAAACAAACAGAACAATCCAAATGTTATAATGAAATTGTTGCTCCATTTCAGTTCCGTACTAATATATATATATATATATATATATATATATATATATATATATATATATATATATATATATATATAGATTTATGTATAAGACCTTTCGAGTGCCTAATGGTACGGGCGACGACCTATTGGAGGCCTGGAGTGCTTGAACTCAGGCATTCAAAAGGTCTGTTTTCATACACTAAAACGACCTTTTGTGCCCTCTGTATAAAGCGAAAACGTCGACGAACCTTTTGGATGCCTAGAGTGCCTGGTGTGAAATGTACGGGAGACGATATTTTGAAGGCTTATATACGATCAGTTACAAATGCCACCTATTGAAGTCTTATACGATCAGTTACAAAAGTCACCTTTTAAAGGGTTTAGTTGACGCCTGTTCCTGTTAATTTCTATTTTCTGACGCCTGTTATCACCATGGTATAAGTCATCGTGTTTTAGAGACCTTTTGAAGACCTGCTATTATTTAAATAGAACCTTTTGAAGACCTTATGCTCTCCAATAAACTTAATTTTGACATTACTTTGTCTGAAACATTATTTGAGTAAAATTTTGCGTCACATAACAATATTGTATAGTTTTAATACAAAAAAATTTGATTTAAAAATTTTCTCATATCACTTACTTTCTTTCATTAATACTATTGTTTGTCAAATACTAATGAAGTAACTATTTATTTTAAATATAACTAGAGGGTACATAATCCTCTGTTCGCGGTACAACTCCCGTTCAGCCATTCGTTGTCCTCGTTTTCATAATATAGTTAACAGAATGTTAAAATATGTTACACATTATTAATCAGAAGACGAAAATAGTTACATTTATTTCTCCAAACAAGTATGCTACGGTATTTATTTTTTCAAGTTTATAAATAAAACTATATTTTAACTAGTTACCATTTTACTTTCACACTATACTAGAGAAAGTATAGTGATCGCAAAAAAATCGATGATGAGATTTTTGTGGATATACCCGTTTTGGGACCCCCTGAGTCCAAAAAAGTGGTTTTTACAAAATGTCTGTCTGTATGTCTGTATGTATAAAAAGCTAGAGAGTAAAATATTCGATCGATTTCAAACAAATTTGCACCAAGCATGTCAATTAGGCATGCTTTATTTTTGTTTAAATTTGTTAAATTGTTAAATTTGTTTAACAACAAAACACACGTCATAGTACTTTCCCAGCCCTAAAATGTATGTTATACTGTACAGTCCTAATTGTAGTTATGCGATTAAGCAGAAAAGTGTCTTAAATTAATTCAGCAGCCTAAACAGTTACTTTTGATAGTGTTTAACAAGAAAACACATGTCATAGTACTTTTCCCAGCCCAAAAATGTATGTTATACTGTAAATATATGTTAAGTGTACTGTTTAATTTGTGTGTGTGTGTGTGTGTTCATGTTTTTACTCAATTGTGGATACATCGACATGCACACGCCCACACTGTGGATACATTTTCAAATTGTGGAAACATACACACGTTTCCACAATTTTCTGATCGTATATTCTTTAACAAAAGGCAAAAAGAAGTCATATGAACATGAGGTTCCATAACTAGATTTTCAGCAAATGTGTTAAATAATTTTCTGATCGTATATTCTTTAATCATTGCAAAAATAAGTCATATGAAAATGAGTTTCCATAATTAGGTTTTTGGCGTGTTGTGTTAAAACGATATATATAACACAGCTATGGAAACGTTATGAAAGACTACTATAGCGCTCTTGGCTTACCGTCGAGTAAACTTATACAGTGTTGCTGGTTTTACCATCACATCATTTTACTTTGTTAACTTTTAAATGCATTTGACAAGATATTTTTTTAATATAGTGTATACACTACAAGTATATTATTAAATATTTAGATTATTTAATAACTACATTGTATTACTTGCCCAGCCCAGCCTAGCCATCACATCATTTTACAATGTTAACTTTTGAATGTATTTAACAGGATATGTTTTAATATATGGTATACAATATAAGTATATTATTAAATATTTAAATTATTTACTAACGACATTGTATTACTTGCCCAGCCCAGCCTAGCCATCACATCATTTTACAATGTTAACTTTTGTATGTATTTAACAGGATATGTTTTAATATAGGCAGGGTATACAGTATAAGTGTATTAATAAATATTTAAATTATTTACTAACGCCATTGTATTACTTGCCCAGCCCAGCGTAACCATTACATCATATTACAGCGTAAACTTTTGAATGTTTTTGACAGGATATGTTTTAATATAGTGTATACATTATAAGTACATTAAGAAATATTTAAATTATTTACTAACGCCATTGTATTACTTGCCCAGCCCAGCGTAACCATTACATCATATTACAGCGTTAACTTTTGAATGTTTTTGATAGGATATTTTTAATATACTGTGTACAGTATAAGTACATTAAGAAATATTTAAATTATTTAATAACGACATTGTATTACTTGCCCAGCCCAGCCTAGCCATCACATCATACAGTTTGTTATTGTGTGATCATGGTAGTAGTAACCGTAGAATTTTTTTTTTAAAGGGTATTTATAATATATCAAAGTTCGAATATTTTTAAAATTGTGAATTGTGTCATGAAAAAGTTGTTCAGTGAGGTTTTTTTTTTATTTTTCGGGTAGAGTTGATGAAAGCGGCAAAGTTGTAGCTGATAAGTTAAATTAAATCCATAATATTTTTACAAAATGTTTTGCTTCAGTAGTTTGGCTTTTACAACCATTGTCGGCAGGTGGCTTGTAGTGCGCGAGGGTCCAAAGGTCAAACGATCCTTTTAACTTGGGTTAATCGTCTGTAAAACTTTGGGGAACACCCCAGATATTTCTAATTGTTTTGCATTGTGTGATTTTCTAAAAGTATGCATTTTAGGGAATGATCTTGACCCTTTTTGTTATTAAGATGAACAAAAATTCCCACCCTTTTATTAGTTTGTTGAAAGACGTTTCCGCCGCTTGTTTTTAAAACAGGTGTCACATTTTCAGGCCAGGTATAGTCCACGGTAGAAACTTTAAAACATAACAATGTACAATTTATGGCAGTCTATAAAATATAAATGTCACGGATGAGAAACAACTATATTTCAATTTTTTTCCAGGGTAGGCCTATATATTCTACTTTATATGAAAATTAAGTTATTATACCCGCAAACATATACTATTCACTCTGCAATCAAAAGATAAATCAAATTAACAATAAATAACTATGTCCCATAACTAGGTTTACCTAAACTAGTTACAATACTAAGATAAAGAAATACATAGGCTAAATAAAGTGAAAAAAATGTGTCATATTTTGTACAGATAAAAGCATTGCTCTCTCTCTGTTCTCAAAATGATAAGCATATTGTTAGCAACATTTCGCTGTAAATTTTTTTAGAGAATACACGTGACATTAGCGTAGATAGTACGTCACATGAACCAGATGTTACCCAAAAACCCCAAAAGACGAAACGAAAATTAGTACTATGGACAAACGAGCAGAAGGTGGTTGTTACATCTTTCTTCAAAATGCATATAAAACGTAGGATCCCACCAAAAAAGAGCGAATGTGAAGAACTGAAAAACATGCACAAGGAGTTATTAGAAAATAAATCTTGGTTAAAAATTAAAGTTTTCATTCAAAATCAGTACATGAAAAAGAAATAGCTGTTTATATACGTGATATTTCTAACAACTATAAGCGCGAAGTAGGCTACCTCAATGATTGTAAGTTTTTTTTTTTATTGATTATAGGCCATCAGAATCTGTAACAGCGTAATCTAGTTATTAGTTGAATAGTATTTATTGTATCGTTTTATATAGTTTTTGTTATGAGTAAGTTATGTTGCTTATATGTTACGAACTAACAAAGGTGTTTTTTTTATCATAACTTTTTATATAAGCCTATAATATTCAATGATTTTATGTTCATAATGTATTGTTATCTTTACTTCGGAACTATTATGTTTATATGTAAGCTATGTTGCGTTTATTACGTCTTAACAAAGGTGTTTGTTTTTGTTTTTGTTTTTTTCGTAACATTTTTATATATAATAATCAATGATTTTATGTTCATAATTTGTTATCTTTACTTCGGAACTATTATGTTTATATGTAAGCTATGTTGCGTTTATTACGTCTTAACAATGGTGTTTTTTTTTCTTTTTTAATTTCTTATCATAACATTTTTATATATAATATTCAATGATTTTATGTTCATAATTGTTACTTTACTTATGAACTATTATGTTTATGTGTAAGCTGATGCGTTTATTATGTCTTAACAAAGGTTTTTTTTTCTTTTTGTTTTTTTATTTTTTATTATAACATTTTTATATATAATATAAAATGATTTTATGTTCATAATTGTGATCTTTACTTAGGAACTATTATGTGTAAGCTATGTTGCGTTTATTAGTCTTAAAAAAGGTGTTTTTGGAGGGGGGTTTATCATAACATTTTGATATATAAAATTCAATGATTGTATGTTCATAATTGTTATCTTTACTTATAACATGTTCAAAAGATTACATTATATCGTCAGAAACTATGAGAAAATACAGCTGAAGAATCAATTGTTGTTAAGGCTTCTTAAAAAATAAGAATTACTTCAACTGCAGGTAAATGTGCTCTTTTTACGACAGCCAATCAGTTACAGTAGTTTGTAAGTGCAGGTAGCCATCCTCGCCTGGGTGTTTTACAACTTAACACAATGAAACAATAGCAGCCCGGTAGCCAACATGACCCAAGTAAGACACAGCCTATGACTCAAGACTAATTTCATGGTTTCAAAAGTTTTTAAAGCTGGTGACTTTGTTCAGAGTAACACTAGGCACCAACAGTTCTGCCAGTTACTTTTCATTTTTTTGTTTTCACTGATTATGATTTATGTGACAAGTTACAGATAAACCAACAGACACACACAAACCAATTTACAATACAAACCAATTGTAGAACCAATTCATACCAAAAAAATACACTTTACTTTAAATTTTTAGTGATTGTCCTAATTATTAATCTGAAAAAATGTGATTTATTATTTAGCCGACTTTTTTCTAATAAAATATTCCTGACAAATGCTTCAGAATCGTGTTCTGAATTTTTATTTATTAAAAAAAATTGTTTCTCACGAGTCAAGCTCGAAAACATTTATAGCTTCAAAACAAGATAACATTTTTCTATTAAAATTGTTAGAAATCTTATACGATGCGTGTAAAATTAATTTACTTTTCTTGAGGCCAATGAGGCAATAATTCAAAACATGTTGCAAAAACACTGCGATAAAATGCAGTTTCTGAATAAAATGTTCTTCACTGCCTCAAGTATTATTCGTAATACTTCATCTTAAATACGTGGTGAAGTAAACTAAAATACCTGCACTATATGTTTGTCAATTACTATGCCAAATGTATTGTTGACCTTCAATATCCAGAGTGGATACTGAAATATTGTTGATTTTTGTACTTTTCGATGTACGTAATGGAAAGTGAGAACATTGTCAAAATATTCGTTCCAAATCAGTATCTGTGTTTGTGTAACTATATTTATTACTAAAATACCGCATATTGTATTTCCCGTTGAACAGTGCTTACAACTTTTTGTCTTAAGTTGGTTTTCACGTGGGACTTTTTTTTATAAATTTCAAACTGAGTCAAATAATATAGCCTACTATGCTTAACGAAATAAGTATTAAGCTTAAAATAACACTGTAAACAAAGTATTTAAATTGTCATTTTATACGGGTTAAGCAAGAATAATAATAATTTGTTAATATAACTAGTTTTATATCATATATTTTGAAGCTAATTTTGGTTCAAACTTTCTGAAAAAGAGAGAATAAATGGTTAACAGAAAATCATCATGGTTAACAATGCAGTGATTTTATCAGCAACAGTTTAAAAACTACTTGCATAAAAGGAAGAGAAGAGTGATTTAATTTAAAACAATATTTGAGATAGGGACTATAGTTTTGGAACATTTAGAATGCACATCACTAGAGTTTTAAATTTAATTTTATATTAGTCACTTCATGTTTTTATCATAGAATTCATAGAAAATATGTATGTGGACTTACATTAAATTGTTAAATAGTTGCTAATAACAAAGATTGATGGAAGAAACTAAAAAGGTGTAAAATTTTGATTATCTTTATATTATTGTAAATTTTAATACATATCAAAAAATGTATTTTTTTTCATTTCTTTAATCCTGCTACAATAACTTGAATAGTTATCCACGGATCGAATTTAAATTGATTGGAAATGTTGATCTAACTGTTATGAATAAAATATAATCAATTTCGTATCGATATCTTTAATGGATTGTCAGATATATATCGTTTAATGAAAATGAAAATGAAAATATTCGAAAAAAGTAAAAAAAAAATAAAAATTGTTAATAATTTATTCTTATAGAAAATTAAAAAATAAAAACAATGAGACTATACACGACATGGTATCTTTGTTTACTTTTTGAGGTATTTACATTCAAAAAGTCTATATTTTGTAATTTTCATTTTCAAAACGTTATAACTTGAAAAGTAATAATCATAGAGAGTTCTAGGTATGCTTAATCGTTCAGATTTTTAATTCTCTATAACAACTGTAAATTCCAATTTTTTGTAATTAAAAAAAAAATTACTCAAAAATCCACTTTTTTTCATCGTCGATTTTTACGTTTTTTGAGTGAAAATTTTTTTAATTACAAAAACATTTAAACTTACAGTTCTTATAGACAATTAAAAATCTGAACGATTAAGCACACCTAGAACTATCTAAAAATTTTGTAAGCAAACCTCAGATTCGGATTCAGCACCCCAAAAACATACAGAGGGGAAGAAATAAAAACTACCCTACAACTTTCCTAGTAATCCACCAATGTAATTTGACATATGTACAATTGAACAATATACAAACACATTTTTGTTCAAATACTAAGAGACGAGAAGCTCAAAAGTTGTAGATTGATAATTTCCAAAATATCAATTTAACAATGAATTTTACGAAACAAGTGCACACTTTGTAGAGAAGTTGGAGTCCTAAACTTGTGCCCAACAAAATTAATCTATACTAGAAATTAACCATTCTAGTGCGCTTAGTGCTTATTTTGCGCACTTGTTCACAACCACTCGTTAACTCTGTCGCTGGAGTTGTAGTTTAAGCTACAAAGCCGTTACATTTGATGTTCATTAGCCCCCTATCACATCCCGCCGGATATAAGTCGAGTTACAGTAACCCTATATTATGTTCATATTAGGTTAATACCATTCAGTTTTACTCGTTTTCAGTTTCATATGAATTTACTTACTTATTCAAATACAGTAGATTAGGTTGTATTAAACGCTTTAATTGTTTAGCATACAGGGTGTTTTGCGAGAGTTTGGCACAACTTCAGAAGATGATAGGGGTCCACCTAAAAAAATCAAAATTGTTCATTTGTACCTAGGGCCCGAAAAGCTTCGTTTTCCAGACATCCGCCATTTTGTTTCTTTTCCAAAATGATTTATACCTAGAGAACAGTTTGACCGATTGAGTTTAAACTTGGCACAAAGTTTAACCTAACAATGATAGACCCTATATATACAGGGTGAGTTTCTACTGACACCATTAACTTCGCCAGTATGTTCTACTCACTAAATGGAATAAAAAAGTTCATATGGACCCATGTCCGATCTCAACCGTCTGGCTGTAGTCGCGTATTTTGTGTTTTTTTTTCAAAATCATGATATTTTGCCTCACTATTTGTTTAAGACATTTAGTGTTTAAGACATTCTCGCTCTTGTCAGAGGACATTTGTCGCATATATACTCTTGTTCAGAGCACAGTTACTGTCCTCTGAATATTAGGAGGACAGTGTATTCTCATCAAGAGTATATATAACTTACTGTCCTCTTAACATGAGTTAACATAACACGGATTTTTGCAACAAATGCTGCCAACATTGTCTTGTCCCCAACATTTTCCCTTCTTCTATATTCTCATTTTTGTTATCTCCCTAACTCTCTCTCTGCAATAGGCATGAAACATTTAGTTTATTTTAGTTTAAATCGATGGAAAATAAACAATTAACATCAAATTTTGTATGACGATTTTTTCTATAGACTTGTGGGTGGAAACACACGATAATATTTTAACTAGACTTTTTTCTTTAGATAAAAAACAATCTAGATTATTTAATACCATATTTATTGAATTAGATAATTTATCGAACTAATAAACGCTATTACGCAACTTACCCAGCGCAACATTAATATTAAGACAACGTTTGACCGATCACCATGAAAATTGGCCAATACATGTTTTTTTTTTTTTTTTTTTTTTTCATTTTCCCTAAATATTATAATCCCATCATGTTACTTACCCCAGCCCAACAATAATACTAAGACACCGTTTGACCGATTACGAAGAAAATTTTCAAACTCATTTAACTCATTAATGGAGAATGTTTTTATCTAATTATTATAAACGCCATCATGTTACTTACCCAGTCTAACATTAATACTAAGACACCGTTTGGACGATTACAATGAAATTTGACACACAAATGTATTATTTCATGGAGAAGGGTTTTATCTAATTATTATAAACGCCACCATGTTATTTACCCAGTCTAACATTATTACTAAGACACCGTATGAGCGATTAAAATGACAATTAACATTGATTAGTATAACATTTATATAATATAAAATTAATTAATAAATAGATTGAAATTGCTATTTTAAACGACAAAGGCCTACTTAGGAAAATGTATTAACAACCAAATCTATAACTAATTATGAGGGCTAGATACCAAATTTTTACGAAATAATGCTACAAATCTTCTTTCCTTGTAATATTTAGCATTGACTTGGTGGCCGGTATGTAGTGGCCGGTTGCATAAACGTCAATCAGATATGATCTATGATCATCGTCCAAATTGATCTAATATCAAGAGTTTATGTTTATTATTGAGTATATGTTTAGAGTTTACCTAACATTATATTTTGTTGTATTACTTCATGTTTCATTGATTGTAGACATAAAAATTGACCAAGCTGCAAAATTAGCAGTCTAGTAGTCGTTCAGGTAGCCTCTGTCCCTAATAAAACAAAGGGGCTACAGTGTGTTGATCTATAAAAGAAACTAAAAGTTTTGTTAACGGTTTTAGACTAATGTCTCCAATGCCTAGTATCTGTTTCTTTAATGCAGTGCAATTACATTTATAAAAAATTCAATACAATCAGTATGAAAATATTTCAATAATAAAAATTAAATCCAATTTTAATTATAATCTTTTAAATTTTGGACATTTATATTTCATTATTATTTTAAACACATATTATTATCAAAGAATTTGAGACATTATCAAATTTCAACACAATATCTAAAACACTTAAGTTTCAACTAAAAGTAATCGCACATTAGGACCGTTTAAGGTTATAATTATTATTGTTATTGAATAAATACTTCTTTCCACAGAACTTTGGTTTAACCGGAACAGAATGGTCAGGATCGAATTTAAAACCTATATCCTTTTACAAAAAATATTATTGATTTGTAATTATAGATTGCCAAAAATTTGCCAAAATATTACCGTTTACCGTTTTTACATTGAGGTGGATTGTAATAACTGTTATTGATGTACTCAATCGAAAGAAACTGACTTCTTAAACTGTTAAAAATTATAAATAGCTAGGAAAGAATTCACGACTGACGTAAAAATTTGTCTTTTAAACCGAAAATGTATATCTTTGTTTTCTTTTATATGTGTGTGAATTTGTAACATAAATAAAACTAAAATTTATTTTAGGAAAGTTTGATAGAAAGGTTTCTACGGTATTCTGTAATTTATGTTTTGTAAAAATATTGTGACCGACCATTACAGCTCTCTCATTATCAGGAATTATTTTGTCTTACCTGCTATGTTGAGGTTCAGGTAGCCAGGGCGTTAAGACTAACCTAGCCTCTCTTAGTTTTATGACACTAAGAGACTTTTTTAAATATATTATAAATGTGCCTGACGTTTTATCTTTTCGGGATAATCATTGTTTTTAAAATTCCTTTAGACATAAAGAAAGCGAACACTATCCCAATTCATATTGCCAACAATTAAAAATAGCGTATGCCTTTTACATTTTAGGAATCTTGATTTTCTTAGTAATAACGATGCCATTTTTTAATTAAGATAATTAATATTACTACTGTTACATATTAATTGTAAACAAGTGAATGGATCAAAACAATAACGAACTTTGTCTAAAAACTCTTTCTTGTTAAATAAGAAAGTTTGTGTGTATGTATAATATATTGAAACACACTTTCAGAGTGTTATATAGGTAAGGAATTTTTTTTAAAAGTACAAAATTTAAAATGGATGAGTCAGAGGTGGGAGGCACAACAAATTACCTGACGTTAAAGTTGAAGAAGTCCTGGAAAATATTTCAAAGTTTTTAAACAATAAATCGTACTAGAGCTATTCAACAACTCGAGCAGAGTATTGGAGAACTCAAAAATTCCAATAACTTATTTCAATAACCTATGTATGGTCAAAGTTATAGGCTTCTTTGGCGCAGAAGGATAGCACTTTCGTAAAGGATCTTTAATTAATTGTGTTATCTTATATTTATATTTAATTTTAGCAATAAATGAATTACAGTACTGTAGTTATTAGTTAAAGCACAAATTTGGTAATTTCCCTAGTTCACAACATTATCCTGAAAACGGAAAGATAGACAGCCAGAGTGAAGTCTAAAGAGGACTTTATTTTTATTATATAGAGGAACTATATTATTCTTTGTTTTTCTTGATCTTAGGTAGTTTTTTTAATAAGCCTAAAGATTTCAATTTATTTAGGAAAGGCTATTTATAATACTAAATTAATTACGATTCTACAAAGAAAGTACGTTTGTTGTTTTTAAGATTCGTGTTAAATAGAACAATGTGGAAAATACAATAATGAGACACCGTGAAAATAATAGAGGTTGCAGTTTTACAAGAACAGAAAAGCATCCCCCCAGCCCACATCAAAAACACAATCACGGACGCATGTTATTCACAATTATCATCTCATCAGAGAATAAACTTTATTTCCGTTTTCACAGTTGGTTTGTTCACATGTAGGCCTATAGGTTACTCATCGACATTTGAAGAATTGTGCCAGGAAGTAGTTCTTCCTTCATTGAAACACACTGAGCTTGTTAGGATGTTACTGAAAAAAGGAGTGTTACAAGGAATTGTTTAATCAAATATTTACACATTTTATCTTTACAAAAAATATTGTTCTGCAATTTGTGAAACACGTAAAAACATTTTGCCTTAAAATAGTTGATTTTTTTTTGACAAATTTCTTTATTTATCGAAGTTAAAGAGACCAACAGTCAAAAACAAAATATATTTTATCTAACTTCGTTTTAAGATATGTTAAACAATTTGAAGAAAACTGAACAAAAATTACGCGAGCTACTCAATTCGCCAGAGTTTTGAAATCCCAAAAATCGGTTCAAAGCTTTTCCGATTTCTCGATTTAATATGGATTTAGTAATTTATATTAAACATTGAATTAAAAAAACGGTTAAATATCATCAGAATTCTTTGACAACTGTATCGAACTCATCCAAAAGAAATGTTTGTGACAAATAAGTTGAAATTACTCAATCAAACTTCAGAATCTGATTAAGTACGACAATATATACATTAAATGCTATATAACATGTAGGATAGTCCTCTCGTGCTTAGTTTTCGAATATCCGCCATTTTTTAAAAATAAAATAACATTAAAACTTTAGAAATATATATGATATTGAGTTCAGATTTGATAAACGCATTTTTCATGTAACGTTTTACACAAGATTTGAAAATGATTTCCATTTTAAAATGTTAAAGTCGTATATATTGAAAACTTGTTAACCTTATAAAACAATTACAATAGAGTAAATACTTTTATTTGTTAATGACGAACAATATGGTATTTATATTTTTACTGTAGCTGTAAAAGAAAATATATTTGAACAGAAAAGGGAAAATTGCATCACAAATATTATATAATTTTAACAACAAATAAACTTGTGCTCTATGAAGCAAGAATCGGTTGACATTTGATGGTTGGAGAAGTGAGGGGTTGGTTTTGAGATTGTCTAGATAAACATTTTATAGTTAGTTATAGAAATTCGAACAAACAATATTAGGTAGTAGCAAATTTAAAAAAAATAGTAGAAATAGGCTGTGGATATCTAGTTATGACTCACTTACGCTCAGTAAGGAGGGAGTAATGCAACGTTGCCACATGGTGTGTTTTTTCTACCTGCGCCAATACACTGTTTATTTTACAGTTGGACACAATATTAATATTTGCCCGGTCGCAAATTTGACTACATTTGTATTCAGGAACTATACAACTATATTTTAAATATTTAATAATGTTTTTAATTGATTAAAAAAATACTATTATTAGGTCTGGAATATGAAGGAGAAACGTTTATTTATTGTTTACCTTATTTTTGAGGGTCACTCAAATTATAAAGTCATACTATGCCACGTAAAAGTCAGAAATTTTTATTTCTAGAAATGAATAGAGGTGTAAGTACGCCTTTGATAAGTTATGTTGTTTTTCAGAGACAAGAACCCTTAGATGCCGAGGATCCCTTAGGATAAAAAAAAAACAAGTGATATCCATTTAATTTACCTTTCTTAACGGAATTAATTCAACAAATCGGTCGGGAAGAACACCCTGGATAAATTGTATTGTTTTATATAAACTGTTGTTTCCTAAGTATTACATGGAGAGAAAATTGCACTTCACCGTCCAGTAGTTCAATAAATAAATGATTTAGGCAACTCAAGACATATGTAAGCTTAACATTCATTTCATCAACCATGATAATTGATCTGGTGATAATCACCCTGCTTGTCTAGAATTTAGAATAAATTTAGATAGTAATCAACAAAAAAACCTTTCAAAAAGGTAAAACTTTCGTAAGTATGACCTTGCGTTTTATTCCCTTTAACTTACTCAACACATTGTTACATTTTCCTTTTCCTTGTATCTGAAGTAATTTAATAAATAAGACAGCGAAAGCATGAGAAATCATACTGGGGTGGGGGTTGTCTCTGAACACTATTCCAGTGGGCGACATATCACCCCACATTTGATTTATTAATAAATTCCTAAATACTACCATCTTGGAAAAGCAATTTTTATTAACCCATAAGAGACTGGAATTATTAATTGATCAATTTATTTTTTTTTCATCTTAATATTTTCTATGAACCTCCTTGATTATTGGAAAATTATTGATTTTTTTCTAGAAGTACGCTTATATTGAAAATTTGTGTGTGACCATATGGTCACAGTAGGCTTTTAAGTGACTATTCAGGAAAAATAACAACTATTCACATTAGATTAAAATTTGTCTTTATCATTCACTTTAAGAACATTACATATTAACTATATTAAGATCAGATCATTGTAAGGTCTGCAGAGTTCAAACTAACATAATATGGAATGTCGTACCGTACACAATAGCCTACTACAGTTTGTGATAGTTCTCAAAACACTTTACGCACAAACCGACGTCACATTTCTTGCAAGCTGTTCTTCTTACTGAACTGCACAATCTACCTGCACACCGTCTGCGCTTTTCTGTTGGTGCTACATAAAGATGTAGACCATCATAGCGTAAACTCTTTTTATTTTTGGCGACAAAAACCTTTCTTGCCATACTTGGGCCGGGAAGAGCTGGAAGAGTCTTGTATCTTGTCAAGTAGGATTGAACAACTTCTCATCTAAATGCCAGTTTTGTCATTTTATTCCCTGACAATCTGTGTAGTCGCCAAGCGTTAGTGGTAGCAAGATCTATAAGCCATGTAAACAAAGGCCACCACCACTTCTTTCCTCTGATTCCAATTCTGTGGGTGCTTATATCCTCATCCATAAGATCCGTTCCTCCCATGTGGTGATTATACTGTTTAATCACAAAAGGCTGTTGAATTTGGAGGTATTTTTTTCAGATTGAGAGAAGCGCTTTAGACTAGTAATAGGCTCAATACCATATGATGTTGATGCAGCTGTTACGACACTATTGTCTTTCCAGCGAACAACAAATATGCCATCTTCTTTTTCGATTTTACACTCAAAACTTCCTCTATGTTCACTTTTCATATCTTGTTTTGATGCAAGGGGACAGTTTTTTGGCAATCTGTTGTCTCGGACAGTTCCTGTAGAACCATAACCTCTATCTTTCAGATGTTTCATCAATGCTGGACTAGTAAACAAATTGTCAAAAAATAACTGATAGGGTAACTCACTGTCAGGTATTTCATCCAGCATTGTTACAAGAGGAGCAGCTGATTTCCCAAAGAGTTTTGCATATGTTTCATTCTTTGTTGTATTTTTCCCTTGAAAAATTTCAAAATTTATCAAGTACCCAGTATCAGTGTTTAGGCTCCAAATCTTGTAACCAAAACGGATTGGCTTTCCTTTTAAAAATTGTTTACATCCATGCTTGCCATAATATTTCACCATGGACTCATCAAAACACAAAAACTCAGACGGCACAAAATGTTCAAGACATTTAGATTTGACTAAGTCCATAAGTGGCCTTATTTTCCACATTTTGTCATTTGGAATCGGCTCAGAGTTGTCTGAACAATGCAAAAAACGCATAATTTGGATAAATCTATCACGCCTCATTGCTTGACAGACCATTTCATTTTTCATGTCTAGTCCAGAATCCCAGTAGCACTTTTTACCAGGCAGTTCATTGTACCCTGAAAGTAACAAAATAGCTAAAAAGCATTTCATTTCTTCCTCCGTCACTTTTGGGTCTGGACAGTTTTTGAACAAAGCGTACTTGCTTGTATTTTTGACTAACAACTCAATGACACTTTTGTTGATAAATAGCTCAAAACGTTCAACTGGACCTAAAGAATCGAACTTCTTGTAGTTGTATTTTTGAAACACAAGACATCTTTGAGCCTCCATATCACCATCAATCCAGGTACGCTGTTTTTTATCTTGTAGTGCCGCACAACTAGATTGGACAATATCAAGTCTTCTTACCATGATTTCTGCAGGAGCTGATAGTTGTCCACTGTTTAAATTATTTATTGTACCACCTTCGTTTTCTGGAGGAGCAATAAAGATGCAAACGTCGTCCATGGCATCAAGTTCCCCATCATCAATAAAGTTTTCAATTACATCGGCAGCTTCGGCGACAGTAAAGCCTTCCTGTAGTTTCAGTTGTTGCCTAAAACAACAGATAAAATATAGTATAGGCCTATTTATATTTACTCAAAAACTCTTGAAAGGCAATATAATAATTCCTAGTAAAACATTTGTAATATTAATTTTTTTGTTCATACAAAATCCTACTGTGACCATATGGTCACGGTTAAGTTTGAGGTAGCCTAGGACAAAACCTAAAAATGGTATAGCTCTTTATTTGAAACATAACCTATTAGAAGTTTATAATGTTAGGCATATTTCAGAAATAATTATGTCATATTTGAAAAGAATTATAATACTTACAACCAATTGTTGTCAATAAAATCTGCCATCTTGTAACGTCAGTAACTTTGAAATGTTATTGTAATTTACAACTGAAACCAAACAACAAACAACTGCACATAAGATGAAGAGCAACACTTTTTCAGTCAGCTGGCTATGAGCAGTTAAAAATCGAAAATTCAATTTAAAACTTAAAATATTTCTAAAGAAGATAACATGAGCATTATTATTTTATATTTTATTTACAAGTTAAAGTTTTTTCCAGCTTCAACTACTGCATTTTCTAAGTTTAGACCTTGACTTTTATGAACAGTTATTCCATAACTATTGCAAATTGGAAATTGTTTTCTTATTATAAAAGCATTCCTCATTAATTGAAATTTAGATTCTATACGTTCTATAGAATATTGTCTTTTATTGGTAAGTTCAATTTTAATAATGTCGACAACATTATTATTATCTCTTGTTACAGAAATAATAGTACCTATTGTACCAATAGCCAAGCCGATAAAAACATCAATGTTTCGTCTTATCATAATTTGTGATCCAGCTTTTATTTTAATTACTCTAGCTAATCCTGCAGTTCGTGAACTACCCGCTTCATCATTCATTAAAGACTTTATTATTTTTTTGTGCATATTCTTCGCTCGAATTGTATCATCGGCAACAAGCTCAATTTCCTCGGCATTATTTTTTTTTAACATAGCATCTTTAAGGTATCGCAAATTTGATTGGTAGGTAATAAGCAAACAGTATTTGATGGCAAAGTATTTAGAAAGTTACAAAGTTAAGATATTTCCACTTAAAAGTTTAAATACATGATTACGCATTAAGGAATATGTATAAGTAATATTTTGCGGATCATGACCAAATACTAATGAAGTGGCAAATGCTATCGCGAAAACGCCACAATCAACTCCATTAAGTTTGCTGGGCTACAGAAGGAAATATAATCTTTTTCATTTTTGTTAAAATAAAATGGATAAAGCTTTTTCAAAAAAAATTTTAAAATCTGCATCTAATGTATCAGATTTTGAAGAATCATAAATATATAATAACTTACCATCGTAATAGCTACATAACCAATGTTCAGAATTAGAAAACAAAATTTGAATATTTTTTTCACCCTCAGCCATTGGTTTGATTTTTGAAAGAACTTGAAGTCTTCCGGTATGTTGAGGCTTGTAAATAGTAAACCGTAAAAGTAGGTTATGAAATCTTTCAATATGATAATCATTTAGACGTCCTCCATTTTTTATGATATCATAATCACAATTGATCATTGAATATTGAAGATTCCAAGAAGTAATTTGAATAAAATGAAAAGGAAAGTTTTTTATAGAACGCTCTCTAAATATACGTAAGAGAAATTGTCGCAAATAATTATTATCACAGTTATATCGCACATAATCTGGTCTAATACCATGTACAAGAGATGTCGCAAAAGCAATTGCGAATATACCACAATCACACTCACTCTGAAGTTGAACTTCAGGCCACTTAATAGTCTGTCCATATTGAATATAAAATGGGTATAATTTTAGCAAAACTAATCTATAAGTCACTATGATCTTTATTTTCATTTAATGAGTCATAAATATAAATAGTTTCAGTGTCAAAAAAACTGCACACAAAGTGACCTCTGAGCATGTCATCATCTGTTAAAGGCCGAAATAAAATTTGAATTCTAGATCTATCAGGAGAAGCGGGAG
Organism: Aphrophora alni; assembly: GCA_963513935.1. Taxonomy (NCBI): domain Eukaryota; kingdom Metazoa; phylum Arthropoda; class Insecta; order Hemiptera; family Aphrophoridae; genus Aphrophora; species Aphrophora alni. The sequence continues at coordinate 34,916,405 of OY740767.1, forward strand.
TAATCATATCATAAATTTGTTATTCTTCCATTCCTAAGAAATCAATATTAAACATTCTTTTATTAAATCGCTGAAGCGCTGTATATGTTCTACACTTAAATATGCATCTTTGTTAATAATTACGTTCAAAATCTTCGTCACCAAAATCAAAAGCCATGCTAAAAATTTCTGTAGTCTTGTTTACTTTTTTTTTCTTTCACAAAAATAATATTTCTTTTCGTAAGTATAGTATAATAAGTAAGTTTCGAATAAATTCTTATTTCTTTTTGTGCAATATATATTTTTTCTTTTTAATGATAATTATATAAAATTTCATAATTTTATACTTTTATACAATTTGATACTTACGTTAAGTCTAAATAGAATACCGAAAATTTCAAAAACTACCAAGATGTTAATTATTTCTTCCTGTCGCCCATATAAAAAGGTACCTGTGAAGATAAAATAAAAATGGTCGATAAAATACGTAAATTCTCGGGTGGGGATAAGTAAGGTAAACTACTGGTTTTCTTGTAGAAGTATATACATGCTAGAAAAAGTAATTTGTAGAATTGTGGGGTCCATTGTGTGGTGATTACACCGACAATGGGTGATGCGCGCGCAGATAGCCCCGACGAAACGGATGGACTATTATTTATTTAATAACTATTTATTATTTCGGAAGTTGTATAAATGTAAAGTTATTTAAAGTCAGTTTAGTATTTCAATATATTTTTGTAAAGATTTGACCTTCGATAAGAATAGTGTTTTAGATCATGGGCGTCATCACCAGTTCATTATTGGGGGGGACATATGCCGGGGGTCTGGGGGTATGAAATTTTTTTAAATTAAACTTCTCAAAACATCGTTTTTATGCATTTATTTATGCGTTTGTAACAGAAATGTAATGTTAAAAACCCTAGTAAAGACAACGCCCGATGTTTACCTTTTAAGGTTTTAAGTAAATCATTCGTTTTTAGCAAACATAATTTTACATCTCAAATATTGGGGGGACGCGTCCCCCCCCACCCCCGGCGTTGACGCCCATGTTTTAGATTGTCAATCAATCGCTTATCAGCAGATAAGATGTATGGCAGGATGCTAACAGACATAAATATCTCTTGGCTCTAAGCCAAAGAAAATACGATCAACTAATTCTAATCTTTCTGCTGCCTAATTTAAAGTAATGATTACGTTCTGATTATTCAACTAAAATCACTTGCATTTATTTTTTATATTTATAGCCATGTATGTATAATATTTGAATTATGTATGTCTATATATATGTATTCACAGGTATTTCGGCATAACTTTACGACAAAAACTTGTAATATTTAACCAAACGACTTTTTAACCAAACCGAGCTTTTTTTTTATTCCGTTCTGGGCTGTGAAAGTCACCTTCAGAGGCCTCACCGGCGTCGACCTAAAGATCTTTTGCCGCCCCAATTTCCTTCCTACACCCAACTAGTGATACCCGTCATCCTTATGAAGGAACAGATACTACCAATAGGGTTGTCTAGGATGGTTTCCATCTCCTTCCCCGGAGGGCCTAGAGAGTATAGCCTGGCTCGTCCTAACGCCTAATACTCTAAAAGAATGTGTTCTGCAGACTCTTCAGCCAAACCACATTTCCTGCAAGTATTGTCTGCAGCAATCCCTATCCTGTGTAGATGTTTTCTGAGGTGATAGTGGCTCGTTAAAAGAGCCCAACCACCCACCTCATGTTATCCCTTCTGAGAGAGATGAGTTGTTCAGCATGTTTCTTGCTTGGTCTAAATAACCTTTTTGCAAGTCTACTAGTGGTTGAATTCGTCCAGGCCCTATTCATCCCCTCCCGTATGCACGTATCAACCGCTGCTCTGGCATGTCCATAGGAGATCCCAAACACCGGTTCCGGGCCCAGGAAAGGGGATTCTGAACCTGACCTGGCTAATTCATCTGCTCTCTCATTACCATCAATACCTGAGTGGTCAGGAAACCGAGCTTACTATTTTGATGAAATTATTTTTATTTTTCATTATTAAGAAATTATACCTCGACTAATTACAACCGACACTTTTTTTATTAGCATACCTTCTTTCTTCGGCGACTTACCCGAATTAACGCTGAATCCAAAATACGTTTACTAAATTTTGAACAAAATTAATTTGTTTTTCCCCAAAAATTATAATAGTAATTCCAAATTAAATTATAACGTTACGCATCTCTTTTATTTCTACTTAGGGTATCCCACTTAATTACTCACCTAGACTGTGTCGCTCGAGGTCAGATTATGATTTCCTTCTTTCATTTTGATTTGACCAGCATGTCAATTTTACGGTGGGAGACCTATCCCGGAGGGCCCACCCTTAATATGTAACGGGAAATTAGGGGAACCTCGGGACTCACAGTCCCAAGACTGAAATCCCAAAATTATTGAAGACAATATTATGTATTTTATATATATATATGTTAGCCATATGGTGAGAATCGAAGATGCGTGCGCACACATACTCGCATCCAGCGTTAATACGGGAAGCGTCGCCTGAATTTTTTGGCTGAAGAAAAAAAAAACTTTTTGTCGGTAAACCGTCGAATCAGAACTTTAACTTAATATAACTTAATAACTAGCAATTATAAGTGAAATATTATTCTTTTAATGATAAACTTAAACGTTTTTCTTACATCTTATAAGTTCAAGGGGCTTTTTGAATTTAAAAACAGTAATAAACTAGAAAACTCGCGTAAAATTCAATGTATATAAGGGTGGTGGTTCGCCGGCCATACTTACATCTGGCGGCTATTGCCGCCCTCAATTATGATGTTTTACGATTACGATGAGAATTTTTAGACCTCGATGAGATCTAGTTCATAATAATAGGTCATTAGAAGAGTGTAGATCAATATGTAAACTGAACACCTCTACAATAAGAATATTACTTCCTTATTTTTTTATAGTCATTCTGTTCAATATGATGCGGTATTGTTAATTGTTAGTGTGAAATACATGAAAAATGTATAGTGCAGCCCGGAGTTTACACGCGAAAGACAGAAGTGACGGGGGGGGGGAGGTCAGTCAAAAAAAAAAACACGCGCGAACATCGATCTCTCAAAAAGTCGTAATATGTCTAATGTATAAACCAGGCATTTGTAAGGTCGCAATAGTGGTATCTTTATATCAAGCACCCAAAATGCCGCGAATGCGTTAAAGTATAAGCCAGGCACTGGAAAGGTGGTAATAGTGGTATCTTTATATCAAGCACCCAAAATGCCGCGAATGCGTTTAAAGTATAAGCCAGGCACTGGAAAGGTCGCAATAGTGGTATCTTTATATCAAGCCCCCAAAATGACGCAAATGCATTTAAAATATAAGCCAGGCACTGGAAAGGTGGTAATTGTATACACGGTATAACTTTTATACTCAGGCACCCAAAGGGTGGCCGTTATGTCTGATCGTATAACCGCTCCAAGGTCAGGAATCGCCAGGCACTCAAAAGGTCTTATACATGTATATATATATATATATATATATATATATATATATATTACACACATGTTAAACTTAGTTTTTAAGTATCACCAAAATCTTCCATGATATCAAATATATCTTATTATTATCTTGTAAATGAAATAAGTTTTAGGCATTCGGCTCGCAGCTCCTCGTAATTTCGCTGTGTCTACAAAACTATTGTTCATGTTTACCCTTATCTTCCAGTTCGCTGTGGGAATTGCTGTATTATTTCTTGATAATAAATTTCCCCCTTCTTTGAGCTTCGAATGGAGTCTATAAAGGGATGCTTAGATTTAGACTTTAACCTTTTGTATTTTAAAACTATCGTGAAACGAATTAGAATTTCCACGATACATTTTTTTCGTGTGCCTGCGTTATCCAAGTTGGTGAAATTGTATTTACCACCATATTTACTTCTATCGAAGATAAAATTATTTAATTTATTTTTATGCAATATTGCCAAACTCTTAAATTTGTTTTAGCAGTTAATAAATATTTTCAGTCAAAAACATAGCACTTAAAGTTAAATGAATTGCTTTGTTTCGGCGGAGCTCGAAAAAGCTATAACTTTGACTGGTATACTAACCTTGCATTTTATTTTTTTAACGCGACGAGTCACCGTTTGTGTTCATAGACCTAAACTGTGAATTAATATCACCCAGATGCTAGTACAACTCAACTTTACCCAACTAGATTTGAGACGGTTCACGAAATCTCATATAAGTCTGGCACTATTCCAGCTTTTATGAAACTTAAACTATTTTTTTAATTAAACTTATACACTTACGGATATTTTTGCTAAATTATTTGCATCGCTTGTGAAACACTGATCGCATAAGTCCCCTTACAAAACCTAATCGCATATGCAAATATACGTTCTTCACACCAACCAACAAGTTTAGGATGTTACCCTTACAAATGTCTATACTTTGTAAGGTAATAAATAATTACCCCTTGCACAAATTACTACGTAAATCCATGGCTTTTTTGTGTATTTACAGTACTCGTTCACTAGCTGGATGTACGAGTACCACATGTCGAATCCGAAAAGAGATACCGGATTCTAGTCACTCTTAAGTTTGGAGTGATTAGTTTCTGAACTTTTAATTCGGGCACTTTCTAATTGATGCGTTCCTAGATGCTAATAAGCTATTTCAAAAATTATTTGACGTACTTCAGTGGCGTCAATATAATTAATTAAAGTTTTGTATTTTTAAGGTTGTGGTGTGGTGATAAAACAACCAATTAATAACTTTATTTTAAAAATTGTTGGTAGGCCCTAAATTAAAATCAGTAAATCTTGTTATACCACGTTGATTATACACTGTCTATTTCTGACACAGAGTTAAAAATGACTTACGTATATTTCATGACTTGTGAGGAATATAAATTTTACGGGTGCTAGTTATCAAGTTTTACACTTATTTATTCATCAATTACTAAACTTAATAAAATACATAACTACTTTTTTATTAAAAGATGAAATTTATCCAAACAAGAATAAAAAATCAATATTAAAATATTATTTCATTACAAAGATGTGGTGGTACTCACTATACAAAGTTAGAGAAATTTTTTATCAAATCCCAGTTAAGAACTTTTTTTATCCTTGCGTAAAGGTGAAAAGCCTTTGGTCTCCATTGCCTTATAAAAGAAGAGAAATAGAAACATAAATTAAGACCCTTAGCCCTCGAATACTAAATAGCGTCTGGGTCGGAAGAAAACAGGAGAGGGTCAAGAGACACTTGTAAAGAAACATGAATTAGAGGGATCCAACCCAATGATAACCTACATGAAAAGTGGTATAAAAATAGTTAGTCGGGATTGCCATAGGTTAGCCCCTGAGGAATGTTGCAAACTAAATATAAAAGGGTAAAATTAAAAATCTTATTAATTACTCTAAGCTATTCTTTATTACTACCAATCTCTGTAATATTTTTATCAGAGATACCTTAACATCTTTTGTATGATATTATTTACTGCGTCCAACTGCCATGGCTACGTGACACGTCGTTTTGTTGGTTACTTGTTAAATAATTATATTCGAATGTTTTGCAGTGTATATATTTTATTCTCTAAATAACTTTTAAAAGATATATTTAAAAAAAAACAAACAAATTATTTAACATTGAACTATTTAATTTCATAATGTAACTCTTCATCTAACGGGTTTTCCTACTTCTGTGTTATTATGTCAGTTCGTACACAAACAAGGTTAGCTTGGGATTTCATAAACAGTATTTCCTGTATATCATATTGTTTATAACTTAAAACGTAACACTATATTTGTTGAATAAAGTTAAAGCCAGGGATTTAAGTAAAGTATGTTATCTAGGTCGACCAGGAGAGAGTTTACTAACACCTAAACAGTTTTAATGTTTGGACTTCAACTTGTTACCGAAAGACGTAAAGGACAATATTTAACATGTGTGTTTAACCTTTACGAACTTCACTGGTGATTTGATTTAATTCGAAAACTTTGTTAAGGTATGAAGTTTGGGTTTGATATTAATATATACATACTATGATACTGATAATTATTATGCTTCGATATTTTATATTCACATAGTTTACAGTTGTATATTTCTCGATGCAATGATCATATTTTTATTATGTATTTTTCCGCCCTCTAATCCTATGATTATTTTTCTTATTAAAAGTTGTTACTCACATGTTATTCTTCACATGAACTAACACACACAAATGATGTTAACGTGTGGGTAACATTATTAATTATTAAAAGTAATCATAGGATTAGGTGACGGAAAAATACATTCAAAACGTAACTATCCTAATCCGTAGACTAAATGAAGCTAAAATCATATTCTATAAAATAATAAATCAATCCTACTTTACTTCAACATTCAGTTATTTTTAATTTGTAGGATTATAAGTTTTAAAAACCGTGTTATCAGACTAACTGAAATCGACAACACAGAATAATAAAACAAAACAGCGTTGAATAACAAACTAAATAAAACACTTAACAAAAGAACACTGAATAACAGAGCACAACAGCCTAAAAATCTCAATAAACATAATAAAATAACTGACCAAAACAAAAAGTATATCTGACTTAAACTTTACTGAATAAATGAATACAAACACAGAAGAACACAAAATACAAAATTACATAATAATAAAATATAACAATATGTGATCAACATGTCACTAAATTATAAAAGAAATAAAATAACTAAAAAAAATAAAAAAATCGGAATAAAGTATCATATAAAATAACTGAAAACAAAATTAAAGAATAAATTAAACTAACATAAAAAAATATCTGAAGACGAAATTCCAGAGTTAAATGAAAGTAACATCACAAAATAAATGAAGACAAAGTTGTATAATAACTGAATATAACATCATAAAATTACTATATACGACATCTCTGTTCCTTAACATAACAAAGAATAACTTTAAACAAAAATAAATTAACAAATAACAACACATAATTTTAGTGAAAAACTAATCTGAATAACGAAGACAACAAAACACAACATCTGAAAACAAGATTACAGAATAACTGATCAAATAACAAGAAAGTTTCATAACAACATCAACGAATAAATGAACACAAAAAGAGGAAACTGAACGAAACAACAGAGGAAAAATTCACTCACATCTAAATACATCACAGATCACGATTGGAATAACATAATTATAGTTTTTTGATTCTCAATTTAGAGACTTTTGACTAATTTGTAAAGGTTCCTTAAGACATTTACCACCCACCAAACTACAAAGAGTTAAATAATTCCGGACGTGTTTACATTATAAACAATAAGAAGGAATTTTATCTTCTATCTGCTCTAGTCATATGACTCAAAAGATATAAACAGTTTGACTACGTTTCTTCAATGAATAACAAGTTCTATAATAATCCGATTTTAAATTACACAAATAAATCTATTTCATGTAAAAATCTATGTATCTATAAAAGTAGAACGAAGAAGCATCATCTAATATGCTCTTACTTATGATGATTGAACGAAATCAACATGACAAAACATATACATTTTGTATCAAAACTTCGCAGACTTGACTTGTTTGTATAGTGAAATTTCATCTTTGCTTAAATTTCTTCAGGTTTTATGATTCTTCAGAAGGTGAACGATCTTTTAAAACTTTTACTCTCTCACGTTGTTGTAACGAAAAGAAGTATCGTGATTTCCAAAAATCATTTGAGAAGTTTTATAGAGAACTATTTTATGATTTAAGAAAACAGTTGTTGTTTTCCTGTTGTGTTAATTTTAACGATGTTCTTTAAAGCTAGTATTAGTATTAGTATCGTGTATACATTACTAGGTTTTATAAAGCGTTTTCACGAAAAAAATCTAGATTGATTACAATAAAAATAAGTATTATTTGTGAATAATTACTCATCTTATTAGGTTCTCTCATATCCCACAAAGTAAATATTATTCATCATGTGATCCAGCATTGGGACTTTGATGTTATTTGACTTTTCGATGGCTAGCAGTTAACTTTTTTTTAAGGCGATGATGACCTTTATATCCAGGTGTAGCAGTCATATCTAAAACACAAATACTGGTAATAAAATTAAAATATTTGAATAACTATTTTTTAACAAATCACACATACACAATAACATGGTACAATATCTGGACTCTTGTTAATTAAACAGCTTCGCGAAGAAAAACAAACACATCCTGTCTCTAGGTGTGACAATTCTTAGATAGTGGCGGACCTAACCTAACCTAACATATCCAACCCTACTCTACCTTACCCTACACTACCCTACCCTACCTTACCCTACCCTACTCTATCATACCCTATTTTGTATTTATAAAACAAGAAAATAAATTGCCATTGGTCATAATATGGTTATATTATTTATCATATTTATTCTCTCTCTCTCTCTCTCTCTCTCTCTCTCTCTCTCTCTCTATATATATATATATATATATATTATGCTTTTTCATAATGGATGTAATATTTACAAAGCATCTATTTTCAGCTCTAACTCTTCAAACTAATAGTTATTCACTAATAAAACTAATAAATTAACTCAGATTTATTTTATCCCTTCTGGTCTCCATATACTTTGACTTATCTTATTTTAATTGCTAGCCCATTCTTTTTCCATACTCTTCTACTTTTATAAAATAACCTTTTATCAACTATAAAGGACCTAGACAACGATATTGTTCATCATAATAGACTGATTTTGAACCAATATGTTATAAGGGCTTATTTTACTCTTATCTCAAAAAAGTGTTTTCTTTCCTTTATTCGATAATGCAACATAATGGGGATATAACAATAAAAGTTTGTTTTTCTTATAATAAGTTGCATTTATTTCAAGTTTTGCTAAAAGAAGAATCTCTCTAAATAAAACATATTGATCGCAATCACTCATAAATCCTTTGTAGAGTTCCGTAAAAAAACAAACCCGAAATCAACAATTGAGAACGTTATAAAAGATTGATTTCTCAATATTAATTTTGTAAACTATAATGATTAATTACTGGAACCAGTAAGCTAATTTGGAAATAAATTCTTATTACGGGTCTGGGATAATTGGTACAAAAATAAAAACCTGTCTTGACCTAAACTCAAAAGTTCCTGGCATAAAACTAAAATTCGTATTCATGATTTTCTCAAAATTAGTTGTATAGATTTTGAACTCAACTCTTGCCTTTGAAGACCCCAAAAAACTATTGATCGCCACATCCCAAAAATGGCTAGTCGGGAGATATCAATAAGACGAAACCAAAACTGTCATGAAACTTTCAATTTTTTTTAAATGGCAGTAAAAATTAATTGATTTGAAATTAAATTGTAGTGCGAAATCATATATTATAGTTTTTTTTATATATGACGAATACAACTTAATCTAACCACACAATGAGAAATCGAAGAGTGATACTTTTAAAAGCAATTTCGTGAGATTATAGACAAAAATTTAATAGAAATTAAAAGTTCAATTACATTTTCATTATTTTTTCATTAATAAGGTCCATAGGTAAAACCAAGCTCTTTTATAATTTCACGCGTGTACAATTTATTCGTGAAACAATACAATACACATGTAATTACATGTTGTGTAATTTTATGTGTCTGTACAATTTAAACTGAAAGAAAAACTGTGCAAAAAAATGAATTTATAAAAGTAATTGCCCCTAAACGTTAATTGAGTCTAAAAACACTACAGTTCGTTGTTATATCAGCACACACTTGTTCCTTTCATTTTCTAATGCAAAATGAGACTTGGGGAAATTGACTCCCGTTGCCGCAACCCATAAGTTTTTGAAAAACCTTCATATATACAAATATCACCAGCTCCTCTACTAGTTCCTTACAATTTGCAGTCATTCTAATCAACCTAGTCACGTTTTCATTATATTCAAAGTATCTCAATGCTTGCTAAACTTTGGAAACACACGAATATATAAAAAAAGGGATATTGGTTTAATTATACACCAAAACAAACGGATGAAATAACTGTCTACGTGTACAGCATAAATGGTCATGCGTAAGTTAATCCATTAAGCACTTTAAGTCTATCAGGAATAGTTAAAACATTATTTCTTATTATGATAAATTAAATTTTGTAAGTTAGTTGAGAAGTTTTGCAATAAAAGCTCAAGTTGTTATACTGCGGTCACTAGTTAGCCGCAAGTAAAGCGTCATCAACAATATTAGGGTATCAGTGTAAACTTTAAGGATAAATCCAAAAGCAGCTGCGGTTGTGATAACTCCGAAGGGAAATCTACTTCGGTTGACTGAAAACTTTGAAGAAGTGCCATGCAGTAGAATAGGTGCACTTGAAACTATCAGCCCTGAGTTTATGCAGGTTAATTAAGAACTATTTTGTGTACAAAATAATAATAATATAATAACGATAATTATATGTTGCATAAAGTCGAATATTAGATAACGTGTCTATCTGATTTTGTTAAGTTTTAATAACTAAAAAAAAGGGATAATGCACACCCGCTCATACGCTTACAAACACATATTTATATTGGCGTTAATTGATTTTAATTCTTGCTAATTATGTGTTGAATAACGAGCATTAAGTAAAGACGTGAAGCAAACAAGATATTTGTTGTTGTAAATCAAATTTCAAACATTAGAATTTGTAGTTATATTTTCAGGAAAATCAAAACATCTAAGTTAGGTTATATATTATAATTTGCGATAAATATATATTAAGTTATATATATATATATATATATATAGCGATTTTTGGTCACAATTTTATCATACTATTTCCAAATTTTATAAAACAAAATAAATTTTACATCGCCATAAAAATAAACTTATAAAAAGAATTTTTTTTCTAGTTTTAAAGTTATTTGATAGTGATTCAATTATACCTGTTCATTTTGTTGATGTAAGGTATTCGGACATTTGTCATTGTGTGTGTTTATAAAAATAATATACGACATTTTTAGAATGTGGATCTACTACCTTGGTCAAGTGATCAACCTAATACATATATGTAAAGGGCTGACTAAAAGATAGGGCCATGTTGCAAACTAAAACCAAAACTTGTAATCTAAGAAAGGAACGGAAAAATAAAACGAGACTGGTCACAATAACCAAACAAATATGACCAGGCAAAACTTTAAGATCTCAGAACTTTAAACAATACAAAGTTATGTTAGCTTTATTAAAATATCTCAAGTTCAATGATTATCACTTGATACGGGAGTTTATTTTTACTCTTGTCACGTGTTGTTTTTAATTTCCTACAAATACGTAGTATAAGGAAAGGTAAAATCGATGTTAAGATTTTTGTGGATATATATATATATCAGTTTTAAAGACCTATGAGTCAACAAAAGTGGTTTTTAGATTGAAGTCGTCTGCCGTCTGTCCAGTACTTTACAGCATAAACACGTAGACCAATTTTAATCAATTTTTAAGGAAGCTGTTATTTAAAAAAAAATATCAAAATTACGATTATATCAAACTCTGCTAACGATTTTGATAAAATTTTGCAAAATGTAGCCCCTAAAGAGGAAAACAAAACGAATTGATCAGTATTTACCCCAAAAAGGCGGTTCTTGTGTAATCAGTGATAAAAACAAAAACTCGTACATGGAACTGTTGCTATACACTAAATTACCATACGTGGCCACAACCTATTCTGTCAGAATTGTATTGAAGTATGAAAATAAATGACACAAGTCTGTTTACAAAATTGCAAATATAAGAATTTAAGGTTCAGGAATATTTAGGGCAAAAACCAAAATAAAAATGAACCATAAGCCGTCATTAAAATCTAAATTTTAATCAAGTGAATCAAGTTTAAGTCCTTAGTTAAATCAATTATTTATTTACATTTTTTATTTAACAGCTTCCACGGTTAATTTTCATTTTTTGACAACTACCGGAATGATTTTTTTCTTCTTTTTTTTGTAAATAATATTTTAGTTTCGTTTAGGGGGGTGGGAGTATGTGAATGAGAGAAGGTATTATGCACAGTTTATTTAGTTAATTTTCTCACCACAGTATTGTATAAAAAGTTATTTTAAACATTGAAACAAAGAAGGCTACATAGACTCAATTTCATAACTTTGTTATTCTCCGAGGTATGAGTGTCATTAATATATTGTTTTATGAAAATTCAATTAGAATACACAGAAATTAACATAACTTTCATTCCATCGAGCTACGCGTTTCGCAATATTTGTTAATGTTATGTTACTATTTAATCCACTTAATTATTATAAAGATAATATCATTTCAAAACTCTTTCCTTTTGTATTTATGATGTGTCGCAACGTGCATGTATTTCCCTTTCTGTTTATCCTACATTTAAAATTCCCATTTACAATGCGCGTTCTCTCATTATTCTTCCGGCATCCTAATGGGAAACGAGATGTAAATTCACAAAACGTGTGGAATACTGATGAATTTTTCTGTTACAGCTTCATCATAAGCTTAGCTGGTATTTGTCGTCCCTTTGTATTTTATAGGCATTTATTGATAGTACAGTTCATTATGTAGTAAAATGAAGGTTTTTTTATATCCATGAATGTTTAGTTACTACACAGCTCGTATAGTTTGTTGTTATATTGTTTTTTTTCTTCATAAATGGAATAATTTTATTAAATTTTGTTGGAAGAAAATGTATTGATTGAACGAATTAATAAATTTTTTAGTTATACATTCGTCATCGTACAAAGAGGATGTGCAGAATTTCTACATGGTAACTTGTTTTCATTTACAATCTATCCACACTGTGTGGTGAAGAAAACATGAATATATTATAATGCACATTTTTCCAAAATATATGAAATGTCTCGTTAACTTAAATTTGGTTAAACATTGCATATAGTATATTATTATTGTTATTTTAAATTAGATACTCGAAGGAGAGTTTAAAAAAAAAACGACAATGTGTTTACGCAACCAGGACTATGTTTACATTTTATATTCAAGCTTATTTATTTTACATTACAGTAACAATGTGAGTAATACTTGAATGGAACATTTTAATTTTATCAAATCTCTGTGTTTTGAATCAATAAGACACATGTTAAGCCTTTTCCACATATTGTCTGTCTGACACGCATTGTCTTAAAAACGGGTAGTACAAGTTAGAGTTACAATATGATATGGTAAATCAAAATTGATATTTCACAAAAATAATATTTGAAGATATATCGGTTTTCAGTGTAGGCCTATTTGATTTCAAAAGAAAAAAATGTAATCTTAAACAATTTATTTATCAAACATTATTCAACTAATTTTGTTCGGTTTGTATATCAAACTTTCGTATTCGTTGAATAGAATTTGATAAAATTTCGTTAAAAAATATTGACCTCGCATCTTCCAATTGATAAAACGAATGGATCATAGCGCCAAAATGATCCTGTTTTTTTTTCCTGTTAGAAAATATCCCATACCTTGTCATAAACTCTTCAATTGTTTAAAATAATTATGAAATGCGGTTTAAAATACATTGAAATTTAATTAATTGACTAAAAAATAACAATCTAGTTCGGTAAAATCAAAACAAATCTTAATTTCCTCAAGCTCCTGGCTTTATCTTCTTCTGCCACTCCTAACATTATATTCTGCTACCATTCCTAGCGATATATTCTGCTACCACTCCTAGCATTATCTTCTGCTGCTACTGCTATTATTATATATTCTCTTGCCACTCTTAACTTTATCTTCTGCTGCCACTCCTAACATTATATTCTGCTGCCATTCCTAGCGATATATTCTGTTACCACTCCTAGAATTATCTTCTGCTGTCACTTTTAACATTTTTTTTTTTCCTGCTGACACTTCTAGCATTATCTTCTGCTGCCAACTCTAGCAATATCTTCATCTAACTCATTTCAAACAAAGTCCATTTTCAAAAGCTATTTTGTACTTTCCAAAATAAAACATTATTTTAAAAGTGGGATCAAGATCTCAGTTCTTTCTGGAGTTATATATATATATATATATATATATATATATATATATATATATATATATATATATATTCATGGTGTTTTGGAAGTGATTCTGGACATCAGTAAATTCCAATAAATATATGTCTAAAAATACTTCATTTTATGTCTGTCTGTCTGCTTGAATTAAAAAAAAAATAATAAAAACATATAATTTCAGAACTAATTGAAATATTGATAAAAATCTTTACAGAATGTTTTAAACTAGTAGTGTATCACAAACGTATGTGTAGACTACTGAGGTAAGTGTTTTCATATATATGAACTAATAATACTACATTTCTTTCATGTATACGTGCGAGTGGATAATGACATGAGCTGCATGTCGAAACATATTTAACCGGATCGATCAGTCAGTCGTACGCTACAGCTGTTTGTGTATAATCGTGTTTTATAATCTCGTTACATTTACGTTACGTTACGGTACAGTCTCAAATTCTGTGTGAAACTCAACAAGTCTGCCACAGAAACATTCGCTTCTTTAACCAAAGGTTTTGAAGATGGGATTTTATAGATAACTATAGTTTTTTGGTAGAACAATACTTTCAACGTGGGCCGAGAAAATGTCGAAGATGACCCATGTTCCCGAATACCAATCTCGTCAACAAATGACGAAAATGTGGAAGTAGTGCGAGCCATAATGGCGAAAGTCCGCCGATTAAATGTCAGGATCATTGCAGAAGAAACGGCTTTGGATAAAAATACATTTCATCGAATTTCCATCATTTCAGACGATTGGGGGTGCTGCACCACAAATACGCGCCAGCTCACTCTGGTGTTACAATTCGGGAATTTCTCATCATCCCTACAGCCCAGATCTAGTTCCGTGCGATTTCTACTTCTTCCCTAAGTTGAAATTGAAGTTAAAGTTCAACATTTTGAGGCGATAGAAAAAAAAAAAAAAAAAAAAAAAAAAAAAAAAAAAAAAAAAACTGTATCCAATGAGCTACACACATACTTAAAAGAAATGACTTCCGGTACTTCTGGAAATAAACAATGGAAGGAAAGTAGGAATGACTTTGTAAATTCTAAAGGGTTAAACTATGAAGAGCATAACTTGTCATTTCCATTAACACTAATAAAAAATGTAATAAAAAATCGCTACACTTACTTTTTAGACACACCTCTTATGTTCTTCTGAACACTCTATATGAGTACATATTTAAATTAGTTTATTAGTTAATTTGTTGTATTAATTTTTCAGCCAATGGTTAAAATCAAAATAATTCAACTCGTAATATTCATCCCTACCATGTAAAACACTCAATCCTTTTAACAGAAACAGTATTCATGAAGAAATTGTCCTTGGAATACTAATTAATTTGATAGTATTTGAATAGTTAACAAATTACTTTAAAACATCAGGATTAAGTTTAGAAACATGCATACGGTATTAATACAAATGACTTAAACTTTCTAACACACACAAGATGAAAGTCTGTGTATCTTGTTGCATAACTAGGTGAGATATTTAGAGAAGTTTTGACACCTTGCGAACAGAATGTATGAGAAACTATTTGAATTTGACATAAATACTTACGTTCTGCCTAGGAGTGTTTAATTCAATTTTGTAATTATTCTATGAGATCATTCTCGTTTCAATAAATATTTTAAAGTTATTATAAGATACATCATATAATGCGTTTTAGAAAGCAACTATTGTAGAGTTTTTCGTGAATCCAAAGTCAATAAACTTTCTCAATTGGACTCTAAGAAATATGAAGGATATTTTGAATTCATATAAGGATAAACGTGAGTATTTGTCTATACATATGTTTCTGTTCTTTTTACTCTATCATTGATATTATTTATACATATAGAAAAAGTTATGTGATTTGTCAAAAATCGATGATGATTTTTATTTCAAAATACCCTTTTGAGGTCACTTGAGATATATTCAATACTCTTAATTCTAAATAAAGAGGCTCATTTTAGCGGTGTGTTGAAAAGGTTTTTCTTTTTGTTGATAAATTAAAATTTAGGGGTAACTTCTATAAGACAAAAACATAAAATTAAGATTTTTATAACAAAATTTTAATATTGTTTTTTTTTTAACAAAGCCTCAATTTCAATCAAAAACTATTTAGGTTTAGAAAGAGTTCATAGAAAGCGAAACAATTTGTGCTTGTATTGAAATATATAAATAATTTATAGAATAGTGTTTGTAACTTCACCACTTTCTTACAAACTTAGTAATCGTACAAAATAAATGGGGAGACAATTGAGTAAAGAAATGTATATTTTTCCCTTCCATGATTTTTGAAGGTGTTTTATTTAGAAAGTAAATCCATCTGTTGAGAAACTTAGTGCATTTTTCTGCACAGTTTATTTTGATTTCAAATACCCTGTTGAAGCTTACATATGTAATGTAGATTGATGCAGACTTAACACAATTTACGACGAAGCATTTATTACTCAGCTTTCAGTGGCAGCAGTCACATTTCAGTGACGGCATAATAAGCCCGCCGTCCCTTTCAAATTTAATTGAATGATTTCATTGGCTCTCAATTTCCTTTTGTTTCCGAATTCGATGAATAATGGCAGTGTGTTTGGTGCTCAATAGATCTATATTTACATTGCCGAAGAAACTAAACTGGAAAATGGTATTACATTTGAAGAATGACCAACAAAATTAATGTATTCCTACTTAGAAATAGTCAAAATAAAAATCAACCTTGAAAAACACAACGTACAAGATTATTACTAACATTTGTATTCTGTTCTACTATAATTTTCTTTTAATTATAAGTTGGCAATTTGCGTCGCGGTGCTAGTCATCATGTCAAAATATTGCCATAATCTATAAATTTCATTGTACGAGAAATCAGTCTTTTTAACACTTTCTTAAAATAAGAAATAAAACAATTTTGGTTGGGGGGGGGGGACGATTGAATAAAATATTTTTTTTTGTGATATTTGCAAGTTACAACAAACATTTATAACACTATTTGTTATTTGGCATTAAGAATTAAAGTCGAAAAAAAAAATTTAATATCTTGATTTCTATAGTTCATTTTAAAACAAAATCTCGTGCATAAATTATTTCATTAATAAATTACAAAGAAAATGAGATGAATTTTTAGTTTATTTCTCTATTTACCGAGTTGTTATTTTTAACCTCTAAGCTAACACTTGTGTATTTTAATCAACTTACAGGAATTACTAATGGATTTTAATGAAATTTTAAAAAGGGATTCTTTCTATAATTATTAAACAATCATGGTAATTTAGATTCAAAGTTGATTTTTTAAGAAAACTAAAAATCTTAAAGATAATTTGCGTTAAAACTGCCTTAGCGTGTAGCGTTTCCCCTACAGCTGAAGTGGAAGGTGTAGACAACTCGAATCAGAGAGCCTAGATGAAACTAGTGTAAAACTTATTTTTAGCTTATCGTCAAAGGAAAAACGATATTTTTGTTTCCCTATCATTTTAATATTTAAAGAAATAAGATAAACCGATTGTAGCCCAATCTGATTGATTAGTTTACGAATAAATACATAAAACGCATAATATAACGTAGCTAATTAAGATTGTAACTTTTTTTAAATACTTTTAATGTATTTAAAAAATTTCAATTTTTTAAACTCCACTTAAAATTGTTCCCTCTTTTACATTTAGAATTACTTAATTTTAAAGATATTCAAATCTATATGATTTATTGTTAAATTTGTTCTAGTGATAATGAAATTTTCTTTTTCTCTGAAAAATAGTGTTTTTTTAGTTTTGTTTACAATAATTTCACTCAAATTAATCGTATATATTAACCTTTATAACAAAAATCTCTTACTTATATTTAATTAATATCCTTAAATAATTTGTTTAAGTAGTTAATGTTTAAAGTAGTCATGTGTAAAGTTTGAGGTTATGTAACAATTCACTTGATAGACAAATCAAATTCACCCAACTCATTTTATTTCAACTATAATATCAAATAAGTTTGTTTATATGTATAAAAAGGGAGATTAAAAAAAATATAAGAACAAAATAAATAAAAAATAAACAATGTATCTTAAATTAACAACTGCAGTACAAATTACAGTCATCTCCAAATAATTTAACAAATGATTTAAGGTATAAAACTTATATTCCCCACCACCCACCCTAACCAAAAGTTATGTCCTATTTTACTCAATTATGAATAGTAAATACATAATTTGATTTACTACTGTATATTCTGTACCATAGTTAACACTGTGTTCTATTGCTAGTCAAACTACCACTAAATGCAAACCAACAAATCGAATCGCAATTCAGCTCGGTGAAACTATATTTACCTTTTTATGAACACAAATACGCTCCAAATATACCTTGAGATATCGTCCAAGATATTTATTGGACAAAGTAATACTTAGTTCCCAGTTAGTTAGTTAATCGAGATGATAATAAATTTCCTTTAACTTGTTCAAAGGTTGAAGAAACTTGCGTAATGCTATTAAACAAAGGAAATGATTCAACCTTGGATAGTCTTGAGCTTACCAATAACAATATTAGTGACTTTAAGGTGAAAGTACAGTCAACCCTTGCTTCGTTTGATCTGCGTAAACCCCTTAGGCTACAGTTAGAAATTAAGCTTGTACCATCTTGAATAATTTTAAAAGTCTAATACATAATACAATATGAATTTGAATTTCGTTTTTTATACTTGAATGAAATATTTAAAATTTATATTTAGGAAGAAAGAAATTATTTATTTGAACATAGTTTTGAATAGAAAACAGAGTAATATTTTGCTAATATTCGATTAAATAATTAAGTTATTAAAATTGGTTGCTATAAACATAATTTAGACATAAATCAAATGTACCCATCACGTTAAAATAATTTACATAAAGTAATAAAAAATATTTCAAATTAATTATATCCTAGTCTCAGAGTTGTTCTTCACATTTAACCTTTTCAGTGAACAATTTGATGTATGACACTCTTTACCTAAACAAGTTCTACTTAGATGCAACTAAGTATAATAAATCATATTAGCTTGTGCCATGCAGTGCATTTGTATTTTCCATGGGTGTAAATGTAACATCACAATTGATATTATATTAAATCGAGAACAGCTGTTTAAGAAATTAATAAACCTAATAAAGTTTTGCTGGTTGCAAAGGTAAATTGTATTTGGTTATTTGTTCCACGTGCAGTTAACGTTTTACAATAGTTAATTTTATAGTAAACCCTGAATTATAATTTTGTTTTGTTAAACAATTGCATTAGATATTAATTTTCAAATAAATATAGTTTCACTAGTCGGTAATTTGAGACTTGAGGACATCGTATATATCCCAAAACCACAATAAAACACTAACAACACAAAGACTGTATAGTTATGATTATTCTAATTTAAGTACATTTCAATAGCAATGCTATCATCTTCAGAAGTACAATACACACTATACACACTAACCTTAATAACTA
This sequence comes from Aphrophora alni, assembly GCA_963513935.1. Classification (NCBI taxonomy): domain Eukaryota; kingdom Metazoa; phylum Arthropoda; class Insecta; order Hemiptera; family Aphrophoridae; genus Aphrophora; species Aphrophora alni. Next base: position 34,935,736 of record OY740767.1, read on the forward strand.
CAATTACTACTGCAGCTCTACGTCACCTGATCCCCTCGGCCAATCACAGTTGGCCTTCGTCACACATCATGTCAATGGGCGTGGCAATGCCTGATGCCTTCTAATACATTGTATGAATATAAAACTTACTTAACTAATGGAGTAACATTTAAAATCATAACACGAAAAAAATATATAAATAGACTAAAAAAATTAACAAACTAAAAATAATGGTTGATAATAATAAATGAAAATAAAAACTAACTTAACTAATGGTGTGGCATTTAATATCTTGGTTTCAACAAGGAGAACAACTTGGAATAGGCCCTTTATCCGCATTCAGCAACAAATTACCTTCAGATTTATAAATGTAGATAATTTCAAAGCTATCTAGTAATCTGTTATTGGTTACTTCTTTTTTCAATTTTACATTTAAACCAAACCATGCATAGTAGATATTGCATGTTCAGCTGCACTAGATTTTTCCGTCCAGTTATATACACTCACTTATGTGGCAAATATTCTTTGAACATAGTTTCTATCTTTCTCCTTGTTTGACCTAGATAAAACCTATCACATGAATTACATTTAATTTCGTAAATTCCAAACTTTTCCAACACCTATGATAGCAATGCTATTGAAATGTACATAAGATAGAATAAACAAAACTATACTTTGTTATGTTAGTGTTTTATTGTGGTTTGGAGGAATTTTCTTTCATTAATTTAAAACTTAATTTTCTTTTGTCGTTCCATGAAAAAAGTTATTACCAATATGCCTTAAGAAATTAACAAATTTAATATATACGTTTTAAATCATTTAATTTGTAATAATGGAATATCAATTATCCGCATGTGGAAGTCTTACTAGATATTATTAAAATCCTCTTGCCATATTTATCAGTTCAGAAACAGTGAGAAATGAAATCCTATTTCTGATAGTAACCTACTCTTACATTGGATCTGCCTGTTGTATAGGCCTTGTAAAACAGTTGTACCTGTTGTATGGGCCTGTTTACCTGTTGTAAGAAATTTATAAGGAGGACCTTTTTATAACAATTATAATCCTATTAGAATTAGAAGGGGGCATATTTTAAAACAATTTGGGGCAGATAACTAAACTGTTGAAACAATTTATTTCAAAAATAGTTTGTACTATACCTTATAAAATTTTAAAGTAAGTTACATGCCAACTAGGAGGAACAACCAATGTATAGAGAGTTCTTTAAAGTATGTTATCTTCGGTTTTAAAGCTACTCAAAACACATTGAAGACAAGATATGGATACCAGTGCTCCAACTAGAAATAAAACAAAGTCTTAAACTAAAAGGTGGTAAATTAAAAGGAATATATGGCCGTACCTTAAAAGGGCTAAGAAAATTCGAAATTCGATTTAAAAACTTAACCACTGAATGTGTTTAGTTGTCCAAAAAATGGGGGAAAAAGTTCTCATTTACTATTTGTTTGTATTTTTCATTGAAATTAAGACCCTTTCTAGTTGCATAACGTTACAAAATTAACAATTAATTTTTATTTACATAATATTGTCACTGTGGTTTTTAAATATTTTATTTAAAACATGATATAACTTCGTATAAAATTTTAAAATTTTTGTGAAATACAACTCTTTGTGCCCTTTAACAACTCTCTACACTTACCCAACCCATATTTTTGATACAGAATTATATCACTTTAATCCCATACACAATAAAATCAAAACAACTTTGTAGTAAGGGTTAATTTTGGTGAAAACACTACCCAGTGTTGCAACGAATGTTTGAATAAGGTAGCACGCATTTACAAATACTGACCCGCCACTCAATTCTGTGCAGTAAACACTTGAGGTTTGCCCCTCTAAAAGATTGTTTTTACGTAAGTATTTATTTCGAGAGCTTTTAGTATTTCCCAAATTTTTATATCTAGTGTTGGTACATACCATGCAATAATCTGAAAAGTACAAGACAAAGGTGTATGTAAGTGTGACAGTTTAAAAAATTAAATTATAGCTTAGAACTCTTAAAAAAATGTTTTATATCATCTGTAAAAAAAAAAAAAAAAACACGTAGTTAGCTGTTTTATAAAAAATCGTTCATTATAATTTTAATTACTTTATTGTTAATTATTTAACTAATATTTAAATTTAAATTTTAGCCCGATATCTTAAAATTACATCAAAGTTATGACAACAATGCTAACTATCAAGTTGTTTATCTAGCTATAATTCAAATCAGTGTAAATTATTACATAAACTACAAGAAGTAAATATTAATATTTTAATCCAAAAAATTGCATGTGCAAAACTGGGATTTGTAGTATAAACAACTAGTGCATTAAAAAAATACATTATTTGCATCCCAAAAAAGTTTTAACCATCACTTGTGTTTTTTAAGTGAAACTGAAAAATACCATTTGTGACCAAAATAAAAAATCTGTTGAATCAGAGACGGAAGTAGTTTAATAATATATATATATATATACAGTATACCTAGATCGTTGGATGTTAAATACTGTTTTAAATCGCTATTATAAGACCTAATGCTGGACATGACATTAAAAAATAATCAGAGACCAAGAACAAAGAATAAATAATACTAGGACTAATGTACATTTGAAGAACACACCACTCTCAAGACGAATAACTAAATGTAAATGCTTGTTATGTGGTTAACTCCTTGCATTATTATTGTGATTTACCATTTCTTGCGATCACATTGGTAGTTAATTTTATCCTGTAGTCATCGATGTAAACAAATAAAATAGAGCTTTGACTGCTTTCACTGAAAATCGAACCTAGTGACCACCAATAATGGACCTCGGTACTTGGTGGACTAATTTGTTGAAACGTATTTCGTATTATTCTAATATACATTGATGGATTTATACTACAAATAACAAGGTAGTTACATCAGGTTTTAGAGGAAATCTTATTGAACAAACAGTGTTACTATTATGTTGACAGCAATTTATGTTGTTTTTTTTTAATGAAACTAAAAAAATAATAATTCATATAAATACAAAAAGTAGTAAGTAAAGAATTTGTGAATTTTAGTTAAAAAATGTTTGTTTAAATTTTGTTAATATAGTTTTTTGTCCAACTACTCGTGTCGCCTCTATCATTATATTCATTTATTTACTTAAAACTGCGCGCTTTTTCTTAATCTGAATTCCCTTGCCCACGTCTTGGAACGGTGTGATATTGAGTGTCCAACATTTTGATTGAAAAATTATTAACCAATCTTTATATATTTGTCGTTATGCTTAATTGTGAAGACCCATATTTAGAAATTGTTTAACGATTGGTGGACGCATTTAACCGTATGTGCGTTGATAAACAAAATGAAACAGATAAAGGCGATGTTCCAAATGATCAAAATGAAACAGGTCCACTCTTCTCTCAATTGACGGACATCAAGACATCCGAATACCCATATAGAGCAAACTAATAGTTCACCATTAGTTAACACTATTTGTATTTTACTTACCCCTTCGATTTGTCACCTTTCTCTATAAGATTACAATCTAGCACTATTAGTAAGTGTTTTCTATTATTTTGTGTGTTAATTGCATCTATTGATAAAGACTTAATCGTTAAAACGACATCTTTACGCGTTACATGCAGGGAAATTTGTTTTGATATTTTCTTCAATTATTAAATTATCCATACTTTTGTTCACGGATTTTTTTTATGATGGTCTGAAACGAATTATCATCAAATTTTCTTTAAAATTTCCATAGCTTCCAAACCATAGCTTCCAAACAAAGTGAGAACATAAAGTTAAATTATATAATATTTAGCTGTATTTAAAAATCATGATGTAAAGAGGCGGACTTTATGTTAAATATAACTAATTCGAACTTTGGTTTATATCGGAATCTTCTCATACTTTATATAAACATAAATGTATTGAACCGATTAAATTTATCCAATAAAATAAACGGAATGCAATACTACTGGAATGAGTCTTCACGCAATGTCAAATAAGAAAATCCTGACATACTTTCCATGTCCAGACAGGATAAAACCAATATGGTTTTCTAAAAGCACAATCCTTTGTTACAGATCTCTTGAGGTTTGCAGATGCAATGTCACAGTTCAGTGGTGTCTCTTACTCTTACTGTCCTTCAATTCCCCCTTCTATTCTTTAGATGTTTCGAGAGAAGTATCTGTTTTATTTTTATTCAAATGGTAATAGTTCTGAGTTTGTTTTTATCTTAAAGTTAAGTTATTTAAATTTCTATTTTTATGATAAAGACCAATTTTATAGAAATCTTTGCCTTGGTCAATTAAAACAAATAAGAAGGTGCACTAAGTTTCTTTGATAACTCATTCACTAACCAAAAATTATATTCGTCAAAATCTCTCCAAACATGTCTGTGTACTAGGTACGAGTACTTATAAGCGAAAAAAAAACAAAATGAATTTGTTTTTCACTTGGTTTTGGTTTAGTTTATATTTTAAGTTATTTCTAATATTAGATCGTACGATTGAAATTGAGTTTTTAAACTGCTGTAAAGGTTTATTTAGATTTTTTTGTTATTTATTTCTAATTCTTAATTTTCTCCCCTTATTTTGGTAAACTTTACTAATTGGTATATAAAAAATATTCACTTATAGATCTCTTATTTGCATGATTATTATTATACAAACTATTAAATTGTACACCTGTTTCGCCTATTTGTTTGACATCGTCAGAACATGTAGAACACTTATCACATTATAATATTTTTAAATAGTTTTATAAATACGCTAATAATGTTAATGATAATAGGCGAAACAGGTGTAAACTTAAGAGTATATATGTGATTGTTCAGATGGTCCGATAAATATATTATGTTTCTTTCAATTTAAATTTGACACACGGTTTTTGGTTATTTTTTATCTTCTTATTTCGCAAAATTTTAACGAAGTAGGTGAAGCCGAATTTTTGAAATAATGTTTCTTATAACAGCTTCATTGATTATGTTATGTTTTTTTACCGATAACTCTTGAATCGCAATTTTGAGTACGAAGGGAAATATACGTTCTGTTTGGGCATTTAGAGAGTAAAATTTAAGGATTGTTAAATAAATGTTTGTTTCAAAAATTGTTATAGTATATTCCTAGAAAATAGGAATTTTTAATTATCAAACAAACGAAAATGTCTCAAGATACCCAAAATATGTCCAAATATCAATTTTACAATTGGCAATTTCTAAGATAACCGTTAGACCATTAAAGACGTGGTAACAAAAGAAGGAACATACCAGCAATCAGTTACAACTGTGCCAACTCTTTAACGTTTTACTAATCCGAATTACAATTGAATAAGTCCTCTAGGAACTGAACCACATCGCTCCTCAATAACAATACTTTCAAATAGTTTTGTTTATGTACAAAATCATTACTATAACAAAACGTTTTGAAATGTTCGGTTTTTACTTTTTGAAACTAATTATAACAGAACAACTCTCCCCAAATGTAAGAAACACAGATTTTCTACTACATTTTATTTTCATCAGTACTAAATTCCAACTAATGAATTTGCCATCTGCAGTTGATTAAAGACACAACACTTTGTCAATTTGTAAACTGTCTGTATAAAACGTGTGGAAACAACTAATAATAATGACGATAATTTAAACAACGTCTTGTTGATAGTACAGTATTTGTTGTACACATGTTTGTGTTACTTCCATTCAGTGGAATTTCCCACATGCTGTACTCATTCTAAAAGTGGCCTTAGGGACCTCATCCTATTTCACCTTACAGCCTATCTTTAGTGATGAAACTTTACTAGAAAATCCTCGATAAGGATATACACACTCCTCCTGAGAATGATAGTAGTATATGCCTCAGAGACATATTACATGCAACATATTTATCCGGGGACATGACATCCGTGGATATGAAAAATAAAACAATGACGGATGAAGGAAGCAAGTTATGTTTTGGTATAAACGGAGAGTGGTGAATAAAAAAAGTGTTCTAATCACCACCAGGAGAGGAGAATTAAAGGAAGGTCGAAGAAAACGTAGAAAGATGATCTAGAGGGAAATTTCATGAAAATATGTTCTAGAAGAGAAGAGAAGATTAGAAAACGTTGGAGGGCTTGTTGTGATGACGGCCATAGTTATCCTTGAGCTGAACCATCGTAGTTTAGTAGAATTTGTTTTACATATTGTTCTGTCAAAGTAAAGTGCACTCACTAATACAGTCATTTTTTTTCTAATCACGTTATGTTTTGCGTCGGTTTACCTCAAAAGGATTCTGTTATAAAGTAATCACTTATTAAAATAAATATAAAATTCAATAATTTAACATAATACACTTAATTTTCTAGACATTGTGTTTGTTTGAATTGAAAAACAATATATAATTCCATTTTAATATATACAGAAAACCAGTTCATATCCTATTTCCTAGTGAAGAATATTCTCCGGTTAATCATACATTGTTATTCTCTCTGGATACACATCTGTGGGATATTTCTCATTAAGATGCATAGGAGATGATTGAACCAGTGTGTGTTGAATATGAAAATATAAACCTCCTTGTAGGGTGTATCAATTGTAAGTAATATACCTGTAGTTGTGAATTAGGTGTTAGGCTTCCTTCACCGATAATAGAGGTTTCCATAGTGGGGAATAGATAGTAAGCAAAGTAAATGTATTATTTTACCTGAATTTGAAAATTATAATACACGTATAAAAATAATATAATTATTTATTTCAAAGTATAATTTATGATAAGAAAATGCTATGGATGAATGACAATTTAATCGCATAAGCTTTTACATCCGTTTTCGGTTTTCATAGACAAACATATATTATATAAATTACAATATTATTACATTACTTTGTAAATCAAATCAAATAAATAAATCGTTATTAAACAATTACCAAATATCGTTATCTGAGGAAAGTGAGGTCCTATTTAACTTGTTTGTATGCTTGAGTGTTGTTCAACAGTTATGGTCAAATCTTTGCACCAATCATTACGAAATTTAGGGGCATGGTTCTTCTTTAATATTACATTAACTTTTATTGTGCATTTTTGTTTAGCTTTTTTCACAGTTAAAAAATGTGACTTTTCAAACAATTACGTGTAACAAAATAAGTTCATCGAAAAATTAAACTTGAAATGTGTTCTTTATCTTTGTCATGGCTAGTACTTATCTGAGTAAAAAATAAACATTTTCCTTGCATACTACTTTTAAATATTTATATGAATTAAAATATTTTATAGTTTCACATTTTTTAGAAATAATTTAATAAATTACGATTTCCATACAACTCACACTCTCAGATTCCTCTAAAACTTTAAATAATATGTATGTGATCACAGAACCACTAGTTGAAATAAGACTGCCTTATAAATTAAACAAAACAAGACTAACAACTAATAACAATAAAAGAATAAACTAACAAACAATACTACATTAAAACATTTAAACTTCGCTATAGTTTATGATTTTATACTTATATACCGATTTTCCTCAACGTTGCATTTATAAGTAATGGGCAATAATTACAATATTAAATCTCAATTCATGAATAATGACTTACCAACTCTTTACAAGAAACTAATTAAATTACTAGAAACTTCTTACTGGAAACTGCAATCGTGCATAACCTAATTTCAATTTGTTTTATGGGATCAGCTTTATTCAGTTCGTCTATCTTAAATCTTTTGAAAATCTGTAATCTAAAAAATAATAAAAATTAACAATAAATAAAAATATTCAAATATAAACTGAAAACAAATTGTATCAACTTTGGATTATAACCCAGAATCAACTGCTGTTTATGTTTGTAATCTACCATTTACGCAAGGAAAGAATTGTGCATACCAACCTGATATGCAAGTTTATCATGTTAAGACTTCGACCCTTGGACTAACATTTAGTGACTTATTTCTTTGCTTGGGAAATATTTAAAAGTGTCTTAAACGTTTAACCCCCCAAAAATTAATAATTTTTATATTTTCGTATTAGATAATATAATTTCTCAGAATTTTCCTAAATGTATAATTTTGTATCACTTGTTTACTATACTTCAGAAATTTGAAGACTACGTAAGGGGAGGAGGTACAGGGTGATCACAACTTTCTGTACACGTAATGATTAGAGTACAGAAACCAACAGTTAACACTAAATGTGAGCACGAAGTTACAAGAAGTCATAAAAGTGTTATCCGTCAGACTTTAGGTTTTTTTTTACGAACTGAACATTATCTTCAAAGGCTGTGTTTGCACGATCCAAATTATGAAATTATTCTGTGATTATCTTTTTTCAATCTTCAATTATGTCGTGATAACGTACACTGAGTTATACATCGCATCTCTGAAACAAATCTGGCTGTTGTATATTCTGAACTTTAGAAAGTCAAATAAATTTAGTAACGGTTGTGTCCACAAAAAGATCATCCAAACATATGAACTTTGGAAAGTAGGGGCTTGAGAATTTCATGTTTTGCCAATTTCCAATGGACGGACACATAATATTGTTACAATACTGTTTTACGTAAACAATCTCTGTCTGTGTGTCTACGTGAAATTCCAACCCAAACAGCAATCTTCTTATCTTGTACCAGTAACTCGTGGGTCTCTAGGGATTTTGACTAATATGTGGTATTTTGACAAATGAAAGTATACCCGTTTGTGACGTCAAATGTTCTCACATTTACTGCCCAGAACCTCTAAAACCATCTTTTGAATTCTTTATCCCTAGCAGTATTGATGATCTTCCACATCTGGATAGTCACAACACCGGTTTCCTGGAATTTGTGAATTAACTACTGCACTATATTACAATGTAGAAGCTTGAGTCCCGGGAATCGTTGTTGAATTTCTTGTGTGTATTCTCCACCACATCGAAACACATATTCTACTTGTAACGTATTCTCCTCAACAAATAACATTATAAAAATAATTCACATCACTCAGCCCTAATTTTGCTCATTGTAGCCGCTTCCAGCCGACAGCTACGGCCAAGGAGACACTAACGTCATCTGCTATCCTTAATTTTAACTACAACAAGTAGAGAGATTTTAAATAATTTTAATCAATATTTCCCTCAAACTAATATTTAAAATGTTTTTCTTGTTTCCTCTACTGTAATCACCACGTGCACATATACTTTTTATCACCCTCTACACAACTTATAAATTTGATTTATTTATATATAATTTATTTTGTTTATGTAGTATACAAATCCTGTAGAAATGCATGTTTTATCATTATTTTTTAGTTTTATAATTTCTTTATTTTGATGGGTATATCTTTTCAAAAATTTTGAAGTGGACAATGTACGAGTATGTGTGTGTTAGGTCGGGATGGAGCTCCGTGGGTCTCTACTGCCGCTGACTCAGGCCCTCATGAGTTTACAAGACCATCGGTCCATCAGTCCAGATGAACTTCAGCTCTCCTTTTCCCAGGTACACTTATTTCATTTTGAAAACAATAAATTATCTTCAATTAAAATTACTAATATTTTTATAATACTAAAAGAAAGTATCAGTAAAAATTAAATTACTTCATTACATATATATATTTATTTATAGTTTTATTTTGTGAACTTATTTTTTTTAAATTTTTATATATATAATAGTTAGTTGAGTTTATTTTTATCAACTATTTCATTTTATACTTTTGTGTTTTTTAAGAACTGTTTTATTTTTTGTACATTATTCCTTATTTTTTAGTTTGGACCTTGTATTTCTTTATTTTCGTTTGATTTTGCTTGTCTTTTTATCTAAAATTATCCGTAGGTACTCTACATACATGTCAAGTATTACTTTCCCCCCTCACTCTCCATAAAAACGTTTTTATTAAATATCGTACATTATACAAATTTTATGCTTAAAAATTTAGAGTCTGAATATTAAATCCCAAAACAAGAACTAAAAAATTCATTCAAACTTCAATAATGACATTATTCTAGAATAGTTTCTCTTTAAGATCTGTGTGTAATATCTGTTATAATTTCTTTTTCTTTTTCTTTTTTTATGTGTTAACGTTTCTTTCCGAGTATAAATGAGTGTACTAAAAGCGATTACTTTCTATAAATTATTCAGATTACAGTATAGGACCAGTGACAAATTAATAGAGAATTAACCTTGACTGCCTTCATTATGTAACTGTGGAATAATATTTACATTTGTATGGCATTAGCAAAGACATTTTTGTTATACTTGCTTATTAAATAGGTATGCAAATGAGTTTGCAAAAAGATTTAAGAATTAATATAGGTGTCTGCAAAAAGAAAACAATAACAACTTTAGATTTATTTGTCTATGACAATAACTTTAATCCATCTCAATGGAATACAGCCCCTTTTGAGACGAAATTTGTTTTTATAAATTATCTATTTTTGTTTTTTTCAAATCGTTGGATAGATTTCCATCACGCAGAAAACGAGTAGAGGGGAGAATAGGAGAATGTACATACGAAACAATTTGTGCAACATTTAGTTCCAAAACATGTTATATTCTACTTTCTCTAATTATATGAGAAAGTTAACAACAGCACTCCCCTTTCTCTTATCGATTTATCTGTAAAATTTTACTGCCCATAAAAGTTTTATGTCTCCTCAGTAGGATGGTGTATTTTCCTCCGGTGTTATTGTTAGGGGAAAAGGGAAAGGATCCATAAAATGAGAAATGAGAAAATATTTGCATAGTACCTCATGAAATTAATGGTTTGAAAATAATTTACATTGTTGTGTAAGATGTATTTTATGGATGAATAGAAATAAAACCACTCTTTCATTGTTGCGTAGTCGCCTTTTTCTTAATAAAAGAAGATGTTTCTCTCTCTCTCTCTCTCTCTCTCTCTCTCTCTCTCTCTCTCTCTCTCTCTCTCTCTCTCTCTCTCTCTCTCTCTCTCTCTCTCTCTCTCTCTCTCTCTCTCTCTCTCTCTCTCTCTCTCTCTCTCTCTCTCTCTCTCTCTCTTATATATATATATATATATATATATATATATATATATATATATATATATATATATAATTACATGAATGATTGACACCCATTAATTAGTACGTTGTTACGACTGCTATAAATATTGATGTTTTGCCTCGGATAGTGTTTTACTCGTATAAATTGATTACATTATTTCTAATCATTTAAAGGTTAGGTGGTATACAGAACTTTTTAAATGATTAACCATTGTTAAATATCTGATAAACATTCACAATTCTTTATGTTATTATAAAATTTGTGGATACAATTTATAGAAAAGGTACATTTTTACATGTTCTACTTCATTTTGTTTAAAGGCGAAAAAACCTCTCATTGTCTTAAACAAATTAAGAAGATACAAATAACAACCACTAGCTCTCGTAAATTGTAATAGCGTCAAGGTTGTAAAAGAACAAGAGTTGGTCAAGAGAGATCTAATAGTAAAGATGAAAAAGTGAATCTAACCAAGACTTCATGCAACACGTTGTAGATCGAGCTAGGGACCCTTGGTTTTGTCAAACCCCGTACTCCCTATAGTCTGCTCAATATCCTTTCCCAGTTTGTATACATTTAACATCTAAAGAGGATGACAGAGTCATTATAACATCACCTTGTTATAAATAAAATGTTGTTGGACAACTTAGTTTTCTTACATTTGGACATTGAAGTTTCCAAAAGTGTTGCTTATTTGAAGTGGAAATTCATGTTATTTGTGTTTTTTGATTATCTTTCGTCTTAATTACAGATCAGTTAAATTTTATTTTACATTGAAAATAGTTAATTAATTTTGTTCCACGTGCAATTTAAATTAATACCGTATTGTAAACAAATTACACCCCGGTTATCTAATTAATATCTTCCTTATACACAAAATACTATAGCTGTTAAGTAATATCCTTGGATAACGATGCAAGTTGAGGAAGGAAGGATATTGCATAAAACGCAGTGAACAGGAACTCCCGCGGAGGTAATCCAGATTAATACAATGTAATTAAAGCAATCCTATTTCAATCTTAACTGATTGCTTTTACTTAATGACTGTAATGATTCTGTTAGTGATACAGTTTAAACGTGCTACCCTACAGGCCTACGTTCCAATAATGTGACCGGATATGTATTCCTGAAATTATCTATATCATTCTAGCACAGATAAATGAGAAGGAACTAAATTATGTATTTATAGAAAGATCAAATTGTAAGTAGTGGTTCAATTTTTATTACTTTGCCAACTACCTTAAGGCATAACTAAATTTTTGTTCGAATCCTGTAGTAAAGTAAGTGTAAATTGTATTTGATTACAACGAATCAAGGTTCAGTTTTTTTTTTTTTGTTTTTGTTGAATTTTTGTCTGAACAATAATTTTCTTGTTATTACAACTCCGCACACTGATTTAGATTATAAATCTTCGCAATTCACCAAACTTTGAACAAAATGAGTAATTTCCATTTTAAGACACATGGCTCTTTATAACGAGAAAATATCTTCCGAAACGGTATTACAATATTGCCAAGTTAGTATACATTATGTTTTATTTATATTCTTAAAGGCTACATTTTGATGAAATTTTGATTCAAATTGAAGTTTAAAAAACCTATTTTGAACTTCACATTTAATTCATTGGGCGTTATCAAATAGATTTTTATCTTCTTAAAAAGAGTTCATATTTATTCAAATCCATTCAAAATATATAGACCATTTTAGTCTACACATCCGATTTTTGATAGAAAACAGATATTTCAAAAATCAAAGTGACTTCAAATTGAATATTTCCGCTAGAAGTTAAACTTCGATTTTTACATCGCGTAACTTAATGTTACTTATATATGAGAAATAGAAAATAACACAACATCAATTCAAATTCAAATTAGAAATATTAAACTGTATCTAATATACAGTAAGAAGATTGATTCCTTACGTTGCAGTTAGTTCACTTTACCTCCGCACGATACCAGCACAAGTCGCTTGATATAATGTTTCTAAATTTTAGAAAATTGGCTAATATTAATTTAATAATAAATTATATTTAAATTAGCATCGTCCATCGAAATTACGGACAATTTAAATTTGAGTGAAGGTCCACAATTTAAATTGGCTATATTAATGACGTGGTTCGACAAATCTACACGCGAGTGCAGCACTATACAGAGGAATTAAAAACAGGTAATGTGCATTGGATGATGCATTCTTTTTAATTAATTTTTTTTTTATTTGTTTATTCACAAGTTTATTATATAGATTCATTTTTATTCTACTGGATCTAAAATATCATAAATCCTCTAAATTTAAAACTTTTCATTCTTCTGTGTTTTTTTTTTAAATCTATCTCCTGTTAAGTATTTTTATAGTTAACGGTTCAAAAATTAGCACTCTACGATACTGAAAGTTGTCAACTCTTCAAAAATATGTCTATTCAACTTATATTCGAAAAGAAAACAAATTTAATTCACTTTATTGTTACGTTTAGCCTCTTTGTACATCTTATAGGATAAATATTGGAAGGGTTGTATATCATTAACCCTCTTAAAATTGTTTAGCGAGTTTATTTATATTTTTCCTAAGATTGCTGTACTTCTACCACAATCTCGTCCTATTCATAAATAGCATTTAAAAATCAATTTTGTATCAAGATTCATTAAATATTTCGTCAGTTATTTCTGAATAGTAATGTTATTTTACCTGCTATTTAGTACATTGATTTGAGACATTAATCTTTTAGCCGATTTTTAGAAATTAATTTCTATATAACAGTTTCATAGGCGATTTAACTCTGAAACAGCATCTTTGTTATAACAACCAATACGTTGTTCGATATTTTTTAATCGTAATTTGTAGGCTTTATGAATTTACTTTTTTTCGTTTAAGATGAGAACAATATAATTATATCCTCATACGAAATCCGTCATCTCGTATGGAATTTTGAGATCCGTACAGGCGTCAGCCGTCATTCATAGTTCCGAATTTGTTAAGACCTCCTTTTATGAATATTTGCACGAAATATTCTGCATAGATTTTTAACTCATCATTTAACTTTCTCTATATGTGAGAATATTTAAATAGATATAAATAACTCACATGATAATTAATATTTACACTATATTCAGACTACGTAGGCTAAACCCTTTTCAATTAAATATATTTGAAAGTATACAAAATAACGGTTGTAAAGCATTTTACAAACCACAAATATTGAATAACTAAAACGAAAATAAATTTGAAAAAAAAAAAAAATAGAAATAGGCCTATACATTTTTAATGATAATTTAAACTGACATTTTTCTGCATTTTATTATAATTCAAGATTCTTGATTTGACGTTAGGCGACGTAATGAAAAGTAAGTCAAAAAAAATCTACAAATTAAAAATAAAATTTGAACATATTTTAAAAATGTTCTTCACCAAGAAATTAATACTATACTCTTATACACATTTTTAGTTTCCATTATATAAATTAACATGTTTTTAAGTTGTTAATTCTTATAAATGATTGTTAAAACAATCAAATTATTATTTACATAACTGTTTTACATGTTCCTTATTTGAGTAATGTAAAATATTAGTTATGACACTTATGTATTTTATTCACAATATCACCAGTATTTTTTTTTTACTTTGTGGTTATGCGTAGAAGTTATTGTGAGTCTAAAGTTAAATAATCTTTACATTTAATGGTTTTGAGATTGTTTACATTTCAAAGGATTATATTTTTAAAGATAAACGCTTGAAGGTAATTTCGTTATTTTTTTATCTATGAACAATGATCGCTTTCGTCTTTCATTGAAGAAGATTACCCAAAGAAACTGTTTTAAGTTCTAATTAAATTTATTACATTCTCAGATCTAAAGATAATAAAGAAAGCTTTTAATGGAAGATTTTATGATAAACTATTAAATTCGCAATTTCACGACATATTATACTTTGAGTTTAAAAAAAATTTAATATTCAGATGCGGGATTTACAAAATGATAGCACATTATGACCCCACTTACAGTTTTTCAACATCACATTGGAAGTGATTTAGTACTTGATAGGAAAAATTGTATGTTTAATTTTATTTTGTCATTCGTTAAAACCTTATAAAAAATACGTAGTTGGGAACTATTCTATGCATGATATTCACCAAAAAGTTATTAACTGGATAAATTCACAAATAACAAATTAAAATTACATTTGTCACAAATCTGTGTTAGTTTCTGCGTGGATTAGGTTGAAAAATATGACCAGTTCACTAACCAGGAATTATTGGTGAAATATGTCCCTCACATTATTAGGACCCTCACATGCAAGTCCTGCGTACTATACAGCTGTGATGAGACTAAAAGAATCAAACAAATAACCTAATTAACGCTTGGAAATTTAGGTCAAATTGTTTATATTTGGCTATTCGGATCTGGGAGTTGAATTTCCAATTATAATCTAACTACGCATGACAAAACATCAGTTAATTTCAGCTGTCTAGATTAGAGCATTGCCCCTACAAATATTAACTAGATGTTAAATATTTAACTACAGTAAGTAATAATTTTAAAACCGTATTGCTTTAGGAGTTTTGGATAGTTGCCACTCAACTCATTCTCCAAGTACTGTAATGTTGCGGAAACAAATGTCGAACTTTTAGTTCAACCGTTTGCCATGTGGCGCATTTTTGAATACCTGTTTTGTTTTTTTTTAATTTTATAAATTAAGGTAATTTTATAATTATTGCATTATGTTCTTATATTTTCTATTTCTTCTAGAACATACAGTTCGTTAAACTGGCGTACGTAGGAAAATTAATTTCCTACGAGTGCGTGTGTTCCTTTCGTGTTTAATAAATTATTTCATGTTTTTTGTTAATTGTAAAATAGAGTTATTGTTGTGTCAGTAAAGATAACATAATTACATTCTACGGGAAATAAATCAACAGTTTGGACGCAGGATTTTCTGTATTTTACAAAATAATGCGTATCCCACGACTAGGGAAAGCGCGGATTGTGGTC
Source organism: Aphrophora alni (assembly GCA_963513935.1). Taxonomy (NCBI): domain Eukaryota; kingdom Metazoa; phylum Arthropoda; class Insecta; order Hemiptera; family Aphrophoridae; genus Aphrophora; species Aphrophora alni. The sequence goes on from OY740767.1 coordinate 34,951,628, forward strand.
TTGAATACAAATGAGTCATCTCACAAATTTTGATTCTAAATTCCGAAGGCAGTGTTACACAATGATTTATGACTCGCGTAGAGTATTTGATAATGCGCTTACATCATAATGTACAAGAACGTGTAAGCGTTTCCATAATCTAGAATATATATACAAAAGGATGTCGAGCTCAGTTAAGTTGTGATACAATTTACTTGATATATTCTAATTATTGTAACAAAAATTACGAACATAGTTTCACAATAATTCACCCAGCTTTGCTAAGTTTACGATAGCGTCAATCGCAACTGCTTATTAAACCCATACTAACCTAACAAATTATTTATCTTCACATAATTATGCACAAAATTTAAATTACGTTGAATATAAATAGTCTAAGTATAAAAGTATATACACAAAATATCATTCTTAATAAAAGAATAATAAATATGTCCAAAACATTACAGAAAACAAAATAAAATCTTCGAATATATAGTAAATATGAAGATACCGCCCTACACTAACTCCAACAAACCAGCTACTTTACAGGACGTAAAAGTGAGAATAGAGAGGGGGTGAAGTATAGCAGCCACTATTTGAACTTCACGGGGCTATTCTCACGACTTTACTGGTAGCTGTTCTGTTAACAGTAGACTTACTCCTTAAATGATTTAATATATTCAATTATAGTTCAAATAAACCCAATATGGCTACCGTCACGTGACACATAACTATATACTTAAACAAAGACGTAACATTACATAATATCAAAGATACTGTATACTTGAACAAAACACCATAGGACAAATAATAAAAATTAAATTCTTTATGTGTGGTTTGCTTCTTACTTTGTAAAATTGTTATTGTATTGTAACTTTCACCATTCATTGGTTTTTAATATATTTATGTTTACCATTGATTTTACATACTAAAGAAATAGCCCATCTCCTTTCTTTGAGTTGAAACACAGATATTAGAGGCTGCACCGCTGCCATCTTGCAGTCCATCTCGGGTAACTTCAAGGACAGTACACAAATTGTACCAAAATTTAATTATAGAATGTAAATATTAAACAAAAACCAAAACAAATTGAAGGGTTTTCTTAAACGTTGAAAGATTTGTTAAAATTATAATATCCAAACAAACATACCAAAACATATATCGACATACAATTTTATTTTTTTAAATAATATCTACTTTCAAAACGGTTGATTTTATCGTTAAAACAATTATAACATTTTATAAAATCACAATATTTAACTCTAAAATAAATGTAAATACTAAGCTATAAATCATTTTTAAATCACTTCATACTAAATTCCCAGTGTGCCAGATGTTTAAACACATAATACTATTGAATCCTATTCAGTTAATTGTTTTGAAACATACGAATATAAAGTGCATTGTGATATTTCATGCAATTAAAAGCCATGAACGTTTCATTATTACACCTAATTATTAATTCAACATATTGTATTTTTGTTGCAATGATAAACTATTTCAAAGCAATAGTTGAACGTTACGCCTAACACAATATTCTGATCTTCGATAATGATACTACGTAGTATAATCAGACACTCCCATCCTTCTCAGATACTCTTCACACTCAGTTATTTCTTTTAAAATATTTATTTATTTCGCACATATTATAATAAAATATAGACAGTTTGTAAGAAAAACTATACCAAATTTTTTTTCCATTGTTAGAAGATATATCTATAAATATGTTAACCAAATATTAACAGTGATAATTAAATCCGATCTTGAGATATACATTATTCTTTAAAAATGATGGTAAACGAAGTGGAAATTTCTATCTTTACATATAACATTAAAGTTCTGTTTGAATATGTGTAGTTTAGTTCACTTTATTGTGTAGAACCTGAACTAGAAGGGCCCAGTTTTGTTACACTCTGTATATGTAATAATCCACTGAAAAGAATAATTAAAGCAATTTTGAAAACAACAAGATTTGGTCAATTATGTCCCCCTATTTAAGCAACTAAATATTCTCCTACTATAAAAATTATTTTTGTTAATCTAAGCATTCTCAAATCTGAGACTAGAGGCATAAAAGGGACCTCCGATTGGCGGTTGGCCTAGGTTAACCTAGTTTCGACAAAGTTTCTTTTATAATGAACAACGAATTTTTAACTTGTTGTCCCTGAAGGTAAATATAAACAATTACAAAAAGGGTACCACGACAATGGTTAAAGTTAGATATATGTAGATTATGACATTAAACAAATTTTAAGAGTTGTAAGGTGATTAAAGTGCAAAATATTAATGGTATATTTATTGTTTATTTAGGTATGTATACATTGTTTTATATCTATGTTTACACCGTAGTATATATATATATATATATATATATATATATATATATATATATATTACTATAAGATTTGGGTTTTTTTTTATACACAGCTGGTCAGTTCACGATTATTTCTTATTTATTACTAATTAGGCATTCCATCTGGGGTGCCTAATTTATTGTACTTATTTTAAAAAAATTGAATTTCAATTCATATTTTGTTTTATTATAGCGAGATATTTATATTCTTTAAACAATTAATTGAATCACTTTGTGTTTTATTGACGATTTTGTGAAATATATATTCTCTTTACAAAATTCAACTTTTTTACAAAAACTTTATTTAGATACTTAATAACTAGTGGTTCACATGATTGTTAAGTAGGGCCTAGTGACTTTGTAAGAAATGTAAATAGGAAATATCAAATATTTGAATGATAACATTTAATAATATTAGGAATTAATACTTAAAATAAAACAAATTAACAAAATCTGCAATAAATGTAAAACAAATAAAATTAATTAATACAATTTTTTTAATTTTCATTCCCGTAAATTTCCTTTTACATAGAAAATTTAGCGAACTCTTATTTTTTTAGTATTGCAACTGAGCAATCTAATGGGAAATTAACTTCTCTACAGCAAAAAATGTAAGCTCTGTCGAGAATTTATTATGCATATCAGTTTGTCTAAAGCTTTAAAATCTCTTAATTCTAAAACAAATTGATATTCAGAAGCCATACTGTATTGATTTTTTCGCTTCAAATAGGCGTAATCGTTGTGGGAATTCGTAATTACCCTTCAACGTTTCAACCTGTCCATATTTACTCTTTCAAAAATTGGTTTACATCATACAGTTCATGACAGTTTGACTATGAAAAAGATATTACATTTTCTTGTTTTAGGACCTTCAAAGTAAAAAAAAATGATTAGTAGAATAAAATTCTTTAGTTAAGTTTTTTATATCATTTACTCTTTTTACTTAATTGTTAGAGTTCAAAGATGGTAATAAAGTGGAGCATTGAAAGATTTTTGTTATTGTGGGATATTCTAACGGCATTTAACGAAGAAAGGAGTTGAAGCAAATAAATTATATGACTTTCCCAATAATGTGGACTACCCTCCTGAGTGTACATTGCGTCACGGAACGTTTGAACAAATTTTAAACATAGATAGATAGCAAACTGAACTATAAAAATGTTATTGAATGAAAAAAGAACTTTTGCTGTGTTAGACCCTATTTTCCGTCCCTCTTAAAGTCACTCAAATTGTTTTGCTGGGAGTGATAAAAAGACTTCTTTTTCACTTTCTTTATTAAGGTTTTGATTTTAAACATGATTGAAAAAGCACATAATTTTTCACGGCAAACAATTTATTTATAACAAGACAACTTTCAATAACTAAGCCGTGGTCTTTAAACAAAGCTTTTCGTCGCTGAAGTACAAGAGACAAGGCCATTACATCATGGTAACTAACAAGGAAGCAGTGTTTACACCCTCTGACGTGAACTTGGACTTTTAGCAAAAGACTAGGAAGATTGACCATATTGCTTCCCTGCTGTTATCTGCATGAAGCATTGAGTTCATTATAAAGAAGGTTAAACTATATGTAAGAACTGAATTCTAACTTGTATATAACATTAAAACTGTATATATAAACCCGTTCCTTACAAATTGTATTTAAAAAAATTCACAAGCAAAAAGTTTGTGAACTCATATTTGGATATTTGTGTAATCATACCGTTTGATCTTATCACTCACTTCTCTTAATCATAGTTTTATCACTTTATTCATGTTTTATTTCTGTTCACCAAAACATATCGTGTTTAGCAAAGATACGTAATTTTAAAATCTTACAACTAAAGTAAAATTAACAGTCAGTACAGAATAAAAATAATAAATTTAAAACTATAGTAGGCCTTTATTTTTTGTTTCTATTCGCCCTTTGAAAAACTATCGTGGAACGTTGAAATTGGCTATTTTGATAATCTTGGTGAGAGTATTTTTTTCGACTCTAAGAGTCAACAATTACAAATATTGTTTTGAATAAAAAGTACTGAATTTATTGAAATTATTTTTATTTAGCACACAAAATATATTCATAGATAAAATTACTCGATGAAGGTAAAATATTGAGCTTTCTAAACAAATTAGTGGCTTCTTAAAAGGATATGAATTCAGACATATCATCATGGTTTACTCTTCTGGTTCCTTAAAATATCAACCTTAAAGTGATTTTTTTTTCTAAAAACGATACTATATTACAAGAGAGAATGAAAGTAGACAAGTAAATTTTGCGAGCCGTATTTAAAGCGTATCATTTGTAGATTGATTTTCCTTGTTGTTTAAAGACGAAACACCTGTAAAGAAACGAATATTGTTCTAAGAGCGTAATAAATTTGATTATAAATGTTCATCAATTTGAAATTCCAGAGAAGAAAACTACCGACAGGATCTAAAGTCTTTCCCATAACATCAATCTTCTATTATTCAATTATATTTTAATTGTGAGTAGTTTTATTATTTCCCTCTTAATATAATTAATCATAGATTTCCGTGTTGACCTATTTCGTGAATACATTATTCACGATAGGGTTGATAAATAAACAAAATAAATTACTCTGCCCCAAAACAAACTATCAGAATTTGAAATATTAACAAATTACACATTGTCTAGACTTAATTAATCTCAGTACAAGTAATTTACTACAAACAAAAGAATTGTATTACAAATTGCAAAATATAGGTTATGGAAATAAAGGTGTAGTCATGTTACAGCACTAGGGTAGTTTATTACAAGCAAAGTTGTTAATATTGTAACAAGTTTTTTATTATAACAAGTTAAATTAGAAATTTAAAAATCAGTAAAAAGTAGGACATTAGCTTTTAGTAGAAGTAGTTTTAGAGATTTATGGTTTTAACTTTAAACTTTCATAAATGCTATCATCTAGGACTCATCAATGTAACAATTTGTTTTTTCTTTTTTTTTTTTTTTTTTCATACATGGAATATTTTATTATTTTAAGAATTCTCTCTCTGATAGGAACCGCATTGACCCAACTGAATACAAAGTAGTCAAATCAATGGTCAGACATGTGTCTGAAATAACAACCAGAATGTGAAATGAAAAGGTAATATTAATCCTATATTCAAAATTTTATCTAAATTTGTAAAGATAAATTGATAGAGTTGTTCCCCAACTGTGTACTATTCAGTTTTTCCTTTACTTTCGTGCTATAGACAAATGTATGTATTACAGAGAAATGATGTTTATGTCTCCTGAATCCGAAATAGTTTTAATTTAATGATATATTATGTTTATGATCTGTACTGCCGAAACGAGTAGGTCAATTTGATACATTTTAGGGGTAGTTAATGTTAATTATTTTTTCTATAACTCACAATGTAGACGTATGCCTACCTGTCTAAACGTAAGTTTAGTTTTTGTTTTTCCAATTTAATCAAGAAACACTATTTTTCTTTTACTTGAGTTTTAAATCATGACATTACACAACAAATTATCAAAATTGGTTGGTCTGGTTTTTAGATATACAAACTTTTTCGAACAACAGCGCCTTTAGTTCGTGTCCTCTTTTAAATCTATAACTTCTGAACTATTATTTTGTGATAATGTGTAACCAATACGATTTTTTGAGCCCTCGATATCATAATTTTACCTTTAAAAGTATTAAATTATATCAAAATTATTGTTTACCAATTTTGAATTTTGCCATTTATTGAGCTAGATGTTGTGTTTAGATTTGTACGAAAGCTTGTTCCCTGTTTATTTTAGATAATTTCACTTCTATAATTGTCCCATTTAAAACATGTCGAAGGGCCATAAGATGCTTACCCAGCCCGATCATACAATGCAATATAAACAGATTATTTAAATGTAATATATTTAATCGGATTCTTGGACCTTGTTGGAAATGTTAGTTTGTGCTGGTAGATTATAGGGTCTTATCCAGAAAGAATGTTTAAACATTTGTAACTCAGGTTTTCAGAACAGCTTAATTGTGTATACTTATAACTACTTTCTTATCATATAACAAAACCTAACCTAACCTAACCTAATCTAACCTAGCGGGCTGTGTACGTGTATATGTTATTAAATATTCTCTACTCGCTTCGCTTCTGTTGGTGGCTCTATCCTACCGGATGTTGTAAATATACAAACATTACATTTTCTTTGTAGATGAGAGTTCGAAATGACGTTTTTGACAATAAATTCGCTTTTTGTCATAGTAAACAGGTAGGGTTTGTACCATTACATGCACAATTGAAATCTGCAATTTTTACCTAAATGTAGTGTATTATAAGTTGAAAAACACATCAGATGAATAACACACTTTTTAAAATAAAGGCTATTTTAATAATTTCAATTCCATTTTTTTATATATCAATAGCTTTTTATGTAAGTAGGCCTAGAGTATAATTACCTATAAAAATTTTCATATACCTATCTTAAATTTTGTGTGGCCACTATCTCGCTTTCGTATAGATGTCAGCAACAACAACGAACGACAGACGTAATGTCGGAAATCACTTTTTCGGAGCGTACGAAAAGTGAAGATCAGTTAAGAAACAGTAGATGAAATGGTTGACGACTACCAAACTGGGTAAATTATAGTCGGTCTTAATACAATCTTTTTGCAAGGCTTTCTTACATTTTCTTTTACAGTATTTGTTCTATAATCCTTTCAGAAAGTCTGTCTTGGAAGTTTACAGCATTAAAAGTGACTCCTTTTTGAGTCTTAGTGGGGGTATTTTTATTTTTAACTCTAACATTATGTCAATTACAAATTTTGTATTAATAAAACGTATGAATTTATGGAATTTTTACTTTTTGTTGAGTACAAATCAAATCAAATCGTAGATAAAAACACACGATCATTGTAAAATATTTAACTTCCTCAAAAGTGACATACACTCTTTATACGCACAGCTCTCTTACGGTATCTAAAAATAACATAACTTAAAATAGAATTTCCTTCAAAATGATGTCATTTTGCAAAAAAAAACGGAATTAGGACACTGTGTTAACGACATTTAAATAGCTACACCTTTAGAATGGTCCTTCAGCAAACCTAAATTGTATTTTTCGACCGACGCGATAATTATTTTTATTAAATTTTGATAACTAAAATAAAGAATGAATCTTAAATTATAAATTTTGGTTTTATTTACCGTAGTATTCTTATTTTCATCTTATTATAGATAATCGTACGTTTCCGTGGTGACCAAATTCCTGATTTTATTATTTATGATATGGTTGATAAATTAACAAAATAAAGTCCTGTGTCTTAAAACAAACAACCAACCTTTGCAATATCAACAAATAACTCATTGCCAGGGGTTAATTAATCTCTGTACGAGGAATTTACTGCAAACAAAAGAATTTTATCTCAAATTGCAAAATATAGGTTATGGAAATAAAGGTGTAGTCATGTTACAGCACTAGGGTAGTTTATTACAAGCAACGTTGTTAACTTTTTAAACAAGTTTTATAATTAGAAATGTAAAAAATAAAATGTAGGACAGTAGTTTGTGGTTTATATTTTAAATTTATTGTTTCATGAATTTTATCATCATTATATCAATTATCTAAGGACAGGTTTTTTTAAATATACTAAAAAGTTTTCTTTTTTTATAAACTTGCTTAAAATAATCGTAAATATATATTATAATAAAATTTTATGTCCTAATTTGTGGATTTGTGTTTGTTTTTAATTTCCCAAAAATATGTATAGACATATTCGTTTCGCCGTTTCCTAAACGTAAATAATTATATTTTAAGAATGATATCTACCTGTCATCTATACAGTAATATATAACCCAAATGGGTGGACCGATTGATGAAATATTGGCCATGGTATTTCATTAATATTTTTAAGAACTCAAATTTTGGGAGTAACTGTCTTAATCCAAAATACGAAGTCCTTTTTTTCTTATTTGAAACCTTTTTTTTTTCTTTTTTTTTTTTAATGTGGCAATTTAAATGACATATTTGATAAAGGTTGTATTGATGGTGAATGGAATCTCTGCAATCGTTAGAATTCGGTACAAAATACACTGAAACATATCTTATATTTTGTTTAGTAATGTAATTATGATAAACAATTAACATGAAGAAATTATTATTATTTTCAAACTGCGGAACGAAAGTTGTGTTAAATGGTAAATGGTAACCCATCTTTATTTGATGATACAGCTAAATTCAAGAAGTCCAATTAAACACAAATTACAAAGAATGTATATATATATATATATTTCTAGGTCTGTTCTTTTGTGTATTAAACAAACATTATATCTACGAAACGTATTTTTATATTTCTATTTCAAGTTTTTAATAATATTTCCTAACGTGTCTATAAATTATTATAATTTCACTCGAAAGTCTTTCAAAATGGCGTCAAATTGTTCATGATTTTGTATAAAAAGTTAACAAAAACAAATTTATAATTAATTACAAGTCAGTTTACTGGTAATTTTTTGGATATATAATCTTCTTTCTTCTTAATTAACTATAAAAACCTTGAGTTTCTCATTGGTCCAATAGTATGATATTTATTTACAAGAGGTCATGTTGGGATACGATTTACTTTGACAAAAAATATAAACATTAAAATTATAGTGCAATTGTATGGTTTAGTCATTAGGAATTGTTATTGATAACCTTCGACTACAAAAAGAATATACAAGATGTGGAGCGCAAGTTATCCATTTATTTATACCACGGCCGTGACGTCACGTACCAATCGAAGCCAAATCTGTGAGGTTGGTACAAAATAGAAGCGATTTTATCCTAAAAAACAATCTCCAACCTGCTCTATCATTTTGGCAGCATATTAAAATGATTAAACACAGTATAAGATAATATAACATCAGAAATTGTAAACGAGTCAAGTCACGCCTCACTTGCGTGCAAACACAGTGAATGCGTTAACACACATGACATAATACAATTAAATAAGTGGTGGGAAAAACACTGGCAATATTTCTTTTATTAAACTTAATCTTCAGACAATGAAAACTCAGGAATTCCCTCCTGAAATCGTGGATTCTCTTTTCCTCCAGAAGACGGGATTAATTGGTCAACAACTGAAAATAATTATAAACACGCAGTTTTGTTGAATTCGTTTTCTAAAATGAATTTAACCTCTGTTTTATTTTATTACTCTCTCTTCTTCTGTGATTTTATAGAGATAGTTATGTGATAGGTCAAAAAATCGATGTCATGTGTAGACCCATTTTCAGGCCTCTTGAGTCCAAAAAAATGTTTTTTTTTTTTTTTAAATCATGTCTATCTAAGACCTCTCTGCCTGTCATGTGTGTTAGCTCTACAATAAAAATAAATGCCGTGATTTTAATCAAATTTGTAAGTGAGCATATTTGGCAATATCTAGTTTTTTTTTAAATTTATAATTTAAAAAAAAATTAATTGATTACTAAACTTTTTTAGGTAGATGACACAAGAGAAATCGTTTTTCTCATAAACAACTAACGATTTAGATACATTATAGCCTCTAATAGAAAAGAAACAAATGGATTGTTAAAAAATACCTAATATATTATGAGAATGTGATAAAAATTACCAAAACCAGTGATCAAAATCGCATGTTAAAATATTACAGTTCAGGAATATTATGCACGACAAATATATACATAAAATAAAATTTCAAAATGTCTAGTACAGGGATATTTAGAGTGAACTATTGCTTATGTCTAGAGTTAGTATTAAACGCTCTATAATAGAAACTATCACAATATATGATGAGACTCTATTCAAATGTTAACAACTCAGCCAGTCTTTTCATTTTTAAATTAACTCGATCCATTGTTACTGGACGTACTCATTTAATTTATGACTCATTGATCAATGTAACAAATAGATACCTATTAAAATGAAGGCCTAGTTTCCGTGATAATATTGTGATTATAGTTTGAAATTAACACCAATGTATTGAAACTAATTTAATGTAATTTCACCTTTGTATCAATTTTGGATAGCGTAATACATTTTACCAGATACTATATTTCAACGTGTTATATGCCATAATAATAGGTATATTCTGTTTATTTGCATTCGAAATAAAATACCTTTCAATAAAAAAACAAAGTTGGCAAAGGAGTAAAATGATCTGGAACGCAAGTTTTAAAATCTCAATATTAATTAAATACAATCTCGCTGAGAAAGTTTTTACAGCGCAAGCTTTTTAAAAGCGGCGTTAATGTTAACGTGACATTTTTTATGACAACAACTGAAATGACAGCTTTCGGTGGATTTGTATTTGGATCTGGGAATGGATGATTGAGAATTGTTGATACTATTTTTTTATTAGGGTATATTTTGGAAATAACACGAGTCGTTTTTCATTTTTTTAATAAATAAAAACTCTGTTTCGGTTACCATTAAAATAAAAAGTTTAATTCTAACTTTCTCAAAATGAACTATAACGATTTTGATCTTGTTTTGTTAAATTTTACCATCTAAGGATTCAATCTATTCTTGGTTGTTGTCTCCGCGTTAAGTGCACTGGTTGTCGGGTTGGAAGTTATCGGTTTAAAGGCAACGGAGTTGTTTTAATAAACCGAATTAATCAAAATTGGATAAACCGATTTAGTTAAATTTATTAAAGATGAATGACTCAAATCGGCATTACAATTGATTGTAAAAGGACAGTTCAGAAATAATAAGAAAACATATGATTAATGTTAATGTTAACCTTGAACGTCGTCATTTAAAATTTAATGTCAGTCAAATACGATTTAACCTTAAGATAGGTTTAGATCTGATTAAATATATAAATATAATTTTAGATGAAATCAATATAAGTTGTTATTGTGAAGACTTTTTAAGTATAACATTGATTTTTTTTTTATTTTAACATACGTATTAGTAATTAGAATAATTTCTAGTTTTACTAGATATCCCATACATAATATATCAAAAAACAAAGTTTTACCACTTTGACTATCCCAAGATCTTTTCTTTTTTTTTGTTCCCACTATATTCTTACTACATGTAGGAAAATAACAGAATATAAATTATAAGTTTGAAATATGTAGGATTTATCATCTTGTCTTTGTAGACGGGTTGCGCCTTAGTAATAGACAGACGGACAAGACAAGCACGTGATACTAGAAGCGTAGTACGGACCCTATCAGTTCTTAGAACCTTGGAATCTAAAAAAGTTTGTTTTGTGTCATTTGTGTAATACTGTACGACCAAAACGAGTAACCCCGGTTTTAACCAAATATTTAAAATATTTTGTCCATCTATTGTAGGAAACGTGTATTTAATTATTTTCAATTGGTTTTTTTCTTTCCATTCAATCTAATTAATGATGAAAAATTAACATTATGGACTGTGGCGTCACCTAACCTATAAAGACTGAACTAGATCACCGTTCTCTTCGTTACAGTTACAGTAAATATCCGAGAGAAAGCAGCACGTATATTGTTCTACTTCGCAGATGCGAATTCCAGTTATTGATCTTTGCAGAGCTATTAAAAGCAAAATTACACATTTAAATGCAATTACATTACAATTTGTATGTGTATTTTTATAAAGTTACAGTTGTGAACATATAATCATTTGAAAAATTTATGAAGAAAACTAAATTTTTGCTAACAATCTTAATATGTACATACTATTGTATATTAATTTAAAACAATGAAATCAATACTTTACAAGACTGTGTCATATTTTTGTTTTTTAAAATGTACTTCAGATAATAGTAAAAATTTGTACATATTATTGTAGTTATAATATGAAAATATATATATATTACAAAAAAAGAAGATCTCATAGATATTGCCGGGACAATAGAACCTTTAAGGAAGAATTGCCTGAACAATTCTTTAAGGTATTTTCTCCCAATCCACATCCCTCCCACTACAACTACCTTTGCTGGGGCGCATATATATTTTACCAATTAACTTTGTAAATATACATGTTGCCCAAAAAAGATAAGGTATATTGTATAAATACAAAATAACTACTATTTTGTTTCCCTAAGGTAAAAATTGAACAAAATAAAGAAAATTAAATAAATGTATATAGTTAAATTTGACTTTTGTATGTTTTTAATAGTTTTTCATTAAATTTGTAAAAAAAAAAGAATCCAATTAAAATTTGTAAAGACATCTTTTTTGTAGCATATGTGGTTGAATACAATATCTCATACTATATTGTTTCTTTTTAGTCCAAAAGTTGAAAGAAAGTGTGAGTTTTTTAGGCCTGTACATTTTTGTATTATCAATCAAAAGTTAAAAAAAAAAAAAATCTTAATTGTAAGTTTTTCGCTAATAAATCGGAAAATAAATCATCAGTCTAATATTTTTTTAAAGATTTTATTTTTTATTTTTTACAACGAATTAAATTACTATTGCATAATTTTTTAAAAATAATTTTTGTATATATTGAAAAATAAACTACACAGCACTGAAGGTTTAAACTTCAATAAAATAATCACAAATTTTGTATGAAACACGTATGTTTTTCAAGTCATTGCAAAAAGTCTTCATATTAACGAAAATTGCCGAGTATGTAATTACATGTAATTTATTATTTTAATTTTTTTAAATTCAATACGATTAAAAAACAAACATTCTTTTTATGAGTGCCGAACGTTTTCATGACGTTTTATTTTATTATAATAAAGTAACGATGTAGGAACGATTTTCATTCAGAAAGACAACATTATCGTGTAAAACATTTATACATCAAAAGAAAACACAGAACGTCTACTTTTCAAATATGTAAAAATAATTACGGAAATCGAAATATTAGGCCTACTTATTAATATTTGACAACTTCTGTCAACACTTAGAAATGCCAGTTACACTTTGAGTTCAATAATACTTGGTAGAGTCGTAGAAGACCATCTATAACTCGGAATCTCTAACAGTGACGATATTTTTGAAAGCATAGCTCAATAGAGGAGGAAACGACATTTAAAACAGTGAATCCAAACTTGAATTACGTCTTCCAAAAAAAGACAAAAGTGACATATTTTATTGTCTGTTTCGACTGTGTTTTGTGTTTCAAAGTAACCCGGCCAGACACAATAATTTATCAACTATAATAATGTGATATATTACTATTTATGGTACTATAGTTATATGAAAATGTAAATACATATTCATTAGCTTTACAATAGTGACAAATTTATTGTGATTGAACTATTTTTATTGGGTGAAATGTTGAGCGTAGTCGATTATAGTATAATGACACATGCAGGATATATTGAAACTGTCTTTATCTCAATGAGTATAAGCCACGATAACTTAGTATACATACATCGAAAGAGGAGGAAAAGTCCTGTGAGAATTGGCCATTGTAGAGTTGTAGGCCTGAAACTCTTATTTGATCAAAATAAACAGAAATCGGACAAAATGTTTACGCTCTAGCACTAGCAAAGTGACGTGGGGAGACACACTAACTTTATCTATTTTGATCATTTTACATATTACTATTGTTGAACATGAAAGATCAGATCATTAGATTTACATCGATGCCAAATTTGTTGCGATTGTACTAATTTTATTGGACGAAATGATTAATTGTAAAATGTATGTTGAGTGTTGTGAGTTACTTCGGTTGCCACTTCCAGGGTTTTAAAGCTTGATTCTAATCAACCTTCAGAGGCTTATTTGTAGTAGGCCTAAGTACTGGCGTAGCAATCTTGAGGGACTCTAGCGGGATCTAAAAATTCGTCGCATGTAGTCTTAGGTTAGACTCTCTCTTTCACCTGTACCATTAGATAGGCGCCTCTTTACAAACTCATGATCTATCCTAACCCTGACGAAAATAGAGGATTCGAGGGTCTCTATTTTATATTATGTTCTCCATTTTTATATAAGGCTATGATGATCAATAGTTTTTCCGCCTTTAAACTACAAGAGAAGAAAACACGTTTTTAGTGAAATACGGAATACGTTTAAGAAGCGTTTATACCCCCAAGGAAATGTATGCCCTATTTAAATATCAAAATATAATTGAAAACAGGGCGTCGATGATTCATTTTCGCTTTGACGAGGAATACGGTTGGTTTTTTTTTGTAAAAGTTGGTGAGCTAAATATGAAAGTTTTTTGGGGTGAATTTAAAAGTTCGGTTGTGTGAATGTGGAAGTTAGGTCGATTGTATGTGAAAATTTGGTCAGGTGAGTGTCAAAGTTAAGTAGGTGAGTGAATGTTTGATAGAATGAGTGTCATTGTTTGGTCGAGTGAATGTGAAAGTTTGGTCGATTGAAAGTGAAGATTGGTCGAGTAAAGTAGTAGTTTGGTCGAATGGACGTGAAAGTTATCTGGGTGAATCTCAAAGTTTGCTCGGTTGAATATGAAAGTTTGCTCGGCTGAATATGAAAGTTTGGTCGGTTGAATGTGATAGTTTGCTCGGCTGAATATGAAAGTTTGGTCGGTTGAATGTGATAGTTTGGTCGGGTGAAATGAAAGTTTGTCGATTGAAAGTGAAGTTTGGTCGGGTAAAGTAGTAGTTTGATCGATTGGACGTGAAAGTTATCTGGGTGAAAGTGAAAGTTTGCTCAGCTGAATATTAAAGTAAGGTCGGTTGAATATGAAAGTTTGCTCGGCTGAATATGAAAGTTTGCTCGGTTGAATATGAAAGTTTGCTCGGCTGAATATGAAAGTTTGGTCGGTTGAATGTGATAGTTTGGTCGGGTGAATATGAAAGTTTGTCGATTGAAAGTGAAGTTTGGTCGGGTAAAGTAGTAGTTTGATCGATTGGACGTGAAAGTTATCTGGGTGAAAGTGAAAGTTTGCTCAGCTGAATATTAAAGTAAGGTCGGTTGAATGTGATAGTTTGGTCGGGTAAAGTAGTAGTTTAGTAGAATATACGTGAAAGTTATCTGGGTGAACGTGAAAGTTTGCATAGCTGAATATGAAAGTTTGGTCGGTTGAATGTGATAGTTTGGTCGGGTGAATGTGAAAGTTTGGTCAGGTGATTATGAATGTTTGCTCGGCTGAATATGAAAGTTTGGTCGGTTGAATGTGATAGTTTGGTCGGGTGAATATGAAAGTTTGGTCGATTGAAAGGGTAAAGTAGTAGTTTGATCGATTGGACGTGAAAGTTATCTGGGTGAAAGTGAAAGTTTGCTCAGCTGAATATTAAAGTTTGGTCGGTTGAATGTGATAGTTTGGTCGGGTGAATATGAAATTTTGGTCGGTTGAATGTGATAGTTTGGTCGGGGTAATGTGAAAGTTTGGTCGATTGAAAATGAAGTTTGGTTGGGTAAAGTAGTAGTTTAGTCGAATATACGTGAAAGTTATCTGGGTGAACGTGAAAGTTTGCATAGCTGAATATGAAAGTTTGGTCGGTTGAATGTGATAGTTTGGTCGGGTAAAGTAGTAGTTTAGTAGAATATACGTGAAAGTTATCTGGGTGAACGTGAAAGTTTGCATAGCTGAATATGAAAGTTTGGTCGGTTGAATGTGATAGTTTGGTCGGGTGAATGTGAAAGTTTGGTCGATTGAAAGTGAAGTTTGGTCGAGTAAAGTAGTAGTTTGATCGAATGGACGTGAAAGTTATCTGGGTGAAAGTGAAAGTTTGCTCAGCTGAATATTAAAGTAAGGTCGGTTGAATGTGATAGTTTGGTCGGGTGAATATGAAAGTTTGGTCGATTGAAAGTGAAGTTTGGTCGAGTAAAGTAGTAGTTTGATCGAATGGACGTGAAAGTTATCTGGGTGAAAGTGAAAATTTGCTCAGCTGAATATGTAAGTTTGGTCGGTTGAATGTGATAGTTTGGTCGGGTGAATGTGAAAGTTTAGTCGATTGAAAATGAAGTTTGGTCGGGTAAAATAGTAGTTTAGTCGAATATACGTGAAAGTTATCTGGGTGAAAGTGAAAGTTTGCTCAGCTGAATGTGATAATTTGTTCGGTTGAATATGAAAGTTTGCTCAGCTGAATATGAAATTTTGGTCGGTTGAATGTGATAGTTTGGTCGGGGTAATGTGAAAGTTTGGTCGATTGAAAATGAAGTTTGGTCGGGTAAAGTAGTAGTTTAGTCGAATATACGTGAAAGTTATCTGGGTGAATCTCAAAGTTTGGTCAGTTGGATTAGAAATTTTGGTTGGTAAATGTGGAAATTTGGTCAAGTGAATGTGGAACTTTGGTCGGGTGAATGTGATGGTTTGGTTGGTTGAATGTGAAAGTTTGTTTTTAAGTGAATATCGAAATTTGTTTAATGTTCACAATTAATTTTTTTATATGATGTCACTTTTCATGACATATTTTCTTTGTAGTTAACTTTAAAATTTTAAAGAATGAGAACTTGAGTTTTTTAAAATGAAATTAATTTTTTATTAGACAAAAAGTAATATTGTAACAAACTGTACACAAACCTTTTCAAGCACCCTTATAGAACTCAAAACGGGAAAGCTGCTTAGATAATCACTAATTATGTAACAATTATTTCATTTCACTGCTATTGACATATCTTCTTACTTTATTTGTAACGGAATATTTTAACCGTTACTTAAAATATTCAACGGTTGCTTCAACATAAATACCGTACTTATCACTAAAATTCAATTAAACCCCCAATAAGTAGTGTTCCTGTTTACAGTAACTGCGGTCATATTTACTGTTATTGTCTTGTGGCATGTAGCGTTCTTGGCAATACGCACATTGTATTTACAAGAATGATTTAATCGGTGAATTAAAACTTCTAAGTCATGAGGTCTACTGTTTACAGAACCATTAGTGAATTTGGAATTCTTCCAAAACTTTCTTAATCGGTTCTTTTATTTATTCAAAGCTCTCAGATTTTCTCGATGTTGGTGTTATTTGGTTAGATGTTCTGAAAATCGTAAGGTGTTGATCGCAATGGTAGTGTTATTGTGTAGAATATGCAAGTTCCATGAATATTATTGTCAAAGATCTTCTTCTTTATCTAATTTAATCTTGGTTGTTGCAATATGTAACTTTTTAAATCCACTTGCTTTGTGGGTACAATTAATTTTGTATTTAGTTTTAACAACATCATCAAGAAGAATTTGTTAGGTGAACTGCACACTGGGGGATATGACATTTATCGCAAATAATTGAGATGCGCAATTATTATGTTAAGGTAATTTTGCTACACGCCAAAGCGATAAGATTTGTTCTCAGGAGATATTTTTTTCGAGACAGGTCTTCAAGTATAATCATGGTGTCTTCCCGTGAAGATGACATTTTCGTAATGTATTAGTAGACAATTTGTAAAACAAAATAAAGACGTATAGGGTACTTTCGTATTATTTAATGAATGTGCGACACGTCCCGTAGTAGTTGCAAACAAACTATCCAACACGAAAAAAATAAAATAAAAAAATTTTAAAAAATAAAATAAATGTATAGGTCGGGCCCTGAAATTTCCATTTATTATTGCAACTTATAAGTAGGCCTACTTTCTTTGAAAAACGTAATTTTTCACTTGTTTCTTAAAAATCGGCTGAAATGTCTTCCAAGCCAAACCTATCCACGTCACTTTCATGGTAGTCTTTCGGTTTATAATTTAATGAGTATTTGTCAACACTTTTGATGAAATAAATTAAGAAAATTAAATCTCAAGTATTACTTGTACTTCTAGACAGCTCTTTCACTTCGAATAATTATCGTACGATACAAAGGAAGAGTTTGGCAGAGTGTTTCGCTTAATATCTTATGCTAGTGTACACCTGCTTAGCTACCTATTAGAGCTAGTCTACACTATAAGATATATATCGTGTCGCTCAACTGTGCAACCGGCTCTTGTATTTCGATCTATTTGTAATGTCCAATCTGTGTTAAAGTTGTTGTAAATTCACACGGAATTACGGGAAAGGACAAATAGGTCGACAATACGAAAAGTAACATAACAATCGTCACCTCCTACACATAAGAAATAGAGAGAAAAATAACAGCATAAAAACATATACACAACCTTAATGAAAATTAAATATTCACAACCATTCCTCTCCAAAAATGTTAGTTTGGTAGTTTAAAACTTGTAAAACATGACGCCGTCTTGGGCTACGAAATATTTTGAAAAATATAGGTTAATCCTTTCAGGACCGGCGGTACTTTTAAGTACAATCACATTCAGAGATCAATTTAAACCTAACTAACTATCACAGCAACTATTAGAAGCCTGAATGGACTTCCACGCACCATTTCAATTCTTTAAATAGCAATTTCTGCTGGTATTTTCAATATTATCCTCTAGATAGCAATACATACTGGACCTTTGTCCATAGTGATTGGCTATTTGATAAGCCTTAATTATATCATTTTTATTCTGTGATAAAATAATGTTTTAGCCATATTTCTTGTAAATATGAGTGCTTCTCTATTGTCGGTTCAAATTTAATTTAGCACTGAATCTCAGGAAAATATCTCAGGAACTAGTTTTTGATCTTAATATATTGTTGTACTTATAAGTACCCACAGGACTCTTTGGCAACAAAGTAAATTGTTTAGTAATCTTGTTTCGTTTGTGTCTTGTTAATTCGTACTTGAAGAAATAAAATTTTAATAGAGAGATTTTAAAGTTGTTTTCATTCTTTTTGAATTTATTGCTGAACTTTAGTTATCTTTAACTGGAGATTTAGCACACTATTTTGGGTCCTTAATCTTCACTATTAACTAAAATCCTATTAAAAGCTGTAAAGTTTATTTTGCAAAACTGGTTCTTTTATCTGAATCAATTGGATGATTTATTATTTATTATTTTATATTTTTTTTATTTTATTGATTTTTTTTTAAACATTCACTAGATACATATGAAAAAAAAAATGATCAAAATTATAAAATTATTATTTTTAAATAATGTTGAATTTCAGTCTAGTGGCAGTTATATTCAAAATTTGAATCAGAAAATTTTTTTTTTAAAACGCCTCAAGAGTTGGCCAAAATATGTTCAACTGTTTCTGGCTGTAGACGAAGACTACTGGCGAAAGACAGACAGACATCATTCCAAAAAAATATCTTTTTGGAGTCCAAGACACCTTAAAATAGCAATGAAAATCTGACATCACATTTATTGTCATACTACATAAATTTCTCTGCAGTAAATGTTTGTGAAAAAGTAATATCCATAACGAAGTAACAATATACATAAGGACATTTATAATTATAACAGCAGTCCATTAAGGAGTCACAAGTAGTTTCAACTCCTCCAACTTATGTTAAGTTTTATATAAAGATAACTATGTGTTTCACAACAGTCTATGTTGCACAAAATGTTATAACTTGGTTAAACTTGTATGCATTGAAACTAACTCTCATATTAAACTTAATGTTCCAGTTGGCTGCTACAATTGAAATGAGGGATGTAGATCATGAGGTAGGCACAATTCTACGCTTATATTATGAGGAAATGGCCTATAATAAATCTAACAAAATGCTGTGTTTTATATTTAACATAACATAGTGAATAAAGAAAATAGATATCATAGTTTTAAAATTTATTACATCTAATATGTATTAAAAATTGCACTGCAATATTTCCTAAGGTGATATAAGAGTTAAAATGTTTTATATAAACATAAGTCTGGGACGTTTTGTGTATTTACAAAAAAAACATTATATCTATGAAAGTAGACAAGATATTTACTGAAATTTGGTATACGCATTATGTATGTAACCATTTACTACTATACCACAATACCAAAACTTCATTTTCTACATTTTTGAAATAGTAGACGTGTAACATTTTTAATGTGAAATATTTTGAAAACTATTAACAATATGAAATACTTACAAGAGACTATGGATGTTTCTATTTTAATGAAAAGTTATAATACATTTTTATTTTTACTGTAGGTCAAATTACAAAAAAAAAATATTTTCTATAAAACAAAAAATCAGCATTAACCTCAGTATTATGGAATTATAATAATTGTTCATAATGTTAATCAATTGCCCAGAAATATCCCAAAAATGAATATGTTTTTCTTTCAATAATTCATATACAGTATTTTCATTTTTATAAATATCTGGTAAATAGATATAATATTATTATTAACGAATTATCCAATAATATTATGTTTTAAGTTAATCTTGGGTCTTGTAGACAATTACCATGAAATTACATTCTTAGATTTTTGTCGACAACCCATGTATCCTTTGACTTAAAAATAAATAAATAATAAAAATAAAAGAATTTTGTTTTTGTTGAAAGAAGGAAATTTTTGTTATGGTTTTAAAAATATTTGACATCAACAATTTTAAACGTCCTTCATTTTAAAATGTACAAAATGAAGTCTTACTTTTCTGATATACACTTGAAAGGTTGCATTAATATCTTATCTACTTCCCAACATTTTTTTTTTTTTTTTTTTTATTTTTTTTTTATTTTTTTTTTTTTTTTGTAAAAACACAAAATTGCAAAAAGCGTAAAACAGATTGTTTCTGGACCTATGGTTGTGTAAACCTTTTCTTATTTTTAGCTCTAGAATCAATCTTCGAAATATTACAGTGCAGTTTTGAATCATCCTTTATACAAAATGCAATAATTCTATCGTCTTTTTAATTGAAGAACACTAACTTAAATTATTTTGGATTGATAACTCGTAACCGATTAATGATTAATAATATGTAACATACTAATTAACTGGAAGTTAATCATTATTACTAAATATTCTAATATAGAAAATAAAGGTAGTAGACTATGAGAAAATGTCAACTCAAAACCATGAAATGCCTATCAATCATAAAAAACTAGAGTAATTTACAAATAACGTCCAGTAACGTTGGAAAGTTAATCAGGACATAAAATAAGAAAACAAATTGATGGACGCTATCATGGAACTTATCCAGCACCACCATACATGTAGATCCTAACTGTTGGTCTTTAACTCTTGAGCCTTGTAGTTTTATCCAGTAAGCTAAGTTCGTTTAAAACTGAATTTTTCGTCTAGCCTCTAACGGGCTGTGTAAATGTGTATATGTTAAAATGTCCTCTCACTTTGAAGTTGTTTACTTGTGAAGGATTCTCTACTCGCTCCTTAGCATCTGTGACGCGGCCCTCGTAATTACATGAATAATATATTTTCTTAGGAGGTTCGAAATTTTGTAGACAATAACTTTGCTATTTGTCACCGTTGAGGTGTGGTGTTGGTACCATTATATCCTTAATTAATTAAATGTGTTATAAGTTGAATAAGACATGTGGTATGTACACAAAACTGTTAAAATGGCTGCAGTTTTGACTTTCAATTCGATTATCTTGAATTTCAATGGGTTTCTATATGAGTACACCCTATTCCAAATTTCATGTTCCTGTTGTAATTTTTGTGGCTTATATCGTACTTACGTACAGACAACTAAACCTACGACAAAAATTCATTTTATTTTAGTAGCTGATACTTAGAAACGTGAAAATCAGTTAAAAAGCAGATATCGAATTTGTGTGCAATTATCAGACGTATTTTGTACTTCGTATACTAGGCAGTAACCGTTCCTGTAAATACATTTTCATAAATATATCAGATGTTCTTCGACTTACAACAAAAATAAAGATATCAACTTGTTCAGGATTAAACGAAGTAAATATTAATTTTCTTTTTAATCAAAAGTTTTCAAGATATTTTGCATGGACATCTTTTAATTAACTTCATTTTTAAGCGGCTTAGTGAAAAATTATTAGATTTTGTGGTACACTGCAAACTAATAATACACTATATTCTGTAAAATATATCTTTATCTCAATCTTTCTGGAGCTATAACTTTTTTTTTTTTTTTTTTTAGACAAGCAGACAGATAGGCAGGAAACGAACTTTTTGAACATATGTTTAGAATAACATTTTAATTTATTTTATTGGTTAGCATCACATCCTTTATCCAAACATATTCTAAACAACCCCCCCTCCTCCATCACAACATTTCTTTCTTTTTTTTTTTTTTAATGGAATGAGCGAGAGATATTCCATTTTTAGTCACGAGAAAGATAAAAGACAATAACCTACTATCGCAAAAGGTAGTAGGTTATTTTTATTTACATTATATTATTCATTTACCGGGCTGTTAGAATAGGATTAACAGTAAAATCAATAAAAATGCATATTCATTCTCTACGGCTCAAATGGAATTTCTTGCGAAATGTAAAATTAACATAGTAGGAATGAAAGAGGAACTAAAATTTTTTGTTTGTTTGTTTGATAATATTAATGTCTATCTGGGTTTGTATTATCATTTCATTTTTTATTTAATAAGTAAAACAATAAAAATAACGTACCAGTGTAAAATTTTATTTTCCCATAAATTAAAGACAGTGATGAGTTGTTGCTACAATTTCTATTCCAGGATCTTAGTGGATGGAGGAGTTATAAAATAAGTTATAGCGTTGACCCAACATTGTGAGGTTAGGTTAAGGAGCGCTTATTAACGACAAATCTTGGGCTGAATGCTGGATTGATGTAGAACATTGTGACCCCTAAAACACTCAATCAAAAGTCATCTAGCAGGTCTAAGCCTACAACGAGTTTATCATTTAAACTATTGTTAAAAAATATTCCTCTAAATTTGATGACAACATTTTAATCCTTTCTGGAGTAATAATTTTATTATTTGCTTTATGGTAAAGAGACACACATAGGGAAAACTAAGTATTTTTAGACATGTTTATTCTTTATTTTAATATGCACAATCACTTCTCACAGATTTGTACCGTATTTACTAGACACGCTTTAAATACAGAGTTGAGGAAAAGTCTGGAATATATTTTGTATCATGGCTTTTCTTCACATTCTGTACAAAGTTCTACTACAGAGCTATCCAACGTCGAGTCGAAATAGAGATACATAAACTATAATCCTGACTTATAACTGACCCTGTAGTTTATTCTTAGTATTATAAATATTTTATAACAAGGCTAAATTAAACAATTACTTTCTCTTAGACAGAAATAAATTTCAAAGGATGCGTAAGTAAACTGATTAACAATTAAGGTTATTCATTTATTTTTATGATCGTTGACAAAAATAATTGTATAGCCATAGTAAATTAAAAACATTACACAAACAATACAACATATAAATCAACAAAAACTGTTCTATAGTCAGTCAATACACACTAGACAAAATACAAAACACATTTCACAAAATAATTCCAGTTTAATCAATCAACCAAAAAAGCAACAAAATAGTGAGCGACAAAAGTAAATTAATACAACATACATAATACAGAAACATTTAAATATAATTACAACAGTATAATTATTCTAATATGTAAATTTAGATACAAATGAGAGAAAGAGACCACATCCATCGTGTCAAGAGCTCGGTAAAGAGTGTACAAACTCTTCCACAGTGTAAAAGGATCTAGAGTAGAGTAGTTGTCTAAGGCTGTTTTTAAATTGTAAAAAATTATGATGGTGTTTAGTGCTCTGTGGGAGCTTATTTATGTCTTGCACCAACCTGAGAAGGAAGTTTTCTATAGGAATTCAATCTTTGCTGTCCAGCACAATAATTACTAGATTGTCTGGTGCTATAACTAAATATATAAATAACAAACGAAACAATTTAATTACCAAAAGACGACGTTTAATGACTCATAATCTGCTTTGTTAAACGTACACAAACTTGTTCAAACTTTGTGCCGCAAAGTTATATCGGTTGTACGTGTAACTGAAGATGATAACGTGGTCAATGAAAGATCACATTTTAGGTGACTCACTTATAATAAGTGTTTCGTTAATTCTTGATTGACATTTCTACAAGTTTACCTCAATATATGTCAGTGAATCACTTATATACTTTTATCTATGTAATCTAAAACACTCTGCAGGACTCAGTTTTAACCAACTTTGTTGTAGTTAACTCAACTTGCGGAATCGGTCTGTAAATTTCAAAATGGCTTCAGATTTTTAAATTATAAAAATAGTTTGTTATTTTAATTAATCGAATCTTGTAGGGAAAAAGTTCATATAGTGAACATTATTATTGATGTTAATATAATATAATGTCTCCAATTAATATCAACAGAAATCAACGACATACATTTAAAATTAACGTCAGGTGCTTACTTATAGTGAGTACTGATATGGCAATTCCCAGGTACCCTCACTGGATCTACAATTTGTTTCATGGAGTCTCGTGTTAGATCCTTTTCTTTTAAGTGTAACTTAACCAACTCTTATGTTCTTCCGAACCTTACGGTATTAACATATTCGATGGTTGCGGTCTTTTTTTGTGTGTTCTCTTCTTCATTTCTTTACTAGGCGATAATGGCCTAGACGTTTTTCACCTTTAAACAACAACAACAACAACAACAACAACAAAATAATAGTAATAATAAGAAATATAAAATTACTTCCTCTATTATTGGAATGATTTTCTACCACTTTGGCACTTTGATACACAAATTTTAGTTAACTGAATTAAACTTACACAACAATACACCATGTAATTCTTTTCGGCGTTGAAATTGTGTGTTTAGAAAAAGATACGAAGAAAAATTGGAAGCTGTATAGATGAGATATTTTACACTTCTTTCAGGATATACTAGGGTAGATCAGGAACAAAATTTAGATAATTTAAGAGTATAAAAACGTGTACAATATTGTATAAGTAATTAAATTTAAACAGAAAAAAATCCTTTTGTGAGCTACAAAGAATGAATCAAAAGCGGACACAAAAATTTTCATGAAAGTGGTCTCAAGAGCTAATCCGGAACAATCATGATTTTTTATGATGATAGAAACTGTTTTTTTTACTGCTCATTTTGTATTGTGTTAAGATATGCATCAAATTGTGTCATAGATAATAATTATTTCATAGTTTTAAAAACGTTACAACGCTGTTTCAAAGTGCCAAGCCGGCTTCGTATAGTGCAGATATGTTACTTAAAACGTAAACATTTACTTTATATACAACACATAATACAAAACATAATTAAACACCGGTAAATATATGACTAAATAGTAATTTGTCCGTATCTTATCCTCAGTGAAACGAGGTAACTTGTAAAACATTGTTAGTTCTGGTAGTTAGACTTTTACCCAAAGTTAACTTAGCATGTAAATTAGGTTTTGTATTTTTTTTTCCCAAATAGGGGAGATCCTTATTGCATAACAGGACCGTACGTGTTCCTTCCGTGTGTTGAGCAATCCCTGAATACACACTGAACCCCATCTCCACCTCCTCTCGCTCTATGTTGTCACTAAGCAGATAAGGAATGTCCTTTCGGTTCAACTGATCGTCGATAACAATTTGTCTTCTACACTTTTTACTGTTAGTATTTGACTGAGTTGATCTTCCTGGGACTTCATAATATCCCTCAACCAAATTCCACTTTTTGTTGTTCTCTAGCCTTGTACAAATTATGTTTGTCGGACTTAACTTTATTCCGATTTCCTCCTTACGAACTCTCCATCTATTTTACATTTCAGTTTACAATGGATGATATTGGTTCTTATTAATGGTAGATCGAAATTTAATTTGGGGTTGTATGAATTATTTATGTTTCTTTTGCACGCATTCCTACATTCCTTAAATCTTTTACCAATTCACAAACTTCCCAAATTTGAAACGTTATTTTGTCAATTTTCACCTTATACGAGGGATTAAGGCCTATTTTTGTTCTCTGTTTTGAACTACCCAATTTGCGTCATTGATATATTTTTCATTAAATACTGTTTCTTCACAATTTTTGCACGTAGGCCTATATTTTAAAAAATCCTAGTAGCTGATTTGATTTTTTAACAAAGATTTTTTACTAGATTTAAGTAAGCTATATACAAAATAGAGGTAATCTATTTAGTGAAATATAATATACTGACATTATATTAAATAAAAAATTGTACACACATTTTTCACTGACTCATTTACAATACCTAACTGCCATCAATATTTGGAGGGGGGGAGGTGTTGAAAGATCAATGATCAAAACTAAATTAGCAAAATTATCCAATGGTGTTTGTAAAATGTTATTAAAATGTAAGCTCTAAGAGCCGTATACTACACATTGATTTTTATTTCGCAAAAACGCTGTTTTTGGAGTTAGTAATTGTAAAAATGAAGCTTTTAGCCGATTAAACTTTTCAAACTTTATAAAATGATAATAAATTTATTTGAAATGTGAATAACTTTTATCTAAATTAACTAAAAGAAGAAAAACATTATCGCTCGTGACTAGTTAAAACAAAAACAGAACCGAACAGAGCATCGGTCAGGGTTTTTAGAATAACAGTCTACCGATGACAAGCAAGAACGAAATTATATAATCCATTTTATGTTATAATAGATCAATTGTATGTTAGCACCATCCGTATGCGGGTCAATGAAATAGTAGTTTTAGGGAGAGACTTCTCAACCCCGATAGAAAAATTCTACAGTAGTCAAATTAAATAAATGATGATACAATAATTTTCTTAAACACTTATCCAAAAACGAAGATATTAAAAACAACTAATCTTCAGTACTATCTTCCCAATAAGTTTGTTTTTTTATAACTTATAAACAAGAAAGATGACAAAATGGAATTTTATTAAGTTTTGTCCTGTGAATGTTTTATGAAATAAAAGTTGCTATATCCTTAGAAATAGTTTGAAAGGTTATCAAGTGTTTGTAAATGCTGAAACTATATTGTTTCAGTATATGAAACCAAATCAAATAGATATACCTTCACTTATATATAAACTAACTTTAAGCGTAAGTTGTATTTGAATGGAATACTTTTTTTAATGACGTCGGTCTGATTATTTTTCATTTAATATTTATTTCTGTACTTTATTTTTAAAACTTTGATTTAGCACTTTTGTTTGAATCATTAATTTACACAATTCACAACCATTCGAGCAAAATATTGTACTTGTTTTTTGAAAAATTAGTTCTTTTTTTATGAACCAATTGTTAGTCTAGTTTTTAGATAAACTACCAAACCCACTTTTTTGTAAAGATAGTAAGCAGTACGTCTTCGTGAAGTTTAAGAGGCTATATTTTATAAAAATTCAATTAAAATCCATACAACTGATTTTGAGAATATATATATTTTAGTTTTGGTCTTATGATAGCTCCTCCAAATTTTTATACCAAATAATCTCTTATTTTTTCTTTGTTTTAAAAAACACCTCGAGTAACGGAAAAAATACACTCCGTATAAACATTTTGTTAATTAAATTCGTTATTTCCTTTGAATGTTGAACATTATCAAACGGCCTTCGATGACCAAAGTCAGAAATAATTCCTCATAAAACAGTTTCGTTTTGTCTCAGGGTGCTCATATAGAGTTTTTCTGCAAAAAAATTAAACAATCAGCATTAATAGAGTTGTAATTTACAATGTACAAGTATGGACTTCGTAGCATATAATCATTTATTAGTAACTTTTAAAAGCACTCTGAGTTGTAAAGATATGAAAAGACAAAATATTCTCAACAAAGAGCTACATAATGATAACGAGTATGTACATTACCTCTCAGATAAAACGGTAAAACAATAGGGCTTTCCATGTTAGATTCCCTAGACAATGTTATGCAAGCTCTAAAGATTTTATTTCTAGCGACATTATTTTTAATTTTAAACACATGTAGCCAATGGCAATTTTTGAGGGGGGGGCATTTTTATCCATGTACTAGGCGCACTTTAAGGAGTTCAACTTTACTGTATCACTGTAACTTTATTATTTTGTATCATAACAAATTGTATGTGATATTATTACCTGCAGAATTACAATTTAAGATATTTTTAGTAAAAATATTTTAAACTGCCGATTTTGTTTAACAGTTAGGACGACATTACTGGTGAACAATCTACTGTACGGAAGTGCTTAAAACAATGTATGTACAAATTTGGAACTACCTTTAAGACAGTTTACAGTACACCCCCCCTCATCATTAGCCTCAGATTTTCCTATTTTTTTCTCTTGTGAAAATCACCAAAAACTTGACCAAAAGACAGACAGAGATGGTTGATGAAAAGTACAGTAGGTTATTTTACTTGTTGTGTATCGAAGTCTCTAGTACATCACGTTCCCCCACATAAATGACTGTATCTATATTCGTTTAATGCGTATATAAACAATTTGGGTGCGTGTACACTTACAAAATGTTACGAAGAGAATTCAAATAATGCTTGTATTACTTCCAAGATATAGATATTTTTTTTTAAATTTGTAATCTGCAACTATTAGTATCAATTCAAAGTTGTTTCTATTTATTAATTCAAAATTACTTTAGTATATTCTGGATTGTTTCAGAATAAGGCCAGTCTGTCCTCTTATCACATGTTCATCATTTCTTTACTTCTATCTTGGTAGTGAGAGTAAAAAAAAAAATCATTTGTGACTGAGGTGTGACCTGACCGGGTATCCGTATATCCATCCTTTCTCACAAACCAAAAAATTACGAGATTTCCTTCATAAAAGATTCATGAGAGAATACTCAGAACGGTAGATATTACTAATTTGTCTTTTTCTGCATTTGATTTATGAATCATGTCAACAGAAAGATATAGTAACACCAGTAATGCCTGTGTCCTAAAATTTTCTCTTGTAGTCTCTCTCTAGACTCATACAATAATAGCTTTTAATTTATCTTTCCATGACCCTTAATTTAGATAGACGTACTAGTATTTATAAATTTACGTTATTGCCAGATAAATTTATGTTTATAGAGGTTTTTATGCTCAAAACATTGATACAAATCTTTGAATTTGTCGTTTGTTTCACATCGAGTTTGCGATGTGCATGGACTTGTTCCTTAGATTGTCGTAGAACTATAGTTTAGTAGGTTTGTTTCCACGAGTTTTAATATTCCATTTGTTCTCCACGCCATAGTTCGGCAGGAATTTAAACTACAAACATGTTTAGGCTCCTGCCAATGAGAACCAGACATGGAGAGCGTAAATACTAATGGATTCATTTTCTTGCCTTGTAGTGTCCCGTCAAGTGACCTTTGATTTTTCTTTAAAATTTCTAAACTAGATGGTTGAAACGATTATTATGTAGATTTTAATAACCTAATGCATAAGTAGTTAAGTTTTACACGAGGAAGTCGGAGTTTCCCTGACAAGCTACCCCGTAATAAAAGGGAAATTATATTAAAGTTTCTGAATTAGTCACTCCCTAAAATGGTCGAAAGACAAAACAAACTGATACTAAAGAATCCGCAACATTAAAATTTTTCAATTTTCCACTTCACATTTTCATCAAAATTTCACCACCTTATTTAATATTACGTTATTTCTTTTCTCCCTTCGTGTTATTACAAACTTTGTTTGGATTACATTCCCATATAAGAACAATTTATTTAGTTTTTTTCACACTTAATATTTTCGAGTTATTTACAATAAACCAACGATAGGTTATTTACAAGTTTGATTTATAGATTTAGCTAAATCTGGTCTATGTCCTCCAAAGACAAAATAAATATGATTTTCCAAGACTAATATTTAGAGGTAAATATTTAATTTTAATTTTAAAGATTAGATTCCGTAAACTTTACCTTTGAAATACTTAACAAATTGCTGACTCACATGTAGATTAATAAGTCGTTAAGAGCTGTCAATACATCTCTCTGAGCAACTGAAATCAGCTTTCTATTTATTGCATAAATATAAAAGTTCAATCCATAACAGTCGATTTTCATTAAAAAGCTTTCATCGTCAACTCCATAAAATATTTTTGACAGGTCACGAAAACAGATGGAGCCACCTGATCTTTCTCGTCAATTGAGTTTATGACTGTATGGTAGAGAACATTTAGGCGTAAAACTCCTTGCCGGACATCAACTAACTACTTTATCACTTTCTGGACTTCTGTAGTGAATTTAGCTTATATTTATACATAGAGCTATTTTTATATTATATTTGACAAATTTATTATGTTCCACTGTAAGGTATCTATGTTTATTTGACATAATATGTCATTCAGTCAACGTAATAGATGGAAATTAGTTCAAAATTTTTGATCCACCTAGCCTACTAGAAAGATAGTAACAATTTTTATTTAACCACATTCCAAAAATAATTTTTTTTTTTTTTTTTTTCCCCTTTATTAACTACAACTAAGATACAATCTTATCTAGTAGCTTATTTTGCATAACTAATACACATTTTTAAAAGTCACTCCAATGAGTGACTTCACTACATTAACACTCGCTTCATTCGGCTGATCCACAACACATCACTGCACTAGGTCCAGCGGTTTTGTCCTTTTCAGTCTCCGCACCGTGTCTCGGCTCTGTAGCATCTTGAGGACATCGGAATTAACATGATTTTGGAGCCTATGTTCATGCTTCCATGCAGCACCCTTTATGGCATTGATGACCATATCCATCTTGAGGTCTCTATGCAAGTCATCGTTGCGCACATACCACGGTGCATCAACGATGCTCCTAAGCACCCTATTCTGAAATGATTGAATCACTTTAACATTGGTCTTCTTGGTGCACCCCCAGAGCTGCAGTCCATACATCCAAACTGGTTTTAACACTTGCTTGTATAAAAGCAGCTTGTTTGATATTTCCAATCCGGACTTCCGTCCCAGTAGCCAGTACATACTTCTAAATTTCAGATTTAATTCTGTTCTTTTCATTTTGACATGGGGTTTCCAATTTAGCCTTGCGTCTAAAGTCATCCCCAGGTACTTTGCATGTAGCTTAGATGGAACTACTTGTGAATTTATATGAATTGGAACATTGATCAATTTATTGTTTGTAAAGTTTATGTGAGTGGATTTTGACTCATTTAATTTCAACCGCCACTTTTTCATCCAAGTGCTAATGTTATTAATACTTCTCTGTAGCTTCATTGAAGCCTCCTCGACTGTGGCTCCAACGGCCAACACAGCAGTATCGTCAGCAAAAGTTGCCATTGTTGTGTTTTCATTAACAGGGATGTCTCTTGTGTATAGTAGGTACAGGATAGGACCAAGTACGCTACCCTGTGGGACTCCTGCAGATATTGTCTTTATTTCGGAATATTCATTGCCTTGTTTGACCCGAAACATCCTGTCCATCAAATAAGATTTTAATATCTGGTAGAACTGATCTGGGAGATCTCTTTGCAACTTAAAGAGCAACCCTTCATGCCAAACTTTGTCAAAAGCTTGGGAGATATCGAGGAAAACAGCCGAGCAGATCCTCTTGTTTTCAAGAGATTCTTCAATTATCCCAGTCACTCTATGCACCTGATCGATAGTTGAATGCTGGTTTCTGAAGCCGAATTGGTGAGTTGGAATCAGCTGATTTTCTTCTATGACAGGTTTCAAACGCCTAAGGAGCAGTTTCTCAAATAGCTTGGAGATTATTGGTAAGAGAGAGATTGGACGATATGATTTTCGATCACTTAAATCTTTCCCTGGTTTGGGTACCATTATTACCTCTGCGACCTTCCACTGACTTGGACAGAATTTAAGTCTAAAAGAAGCATTGATGAGGTGTAAAAGTTTCACAATAGCTTTTCCAGGCAAGGCTTTAAGTACTTGGCCTGTAATCAAATCATAGCCTGGGGCCTTCTTGATATTTAATAATTTAATTTCGTCCTTGAGTTCTTTCAGTGTCACCTGTTTTATAATCATGTTTCCACTACTATAGTTTACTGAAACACTCTCATCACAGGTTTGACCAGGATGTGGTTTAAATGTCTTTTCTAGATACTCTGCAAATATCTCCGCTTTTTCTTGATTACTCCTCGCCCATTTATGATTTTCTTTTCTGATTGGAGGCACTTGCATAACAGGCCTTTTAAGGCCTTTAGTGACTTTCCACAGTGAATAATCAGTATCTTTGCCTGGAGTTAAGCCCTGAAGATACGTGCTGACAGCTTCATTCTTTGACTCATCAATGACTTCCTTTAATTTGTTACTTAGACGATTAAGCACCATCTTATCTTGTGGATATCGACTGATTTGCCATTTTTTACGAGCTTTTCTCTTTTCCCTTACTAATTGCCTAACTTCTAGTGGGATGTTCATGCTTTTAGCTGTTGTTCTACTCACTACAGGTGTATTGTTCCAAGCTGCCTGTTGTACATTTCTATTATACAGCTCAACTTCCTCTAGTAACTGTTCAGGGGTTTTAAGTGGCACCTGAGTTTCTATGCGATCTTCAAGGTCTTTTTGAAAACCCTCCCAATCAGTTTTGTAACTGGTTAACCTGGGGGGCAAAAGTTTCTCAACCAATGTTTTGCTTACAGTCATAACCACAGGAGAGTGGTCTGAACAAAGATCATGACTGTTTTCAACCTTCACATAGTTATCAGACAGTCCCTTAGTGATAAAAAAATCAATAAGGTCAGGCGTTTTCATGTTGTCTGTTGGCCAATAAGTCGGCTCTCCAGATGAATGAAAGTCACAATTTTCCCTCCTACCTGCTTCAAAAAGCTCTTTCCCTCTCGGAGATATTATTCTTGAGCCCCAGAATGGATGCTTCGCATTGAAGTCTCCTCCAATAATAAAATGGCTACCAAATGATTTAAACAGGTCAGTAAAGTCACTCTTCCTTAGAGTATGTCTAGGCGGACAATAAATAGACGATATTCTGTATACTCTGTTTCTTGTCGACACACTTACTGTGGTTACCTGCATGGATTCATATTGAGTCTTCATCAGTTCGTAGTGCTCAATTGATTCTCTTATGATCACCGCAGAACCACCTCTAGCTTTATTAGAAGGGTGAGGAGTATGATATACTGAATAGCCACGTACTTTAAGAAACGATTGCATCGTACAATGAGTTTCAGATATTAAACAGATGTCTACCCTTTCGTCACTCAGAAATACCTCCAGTTCCTTTACCTTTTGCAGCAGACCATTTGCATTCCAAGTTACAATTTGAAGATTGTAGTTCATGTGGATATCTTTTGCTTTTTAAAAGGTTTTCCAGTTTACTCAGTCTCTCAAAAATGATTTTGTTTGCGTTATTTTGCTCATCCAGTCTTGTGAGAATCACTTTAAGCGTATCTGTTATAGGAGGAATTTCGCTTTTATCACTGATCTTATTCAGGATACTTGCATATGAATTTTGTATAGAATTACGCCTATTATGCATAACCTCTTGATTGCCTGCAGTATTTCTAGAACTTATTTCTTTAGTTTGCGCAATTTTCGGTAGATTTTGTTTCTGTTGTTTCATCGCCATGTCTCGTCTTTTTTGAAGTTCTTTGGCTACCTCACAGCCCCTATAATTAGCTGGATGAGCTCCTTTACAATTAATACATTTAGCAGCCATTTGCCTGTCTAAGTTGCAGTTTGTCGCAAGATGTTTTCCGGCACACTTCACGCAGCGTGGATCCCTCTGACAGTAAGCTTGCGTGTGATTGTACCCTTGGCACCTTTTACACTGAGGTATCAATGTACTAGTTTTTCTTAACGGTTCAATTTTAACGACCAAGTTCAGTATAGTTTTGATGTTGTAAACCTTTTCCACACTCTCTCGATTATCAAAAGTCAACATAAAGAGTGGAAGGCCACGCTTCGTCACAACTCGTTCCCCTCTTTCATTCTCCTGAGTTTCCTTCTTCAAAATATTGACTGCATCAATAATTTTAAATCCACCCTTATCCAGTTCTTCTATTATATCTTCTTTAGCGCATGAAGCGTGGATACCTCTTGCTACCACTCTCAATGGGCGATTGTTTTTATCTTCATAAGTGTACCATTCCACTCCTTCTTCTGTTAACTTTTTCGTCAGTGCTCTGTAAGAGTCTGAATCAGGAGCATTGATTTTCCACTTGTCATTATTTAATGTAGTGACCTTCAACTCTTTTTCTGTTGTTGCCTTCAGAATACAAAGCAATTTAGAATAATCAGATACCTCACAGATATTTATTGGCGGAGGTTGATGTTCCTTTTGAGTAGTTCTATTTTTAAGACTATTCACATTAATTGCAGTACTCTTAGACTTTATTTGCCCAATTTCAGGGGAAAACTCTGCCTTCCTTTTCTTTGCAGATCTTTTATTCTTTTTGAGCACCCAATCAGTTTCCCTAGCCAATTCTTCTTCATCAGTGTGGAACTCTGACTGGTCAGAGTCTCGACTTGTCGTTGGTTTTGGATTAACTGAACTTGTTCTTAGTTCAGTGATTTCACTTCTGAGTGCACTGCAGAGTAACTCAATTTCACTCAGTTTCTTACGAAGTTCCCTATTTTCCTCAACCAGACTAGATAAGTCATTACTTTCTTCAGAAAATGAGTGCCTGATTTCTTTGCTGCTTTTGACAGCAATGCTTGATCCTAGCTTGTCCATATTCTTCGGAGATCTTTGGGTAGTGTTGCTCCTCTGGAATGGATTTTCTTCCTTTTTGGTATTATTTATACATAGAGCTATTTTTATATTATATTTGACAAATTTATTATGTTCCACTGTAAGGTATCTATGTTTATTTGACATAATATGTCATTCAGTCAACGTAATAGATGGAAATTAGTTCAAAATTTTTGATCCACCTAGCCTACTAGAAAGATAGTAACAATTTTTATTTAACCACATTCCAAAAATAAATGGCTACAAATTATATCAAAAATTATTTAAAATCCTTAAATGTGGATTACATTCATCAAATGAATGAAAACAACATTGAAAAAAAAAAAACACGTTATTTGTGAAAAATAATTACAAAATGACGTTTCAATGAATAAGTCATCTTCAGTTGCAACATGTACAAATCCTACTAACAGGTTTTCTTTGTCGGTACAGTCCGTTTTCTTATTTGACAGGACCTGTTATAATTCTTAGGGGCTTTCTTTCAAACATGTCCACTTGTTTGCAGGTTTAATTTCTTGCAGTCTATGTCAGACTCCAATGAGTTACGATATAGTTTAAGAGTGTTTTTTAGAGCAATAAAATATTTATTTAATGACTACATGACTTTTTATTTGGCCCTTTTAAAGCAAAGTATGCTTTATTGCAAACTGCAGTTCCGCTCATTATCTCCTTTGTTTCAACTGATGTACTATTTACAATAGAGCCTAATTATTTAAAAGAGGAAACTCTCTAAAACTTGTGATCACCAAATCTTTTCTTATTACTAACAGAAGAAGAAGTATATTGCATCCGACGAAGTGAAGAGAAGCAAATATATCTCTTGGCGGTATCTTAATTATTATTAATTATGTTTTTTTAAAAATTAATTGGTCGCGAAGTCTACAACAAAATCTGACACAACGTCATGAGGGTTTGTACCAAGTAAATAGTGTACATTCACAGTAATCACTATCAACCGATAAACATCTACAATTTCTTAAAAGGGAGTCTCTACTGTATAAAGAGCTGTATGAGGTTCCTCACTCCCATCTTGTAAAAAATTCCATCAGCAGAAAAACGTTTAGACACCGCCAATGAAGATGTAGTTATGGCTTTTTTATATTTAAAAGTCGTAGGACTGATTTATAAGGCATTAAATTAGACTTACAATAAGCAAAATCCACCCTCCTTGTCTTGTGGAAATATAAAACCTCTTTCAGCCTTCAAAACAGATTCATTTTCCCATTCATTTATATTATATACACTGTAAATATAAGTATGCATATACAACATATTATAACATATACACTGTTCATCTTATTATCGAATGCATCTAAATACTCATAATAATTAACTCTTCCAATATTTGCAAATTCACACATAATTTACTAAATAATTATAAAAATACTCATACTTATTAAAACTTAAATAATGTATTTATTATAAGTACATATTACATAAAACAATGTATTAAATAAATCATGAGCCATAAGTTCGTAACCTTTTAAAATAGACATTTATGCACCACTGAGGCGACAAGAGTTATAGATTGAGATGGTATTCTTTGTTCACAACGGTAAGAGTGTTATCTTTCTATGTATTGATGTAAAATTATTGGTTTTAAAATGCTTAGATGTATTCCTTGACTCAGAAATTAATTGGATATTTCATTTATCCAATCTTAAATCCCATTTAAATTGTGTCATTTAAATCATTATACTGATTGAATTTGGTATGCGTTAATTTCAAATTGATCGATTTAATTTAATTTCTGGAAGTGATTAATACCCCACACGAGAAACAAATAAAAGTAATGAAAGTTAAAGAAAATTTACTTTAACTATGTTTGGAAATTTATCTGAAGATCCAACAAACGTTTCTACAGTGTAGATAACGTCAAGATTTTTACTGTATCCAGAAAAATGGTTTAACCTCAAAGCCTACAAAAACAAAATGCCCATAACTGGACGTCACATTACAGGGTACTTCTTGGAAGACAAACGGACATTTTTAAAAGACACAATTTTGGTTGTTTTTATGAAATACTGAACAAATATGTACATTTTAACTTGATACAAAACTCACTTTATACTAAAAATACATATAAGAACGTATAGATTGAATAATATCATATAAACCCTGACTACCGGTACAGTTTTTTTAAAGTTTTTCTTAATTATCTCGCAAAACGGGTTTCTTACTAACCCAAAATTTCATCGAAATCAACTGGTATAGTTTTGAGATTTACTAATTTCAATTCCAGGGCCTATAGTTGTTTCACTTTTTGATCGACCTCTCCCGAACTATTTGTGACGTTATATTTGTTATCTTTTCATGTGTGTACAATAGTTGACTCAATATTTTGCGCCTGTTATTTGGTTTTTGGAATAATGGAAAATTTGGTATATGTCTTTTTGGTTCTTTATCTTAATTAATCTCTTTATATATATATATATATATATATATATATATATATATATATATATAATAGTAAATATGCAAATTCTTACATAAAATACTATTAGACGATGGATATATAGACGCTACGAACGGCTAAATATTAAAAGGGAAGTCCTTAAAAAGTATAAATTAGAACAAAGTAATTATACTAAAGAAATGTTGAGCTCATTGATATGAAACACTTATAACAAATCATGCGAATACTAAAAATATTTTAAAATTGTAACAAATATTTATATTACAAAAGATACTTTCTTGTTTCAGCTGTCTACAACAAATGGAATAGGAGAGCCTGACCGTGAGGTAAGTGTCATAATTTGTAGTAATTGTTTCATTAGTTTTTTTTTAAAATTAATACTAATTTTGTTGTTTTTTTAAGTCAATCATGTTTCCAAGATCTATAACTATCTTCAAACACATCAGCTAACATTATAGTCAGCAGATGTGGTCAACAAGTTACGACATGAAAAACACTTTCTGACATTGGTTTGTTGCCGTAGAAAAAGACATGTGTTCGCAGAGATGCTCATCAGCTATATTACACTATTTATTACCCAGTAGTTCCGACATTTGGTTGTTATCAGATTTACGGCCCAAATTTGTATTACGGCGATTGTTTTTAACTTAGATTTAGGTCATTGGTATCGCCATGAAATGATGTATTACTCTTTAACTATATCGTTAATTTTTTTATTGCCGCTCTTTAACGCTAGTAAGGGGAATATTTAGATTTAAAACAAATTTGGTTTTCTTCGTGGTTATATTATTGAAACTGTCTAAACCTACTTATCTAGTTGATTTCTAGAATTCAAGTGGCCGTGGTTTAATTATTAGCGCTTTTTAATAGTCACCATTTTGGTTAGGATACAACCTCTCTGGGACAATTGTTTATCTTTATTCAATAGAAAACCCCAAAAACATACCCTGAAATATGCAAAGGTTAAAAGCGTATTACGGCGTCTCAGAATATTTTGGACACAATGTAAACAGTACCCAAACGAAATTAGTGGTGGGTCAATCGGATGTTTTAGTGATGTGTTTCAAGTGATGTGTGTTTCAAGTGATGATATCTAGAAAACAACTGGTTACAAATAAGGAGACACCAACGAAGGAGAACGGAAATTACGGACATAGAAAACCAAGTCGTGGTACTCACCCGACCTCATCATACAATATATTACAAGGAGATAAAGCATAAATATAAACTATTTGTTTTCTTTGACTTACCGCCAGCAATACTTGATTAGTTCTTTTTTTCATTTTATGTTGTCATATATCTCATTACACTACACGTGTTTCGGATATTATTGTCCATCGTCGGGTGATAACACTTAGTTAAAACATTCAATTTAAAAAAATATTGTGTTACTTGTGTTTTAATGTTATGTGTATACTTGTATTTTGTGTTGAATGTTTTAACTAAGTGTTTGTTATCACCCGACGATTGACGATAATGTCCGAAACACGTGTAGTGTAATGAGATATATCTGACGATATAAACTGAAAAATAGAACTAATGATGGATTGTTGGCGGTAAGTCAAAGATAACAAATAGTTATTCAAGCATATCCGGTTGCTCTAGACTATCGATATGATAAATATAAAAGAAACAAATTGATATATTGGGCTTAGTAGGAAATGTAAAATTGTAATTATAGATTAAAGTGTCTTACGAGTTTTATAAACCTCGTAATTGTGTATATCACTACTTTTAGACATAGATTGGGCTCTAACAAGCCTCGTAGATTAGATGCATATATATATATATATATATATATATATATATATATATATATATATATATATATATATATATATATATATATATATATATATTAAGAAGCGTAAACTCACTTCTCTCGTGACAGTGTCTCGACCTTGATAGAACTCGTAACGAGATGAATATTGAATTTTCTTGGGGGATCTGATTTCGATATTTTATTATTGAGAGGTGGTGTTGGTAACATTACTTGTAGAACTGAAATTTGTAAAATTCTATATAATTTAATGTGTTATAAGTTGAATAACACACGAGAAATGAAGAAATAAATGTTTAAAATGACCGCCATTTCAAAGTTTTCATTAAATGTTTTCTAAATTTCAGTGATTCTATATGAGCAATCATTAGTAAGTTCCTCTCTTAAATGTTATGGCCGCTATCGTATTTTTTACAAATGATAATGACAACGGACGAACTACTTGTTGAATATCACTTCTTCTCTTTCCTGAGGACATCAAATTAATGTTAAGATCAGTCAAACAATGAAGCAAACAAGTATTCGATTTTTTAAATAATTACCAAACTTACCCTATAGTTTGTATACTGGGTAAAGAAAAGAGAAAATTTGCTTTTTCATATTTTCGGATGTTCATAAAATGTCAGTCAGAACATAGGATACTGAAGCATAGGATATTCATGACGATGTTGATTAATTGCAAACTTGTTTACATTTAAATAAAATTAAAATTTCATAAATGTAAATACGGAAAATACAGATTTCGAGTTTTTATAATACAATTATATGAATTTTTTATTCGTTTATAAAAATTTTAACGAAGTGCATAGATATGTCCTTACTTTAAATAAATATTTTTGAACAACAAAATGATTAAATAAAACGTTACACAACCTGGAGATGAAATAAACATATTAATAAAATCAGAACGGAGTGGAAGTTAGAGCACAAAACCGAATAAAAAATTATATTAAAAATGTTTTTAAACTGTATTTTATTTACTGCACACAATTATAGTAATTTATAAAAAGTATTTGCACTAACTTTTCCATACAATTATCTTGAAACGTACATTGATATTTGTATTTATTATTGAACAATGTCCCCTTAATACTTTTAAATAAGAACAAGTAATGAAGGGTACTGTTTGGGCAGTATGTCTACTCCTAAAAACTAAATTACCACCATTTAAAAATTCATTTATATTTAGGATTGCACTATAGCCTATCTTATATATGGAACTTATATATATAATGTCCATTATAAGAGAGAGGGGGAGAGTTTTAGTTTTAGTTTCAACATTTATATATATATATATATATATATATATATATATATATATATATATATATATATATATATATATATTTCGAGAAAGAGAGTGTGTGTGTGTGTTTTAGTTTCCAACATGGTCCTATGCTACTAGGATATGCTGGTGTTTCTCTCTCTTTTTTCTCTTTTATGTTCTAGTTTCACACTTGATAACGAGAGTTGATTTTTACTCTCGTTATATCATAGCCTACATTATTTTCAATTCACAAATGATTACAATTTCCGATCAAACCATATTAATTATACTGGATATAGTTCCAAACTTTGGCCTTACTCTATAGAAAACACTGTTTAAGACTTTTCTAATGCTTTATATCTTTGACCTCAAATATTAAACTAATAAGCCGTGTCCAAACTTTAAATCCCAGTATATAATCTCTCTTTACTTGAGAAAGAAGCTGTGGACTTTTCCTGTCAGCTTTGTAGACTATATCCGACCTAATTTCATTAGAGAAAATTAGATGGCCTCCATTTTTTTAATGCTTCTTTTAGGTCATGTTATGAAAAGCGATTTTGGCGTTGAAATGCATTTGAATAAATAAACGAACTTTTTGTGAGTATTTGTATTCAAGTTTTATTCTATCAAACATTTTACGAATATTTCGACTTTAAATATAGCAAGATACCTTAACTATACACGTAGCCTGATTTCCTAAAATATTATCAAAATACATAAATGATTACTCTAGTTGTTGCTAATTATATAAAAGTAGTCAATTTTAATTTCGAGGTTATGTTACATCTCAGCAACTTGACTAATCGAGTTCAGACAAGTCTAATTTAATTAAGATTTAATACCGACAAACAATTCTATCTTCAGCAATTTTTAAAGGAGTTTTAAAAAAGAGATAGGTCTGAAAATTTTAAAATGTACCATTTTGTAAATTAAATAGCTTATACAAACTTACACTCACCTCCCTTATTGTAAAACTTTTGATAAATGTTTTAAGCATAATAAAAACTGCACTTGAGTAATAAAAATACGCTCAGACAAATTTAGAAAATAAACTTTTATTTAACTTTACTGTACTAGTTTCATTTAGGACAAACAAGAAACAAACAACCCTAAATTCAACTAACCTGAACTCCAATCTGAAATCAATTAATTTGATAAAATATAATTTGAGCAAATGAAATTTCTGTTTTTTTATGACACATACCGGTAAATTGTGAGTTTCGTCGATTATACTTTTCCCTGAAAAATTAAAAACGAAAACCACCACGTTGTATATTTGTACCATATGTCAAATGTTTACAAATGACAAACAAAATACAATTATTTATATGATTGACAAATGATTACAGACGGGCATGATTACATATTATCTAAACGGGCATTTTATTTTTTTTAAAAGAGTTTGTGATGTTAGGTGACCAAAAATTGATATAATTACGAAACCCATGAGATTAATTTTTTCTAATGAAAGTAATTTCTCTCTCTTTGGAATTGAAAAAAAAATAACATGTATCTACAGCTGTTGTGTAAGTCTTCTAGTGAGATCTTTCCTTGTGATTTTTCACCAAAGGAAATAAATGTTTGTATTTCCAAAACTCATATAGTTTGTTTTAAACATTTCACTTAAGCTGTCACGACTTCCTTCTTCATTCACAGCGTGCCAATTAAAATATAAACATCATTTACCGTTACAGTGACACTTTTTAGTTTGACAAAACCAAACTGTCAATTGCAAGTAGTACAAGTTTTGCTTTATACTCACTCCTTGTGCAGTATTCCACCATATAATAAATTGTAGACCATGTTGATATGGCTGCAATGCTCCTAAAAGTACTTCTAAAATTAAAAGACGTAATTAAGGAGAATAATAGCATCTTATTCAGCTGTATCATTAGAACTTAGATTAACGTATTAGTTTCCTTCCTTTTTCTTTTTTGTTTGACATTTTCAGACCAAAGTGGTTCCTGGCCTTCTTGATAATCTGCGCCCCTACGATTTGTCTTCCTTGAATTGAATGTTCGACTTCCTTATATCCTTTTCTACTGCATCTCGCTGGCTTCTTCATGACCTGCAACTCACTTGTCCACCAAACAAAGTGCTACAAAAAATCATCGCAATTGTCGATTCCCATTCACACCACTTCATCTTTCTAACCTAATCTCAGGTTAAGAGTGGAAGATTGTCAAAAAGTCTGTACATCTCCCGGTTTTTCTTCTGTCGCCCACTTGATGTTCTTCTTAATGGACTAGTTATCCTTCTTAGGACCTCTCTTTTAAATCTGTTAAATTGTTCGCAAATGTTCATGTTTGCAGTCCACATCATACTCCCATATGTTACGATAGACCTGTAAGTGTTATATCGAGATATAGTTTGGAGGTCGTTCTGGCCCTTTACTAAGCTCTTTAAAGTGAACATTTGTGTCAATAGTTCGCTAAATACTTCATCAAGATCATAAGGAGCTGAAACTCCATCAGCTGTAATTTCTTAGCAGTAGATCCACATGGTCAGTGATTGAATTGTCTAAACCGAATGGTCTAGTTTAGGATCGCCATGGTAATCTTTATCCTGTCTATGTATCTCTAAGATTCCAGTGATTATGTTACCTTTCCTTTCCAAAGAATCATTGAGATTCTAATGAATGTAGGTAGAACTTCTTTTATTTGTTCTTCTTAAGCCAGGGCAATGTTTGATTATTGTCGCTGAGACTAGGTCGCAACGCAAGCGCCAAAAGAGAGTAGCCACACTGATCGCTAGCTTTGCTACTTAAAAGGCGTCGATGAATGGACATGTTGTGTTCGTAGGGAATATGTAATATTAAATGTTACCTTTAAAATCTTCCTTATGTTCACGGACTACGGAGACTATACATTGTGTCTACGATACTATCCATAGAAGTGATTTGCCTCAATTGTTTATATATAAATATATAGCCTATGTGTGTGTCGGAGTTTTTTACAGCATAAAAACGACTGTTTACTTTCAATAGGTGTTTAGCATTTACACAAGTTGTCCGGCAAGAATGTTAAAAAAGCGGGAAAAATGCCTAGTTAAAAACTTTGAAATCTACAAGTGAACTCAACGTAAATGCAATTTCATAATTTATTAAAAGTCGATCTTTAACTCAGATCATTTGTTCACTGTACGTAAAATTTAACTTTTAGTTGTCTTGAGATCAACATTTTATCTTAGATAAAATCAACCTTCTACTCTTTTTATAATGAACTAGTCACTTTTCTTAAAAACAACTTTTACTTTTCACAATATCGCCCTTATACTTAATTTATTATCAACATTTTATGTAACAATTTTATTATTTTTTATATATTGGTACTCAATTATTTATGTCAAAAAATAATAATTCATCAATCCAAAATAGAGATATGTAAATATTATTATTATTAAAAATCACAAGTTTAATTATGGAATTACTGGCTACCATATTAAATTGTTAATTATTCCTTATATCAAACATTAACTACTGACAAAATATGTTAGATTCCAA
The DNA here is from genome assembly GCA_963513935.1 of Aphrophora alni. Lineage (NCBI taxonomy): Eukaryota > Metazoa > Arthropoda > Insecta > Hemiptera > Aphrophoridae > Aphrophora > Aphrophora alni. The sequence continues at coordinate 34,995,074 of OY740767.1, forward strand.
ATACCAATGTGTATGTGAGTTTCATACAAACTGGATCTGTTAAAAAAATAAAAAATTCAGTCATCATTTTAAAATTTCAGTTTTGGATCAAACAATATTACGTCAATGCTCAAAAACCACCGAGAAAACTTTATTTCATCAAAATTGGTACTTAATTCAACATTTGTTTTTAATTTATACACAAAATTTAAATTTTGGCAATTTTGAATTGTATTGAAACGTTATTGTGTTGAAATAAATTGCATTACGTTGTTATTTCCAAGACTATAAACATAGTCTGTTCACAGTTCCGCCTCTCTCATTTAGGTCACTTAACAAACAGCGTGAGCCAACAAGGCCTCATGCTGAGCACTTTTTCTTAACATTGTTGCCGATCTACAATTACATTTAGCTTTCTTTAATACTTAATGTTTTTCACTGTAGGATATTTATTTGAGATAGATTTTAAAGTATACATTTTTAAATGCAATGTTAGTGGTAGATAACAAGCGTATACCATTGTCCAGTTATACAACAATTCAAACAGATTTTTAATTCATCAGCTGTTATAAATTGATAGTTTATTTTGAAGTTATGTTGATATAGTTGCTCAAAACGATTGCGTAGTGCGAGCTAGTTGTTAAACAACTTTTACTTGTTAGAAATTAAGTATTATTTAGCCTAAATATTTATTGGCGTTTATAAAACTCACGAGATAAATTAATAATGTAAAATTTATATTATATAGTCATTAGACTTTCTAAACTAACCTCTTGATTTTATAACTTTTCCAATAAATAAATTTGCTTAGTTGTAAATGTGAAGAACCTTAAAATCATCTATAGATTAAAATCTGTTGCAATGTGCGTTTTAAATGGTTTGAGAAACAAAAATCTTCATAGTCCAGTAGGGGTTCTCACGCTGGAAACTCACCACTTCTTTAACACGTATAGCCAGGTACTTGAAGCCCCCCCTTCCTACCCTAAATAACGGGAATGTTTTACCTACTATGTAACATTATTGTTTCTCTTAGTCTGGTTTATACTGTCTAAAAAAGTGTTTTAACTGGGGAACCTAGTTTGAAATTTTTTAATAAAATACACTTATGTGAAGGTTAAAAGAGTTTTTCATGTACAGTGGAGTTTCAGCGTGATAGTATACAATTTTTAAAAACAAATTTGTGTATAGCCTATATATTAATTAACGACAAGAACTTCTTTAAATATAGAACACAAGACGTCAATACAATTAAATTATTCTGATCCACCTATAAACGATAAATTGTTAAAATAATTCATGAATTTAGAGTAAACTTTCAGCTCTTAAGCTGATCCTATTTATTCTACCCCAATAATTTCGTAGAACCTCTAATTTGTATTAAACTTCAATTGTGTCTCATTCCAACCACTTGTTCTTAAGGGTATCAATTACTTTTCATGTCCCCCCCCTATTTTTTATCGATAATTTCAACCTGATCCAAAGGGTAATCGTACGATTGGACATGCAAAATAGATTAATATTTTTAAGTTTCATCAATTAACCCCAATAGTTTCTGAGATATTTTTAAACATAAATATCTAAGTTAGGTATGATCGAACTAGAACAAGTTGAACAAAAATTGTCTAAACCATCGACACAGAAACAGTGTTTAAAGATTTTCCTTACAATTCTTAATTTATAATCGAGAAAAAGCTTGAGTTTTCATTTAATCCTTGAACTAAAAACTTGTAGACCTAATCTTATTCCGACCAAAATCTAACAATTTCGTTGTATTCACGAAATTGTGTCATATTCCAACCACTAAGATAATGGTGATAAACTTTCAAACTTCCTGCATATTTTATCATCGAAACCTTCAAGGGTATTAGACAGTTAACCCAACCTGTATTATTGTGTAAACTTTAAAATCAATCGAGTCTTCCGTTTTTGAGATATTTTATGACAACCTATCACAGATTGGACGAACGAACTGGCAGACAATAAATACAAAAATTATAATTGATAGCCTATAGGTTATTCGTAAATTTATTATCTATTTTTAAATATTAGAGCTAATACTCGACGTTTCTAAAGTATGAAGTAACTGCCGTTATCAAGTGATATAAATAAAAATGACCCATTTTGGAAACTAAATCTAAAATTATTAAACTAAGAAAAGAACCCCGGGCTAAAGAACTAAGACTAAATACAAATATGATGAAAAAGAAACACATCACAGAACATTTGACCTTGTTGGAAAGGAAAATCACTCATTATGACCATATAAAAAAAGAAAGGAAAGAACAAAATAAAAACTCTTAGCTTTCGAGTACTGTACTTTAATTGCAGCAGAATCGGAAGAGAATAAGATTTGGTCAAGCGAGACCTGGTAGGAAAAGTCAAAGAGAGGGCTCTAACCCAAAACCTCATGAAAAATGTGTAGATCAAGTTCGGCTCCTCGGGATTAGCCTATATCTCAGAACTACATAAACTAGACTGGTGAACTAATAAACAAGGGTTGTATGCCAACAATATGGATGCCTAATGATTTTATCGGAGTGAGCTGTCTTATGTTTTAACTGTAAAACTTTATCACGTGACCTTGTGATCATTCCTTGTGGAGATTTAACCTAAATAACTTCAGATTTATTTAGAGTGAAGGAATTTATATTTAAATTTTTTATTCATTTTAATCAACGGAAACTATCATGAATGACCTTATTGCCAGACAGTTTTGGCAATATGATTTTTCGTTAACTTTATATCAGTCCGTTAATTTCGAACTTTCAAAACGTCGACTAAATACACAAATGATAACAAGTGTTCAACTAAACTGTCTCAATAAATACAATCATTAGCTAATAATTTCAAACCAATAGGCTACAAAAAATAGTGTCTGAACCATTGTTACAGAAAAGCAATCTTAGACATTTCCACTCCTTATAAAGTCTACCTAATTTGAAAAGTAAATAAAAATTTAAAATTGTAAGAAAGTCTAATTTTGCATCCAATCCGTCGCCTAATTAAACAATAAGCTTTCGTTACTCTCTTATCTCTTACCTCAGTACTTCTAGGTGATGGTGTAATTACTCCGAGATGTTTTTGACTTGGTAGACCCGGGCGTCGTCACTTTTATAGCTGGGTTTCATGGTTACCATAGCAACATGTAGCAGTATCGCGGCGCCATTACAAGTTCAGTTGTATTAGCGGCACAGGAACAATCTGACGCCGTATTGTGTGTCGAGTGATGTATTGTGCGTGAACGCGTTAGTGCATGGTGTTTGTTTATTCTTCTTTTGTGTTTATTTAATGTGTTGTATGATACGGGTAATTAGTTGTTAAGGATAATCAATGATGCGTTTTAGAATGTTACTTAACTAGAAAGATATTTTGTCTTAGTTTGCTTTTTAAAATAGGATTAAAATGTTGTTCATAACATTGTTACTGTAATTAAAGTTTAAACACTATCAACGTTTCAAACTCATTTTCATTTGATCACGTGATTTTTAAATCAAACGTAATGTCAACACAATATATTACACATGTCCTTTAGGTAACACATTATAGGTTGTGAAAAATATTCTTGAAATACATCTTTAAAATAAGCTCAACTAAATTTAGATGCTGATGTAATTTTAGACATGCTTCAATAACAGAGTGTTTCTATTATTTCAAACAACGCATTGGTTTAAAAACGTATTATAGAGTTTTTAAATGCATTAGGTGTTTGCTTGACAATATTTATCTAATTGATATGAAATAATTTTAATAAAATCTTTGAATAAATGATCCAGATAAAATAATTATAGAACTTTTTGAGGTTATGTGATGGCATTGTTTATTAATTACTATTTTTAATGAACTGTCTTTGAAAATTGAGATGTTGTAGGCCTAAACATAAAGGACCATACTGTAAATTGAGCATTGATCATTAACAACAGAACACGTTTTAAATGTTCATAAACATATAAATGTAAATATACAGCTAGTGGTTAATATGTCACGGCACAAATTTGTTTTGCTGATTTTTGAAAATCTTACACAATTACATCCTGAATTTAATTTAATAATATACAAACTACTAATCTGAAGAGAATTGTTATAGTTTCGTATATGTTCTATATGAGATGGCTGTTTCATACTTCTGCCACATTGATTTTGTCGATAATTTATAATAACATATTCAAGACAATAAACATTCTTAAATTTATTTCGAATTATTGGCAATGTTTTTAATAAGGATAGCACGGGCATTTATTGTAGGTTTTTTTCAAATTTGAGGTAATGTTTTTAACTATATTTTTACCTATTAAAATTTGACAATACATAATATACGTATAAATGAAAACAGGTGTACTTTTCACAAAATAAATAATTTAAAGCTGGGACATGAAAACTCTTCTTTGAATTGATGAGTCATTTAAACTTAAATTGAATAGAAATCCTAGAGTGAAATATGATTTAAAACAATGAAGATCTTATGGAGTAGAACAAAGCAATGAAATCGAAATGTAACAAACACAGTATCGAAAACTATTTCACCAATCACCACCATAGATTGTACATAATTAGATGAAAATGTCCCTAAATAGTCTATACTAAGACTATAGGAACTTGCAAACTCAACTATCTGTTACTTGAAAATTTAATCCATTTCCACATTGTTTTCAATAAATCAATTTTGAAGATTTCATAAAGCGGATTAATTTGAATAATATTTGATATATATCATTTATTTTGTGGCACGTACAGATATAGTTTTATATTACGTACCCAGTAGGCCTATACGAAATATACGGTAAGTTTTACCCTCAGGGGCTCGCCTATAGTAAGTACACGTGTGATAAACACGGGTGACTCTAGCTGAATCTACTTATTCCTCTAATCTTTGGTTAGACTCCTCTCTTTCATCTTTCCTATTGTATCTTTCTTGAACAATTTTTGTTCTCTTTCAACCATGATGCCAAAAGAGTATTTTCAAGTTGGTTTTTTCCTTTAATGTTCTATTTTTGTTAAGCATTTATTGTTTTATATATAAACATAAAACGTTAATAACCAAGTGTTTGTGACCTTTAGACGAAGCAAAGAAAAGAAAGTTTTTGACTGATCTTCATATCGTGCCCTCAAGAAACTGAAAATATAATTTTCAACATGCAGTCCGTCCTTCGTCGTTTTAGGTGTCCATACGTAAGTTCAATAGCCACCACAAATATTAAGATAGGAATATGAAATTTGGTAGAGGACTACAGTGTGCTCATATGGTGCTCTATTAAAATTAAGCAAAATCTAACTAAAAATATCAAAGTGGCGGCCGTTTCGAACAAGTTTTCGTTCACTGCCTATTTCTTATTGCATTCAACACATTAACGTAGATACAAAATTGTTTGTAATGGCACCAACCTTATCTTCTACGATGAAAAATTGCAACATTATTGTAAAAAAATGTAGTTTTTAACACTGACCTCCAGAGAAAATGTGATATTCGAATAGTTACTAGGTCCGGCACCAACACGAGCGAGGGGTGTGGAGTCTTGTTCAGCTTTGCGGCTCGCCAAGGCTGAGATACACGAGTAAAAGAAATGGAGTTTTTTTAATATATACACGTCCACAAGGCTTGTTGAGCCTAGCCGATGTTAAGGTAGTAGTGATAATAACAATTGCGATTTACATAAAACCTGTTTAACAGCTGTTTTAAACAAACATACCCTACTGGGTAAGAACTCTTCAAAGACCAATAGAATGTAACATTTCTTACGAAGCTCTAAAGCCTATACACGTGCCTAAAGCCTTAAGCTTTGAATCATTTACATGTGGAGGATCTGTATGTATTTGTATGATTGGTCCGGGCATGAACCATGATGAACCGATTTATTAGTTTTTTTTACATTTTATGGTTATTCTAATGAATCAACTGTTAGGGGAATAGTAAATATTGTTGTTAGGGTAATAAATATTGAAATCGTTTGAACTTTAAATGGATGATTGTATGTTTCTATAGGTTCGTCTTTTAGAAATTCGTTGACAACCAGATCGTTTGACTCATGTGTAATTACCCTTGATTAAGACTAAAAAATTGTCCAGTTCAAATTATATGAAACTATTCGAGGGATAGGTAAAATAGTTTTCTAGATACAGCGTTTCTTTCTATTTCTAAACTCTGCAAAATAAAGTTATTGCCAAAATTATTGTACTCCCGTCTTAAATATGTTTATATTTGTAGTTGGATATCTCTTATTCATACAGCTTGTAGCCCAGCCGGGACTTAATTTAACCACATCTCTGACGAGAAAAGTTTTTAACTGGTAAATTGAAAATGGTGGCCGATTTTTAAATTTAAAATAACCTTTTAGATGATAATATTTTACAGTTGCGTTCTACAAAGTTCCACAATAACTCATTTTTGGCAGCTTATAAATCTAGATACAATGATGTCCAAATGTGTTTCTACAACCACTGCGCAGAACCTCAAATTTTGATTAAAATTAACTATAATATCCTCAATGTTAAATTTTTTAAATCACAATTCGCACTTAGCTATGCTTTCTTAAATTATACAAGTAATAACCTAAATTAATACGATTGATATTCAAAACAAATGTTTAGTTTCAAAATGGTTGTTGTTTTAGTAGTTTTTTGCTTATCTAGGCCTTAGATGAATAAAATTTAACCCAAATTATGTTTTTTATTGTATAATAGCTATACAAAATATATACACCATTAACCTTAGAGTTAGAAAAATTCACTACTGCCCAGAGCTGTTTTAACTATTTCTATTGCCTAGAATTCTATTTAAATTTTTAAAAAATATTAAATTATATTTTATTATTCAATGAACATGATATGAAAATGTTTTTAAGAATGTCAATAAGGCAGCAGTATAAAAGGCTGTTTCGCTACTTCCTTTTTAAGTAGGACCTTCATGAATGAATAATAAGGCCACTTTGTTCTGTTTATTGATCTCTATTTAATATCGAGGTTGAGGATGTAATCTACCATCTTGCACACAAGATGAAGCAAAAGTAATTCACGTCCTGTTATATCAGGGTATCATCTGCGTGTTAGGTTAATGGGACGTCTCGTTATCCTATGATTGACGCTATATTCCGTTTCAAATTAAGTTGACAGTGTACTACATGTATTAAGTGTGTAAATCAAATGGAGATGTACAGTCAATGGACAAAGTTATTTTCATTTTTAAGTGTTAAGTAACCATTTTCTATGGCGTCACCACTTGCTTTACTCGTGTTAGTATCTTGGCCTTGGGAGCTTCGAATCTTTACATATGTGAAGGAGTCTCCACTCGCTACCCTTGTATCGATGACTCGACCTACTGGTTCTCGTAACGAATATCAAATTTTCTAAGAAGGTTCGAAATTACATTTTAGCAGTTACTTCGCATTGTGTTATACCTCTAAATGAGTTGGTACAATTAGATTCAGAATTTAAATCTACAAATTTGTATCTAATTGCCTCTGTTATAAGTAGAATAGACATGAACACACATGACATGAACACCAAACAGTTTAAAATTGCCTGCATTTTGATATTTTCAAATACATTATCTGAATATTAATAGAGTTATGTATGAGCACACTATAGTTCTTTACCAAGAATCATTATCTTATCGTAATTTTTTGGCAGCTATCTGCCTTACTTACAGATAACGACGACAGAATGGCGAAAATCTTTTTTGGTTTCCTGTAAATCGTAAAGATCAGTATAAAAAAAAAAAACAGAGGTCGAAATTTTCGTCGTTTGTTAAACACACCCTTATGCTTCATGTACTGATTAAGTAAAAGAAGCTGTACACAATCATTGCACTACGTTCCTTACTCATCGATCATAATTCATAATTTTATGAAACGAGCTTCACTCGAGAAATGTTACAATAAGGAGTTCGGTATTTGATCTGATAACTTACATTGCAGAATCTTTGAGCGGCAGTTTCTAGAACGCGTCAGCTAGAACGAGAATGATAAGATATTTACATATTCCGGATTTGGTTATTTAATATTACAGTTTATATAATTATTTCATGACTTTTTAAGTATTTAGATATTTAGGTGTCAACGTCCCCAAACTTAACAGCTGGTGTGAACCAAGATTTTGACGAGTAAAATAAATTTATAATTGGTACTTTTTAAGTTAAATCAACGTGCCAGTGACTTACTCAGCATTTCTAAGTGCTGATTATTTATAATCTCGTTAGAGCTGGCTCAGTGTTCAGATATGTATGTGGCGATATTTCCTTGGTTAGTCTCAAATGTATTTGTTCTTAATTTATAGGTTATGTTATTGATGCCAGTAGATAATTAAGACAAAAAAACTTGTGAACAGTAAAAATGTAATAAATAAAATTAAACACTTTATAGATGTTTAAATATAAACACTACATGAAATTACATGCAATATTAACCTAAACAATATTTTGAAACTGTAATTAAATCAGAAATAACGTAAAATAAATAACATAACAAAAGTCACAAACCAAACTTTAATCTTTAATTAAATATTTTATTGGCCGACATTGGGAGTTTAAATTTATGAGGGTTTAATTGTCGATTAGCAGTTAATGAATGTTCTAGAAACTGTAATTGATGATTTAATTAAATATTAAGTTTAATAATGGATATAATAATTTAATGACTGTTCTAGAAACTGGCTACAAATGTAAATAAAAGGCTCACATTCGTTCCACTAATTATTTTCTACTTATAAACAATACTAGTTATGCTTATGGAATTACGTGGAAATTATTTTCGTAATTTGTGTCCCACATTGTCGTTGAAACTTTAAACTACTTAGGGGCCTATATATTTGAAAGCTCTGAAACAATTCTGTAGTAACTTTGCTATTCATCAAATATATATTATTTCTGAAATTTAAAAAATATACCGTAGAATACGTTTTTACCCTTAGTCTTTGTAAAAAGAGATTAAAAGTTCTCAACTACTACACAGGTTGTTTTAGTTGTCCACTTCTATTTAGCGTTTAATTCACACACAACTTGTGTCACTGATAAAACATATGTTGTCACTAAAAGACACTTCATTGTAATGCGGTTTAAAATGTTTAAACTGATAAGTTATTTAAAAATAAATCTTGTTTATATCATAATCTGCTCAAACTAGAGATCGTTCGTTGTCTTCCTCCAACTTCAGTTTGTCCTTTAGAAAACTACTAGTCTAAAAACGCCAGTGAAGAACTACTTGACATTTCAGTGCAATAATTTCAAGATGCAGAGAGTGTCAAAAACGTGTAAAATACATGTTTAGGTCGTCAGTTTTAAATGTAATAATACATATACAGAGTGAATTTTTGGAAAGTTACAACCTATATTATTTATAAGACGGAAAGAGATACGCATAATCTGCTATTCGCTTTTAAAGGGAACCTTAAAATACCTTTTTACAAAATTTAAAAACCCTCCCCCCTCTAACCACCCCACTTTAATAATGTGCAATGAACACATATAGCTTGTAACACCTCAAATTAAAGACATATAAATTCCATTTATTTCTACTATGAGAAAATAAAAATTGCCTAATGTAGGCCTATTCGTTCGCTGTGATCAAAAATGTTATTTTGTGAGCTATTTTCTAGAATTTTATATGAAATAGGCTATCGCACTATGCAAATAGCTTAGTTGACGGACCTAGGAAAACTGACATCTTATTATTAGCTAATCGCAAAAACAAGATTGCTATACCAGTTCTGACAACCTAAATTATAGTTGGAGTGCTATAAGACATAATAATTAAGTTAATCGTTCCATTTGGAAGTTCAGGCTAAATCAACAGACATTCCCGAAAATCAGGGAAAGGTGACACGAAAAAATATTTTAGACTTACTTAACTATTTCTTATGATCATGTTCATTAAATGCTGTTGACTTTGTCCAATCTTAAATAATGACCTTTTTTAATAAATTCTGTGTTATTAGGATACCTTTTTTTCTAAAATTCTAGAAAAAAAAACATTCAAAATAACATTACTGACCATAACGAACGAATGTGTAATTCGGCTTTTTATTTTCTTACAAGAAAAATTCATGGTTTTTAAATGGATTTAATTTGACGTATCAAAACCCATTTAAAATTAAAAGATTTCCTTAAATTCATTATTCTCTAGGAAAGATACAAATTGTACACTATTTTCTAGAATGGAGCATTCAATTACTATGTTTTACAGTATTGTATAAAAGGAAAGACCAAAATTATGTATTACTCTTTTAAGCCCAACCTGTAACGTGATTTATTAAAAAGTAATTTCTCTGGTTAAAATTCGTAAAACACAGTGTAGAAATTTCTTTACACTTATCAGTTATTTATCAATTCCGGAACGTTGGGCACCACGTATTTGAATCATTTGTTATCAGGCACGTGTAGAAAGATGAAACCATACACAGCAGAATAAAGGAGACAGGATAACATTGAAATTTTAGTTTTCTTACTGAAACGAAATAGCAATCATCAGTCAGAAACTTTTATGAAGATATTTTAGGATATTGGAACGTCTAGAGTTCATAGTGAAGCAGTAGAGTTTATTGGAACACGATAAACTATCTTTGATTTCTTTGTTCGACTACCAAGTCTCTGAAAAGTCATTCGGTGTAAGTAATAAAAATGTTTGTTCATTTTACGATTAGAAAAATAATCAAAGTTATTTACTCGGAGCAAAGAAATGTCATGATATTAATAAATTTTCAATTTCAGCATTTGTAAAATGTATTTTGACGAAATAAGATCAACATTTTAAAGTCCGTTTAAATTATATATGCACAGAGTATTGTATTTGTAACTGTAAATGTATTTTGTACATTTCGGTAACATAGCCACCATTCTCAGAAGGATATAGGCCTACACCAATCCTAAACTAAATGTGATGCCGACTTACAAAAGGTCAAGCATACCTAGCGCTCCCTCCCCCCTCTCGTATTGGTCCGACCGGTTTCCCCCCTACATAAAACGTGGGTGGGGCGAATAATTTAGTTTGAAGGAACAACAAATTGTTGGGTAGATTAGAAGGTATTTTTATTGTTAAAGCTGAAAATGGTATTTTGTTGTTGGATATAATTTCTTGTTTGTCTCTGAGGATGGTAGCTATGTTACAGAAATGTACACAGGCGATATTAAACTATCTAAAGTTAATAGTATTAGTGTTTTATTTATAGTTGCAGATTAGGCCTACTTATTTTATATTTCTTATTCACCACAAGGCTCAATGGATGTTTGTAATATGAGGGTCGATTTCAAATAAACTGATTGACAGTTTAATACTTTTTTTTGAAAAGTACAAAATAAATTAAAATTCTAATATGCTAACTAAGACCTACATGCACCATTATCTATCAATTATGTATTTTTTCCAAATTTCCACACGGTTTATGTTGGAAAAACCTATAGTCAAAATTGGAGGAATTAGTGATTTTACCGTATCATGTGATTAGGCTCCATAAAATGTTTGTGTCTAGAAGACTGTATAAACAGATTCCATTCCGTGTGAAAAACCTCTTAGAAATTTGATTTTTTTTTTTTTACGTTTTAAAATTATTTAACCGAATCATAAACTGACTTCTTGTTAAAAATGCTATTTAAATATTGCCTTTAATACAAACTTTATGTTATCTCGTAACCCTTTAGACTCTCTTGAAATAGTTATCTTGGAAGTTGTCTAGTATATTCAGTGTAATATTCGAAATACCATTGTATTGGACAAGTATAATCATTCGATTCACCCTCAGGACTCGCTGTAGTGAGTACTGTATTCGCAATCCCGAAGGAACCTAGCTGGATCTACACTTTTCATCGCTTAGTCTTCGGTTAGATCCCATTTTCATCCGCTGAATGAGTTCTTTCTTGAACTCTGGTTCTGTTCCGACCCTTACGTTTTTGGAGTATTCTGGAGGGCTAGGTGTTCTTTATTTTATGTGCGTATCTTCCTTTATTTATAAGGTGATGATGGCTGAGAGCTTTGCCTTTAAAGAACAATGAACAAAACAGTTCATATATTTTTAGTATAGGCTATTATATATGAAGTATGTAGGCCCTATTTAAACGAAATAGACTGATTTTCCAATAACGAAATGCCAAATAGTCCTATTTAAATAAAGGTCTTCCTTCTTTCGAGTCGATTAATGAAAGTACTAAGACATATTGTCTTAGTTTAAAAGTGATTAAAATAGAGGTATTTCAAATGTTTGTCAGGTTTTACAAGATTTTAGTCGATTTATTAGAAACAGATTAACGAAATCGAATAAAATATGTAAAACTGACAAACATTTGAAATACCTTATTTTAATAATTTTAAACTAAGACAATATGTCTTAGTACTATATTAATCGATCGAAAGAAGGAAGACCTTTATTTAAATAGACTATTTGGCATTTGTTTTGGAACGACGTATATACCCAATTAACAAAAATATATTTTCCGTTTTAAAGGGAGGTTATTGGAATAAATTTTATGGTTTTAAGCCGTGGACGTGAGGGCACTGACTAGGAATAAAAATATTGATTCAAAGAATTCAATATAATTGTTCGGAGTCATTACTGGTATTAGTTAAAAAAAAAAAAAAAAAAAAAAAAAACTTGTTTATTTATCTAGCCTAAGTTATATCATTAGAAATTTTTACCCACCCCAAAATATAAAACTTTTTTACTCCCTATTTTGTAGATGTTTTCAATTAAGTTATTGAATGAAACTTTTTGGGGTGTTATAGGGTTAGGCTACTAAAATGTATATCAAATATATTATTACCTTAATATTTACATTATCCTTTTCTTTACGATTTCCTCTAAAACTGAATATATCTTCTATACATCTCGTACTTAAGCATCAATATAAATTTGAGTAAAACATAACTTAAAGGACGGATCCTTTACGCTGAAATATAATTCGTGGTTCATTTATCAGTTACAGCAGTCGGCAAGTAAAGGTCTTATAGGCCTACGAGGGGTATAATCGACGGGTACATCACAACATTTGATAACATAACCATTGATATTAATCAATCCAACCGTAAATAAATCTCGTATTGGTTCTCCCCATGAATGGCGTTTAGTTCTTACTTCACACTACCTCTGAAGTTACTTCTTGATCTATGAAAACTGTTGTCACGTCACCCGTTAGAGAGAAACCACATTTGATTTACAAGAACGATTTATTAAATAAATTACGACTTTCACCGATCCCAAATTTTACTTGTCATTGGTAAAAATTGAGAGTTTCTGTGATTAAACAAAATCAGTACATTATTATAAAAAGTAAAATTTCCCACTCTGAACTCCACAAAATATTATTCAGGTCTCGCAACAGATTCAGTCTTATTACACAGGTATCTCACAAATAGAGGCTCCTAATATACTACGTTTAATTATCTGCGTATTAACTACGAGCAATTTTTAAAAATCCAGAAAGCTAAATCTCGAAAATGCATTTATCAATCTGGAATGCGACAATACCCTTGCTTTCGTAAGAGAAGCAGCTATTTCTAGACCATTGTTTATGCTACTGCAGACCAACTAGTGCCAAGCTTTCCAGTCGAATAGTTTATTTACAATTTGAAACGCTCATTTAAACACAACCTATTTATATTTTACAATTGTATTTGTGTGTGTTTGGGTTATATTTAGTATTCCGTTTATTGTTAATTAATAGAGATGCAATCATTGGAAGTAGGAACTTAGAGAGATTTAGTGTAAGCACCATCGACATAAAATAAACGTTTATAAATGAAAGTACTAGGTCATCACTTGATGTAGACTGGAATAGAGTAGGCCTAAGTTGTTTTAGTTAATATATATTAAATTGTACCGTCGTCATATGGGACTGGATATCGTACCAAAACCCTATTTTAAAAATACGTTTATCCTTGTGATCTTTTTAATATTTTTGTCAAAAAATGAAAACAACAACAAAAATGTAAAATTAGGTCCACGTGACACAACAAAAATTATATATATATATATATATATATATATATATATATATATATATATATATATATATATAATTTTAATCTTTGGTGGAACATATTATTTAAGTTAGTCTAACATCAAAATGATATAATACCTCTCCTGATCATTCAGCTGTTATTAAATTTGTTTACGAATTGTGAATTTATTTAAACTTTCAGCAGAAAATGTAGTTCCTATAAGCTTAGTGTGGGCTATTAGAAATGTTTGGTATATTTACATTTTTGATTCAGGTCATCAATTAAATATTCGCCTTAGTCCTAACCGACAGATTAGTTTTACCTTTGGGTAAGAAAACCAAAATCGGGAAAAAAAATTATGAGAAACAAGTAGAATTAAATTTCTGCCAAGGGAACTCCTTTTCATTTATGTCTTCAAAGGCTATGAACAAAAACTATTTATAGTGTAATAACTCCTCACTCTTTTCTATCCATCTATCTCATCCTAGTTGGCTTTAACAGTTTATATAAATAGTTTAAGCAAACTAGGGTATATGTGTGTGTGTTCATTGGGAACAAATTTAAAAAATGTTAGCGTAGATATTTTCGAGGATAATACTTTCAATTTTTCCAGTGGAGTACCTTAATATTCGGATTTGGGGTCTATGTTACACAGACTACCAAATCAAATTGCTTTCACATATTTCAAATATCACTTGTCATAATATTTTTTTTTCAAGGATATTTACGTTTAAAACAATTAATCATTCAAAATAATAAGTCTACTTAACCATATATCTATAAATTATAATTTATATTAGGATAAATTGAAACCAGTTTTAATAAAACAACACAGTAATTCAGAAAAATATAATTAATGAAATTAGTTAAAAGGGGAAATTTAATGCCAATATTTGTTCAGTGTCCTAATGAAGTAATTAACATTTATTGATATTTACATGAAATAAAAAACTTATCGTTTTCATTCGTAAATTCTTCCTCTTTTATCCTTAATAATCTAACTGGAACTCTGATGAATGAGAATAGTCAAATTGGAACAATGCAACTACCTAACTCTCCATCTTGTTTAATCTGTAGATTCTTTGAGATCCAAACGTTCAGCAATTTGGTCTAGATAATGTTTAAATAAAAATATAAAATGTTCCTTTTTTCCAAACATTGAAACAAGAACTAAAGATCATAGTATTTTGTTCCGCTAATACAGCATCCTAAAACTACAAAAATAACTATTGTAACATTTACTATTGAATGAACTAAAACGTTGAACAATTTTCCTCAGTTTATTCTAATACAGCTTGTATAAAAATAAATTTCAAACAAAAAGAAAATCTTTTGTAATAACAACGTTTAATAGGAGTTTGATTAAAGAGGCAAAGAACAAAGTGAGTGCTGAGTTGCCGTTTTCACTACCTCGTCGATCGATGAAGTGTCATCTCATTTCACTTCTTCTGTAAAAAACTTTTAAATGAATAACAACGATTATTCTCTTCTACAGTAAATAGTCCTTTATAATTCTACCTTAAAGTTACAAAAATACAATTCTAAATTCATACAACCTGTAAACATTTGCTTGAAAAAATCTAGATAGGCCTATGCCTAAAATTGTCTAAAACGAAATTGAAGTGATAATTAATTTGTTATTTTCTTACATATATTCCTACCTGGGAGAGAGCTTATAAGAAGGTTAAGATATACTTTTCTATGACGATTTCATTTTGAAGTTCAGCGTGCTCGATACATTCCAAACGGGTTGAAATTTTTTTCATATTACGTTCGTGGTCGTATTTTGTATGTATCTCAAAATATTTTTTTATGATTTTCCATTTTTAGGATACTTTTTATAAGTAAAAACAAAAACCTCAATTTTATATGTAGTTTAATTTTCTTTAACAAGTTTGATTACTAGAGACGTAAATGAACGTTTGCCATCTCCCAAGAAATGTTTATCCATGGAAAAAGTAAAAATGAAGTACATAAGGTTCATAAAGCCACGTTGCAAGGTTGAATGTATACAAATTGGGATAATCTATTTCGATGAAATTCTCATAAGAATTGTAAATTCCCCTTTAAGTAACTATTATTTTACAAACATAAACATAAAGTAACATTTTGCAAGCAACGAGACAAGCACACACATGTTACCAGAACATGAAGTAACAATAAATATAGAACAACTACTGTAAATGTGAACAAAACACCACACGCATTGAGAAAGAATAAAAGTTCAATTTCTTTCGGTGGCGCACTCCTTGAATTGTGAACGTGATTTCCCATTTATTGCGATAAAAAGTTTGTATTAAAAAAAATTAGGTAGTTTTTTATTATTAGAAAACAGTTAAAATTAAATTTTTCAATTGAATTTTTTGTTACATGTGTGCTCGTTATGTTTCGTTTGTACTATTATATTTAATTATTTGAGCTCGAGTTTTATTTTTATATGGAGTAACCCTCGATCTGCTCTTGGAACAAGATAATGCGTGCTTTGTAAACAAAACTTATTTTAAAAATTGATAACGATTGATGCACTCTTTTTCCCAAATACTAAACTAAACTGTCCAGTTAGAGGAGAACGTCACTTAGCTCAGAGTAAAACAATTTATTTGTTTATATTTCGTTTGCAGTAATCCCATTTTTTAAAAAAGATATAAAATGGCGTAATGTACTTCCATAACAATTGTTCGTCGACATTTTAGCAGCATTATTACATCTCTGTCCCCCGTCACGACCACATTAAGCCTTGCCTTCCCACTTTTATTAACTTCTCCCTTCACTACAGTATCAACTGATCCTGGACAAGTTTTCACTCTGCGTTAACTCTTGACGTCTGTTGCTTTCTACCTAGTATTTCGCCGGTATGACAATTGAGTCACGTGATGATGATATTTAATCAGGAAAGTGTTACTTTAAATATTTTATACGTAAAGGTTTCATTTTTTTTATTTTTTTTATTATTATTTTTTTTTTTAATAGGCCACCGTTGTTATCTGTACAACCTGTTAAAAATGGATTCTGTATAGAGAATTTGACTTTGGTAACAATATTACAGAACAAATTTACATTTTTCTATCAAAAAAATGTAGAACAGTTTTTGATAACAGTTAAATTTAGAGTCTAAATAAACAAAATGTTTTAAAGAAGGTATGTTTGTAAATGTTCAGCATTTGTATGTTCGCTACCTCTATACCAATGGATCAGATTTGGATATCGATTCCAAATTGTGTTATACATACTGAAATAATATTTCTACTTCATCTAGAAAAATATTTTAATTTTTGAAAATCATAAATTTATTGTTCACTTTCTTTATTTATTTTATATAATTCACATCAGTAATTTAAGTGGTTAAATTTTGAAGTAACATAAAAATAACTATTGTATTAGTTTAGTCACTAGTTCCAAATAGAAAATTATCATGGTTAAATTAGACAAAAAATAAATTTAATACAATTTTGTGACGTAGACCTTGAAACAAATATTCACCACTATTGTTTTATATTTTACACCTTCTGTTAACCTATAAACTCAAGTTATTAAACAAGAAATATTGTTATTAATGGTGCCTCAGTGCAAACGATGCCAGAGACATGGCCATACTCAAAGGTTCTGTGGAAGAGATGCAAAATGTGTAAAGTGTGCCGGGAATCATATTTCTAGCGACTGTCTAAAAAGCAAAGATACTCCACCAAGATGTATTAATTGTGGTGAGGCTCACCCAGCAAGCTACAGAGGTTGTGAAGTAGCAAAGCATATACAGAAAATGAGGGAAAAGACTATTAGCAAAAGAAATACTAAATCAACAGAGAGTACTCAGCTAAGCCATTTTCAAGAAGAAATTCTAGTAAAAACAAACATTGAGGAAAGCAAATTAAGGCAAACAAAACAATTCGACTCTTATGCGAACAAGGTAGGAACTGCTATCACTAATAAAAAAGATGAACTTGAGGAGACATCAACTAATCAGCTGCTTCAAAAATTAATTAAAAAAATTGATCAACAAGAAAAGCTAAACGAAAGGGTACTCGACAGACTCACTAAATTAGAAAGTGGTTTTAGAAAATCAATTAATAACATGCCTTTAGTAGGGAAACAAAAATGATGGTGATGGAGACTTTGAGAATAGCAGCCTGGAACTCTAACGGCCTCTTGAAACACAAACATGAGTTGGAAATATTTCTTGAAAGCCATAAAATTGATATATGCCTTATCTCGGAGACCCATTTCACTAAAGAATCTTATATTAAAATAAAAGGCTACCAGATATATAATACTATTCATCCTAGCAATAAATCGCGTGGTGGAACTGCTGTCATTATTAAGGAAAACATTAGTCATTATGAAGATATTAAATATGAGACAAATGAAATTCAAGCTACCTTAGTTAGAGTCAAAACTGAGTCTAAGGATGTGACAGTAGTAGCGATATACTGCCCACCTAGACATATAATAAAGAATACTCAATTTGAAGCATTTTTTCAAGGGATGGGTAACCACTTTATTGTGGGCGGAGATTTAAATGCCAAGCACACATATTGGGGTTCCAGGTTAATATCACCCAGAGGAAAGGAACTGTATGAGGCTGCGATAAGTTATCGGTGTGAATTTCAGTCAACAAGCACACCTACATACTGGCCGACTGATAATAGGAAAATTCCAGACCTAATAGATTTCTTCATTTTGAAGGGAATTAATAGCAACTACACAGACATTGAGGCGACTGAGGAGCTTTCATCTGACCATACGCCCATTATTCTTACTGTCAGCCAAACAGTTATAAGGAAACAAAAACCTTCCACTCTGGTAAACGTTCATACCGACTGGGATGGATTTAAAAATGATTTGGATCGCAGAATAAACCTTAAATCGCCTCTTAAAACAATAGAACAACTGGAGACTGAGCTTCAAAACCTAATTGCTAACATCCAATTATCGGCTTGGGAAAATACTCCAAAAGTCGAAGGAAAAACCAGAGGAATTAACTATCCTATCGAAATTCGGGAAAAAATAAAAGAAAAAAGAAAAGCAAGACGAAGGTGGCAAGAATCACGAACACCACTGTCCAAAAATGTGTTAAACCGGTTAGGTAAGGAATTGAAAAATATGATTATTGAAATAAAGAACGAAACCTTTAGTAACTACATGGGTAATTTGTCATACGATAAAACCAGTGACTATTCCTTGTGGAAAGCAGCTAGATCTCTTAAGAGACCTATTACTCAGTCTCCTCCTTTGAAGAAAGAAGATGGAACTTGGGCTAGAGATAGCAAAGAAAAGGTGGAATTATTTGCAGATTACTTGGAAGATACTTTCTGTGCTCCTACAAGGCAAACAGCAAAGGAAAACCTAGATAAAATGATCAACCCAGATAAATCGAATATCAGTCCTGCAACAGTGAAAGAGGTGATTCGAGAAATCAAAACGAAAGTTAAACAGAAAAAAGCTCCAGGTTATGACCTGATCACTGGTAAAGTTGTTAAAGAGCTTTCAAAGAAAGCTATTGTAAAATTAACATCCATTATTAATGCAGCAATAAGATTAACTTATGTTCCTCGTCAGTGGAAGGTGGCGGAAATTGTGATGATTCCGAAACCTGGAAAGCCAACCACAGAAAAAACCTCATACCGTCCAATATCGTTGCTGCCTGTCCTATCTAAGGTATTTGAAGGAATTATTTTGACACGACTTATGGCAGTAATTCAAGAAAAAATGATTATACCATTGCATCAGTTTGGATTTCGCCAAAAGCACTCGACAATAGATCAGGTGCACAGATTAACAAGCACTGTTGAAAAGGCCTTAGAAGAAAAAAATATATGTTCGGCTTTATTTCTAGACGTTGCTCAAGCTTTTGATAAAGTTTGGCATGTTGGAATTAATAACAAATTAAAAGCTATACTTCCGCAAAAACTGAGTAAATTATTGAGTTCGTATTTAGCAGATAGACTTTTTAGAGTTCGGATGAATTCAGAATATTCAGAGCTAAGGAACATCAAAGCTGGAGTGCCTCAAGGTAGCGTACTTGGACCTATACTGTACTTAATCTATACTCATGATTTGCCTCAGGATGGTGACGTCTTAATTGCCACATTTGCTGATGATACGGCTATCCTGGCTGTAGGGAAAGATGTAGGAGATGCAACAAGTAAACTGCAAAATGCGACTGACCATGTCACTGCTTGGACTAAAAAATGGCGTATCAAGATTAATGAGACAAAATCAGTGCATGTAAACTTTACAAATAGAAAAGGTGTTTATAAGCCAGTATATATTGATCAAAATATAGTACCGTATGCCAACAGTGCAAAATATCTTGGTATGACCCTTGATGCTAAGCTACGTTGGAAGGAACATGTTAAGAAGAAACGTGAACAACTGGGTATTCAATTAAAGAAAATGCATTGGCTGATTGGAAGAAAGTCAGAATTATCAGTACATAACAAACTAGTGCTATACAAGCAAGTGCTAAAACCGGTATGGTTATATGGTATACAGCTATGGGGCTGCACTAAGAAGTCTAATATCAAAATTATTCAGACCTTTCAAAATAAAGTATTAAGGAATTTAGTGAAAGCTCCTTGGTATGTCAGCAATGACACTATTCACAGGGACTTGAAGATCGAAACGGTAGAGGCCGAAATACAAAAGCAAGCTAAAAAGCATGAGTCTCGACTCCATAACCACCAAAACGTTGAAGTACTTCAGCTGCTTGACAACGCAGAGTTAGTGCGACGCCTTAAAAGACTGAAGCCTTTTGACTTGGTTTAAAGTTCACAGTTGTGGGTGTGGAGCTGTGAACATAGGTATTGACATTGGGAAATAACCTAATAAACTGTCACGATTGCTGTTAGAAAATAAGCTGCTGGTTAGCTGATAAAGCTAGTTGTAGTGTTATAAATAAATAAAAAAAAAAAAAAAAAAAAAAAACTAGTTCCAAATAGAAAATTATCATGGTTAAATTAGACAAAAAATAAATTTAATACAATTTTGTGACGTAGACCTTGAAACAAATATTCACCACTATTGTTTTATATTTTACACCTTCTGTTAACCTATAAACTCAAGTTATTAAACAAGAAATATTGTTTTCCCTCGATCATAAACTCTATTATGATCATGGTGGGACTCCATATATACTTTATTTACGACTGTTTTCTCAGATATAAAATTATATGTTTTGTATGACGTAAGACAAACAATTTTTAATGTATTGCGTTACTGCTATAAATACGAAGAAAATAAGGTACTATTACTTAATTATATATTCTGGGAATTTAACTAGCAGAGTCGTAATTATTTTTAGAACCCTTTTTCAAACAGGATTCCGAATAATTTTATTTCGGAATTTAGAGCGAACAATTGAAACGAGAAGCATTTTATATTATTTGTTTAAAACAGTGTTATATCGAAGAATATTAGTTCCAAGAGTATACAAAAATGTATACACATGGTGTTATCTCTGATTCTTTTGATTACTTTACAGGAAACACATAAAACTAGTATACATTTACTGTTATCACGTAATTACAACCCATTAAAATGTTGTTATTTCTTAACACACCCAACTGTGTTCGTGACTGCTGTGTTTAGTATAGTACGAAACACATTTTGAATGTAGTTTCTTCAATTCGTCTATTTTGTTATGACTGTTTAGGCTACATACACTGACTTTTCACAGCAACCTCCTCCTCCCCCAGAGAAAAATCCAAATGAATTTGGGAAAAATTCTGTTTGTAAATAAGTTGATCAAGAGCTTTATGAACCGTAGCGCCATTTTGAAATTGGAATACAGTTTCATTTTCTGTCAAATAAAGAAAGGGAGGATTCAAATATAGAGTCACAGTATAGTTGGGAGTTTGACTGGTGACTCTTCCTGACAATAGTATCGTTTGTGAAGTATGTGACATCAAAAATATCCTCCCCTTAAGAATTATTTTTTTAAGTAGACTATAACATATGAGACACTAACCTATCGGATAATTTCTTAATGAACTAACTGATACAGTGGAGCGTTCGGTCCGAGATATCCCACACTTTACTGTCAGAATTGATGGCCAGATTAGGTCTCACACCAAAATGGTTGTCTGGAATTCCATAACAGTGTTTATGATATTACACCTTGGTCACTTGAATCTGTATTTGAAATTATTCTTCACAGCTTTGAGTATATTTTTTACCAAATCAAGATGGACGTCCAACAACACAACAGACAACAATACTTCTACAACCCACTTCTTTATTGCCTTGGTACTTGCATGAATATCACTCCTTTGCATGCCATGACTACCGACACATGAATAAGGTGGGTCTTTATCATCAAAAAGGTGGTAAATATCGATTGAAAAGTGAAAATAAACCATTGATGCCGTCTACAAATATTAAATAAATGCCTGAATTTTCTATGTTAGTGACGAAAATACCTCCTGAGCGTGAGTCATATTTTTTAATAAATCAAGCTTTTTATTAACGGCGGTTCAGATCTTAATTTGCCAAATATTTCTGAAACAATAATAATTTTTAATTTCAACTTTGGTCTTTGATTTGGGTCATTACCTTAACATTTCACAGTAGTTAGAATGAAACCGATAGAGCGTTAATTGAAAAATTAATTGTATTATAATAGCGTCATAACCTATTATACGATAAGTCAAAAACCGATTTTTTTTAGGTATATCAAGCAATACAATTTATTTTGGGCCTTCGAGGCTACACTTTTGTAAAATTGTATCAAACTGGTTATGCCTGATTTTGAGAAATCATTGTTTTTTGTTTTGTTTTTAGAGCAGCTATCCCAAAATTTTAGTTTTATAAAATGAAATAGTCGTCTTGAGAAATGGTCAAAATATGCTCATATAAAAAATTTAATTATAATCGATCTACAAATTGGGACTGTAGTACACTACAAATACGACAGATGACAGACAGACACGATCCCCCCCCGAAAAAACGCTTTTTTGTACCTCAAAACTCGTAATCGATGTTTTAAGCTATCACATTAACTGTCACTATAATATGTGTATTTGATAAGAAAAAAAAAAAAAAAAAACTATTTATAGAATATTACTTTAGCTTACAATATAGGTAACTGTATACATAACAAGCTTGAGGGTGGAAAACGAGCATATAAAAAAAATTAATGAATCATCCTGAATCATATTTGCGATTAATCTGCTTTATATATATTTCTAATTTTTATTAGTGTTTAGTAAAACACTCTTCCTTCATGCGTGTAGTATAATGCACAAGACATGTTTACGGCGATAAATTTCAATAACCAAGAATTATATTAGTAACAAATTGGTAAAGGTGTATTAAATAGCGATCGCTCATCTTTGACATCCTACAATATTTTATGAGACGTTAAAATGTGTTACGATCAATATGTTTTCCATTAGGGTTATGTTTGCCAGTAAGAAGTGGTGTTGATATATTTTATAGAGTACAAATAAATTTATAAATAAAGTGATAATTTATAATAATTAAAAAACCGTGTAAAATATTGTAAAACACACCCTCCATATAATCACAAAAAACTGTCTTTGCTAGCTAGGTCTCCAACAATGTCTCTGTTCTACTTTTTAGATAATAAGAATGTATAATTTACTGAGATTTTCATTTTGTATTTCTTATGAGAGCTTATGAGAGGTTCTACACAAGGTTATTACGTTGTTGTTGTTTTGTTTTTTTTTTAAACCTAATTTTGCCTTACTTTTCCCATACACTCATCCTAAACGGAAATATAAATTAACGGAAATTAACTTTTTAATGACTTCGAAGAAGATTTATTTTGATTTGAATTGGTTCTAAACTGTAATAATCTTATTTTTACAATTTAACAACTGATTTGGGGCAATAATTTTCACATTTGATAAAAAGTTGACATTGGGTGGAATTTTAAAAAAAAGAGAGAAAAAAATCGACTTTTCTAACTGATTCGTGGACTATTACGACTATAATTATATTTGTTTCTTTTTAGAGTAAATAAAAATGTGGTTAGTATCTAGCATAAAACTAAAACACAAACTTTTAATTAAAATTTTAATACAATTGGCTCGAACTAAATTGTGGCACCAAGAAAACCTCTTGAATCGGGTTCATAGATATTGGAAGAGTAAAAATGAAAATCGTTCTAAATGGTAAATTTATTCACATCCGTCCTTGTGTTTCCACTACATTTACTAAAATAAGAATGATTTCATGGAAATAATGATCAATCTCGTGTTAATTATGAAAATTATAAAATTCTAAAATGTACCTTAATTACCTTTTTGGCTTATTTTAGCGTTTTGGAAATAACCCACGAATTCTGTAATAAATTTACATATAGGTTAGGTCGTAAACTTTCACATTTATATTCAATTTAGTCAAAACGGTTATAGCCAATTCCAGATATTTACAACTTTACAGCTTGGTCGTATATTATTTTTTAGTTTTTGACTCCTGGCGCGGATTTTTAAAATTTTGACGAATATTTAGTTTTAAGACAGGGGGGTTATAAATCTGAATACAATATATGTGCACAGTTTATTTCTCCTGGTACATTATCTTTATACTATTCCATTACCTGAGGAAGTATAAGGTACCATTATGCTAGTTTATAATCCTTTGACATTTCTTAATTGTTTTAATCTCTTTCCTTTGAACTAAATGTCAGCTCCATTATGTAATGACTTTTCAAGTACATTCCTTTTCCTTATAACGTACTTGCATTATACAGTATTGTACTTAACAAATAATATATTGAACAAATTTTGCCAGAGGGATATTTCAGTCCTGGTTACGTTGGTAAAGACTACGTGATGTCTAAAATAGACAAGATTTGTTTCACACTAATTAAAACTCTTGTCCCTTTCATCTCTTCTTCACACAGCTTCTCCTCTCTCTCTCTCTCTCTCTCTCTCTCTCTCTCTCTCTCTCTCTCTCTCTCTCTCTCTCTCTCTCTCTCTTTCTCTCTCTATGCTAACAATAGGAAGTTTTTTTCGATCATTCTTGTTAGATCTGTAATTTACTATTTTCAGCTGTGTATCAGAAACTGTTTTTTTGAAATGTTCCCTACTTCCTTTGTTTAGTTTACGTGCCCTGTTTCTACCTTCAGATCCTACAGTGAAAAATCTGGTTAGTTAACCAGTTACTTCAGTTAATTGCAAATTTTGATATTTTAAAAATCACTAAAATATTTTGTTTAAATATTTTGTTGAACCGATTTATAAATTTCCAGTTATTAAATAATTTTGCTATTACTAAGCTTAAACATATTAAGGAATATAAACATATACAAGGAATAATTGATAATTCCCTTATCTATAATTACAGGAATCATAATAAAATAAACAATTATTATTTAGATTATTCCATTAAAATTTCTGATGTACATTTTGATAATATGGTTCTCATCCTCAGAGAGTTTGACTATTAAACATTTACTTAAGAAATTTAAAACAACAAACTTTAATTTAATTTCAAAACAAATTAATTCAGACATATTTAAAAATTTATATTTTGCCTCCAAAAGAGGAAAATAAATGAATTTGGATCTATCCTTATCTTCATTCATTAACTTGTTATAATTTGTTTTTGCTATGGAAATGTTATGGAAACATAGCCTACACTTTCAAGAAAGGGGGTGTACACTTCAGTTAAGATTTTGTAAATTTTAAGTTTTTTCAAGACGAATTTTAAAGGCTTACCCTTTTAAGGTAAAATTATCTTTTTAGGTGTTGCTCTCTTTTACAATTAACATAAAGCGATTTTCAGATGTGAGGAGACAACAGTTAGTTATAAAAACATGCAACAAATTTATCAATAAGTATACAAAATTATTTTAAACATTTCACATAATTATTTAATTTAAAAAGTAAATAATATTCTTATATAATATTTCCTAATTTTAACATTTCATCAAAGGTTTTATTATTACATTTTTTTTCTTTTTTTTTTAATTATGAAAAACAACTTTTTATTATTATTTTTATTTAAAATACCATTTTATGCATAGATAAAAGACTTTACATATATATTATTTATTTATTTTTGGCCAGAAAATATTGTATAGGACGTCCAAACTAAATATTTAAAAAAAATTTAAAGTGAACAAGAATTTTGAAATATAGTCCTATGTCACCGGGAACCATTTAGCTAGCACCTCCAAGCTTATGATGATAAAATAAAATGTAAATTTATTTACAGTAATCTAAACTTTTTTATTGAATTAATTCATTTTCACTTTAATTTTTTTTATTTTAAAAATGTCTTTTATATATTTTTGAAGCTGTATGTTAAATGTAAACTTTTTATAATTATTTTTTTTCGCATTATCCTGGAATCAGTACAAACTGTGTAAAATTTCCATCGTTAGTTAAATTTTAAAGTTAGCTTTTTCAATAAAATTATGTATATACGAACGTATATTTCATTACATATTATTAATGATTCTCTTAGACATAAGTAAACATTTAAAAATAAATAATTTTAAAAATGATATATTTTATTAATATAATTTATTGAAATAATTATGAGTTGAAATATAAATAATAAATCAATAATTTACATGAGCCAACTTTGAAATATTTAGGATTAAAGAAATATAAAGAAAGTTAGAGTGCTCTATAGCACAACATTTAGTTAAAAATTGCGATAATAGATTTTTTTATTTTAAAAAACAATCAAAATGTTTAATAACTTCTTAGAATTTTAAAGTATGATTACAGTTAGTAGTAAACAATTTAAATTTTCAGCATACTGGTTTTGTAGAACTGGTCGATAAAACGCTATTTATTTGTTTCATAAAGATTTGTTACACATAAGAATTGTTTTAACCTTTTTGATGCAAATATCACGTCATTGGACATTTTTCTTTCAATGAAGAATATTTCAAAGTTCTTACATGAACGTAACAAATTGGTCTCCATTATTTTTTTTATTTTAAGATTTAAAATTTTTTAATTATGGATGGTTTCTAGGGATATGGTTAGCTAATTTAGCTTTTCTTAGAGTAGTTATTATTTTTCTTTTTGTTTTTATATAATATGTCATATGAATATAATTTTTAAGTTTACATTATTTTTCGTTCTCTAATACGCAATCGCAAGTTATAAATTTATAAATCAGTTAAAGTGTTAAAAAAGGCAAACTTATAAAATAACATCACGGCCACGCATTTACGATTCATACAATACGTTTTCCCACAGTATAATTTTATGTCCCAAATATTCTACAAATAATTTTTAACAAAGTTATTTATTATTAAATAGCACTCCAGGACAAAACAAATAAATATTATTTACCGAAAGAGTTATTTCCTGGCTATTCGGTTTGATGCCATATCCCTTTTTTGCGTTTGTTTCATTCATTTTGCATGTGTACATACAAGTATTGTTGCGTGTATTTGCTTGCAGGAAAAGCCTTTACATATATGCAATTTTACTTCCCTTATGCATGGTATGAATAACAATATAATGCAAGGTATATGTGATGATAAGGCTGACGACATGAAAATGGTAATATCTCAACATAGTAGAACTTTCAGTAAATCAGTTACTTTATAATAATAACAAATTACTGTATAGTTATTGCATATAGTATAGAGTGCACATTTTAAAACTCTTCACGTGTAATAACAAAAAAAAAAAAAAAAAAAAAAAAAAAAAAAAAAAAAAAAACTATATGATAGCTAATTGTTTGAGGGAATATTTGTCAACCTCTAGTGGAACTATTTAAAAACATTTTTCGTCATACTGATTAAAAAACAGCTGTTTTTAACGCATGCATTGAGATGCCAAAGTTTTCTTTTCAGTCCTAGGACCTAAAAACATCAGCTGTTACTTCGTTTACACGAATTAATTAACGATTGTAAAGCATCTATAAAAATAACCGATACTCTCGATTGTAAATATCCATTAAAACAGATGTTACAATCGATTTGATGGTAAATAGGTTAAAACATTTTAGTTTTTGTGAAATTGTTTTCTTATATTATTTGAAGTATAACGAAAAATATAGTTCGTCACTTGGCCCAATTCTCGCTCATTTTCCGGCCTCGGCCATTAAACTAGAGCTTGTATAAAACAACTTCACTTTTGGTCCTAGTGATGAAATATACTATTTTAAGAGCAAATCACACCACCTATTACAACAATACAAAATTAAAAATATAACACTGTAATGATTAACATAACTGGTGATTACTTAAAGGGAAACAAAACAAAATTAATAAATTTTAACGAAAACAACACTTTTGATCGGTTCGCCCATTTGCTAGATTAACATAATTTAAACGAGGTTTTCAGAATAATTATCTTCATATTTAAACATAAATACAAAGTGATGGAATTTACACGATGAAACTTATTGAAATTATTCATAACACTAATACGTTATGAATTAATATCGATTATACCGGAATTATTATAATAATAAAGTCCGAAATTAGTACTTACCGCAAATTTTTGTGGAATTTTGGTAGATTGATCTTTTTTTTTTTTTTTTATGAATGGAAATATATGACCTGTGACCCATCTTTTAAAAGTCTTAGAATGTAAAGACATTTGGTGTAATCAAAATTAAAATTTGTTGACTGATATCATTGGGTTAATCGATAATATCATTAGTATATTGGTATACTAATCTGTACAAAATATTTAAATAACGATAATTTCAACTAAATTCTGTTTTATATATTACGTCAACCGGTTTTATTATTGTTCAACTAATTTAATTTGTTTACACCAAATTACTTGGTAATTTGAGATCTTCTAATAACAAATTACAAGAAAAATTGAATTTTATTTTTTACTATTTCATAAAATTAGTAAGTACTTAACCCAGTATAATTCGCAATCAAATAATATTGGAATAGTTTTAAGACTATTGGTATGTAACTCAGTTTATTCTCTTCAAATTATGACACAAAATAAATGTAAAAACACGTTTTGTGCGTAGCGTGCAATTGAGAGGAATGATTTCAATTTATGTTGCTAAAATTCGTTATTATAATCGACTTGTATTTAATAAATTAAAATTATGTTTTGTATTTGATATGTTTATGTTAGGATTGGTGAGGTGGAGGGGTTTGTTTCCTTTTCTTTTTTTATTATTTTAGTCAATAGTTTCCATTGAGGATGTTAAACATACTTAAAACAAGATTTCACATAATCTTATTATCCAAACGTTTTAAAGAAACAAACTGTTTTGTCTTATTACTGTGTAATAATAGTAAAATGGTTGGCAATTGAAGAGAATAACACGTCAAACATTTAAATTATCTTTGTTGCGACATATATGATTGTGAAATTAATATGTTATATAAAATAAGGTGAACAAATGTAGTCCTTCATATAGAAATATAACAGATACGCAAAGACTAAGACACGAAACAAAACACGTTTAAACTGATTCTAGACTTAAACCATCTTGGTCTTATATAGTAAACGAAGGAGATAATCTGTAATCCGAATGTATAAAAGAAACTATTACAGACCATTAACGAATAAATACAATAAAATTAATGTTACATTAAAAGAGAACTAAACAAATACAGTGTAAATTAGAAGTTAATTAGGAAAAGAAGAACGTGGACTGAACATCGGTAGCAAGTGAATCCAAGAAAATAACAATTCGAAACGAACAATTCAAAGAAAACTATGTCATGGCAGCAGATCAAGGGTGGGATAAGTTTTATAACGGTCAAAAATGCTTAAAAAGGAACGTGTCGTTAAAAGAAGAATTTTCTTTTAACTTCTAACCTGAGAAGAGTTTTTCAAATAACAATTTAAAAATTATAAAAAATGCAATTAGGTTTTCTAAAATTAGCATAATAGAAATTATTAATTAAATAATAGTATACAGTTTTTCCTTTATAACAACCGTAGTTGATTAAAATTGATTTTAAGGAGGTCAATGTTTACACAATGACTTGTTAATTGTGTAAAATAAAACCAATAAACTGTGCTGAAAATACGCGCAAACCTTCTCAATCACCCATCACTAAAATCTATTAAAGCCAATAAATTCATTACCAAAAACGTCATTTCGGTAAATGTCAGTCAAAAAGTGAAAATATACCGTTGTTACTGAATTTAATTGCAAGCTTTAATAGTGTAGGTTTGAATTTTGTTTTCCTTTCCATTATTCCTTAAACAAAATTTTACGCCGAATTCTTACACATCATAGAATATGTATATCGAGAACGTACAATTCAAAAAATAAATTGTGTAGGTTTGAATATATATAATTTAAAGATATAATTTAATATATTTAATAAAGAATATATCATTTTATTAATTTTCCTATAACACAATAACTGTATTTCTTACGAAACAAAAATAACAACCCCCATAAAGCCGAAAGTAAGCAGGCGAAAAAGTACTAACGTTTAAAAAATGTTTGGCAATTATGTAGCTTATCGAATTGTTCTGTAATCTTGGCAAAATGTACAGTCTCGTTTGTTTCGTTCTAAAAATATCTTTTCGTCTAGCAGTGTTGTAAATATTACCCACGACTTTTATAGTTTTTGTTTGTTAGATCTTTTTGAAATCATAGTTTGTTATTTTTAAACCTTCAAAACTACTGTTAATTAGTAAATTCTTGTTTATTAATAACCGATATATTATGTAGGATACAAATGAGAAACGTGTTGTATGCATGATTTTGCGCGTAGCTGCGTTCGTAAATTTAGTATTCGACGTTTATGTTCGTCACACATAAATAGAACCGGTGACAATGACCAAGGAATAAAACTTATTTTTGTATTGTGTTGAGTTTTGCCCCTCTCGGTCATCATCACCATGTAAAACAAGTAATACAATTTAATACAAGTTGCTCTTCTAAATGTAATATTCAATAGTTACATCTGGTAGATATATCGAATGGTATAGAAGAGGGCCTTACCCAGTATACGTACTATAGGGTAAATTATTAGTTTAAAACAGTTATTCACAGGCTTCCTGAGTCTCGTAATCGTATATATCACTACTTCCTACACATTGAATAGATATGTGTATATTATGGAATTTCCAATCACTTTGCTCGTGCTCTAGTGGGCCTCGTAGCTGCATGTGACGGAGCCTCCACTCGTTACGCTCATGTCGGTGACAAGGCACTGCCGGATGTCGTCTAATTTGATCTAAGAGTATCAAGTTTTCTTGTGATGTCAGGGTTTGAATTTACGTGTTTGACAATAACTTGGTTGTTTGTCAACGTAGAGGGGTTGTGATGACATCATTACATGCAGAATTGAAATGTTTATCAAATGTAGAGTGCTATAAGTTTAATAATAAATGAGATATGAAAAAAACTATTTAAAATGGCCGCATCTTTGACATGTTTTTCATTGTTTCTGAATTTCAATAGGGCACACTGTACTGCCTTATACCAAATTTTATTTCCCTATCATAGTTTTGTAGCCATTATATTACTTAAGTACAACGATGACCGACGAACGCTAATGTTAAAAATTATTTTTCTGTTTTTCTTTGGCTAGGAAACTCGAACATCACTAAATATATGTAGGCTAGTTAAAAATTTACTATTACAAAACATACCCTACACTTCATGTACGGGGTAATTTAAAAAAAAAAAGAAAAAAAGTATAAAATGAAGACCTATAGCCCTCGAATACTCTAATAATATTGATGAGAAAAAAGGAGACCCGACCTAAAAGATTAAAGATAAAAGATGAAAGAGAGGAAATGGCAAAAAACTACGTGTGAAAAAGTAAAGTTCCAGCTAGAGTTCCTTGGGTTTACCAAATCCGTACTCACATAGAGTAAATACCTGAAGGAAAGTTATTATATTGAAGACATTTGAAAAAGAATTGATTACTTTAGAAGAGATAAATTTGTAAACTATATATTTTTGACAATGATTTTAAATGGAATAAAATGGTTATTCATGTTTAAATCATTCTACCATATGTCAAATTTATGAACTGTTTATTAGTGGGTAATGTTAAGTTAAACAGTAATCACATACTGATCGTTTATTATATCCTTCAACAGGTTCATCGTATACATTGGTGATCAAATATTAGGAGAGCCACTATTTTTAACAATTTTTAAAATACAAGTTTTTTTGCTTTTATTATGTGTTATGATACTTTTTATTTTTAAAAAAATCTGTTTCCTTTGTTTTTTTTTTTTTTTTTCATTCCATTTTTGTAAGATATACATATCTTTGAAATAATTTTTAAACGATTACCAGTTTTTATTTAACTGGCATTTATTTACAAATAAATTGTTAGATGGGTTTCAGTTTGAAATAAATTACGTGAAAATAGTTTTAAGTACAATAACAATAACTTGATATCATAGAATTCTTGGTGTTGTAGATAATTACCAAAAAGTTGTGTTTTTAGTTTTTACATATTTACAGGTTGTCCTTTAATCTACAGAATAAATATCAAAATTCCCTTTTTCATTAAAGAGGAAACTTTTTTCCAATGTAAATATTTTTGAAGTTAACCGTTTTCGAGATATTCAATATTATAAACGCTCGCCAATTTGAAAAAAATAAGAAATACATTTTTGATTATAACTCACTTGTAAAACGTAACATAGAAAATGCGAATACCAAATCTAAACACAATATCTTATCTTCTTCCAAAGTTGTAATGTTTTTTGTTTTTTGGGGTGAGTATAGACCCTATTTAAATATTATATTATGTTAATATATTTTTCAAGATGGCGTACCCGGTTAATTTTCAGTTTTTGGTTGACAAGTTAGTACCGAAATGACATTTTTTGTGACGATTAGTTTTGATTTATTTTGGGGTTGTTTGGAGTAAGCAAATTTATTCAATGATTTTGTACGGTTTATTGAATTTATTTTACACAATTATTGATTGGTTTTCAACAGATTGTTTCTAAGTGAATAAAAAACTGAAAAGTACAATTTTCGCACAATTGGTTGTAACGCTTTTTATATAAGATTTTAGATATTCAGCGCCAAAGCACACAAAAACTGAATTTGTCGCTATCTCGCCATAAATTCTGGTTCTTGAGTTATCGATAAAAAAAAATTGGCCTCAGAATGATTATAAAGATGTAATTTCCGAAAATAAACTTTAACATGTTCAGTAAAAGTTCGTTGAAATATGAGAAATAATATCCCAAACTCGTTTAGATTATTCCAAATGTTGACACAGGTTTACTAGTACGATTTTATATATTTTGTGACAAAACTATTTCAAAATATTTACACTCAAACTCTCACAAG
The DNA here is from genome assembly GCA_963513935.1 of Aphrophora alni. Classification (NCBI taxonomy): domain Eukaryota; kingdom Metazoa; phylum Arthropoda; class Insecta; order Hemiptera; family Aphrophoridae; genus Aphrophora; species Aphrophora alni. The sequence goes on from OY740767.1 coordinate 35,028,169, forward strand.
AAAATATAATTACTTAACTAAAAACGTGCTCTAAATAATTTGGTATCTATCGGTAAACGTTTCTGATGGATACAAATATTTAAACTTTAGATTGCATACATGTAAATATAACAGAAATGTTGAAATCAAATACATAATCCCACTTAATAAATTAAACATAAGTACGAAGACTGCATGCAAGCAACTTGTTAATTTTTAGATCTAGTTGTAGCGTTATGGAATTAGTCGCTTACCTTTGTAATGTCAGATTGCAACAAACGAAATGTAACTGTAACACATTTGTCTTTGAAAATGTTCAAATATACTTTCTGTAAATGACATAATGTGTTTTATATTATCGAATTTACCTTAGAGTACGACCTCAACGATGTCTTTCTATTATTGTTCTTCAAAATCACCATTTACATATAAACATATTTTTTTTGTTATAATTATATTAGCTTCAAGGAATAGCTGTTATTCTTGATAAAATATGGTTTAACAAATACCCTACGTGCGATTAATTAAGGGGATACTGGGGACTAATTTCCTTAGAAAAGTTTAACTGAAAAACAAAAAGGTTATGGTAAACCACTTTACAAAATTGTCATATTAAACTATTGTAATTTCATTATATTCTCTTATTACTCTGAATACCTGATCATTTTTCAAAGATTTGTATAATAATAATAGTTATTTATCTTACCGTTCACAAAAAAGGAATCAAAAACGATCCATCCCTTGGGAATTTGTTTTTGAGGGTAACAATGATATTTAGAAATATAATGTCCAGATGCTGATTTTGTTCATTTTTAAGATTTTTTAAAAGTTGACAAACTATTCATGGGTTTAAAGTAACATGTTTAGCTTTTGAAAAGTAAATATCGATGTAACTGGCATCTTCAGACCTAAAATATTAAGATAATAAAATACAGAATATCCTACACATAAAACGAAATTTGTGTAAAATGTATGAAATCTTCTCATAAATTCTTTATAATAACATGTCTGTTTCGGAAAAAAACTGTTATAGTGGCATTGAAGACCTGTGCGTTTTATTCATAAAATATTAACGCAAACAGAACATTTTCAGGTAAAAATCGAATTCATACATTGTCGAACCTTTAAATATAAACATGTATAGACTGAAATTTTGTCATCTGTATTCTATATATAAAAACGTTTTCACGAAGCTTAGCATATACTGAATGTTATAAAAATATATTAAAGCTCGGTACAGTCTGGGTCAATTATGACTTTATATTACGTATTTTTATTGTTTTGATTTCATTTTTTCCTGCAATATTGTATTAAAACAAATAAGATAATATTACCTAAAGTTATTACGTGTATTTTTTAAAATTCTTTTATTAAGATTTCTCATATTCATTAAAACAGCCAATATTGTAATTTTGAAAACCAATTTAAAAAATAATAATTTCCTTCGGTACTTGATCCAAATTCAAAACTGTATATTCATAAATATACATAAACTAAAATTAAACATAAAAATGTATATCGCTGCTATCAGGAAACTGCACACTTTGAAATAGGATAAGTGTCGTTGAGGGCACGAGGAAGCATCAGTCTACGCACACAAAAATAAAATAAATTCAACAAAATAAATCTCAACTGAGACTTTACTCAAGCTAATATTAAATAAGAAAAATCAAAACTACAACAATAAATAGTGTATGAACGAATATAGCCTATATAATATTTTAAAATATAATGAACGACAAAACCAAAATTAACTCTTAATTAAAATATTTAAAGATTGTGAGGTTTTTACTTCTGCTAGGCGGAATATGAAAAAAAAAAATGTAAGAGCTAAGTAAACAAAAGTCTTTTAATAATGCACTAATTGCCTTCAGGTTTACAATAAGATTTTGTTATTTAACTGGGTAGTTTTCAGACCCACAATCAATAGTTACCACGGGATTTAAAATAACTTTATAAAACAATGCAATAAATTAAAAAATAAATATGTATTTCAAAGAACCAATAAACAACGTCAGGAAAAGTTCGAAGTGATTGCGTATTACGATTCTTGCTGGAGGTAATCCGAATATTAAATACAAGAGGTTTTTAAACAAGATTATTTTTACAATACGAGTGGTATTACATATAAGGTAAGAGGTATTTTTAATATTACCGTTTTTAAATCTGGAAATGGCAAAATCAATGTTGGAACGAACGAAAGCAAACCATATCTGTCTTAAAATACATTTGGAACTTAAAATTAATGATTTATAAAAAAAGTATATACTTATGTTTTTAATATTTTAATATGTATTTACAATGAAATATTGTCTTCATAAGATACTTAGTTTTAGCGCTGTCAAATTAGGCTACCATCGTTTGATCAGCCATTCCAATCTGGTCTATCATATCGAAAAGTTTAAAAAAGGAAAAGAGAGAAAATAAAATTGAATATAAAGTCTTAGCAGCTTGTAATGGTAAATTGCTTTGGACAAACTACAAACATAAAATATTTAGGTTATTTTGTATATCTGCTACCAAATTACCAACACAAAAATATGACTAAAGGACAGTGCAGTATCATTTATAAAAATTGACCCCTAAATACACTTAAATCGTTGATGTTTCTAAATATTTTATATTATGTGTAATTATTTTCATAATTTAATTTAATAAGGAATTTTAAGGTACCTTAAATATTGAACTTTTAGAAGATCTAAATTAACGCATTAATTGTTATCGCTGATGAACGATTTCAACTAAAATAATTGTATACTACTATAATTACCAACCAATATATATGATTTAAAAATGATGCCTTATTATTACGTTAAAGACACTACTTATAAATAGGAATAGAAAGGAAACTTTACTAAGTTTTGGGTTATTTAAATCCGTATACATTAAAAAAAAATAAAGTTACATAACTCCCTCAGTAAGACCAAGTTCACAACTTAAAAACACAAGTTTGATTTAAATATTTTAGAAGTTCAATTTTAACAATTTGGTCTAATAAAAACAATAGTGAAGTGTATATTTATTCATATTTTCTGTAATCCTTTTAGTTTTGATAGTATAGCTATTATTTACACGATGACTTCATCTTACACGATGAGCTAGAATCTTATGAAACAATATTTCTTTAATTAAAAATTGTTGGAAATCGTGCCTACGGTTACTGAGAAAAGTGGAATTACATACGAAATAAGATTGTATTTTTAAAGAATACTTCTCACTTTTCTAGCTGACTTCTCTCAACTTAAATTTAGCTTGGTAATTTTAAAACAAAGTTAACTGCCGCAACGTTCTTATTTTATGTCCGTTCTCCACTCATTATTAGGTTATTTGTAACACAGTCAAAACAAACAGAGTCCTTGGGAGTCTTGATATGTTTGAAAATAGCAAAAGGTTGTCGTTACGATGCCACAACTCGGTTCTTAATTATGTGAAGACATTGTATATTACCAAAAGTTTAATATAAATAATCTAAATATTTCATTTCTCTCATGGAAACTGAGATACCTGAAGCTGTGAAATCAACACCTATCCGACCCAATGGAGTAATTTACCAATATTTTTTATTAATTGTAAGTATTATAATTTTGTTTTGAATGATTATAGTTTTCTTAAACTTCTATCTCCAAATGAATGAAACCAATAATACCTTTTATTTGTCGACGTTTCAATATTTAAGTCGACCTCTTTCTTTCATTTATGTACATGTAACAATTGAAGATGATGACTTGGATGAAACGAGATATAACTTTTTTGTTATAAGTAAAATACTTATAGTAGAAAATAATAAATTCTCTTTCAATCAGTAAACATGCTATAGGTGGCAATATTTTTCCGATTTGTATGAAATGAGTTATGTCTGCTTGGTTTTAGGAATCTTTAGAACAATGTGTTAACTAGAAAAATCAGTCGAACGTTAGGAAGGAATTTTAAATTTTGTGTAAGTTAAAATGTAAAAAGAAAAATTTAAACGCATGAATATAAATAACTTTCACACGACCTACATGACAAGTTGTTGGTTGCCATAACGGTACTTACCCAGCCTCATCATATAATGTAAAACAAGCAGGTCTTCTTAATTTAATGTCCAAACGTTGATTTCTTGGGCTTCGTAGGAACTGATCAATTGTATTGATAGTTTGAGGGGTCCTTACCTAGTAGTGTATATTTGTTTAAAACAGATGTTACACAGCTATTCTGAACGTTGTAATCGTGTTTATCACTACTTTCTTTACATCATCTACGCCATAAAGAGCCTCGTATATAATGAATTGTATCCACTAGCTTCTCTTATGTCAGTGTCTTGGCCCTGCTGGACCTTGAAGCTGTTTTTATGTGAAGGAACCTTTGGGCTGGTGTCATTGACTCGACCCTGTTGGATCTCGTAACTACCAGAATATCTCAATTACATTGGAAGTCATTGGTTGCAATTACATTTATCTGAATTTCACTAGAGATCTAAACTAGCCTACTATAGTCTACTGACGCTATCGTACTTACGTACAGACAAAAAAGGTAACAACGATGCCAGATTTTCCTTACTTATGAAAAGTAAAGATCATTCCAAAAACATTTGTCAACATTTTCAGCGATTACCAAACTTATTTTGTTTACTGGATAAGCTAAAATTTTTGTTATGTTATAACATAAAATTTAAGTGATATAAACGACTTTTAAGTGAATCGTCTACATTTGTTTGATCATTTCCGGACTGTGAAATGTCCAAGGATCTTATCCATGATTCACTTTTTATAGACAAATATATTTGTTCATATATATAGGGGTGTGCATACCTGTAGGGGTTTCAATTTTTACTTAATTTTGCTCAAATTGTATTTAGGTTCACTTTTACTAATCGTTAGACCATTTCCAACAATATTGGAAATCAATTTTAAACTTGCAGCCCATTTACAAACGATAAAAAATTGTAAATTATAAATGTATACCTGCTATAATTTTATATCTCGTATATTTAACAATTGAAAATAAGGGTACCATAAATAAAAAAAAGTGACCTAAAAACCTGCAAAATATGTGTAATATTTTGAATTTTAGTTATTTTTCAGTGAAATTTATTACTAATCTAGGTTTTACATTAACTGAAAAATACAAGTCTGAAATTTTCAAAATGGTGGCCGTTATTTGGTGGTTCATCTTTACCTATGTTCTTTTATAGATTTTTATTTTTTTTTTTAAATAAAGAAGAGCTTGTACGTATGACCCAGCTCGCCCACTCCAATTTTCCTGGCATCCCGCTGAGTCTTCCGTCTGTCTTTTCACAGAACCATGCTTGACAAGTGTAGTGAGGAGGAGAGAGGTTTCTTATTATTTTTTTAATTATCCGAATATATTATCATAGTCAGTGTTCACAAACGAAGTTGGAAAAAAAAGTAAAAGTCAATCAAGAAACAGAGGATTTTGAGTCATTTTAAGTCAATATTGCTGCTTGTTGTGCAATTTAGTCAGGTGATCATCCCAATCAACGCAAACTGTTGAAAGTCATCTCAGAGGGTTCTTTTATTTTTATAAAAATTGAGTTCTTTGTTTTCAATTTACAATACAAATTAAAGTATTTAAAAGTCCTTTTACGCAAACTTTCTTTTCATAAACTTTCCCTCCAGTGCCTTTGATGGAACTTTCTCTGTTACAATTTATGTTTCTTTCGCTCCGCTTAATCTGTTGCTTTAATCCGATAAACATCCACTTTAGTACTTATAGGGTAATTTTCTTTCTACCATAATTGTTGAAAAGTTGAAGAAATAATAGGTAAAGGAACTATTGATCTATTTATAGATCGAAATATAAAGGAACCCTGAACATTTTAAAAGCAATTCCTCTAGATTTATTTAACCTTTTGTATTCTGACATAGATTTTTGAAAGTCTTTAATTTATGACAGATAGAATGAAGAAGTAACGTAACAAGGAAAAAAATCCAATACCAGCGACTGGGCTTGAACTATCGCAACCTTTGATGGTGGGTAATCAAAAACTTATTTAGTTAGATGCGCGTCCAACCAACTGAAACACATTACAGTCCCGTTTAATGTTACATCAGTTACGTAACACTTTTTAAGGACTCTTCCGATTTCTATTACATATATGATTACACATATATTGTAAAAATATCCTTTTATTTTTAGCTGTGTCCTAATAAGCTACAGTAAATATCATAACATCTTTAACATATTACTCCTATAACAACTGTTAAAACTCATTATAGCACACCATATTATTATTGTCCCCGTGATCGTATTATTCCAAACCAGAGTTCATTAATTATCATAGGTCTTCCACGCCGTAATGTTTGCTCAACACCATAACTTTTAGCTAGAGCAGCAAACTCCAGACCAACTAGTGACTTTCTTATGTGTAGTATTTATAATACATTTATATTTCATAAGTTCATAAGCGTACATAACAGTCACATTAGCACGTATACCATACATAAAGCAATAATAAATTATCAAAAAATAAATAATAATAACTGAAATAAAAATAATAGTTTTGTTTACGGTCTAAAGAATATTGTATGATTCAGGGTGAGTTCTAAGTTTATCTCCATCCTCTATATTTTCCCAAAGTTTTTCTCAGATGTTTTTTTTTCTATTTAACTAATAATTCTCGACTTACAAACACTAACTTTTCCAAAAACAAACCCTCTTCCAGTTTGATTTGTAACATTAAAACTTCTTATTCAAATGAAGTCATTTGACCCATCATTTAAGACAGCCTCGTTTCAGTCTAAACTTTGATGGATACGGAACCAAAATATTTGTTTTTACTTTCTATCGTTTATTGTAATATAGGCTATATTTGGTTGATTTGTTTTCTTTTTTCAAGGAACTAGACGGTGATAAATTTAGGACTGGTTGTCTACTCTAAATCGAATAGTTCAACAGCAATGAAATAACTACAATTATTATATATATATATATATATATATATATATATATATATATATATATATATATATATTACTTTTTTTTTTTTTAAATAAATAATATATCAAAAATATGCAAATAATTGTATATATTGAAATACTTGTATATGTATTATTCTGTTTATATTAACAGCTTTCATAGCTGTTTAAAACAGGCCTTATACCGTGTAACATCAACCCATATTACAAAAACTAAAATTTTGTGTAAACGGTAAATGATTTTTTAGTTCCGTAAAAGTCATCGTTTTTTAGATCGAAACATAATTAAATGATATGTCAAAAAACCCATGATTTCAAATATTAAAATTTACCCCAAAAACATGAAATTTTTCATAAATAGTGTGTTTTAATCCATTTTATGTGAAATAAACAATATCTAGAAAAATCTGTGGTATATAAAAAAATAAGAGGAGGGGACAGATTTTAACCTCACCTTGTTTAGTATTATTATTATTATTAATATTCACCATACAGGAAGTGAGTGACACGAGAACTATTATATCAGTGCGTAATAGTGTGTGTAAAGAAATGACTACTCGTAAAAGAACGATCTATTTGAATAAATAAACAAAACTATAAGTGTTCAATAATAAACAATAAACTCAATATTGAGGTGGTGGGCGTCGCCATAAAGGTTTGAATAGGTGCTAGCGTGTACAAGGCCAAAACATGATCGATTGGGTCTCAATAGTTCGACACTCAAGACGTCGGTTTTCCAATTATATGTACGCCGTGCCGAGGAAAGTGAGGAAAAGGAGAAGACATGGGAAACGCCACGAGGGTGCCAACGGGCCTCCCCTACCCCCGGGCACAATGGGTCACCAGTTCTCTTGCGCTTGTTGCTGGTCTGATAAAGTGAGTGGGATCAATATTTGGTTTTATTATATGTCAAGATATTTTAGTGTGTAGAAGGCCAATGGGGAGGTGGAAACTATGCTGCTGTAACAACAAGGTCCATGCTGTAAGTATTTTTTGGGAATTTTATTTTTTAGGACTAACAGGTTCCAAAAGAGAATATTATATTTTAAATTACTTTATTAATTTATGTTGTTATTGTAGATGTTTTCATCGAATTGTTTAATTATCTAATTTTTAACGAAATATATTGCAATTAATTTAAAAAAAAGTCGTTTTAGCGAATTTTCCTTACTTGGTAGAAAATAAGTAAAAATTAATGTGGTCATTAAGGTCTAAGTATATTGAAAAAATTAAATATTAAATTTTGGTAGACTAGCTATTTTCAAATTAAAATTATTAAATGTATTTAAATGTATAATTTATCTTCCATATTTGTTATATTTTTATATCACCATTTTAAGGCCTGACACAAAATACAAAATTTAAGTAAATTTAGGTTATTTTATATTTCTTTAAATTGAAGTAAATTTACGATATTTTTTATTATTTTGTAAAGTAAATTTAAATACATGTTTTAAGTTTTCAATACAGCGGCCGATCAGATAACTCTAAAAACTATTACAACTTTTTATTTATTATAATCAGTTTTATTACATATATTATTTTATTATAATAGACAAACAATTAAAAATAAGTAATAGTATTTGCGAAAATATCATACCAGATAATATTACGTGATAGTTCATACAGTATTATAAACATGTTTAAAATGAATATATATATATATATATATATATATATATATATATATATATATATATATGATCATAATAATGTGTAATGTCAGGTTCATATTTTAAAGTTAGTCATGTGTTAAACGGTTTCGAAATTTAACTTTCGCCTTCATCACTGTTTTTGTTAAAGGACATTGATATGTATACGAAATCCTCTACCTAAAAATGGATCATAATTGTGGGAAAGCACGTAATTACTTTTTTCTTCTTCTTCTTTTTTTTTTTTTTTTTTTACTTTTTTGGGGAATATACCAACGCTAGCTTTCCAAAGTCTAAGTGAATTTCGAACTCAGCTGACTAAAATACATGAACGGTGTTAGTTTCAACAAAATTAAACATGAATTAAAAATTGTATTCAATATTGTTTAAGGAATATATTAGATAATGTAAATTGTAAGATATATTGGTATAAGTATTGAATGTTACAACAATTTTTTTTAAATCACTTATTGTAAGTATTCTTGTAGCCATGAAATCACGTAGTCGTTTATTTATTCAGTAACATAAAAATCCTGATTTCGGATTCAACATGGAACGATGATTTTAAAGGTGCAATAATTCATTTCGTTCCAACCTTTGGTAATTTGGAAAGATGGTCCACTTAATATAAAAAATAGTTGGTATGAGCAGAAGTTGAGAGGGTTGGGTAATATTTAATTGCATAAGAAATACCCATTTTTCAAAATTAATTTTGTATTACTAATAACTGTATTAAAAAATATATATAATAATATAAACTACGAGAGGTTATGAATTTTTTTGTGTGTGATGAAAGTTGCCTAACTTCAAGGCTAAAATGTTAATTTTAAACGAAGTTTATCATTTGCATTTTTTTGACGGTGGCACAGTTTTATCCATTCTTATTAATGCCAGAAGCCTGAATTTTTATATCATTGGTAGTAGTAACTTCTATCTTTACTGCCGGCACAAAGTATATATATAAATTGTTTATATACTGGTAATGATATGCATCACCGCCCCGCTTGATCACGTATCGGTTGCCTAAATAACTCCTGAGTGTTGCGGATTGCCTACCGCTGAGGTTGAAAGGGCAATTGTATGCGTCTAATTCATGTTTCTCCCCTTTGCATGACCAAGAAGAGATGCGCAAACGTTGGCCGAAATGCCAAACACAGTACGCGGACAGAACTCGTGGGAGACACTCGGTTTTTTTATAAGTGATCTAGGGCGTTATACGAGTGAATAATTACCTCATAAAATGACGAGCTAGGGCATTTTGGAAAGGTCTGTGTGGCCCAGGCATGGTTAACTGCGCCTCGGAATATTTTTGGAACAGTAACTAAATAAATTTAGGTTTAAAGTATAAAACCAAGATCGGGTTGTGCAAGTCAAAATAATTCCCAAACCTTCCTTTTGATGTGTTAGTTTAATTTGGTTACCATCATGTAATATTTACTTTGGTTATAGTCTATTAATTGTATGTTTGGTCTCATCAAAATGGATGGCTTAAAGTGAGATTTGCCCACAGGGGTCAGTTTAGTAGCGTATTGTGATTATCGGTGGCCCAAGATAGCGAAGCATCATAAAGATCCATTGGCCTCCACCATCTCCTTCCCCCCGAACTTAAATTGTAGCAATTTGAGACGATGATTTTTATAAAATCAAATTAAAATATTTTTTTTTAATTGTGATATCCAAGTTAATTATTATATTTAGATAAATCTCTTCGAGGACCGTTGTTAGACGTCGTTTTAACAGTGTGGTAAAGTTCTGCGTAATCTGTCAAGTAGTTTTTGATAAAATGGTTCCAAAGCTAGATATAATATCTCCCTTAAAGATGATTGTGAACTAAAAGATTTCTGTTTAGCTTTTGTAAAATTCGAGGTATAGAGGATATGCTGTCATTTTTATACTGCATGTTTCATTTTCCAACTGACGTTAAAAAACACACTAAATTGATGTTAAAATATTTGCTTTCATTTCAAAGCTCATCTCACCCTTCAATAAACACACCAGATAATTATTTTGTATCTGATTGTGCAAATATATAGTTTAAAACGACGTCATGGTTGTAACATGAAACAACATTTCCAACCCCCGCCCCCTACCCCGTTACTCTATGAAATGGCTCACATTGGGAACTGTTTACTCAGTAAATGCATGTTTGGAATCTGAATTACTAGTGTAGTGTTTCAAACAGAAAACTAAGTTTAGAGCTTTGGTTCTTATAATGCTTGTTTTTGACAGCTTTATTTCTGAAATAAAGAATATTACATAGTTTGTTTGTTATCTCTTTCACTTTAATCTTTGTACATAGTAATTGAAAAGCTTTGTGTGGTTTGAGATTACGAAATACAAAAATGTAAAACAAGCGGACAGGCTATTCTGTTCTGTAATTGATAGAGGTTTTCTGGGACTTACAGGGGAAATTACATAGTGCCTGATCTTCGAATGGAAATGCATAAATCAGGAGGGGGATGAAAACCTAAGATTTTTGACATATTTACAGACAATCCCTCAAGAAAACCTCCTAAGGAAGATTCTGAAGTTCAAGAGGTTACGTGTCTTCCTGGGTATGTTCAAACCAGGAAACCTCCTACATCAATTAATTTGAGAGCTCAATAAACTCATTGGGCTGACGTTTAAAATAATAAACTGCCCAATTGAAGAAGGAGAAGAATGGGGGGGATATTACATCTCCGTAGTAAGACTTCACGATCATTTTACACCGGCTACATCCCGTTCTTTTTCATACCTTATCAGATAAGATTTTACTTGTTTAAATACTTAACATCCATCATATCCGCCCCAAGCACATGCATATTTCATTTTAAATAACCTGTACAGAGTACTACAAAATGCTAAGCTCTTTCGTCGGGTTTATATAGATCACGAGTAGATTGATCTATCTTTATCATAGTTGAGAGCTTTCTATTCACTGTTATCTTATAACACCTACCATCAAATACATAACTTTTGTCCCTAGTGTTATTTAAACCACCTTATTCTTCCTCCACCGATGCTGCCTAAAAATATCTTTGAGCTATGTGGTTCACTTAGCTTTATATTTAGTCCATAAATTAATTTATTCAAATTCAGTGCTTTAGGAAACACACACATCATAAGTTTCATCAAAAATTACTTTTAATTTTACATATACGTGTGCCAGGTGGGTTCGTACATAGTTCAAATTAAAAATGTTTAGTAAATTGTGCTATAAAGCAAATATGTATATTTTTTAAATCACTTGAAATGAACAAACGTAAATTACCAAGTGAACGAAAACACAATTCTCCAAAATAAATTTATTTTGCTTAAGATAAGTTTTTAATAAGCGAGTTATCAACCTCAATTGTTATACACCCATTTTTTTGTATTGAACTACAATAGACTAGGGCAATGTTTCAACCAATCAGCAGCATTCGGACACGCCTCCAAGTTCAATGCCATGAGATTCAACAATTATATATAGTTCAAGGTCAACAGTATTACAATTTTACCAATGCATTAATCAGAACTACAACAATTATATATTTATTATTATAATTAATGAAAATATAAAACTAAGAGACGGGATTGGGGAAAAAAATTAAAGGAAACCATTTTTTTTTCACTAACAAAAATAAATAAATAAAAATAATAAATTAATGAAATACAAATCTTACATACGAATAAAAACATAAATACTAATTTTATAATAACACTAATAATAACGAAGTTAAAAATTAAATATAATTAAAGTTAATACAGATAAAATATAAAAAGTTTTATTTTTAGTGGAATGGGGTAGGGGTAGTTTAACGTTCAATGTGGGGATAGGGGGTCAATAACAGTTTCGTTTCTTAGTTCTATTATTTCTTAAATAGAATAACTGATATATTATTGTTGATGTTGTACTTCTGACAGAGGCATTAGAAAATTTTTTTTAATATTGATTTTTCGCTAATGCTCATCGTATATAATTCGATGACATTGGCTTTGAAGGTGTGGAAAATTGATTCTGTACTGCTATCTGGTTGAAACATTGGCCAAGTCTATTGTCGTTTAGTACAAAGAAGCTTTGTGTAAATGTAAAACTGAAGATTATGAATTAATAATTGAATTGTCGCGTCGTTTTTATCAAAATTAAGCAAATTGAGTGTTCTTTCATTTGGTGGTTGATAAGAATGTTTATATTTGTGACTAAACTCCATTCATTCTGTATGAGATTTCAACAAAATTTCGTAATTCCATCCGACATCTATTCTACTAAATTATTAAAAGTTCCATCCTCTCATGAAATACTGGTGATGATAAATTTTCATTTCATCTTATTTTAATTCCAAATTGTTAAAAGGGATTAAGCCTACAATTTAATCATTCTTTGATACTCCGTACCGAACTTCAATATTTGTATCGCAAATTTCCACATATAAACGGACAAACAGACAAACATCGTTTTGAAAAAAGTTCAAGTGAAACTTCAAGAAGTATTGTATACGTTATTTTAAATCTTTCGCAAAACTTTCTTATTCTATGTAATTGAAAAGTAAAAGTTATGAGTAATACAATTAATAAAAGCTGTCTTTATTGTCTTGTTTTTCACATAAAATCTATAATAGCATCCATCATTGTAATCGCAACGTTTGTACCTTTAACCTACGTTTCTCGCCAATAAATTACTTTCTAAAACTTATCCAAAACATTCTAGTCAGAAAACATTACTTTAGAAAATTTATTTTGTTTTTTAACCTTAAAATGTGATTTATCAAAATATTGGTGGAATAAGTTTTACTCGGTATAGATTGCAGTTCACAAATATAAATACACAAATATTTTTGTGACTGTTAATTAATTAAAATTTGTTTTGTTCTAAATTCATTTCATATAGCTTGTTAGAATATTAAGTGTAAGCCAATCAACAACAATACACTCTTCGTATTGTATTCTTAAACGGTGTTGATATTCAATAACGAAATTTATTTTTCCACAAAATGTAACTCTTTCAACCCCAAATTAGAAACTGGCTTGGGAAGAACATAATTTTTTTATTTATTTATTCTATTTCACTAAAATGTCATATTTTAAAAATAATAATGTATTTAATTTTATTACTTTTTGGGTATACTTTACTACACAATGTGTTTTCTGCATTACAAGTATCGATTGGCCCCTTTATTGTAAAGCGTTTGTTAGATAAAAATCATTGATCGTAATACTGTAAATTTGCCATAGCGTCTTGTGACAAAAAATCAGCTAATTTGTAATACTCAATTTGTTAAAATACTGTGTTAGAGGTTCATCTGTTTTTTTTTTTTTAATTTTTTTTTTGTACGTTTTTCTTATTCGTTTCCCGTTCATGCTTATCAAAAAGCTCAAATCGAACGCAGAGAGAATGACAGATATCATTTTAATCTGACCGAAAATATATAAAACAGCGTCGAAATGAGGACATGTCCTACGATCTATATGTATGGTCTAATACTACAGTCCCTGTGGGGCCTAGCTACCCTCGTCATTCTTCTCTGACGCTTCCAGGCGTTGCCATCCTCTCACCCAATGTGTTGAATGTCTTCCGTTTCAGCATCGTCCAGCAACTTTAGGCTTGCCCATCTTTGCGTTATTCGCCTACCTGGCCCGTTTCTACATAGATATATTTTAGAATTTCTAGTCTTCTATTAGCGAAACTTAGTCTACCTATTTCAGTCTTAATTTCATAGACTAGATCAGAATAAAATTACAAATTTGTCGAGGATCTTATTTCTCTATGTGTTCTAACGCTCTAGTTTCTCCCTGGTAGTTTTCTCTCTCTCGCTTAGTGAGTAAGTGAAAGAGAGGACCTGATGGTCATACCCCCCCCCCCCATGTAAATAGCCCGAATAATACGTACAAGGTTATTCTATTTTAATTTCTATTTTAAAATAGCAGTAATTCAAAACAGTTACTGCACGTTTTCAAGTCATGGATACGCGCGCATTCCATGATGTGTATGTAAAGACAGTACAAATTCCTGTTCCAAGGTTTGGGTATTATTTATTTTCCTTATTAATTTAGCAGTGGACGTTTACAAGATTGACATTAGTGATGCACTATTAGGTCCCTACAGTTTTGCCTACTCGTATGTCAAACAAGGTAAATATTGTAAACATATATACCATAATATTTGTAAATATATAGACCAAAACAATATAACGCTCCTTAGAAAACTCATAAATCATTATCTCATAGTTTCTAAACGCTTGTCAAAATACTCTTTAATTATTCCAAGAACAAGGAGTGAAATGTAAGCTTTAATATATATCACAATAAGGTGATATAAACTCAGGAATTTTATAATCTGTGTATAGTCTCCCGATTCTTAAGATCTATAGACTATGCACCAAATTAGTAAATAATGTTCGGTATTTTTCTATATTTTCAGTTTTTTAACTCTACCTTGGGTTTGTATCTAAAACGTTTTTTCATGGTTAATATCTAAATAAAATGTATAAAAAATCTTAATTCTCGATGCTCTGCGTTTCTGAACTTTCAAAATTATCTTGCCATTGTTCCATAACATCAACTAAACCATGTTTTTATTGAATTTTACCAACGAACATCCTACATTCACTTAAAAATTCAAATAATTACTAACGAACATTAAAAAAACCTTACTAATACAGAACATTTGATAGCAATATAACAATACACTACCAACCTAACAATCTCTAACTACCGTACTATTATCATGGCCACAATTACAAAATCAAAATATTACACAAAATAAAAATGACATTTTTGTTCGGGGCGCTTGGTACATTCTGGTACATGCTAGTTTTAAACAGTATTGCAAAAAACACAGTTTTCCTAAACAAGAAAAGTTATTTTAACAGAAAATGAGAAGTTATTTACATTTAGGTTTAAAGAATTCAATAAACAAATTTTGTATTTCTTTTGAATCGCCAGAATTCAATACGTTGTTTAGACTGCTGTGAGTTAAGTCAAAAAAGTGTGATCGTTTTATCTTCAGAAATAACGTCAAGTAATAAACAATATCTTATCCTCTTGATATTAGTTTCCATAGACAATGGTCAATTTTACGCGTGTTTTCGTAAAATTTCATCATATTTTCAATTATATGAATTGATTTTACTATTTTAAACAAAACTCGGAGTATAAAGGGAACAATTTAAAAATTAAAAATAAGTTTTTTATGTTCTTTTAGAAGTTTTTTAAAGTTTCGGTTATAAAGGAAAAATAGTGAAGTATACAATATTATGAAACATAGAATATCGTTGGAACTATAATTAACCAATAATGCTATTGAGACATGTTCTATTTTCGGCGTTTATTGCGAAATTCTCCGTGATGAAATTCGACTTTTATATACAAAGTCATGGCTATTGGTCGAGAAATAGTCGTAATATTTTTCGAGAGCACGCAATACGACATGTCTTCATCTCATTATATGAAATCTTCTTTCCTAGGTGGATGTGATCATTGATCAAAAACGTGGTTAAATAATTGTTATTATTACAATCAGATAACAATTTTACTTAATAAAATCTTCAATGAGCATTGTGGCGAAGTTCAGAACAGTAACTGATAATTCCCTTGCCCACAATTGGGGAACAAAAAAAAAAACTTAATGATTGGAATAATTATGATTTAATTTATTCAATTAAAAATACACTAATATAAATTTCAACAACATGGTTACGATCATCAGAGGGTGTTACTGCCGAACTGTAAGGGACATGTCAATCTCATCTAACATAAATGGTGATATACCACTCCTCCCTCTCCGCAGATGTATCAACCTATCAGCTTGGATCATGTATCGGAGTGCACAAAGTCAGGTGATTATGATAATCACATGCCGGGTGGATATCAAATCTTGGTTGACAAAGGTCGTAATGAACGCAAATATGCTTGTCATTCGGTGAACAGGATATTGACGCAAAAGATGTGAATGACTAATCAGACAAACTGGTTCCTGTTTAAATATATATTGGAATATGTGTCATAAAATATTTAATTTAAATATTGTTGTATATTATGATGTGTTATCTTTGTATTTGGCGTATATATTGTACCATCACTGTAACACACTGGGACATAGTCTACTTAAAAGATATTTGTTACCTTAAGGGGGATGTGATTAATTAATTTGAGGTGATTTAACCTTACTCGTATCATCTTGCTTTGTACGTTGTGAGACCTACTCTAACTTTCATCAGTGCATTTAGACCCAAACCCTCGTGGTACCACACACTTTTCAGCCGGAGTTGATGGAGAAATTTCGTCTAAATAAACTAAATCAATAATTACCCAAAAATGTTAAACGTGTCCTACAATGGCAGATAAATTTCACTAACCTTTTAACTTTGGTAAGTTACCCCTTCCCTATAACGATATTAATATTCCTTATAGGAGGAATGCTTTACCGAAATATTAAAGGATGGTTCCCCTTTAAGAGCCACATTTAAATTTCCATTTAAATCATAAACCTCAGTGAAATACAAAAATCAAATTTTATGCTACCTAAAAAATTAACAACCATCTGTGTCAAACTAGTTACTAAAACAAACTGTTAACTTGACTTCCCCACCACAATGAACTATGTTCCCATTGTTGCACAACAAAGATTTTAAATAATCGACTTTACTGTGTCTTTTTTTTTTTAATATGTAGTATATTAAGATTATTAATCAATTTTGTAAATAATGAAATGACTTTTTGAAAATAATTAATACCTGCTATTAGAATAAACACTGAAAATTGAATGTTTGGTGTCAAATAAATCAATTAGAAGTAATTAGAGGAATGGGGATGATATGAAAATGTCATTGTATTTGAGAACGTCCTTTCCTAGTACATGGCACTTTTAATTCTAATTACTAATTAAATCAATCATTACCTCATTTACAAATGGTTTATTGTTATATGAACTTTAACACATTTTGACAGGTTATTAAAATTTTTATACTGTATGTTTTCTACTATTTCAAAGAAATACCTGATTAATCCTAGATAATCGATTAATCGAATTAAACACATTGTCAAAATTGTTTGAGTGATTATCGAGTATATTTGAGAATGGGGGAAAACAATGGGATCAGATTATCGTAACACTGACATTTCATACATTTGTGCAAAGAACACAAAACAAAATAGGCTATAAATGAACTTTTCCTTACGTTCTAGATAGGGCTAAATATTTTTATTAAAAGGGATAACGAAAATATTTCAAAAATTAATAAATTAACATTCGCTTTTCTTAAAAGTTGAAACAGCTAAAAAAATTAAGTCGGTTTAATTTAACTTCTCGTTGAAATCTGTCTATATTATATACATACGTGTTTGTTCTAATTGAAGGTTGGGATAATTGCATTTTATTACTGGTTTCAATTATAACGGCTCAGATAAATGATATAAACGCAAAAATCGAAAGTGGGGTAACTGATTATATGCCCTATAGTATCTTATGGATAAATGCTTATGGATAAACAAACAAAACCTTTTAATTTTAATTTAGACCAATACAAATTTTCACCCACTAAAATTTAAAAAAACAACAATATTTTTAAACATAAACCGTGAAGGAATTGTAGTTTTTGTAGAGATTACTGTAAAATATATATTAGTGGCATTTTAAGATAACCGACACATATTAGCAGTATTTTTCGAATGGTTTGTAAGCATTTAAAAAGAAATTGTGATTTTAATAGCTCCGAGCAACGTGTATATTATTGTAGTTATCTCTGACTTCATAGAAATAGTCAAGATCTAGTCAGCTTTATGGAGTGATAAAGACATGCAAGCACAATGGAAGCAACACCTGAAGCCCGTAATGGTAACGTTAGTGAAGCTAATAAAGGCATAAATGTAACGCAAACTATTCCTAAAGGTCTAAAGGACGAAGAATAAATAGGTAACATAACCCGTTCACGACCTAGAAAGGTTAATAATCCTTTATAATATCTGACACAGGGTATATAAAGTCATAAATGACACGAGTTCTGTGATTATTATAGATTTGGACAAACGATGTTTTCAATATAATTATTATGTACGTAGGGCCTACCTGGCCACAGAATATAAAGGGTGATTGAAACAGGCGTGACCGCTCTTTTATTTCCTAAATACAAAAGGTAAAACAAAATTTGAAAAAATAGCCTCCTGGATTTTTTGAGTTGAAACTGGAGGTTTTACCAAATTTTTCACATCATCCGTCATTTTTTCAATATGGCGGTAAGTTGTAAATGTTCTTATGGGAACTCCTACTTTTTATTGGATATTAGATAAATCATATTATTTTAAAACCTTTTTATTCTTCGAAATTTTTTCGATATCTCTAAAAGTTTAAGAGCTACAAAATGTTTCAAAAATTCGAAAACTATTTTCAGAGACGATGTTTATTGTGTTTATAAAGGGGTTATCATTAGAAAATTTAGCGCTGACCGCCATATTGGAAAAATGGCGGGTGATATAAAAAATTTGGCAATACTCTATCTTTACCTTAATCTTCGAGATTACCTTTTTATGTATTTTTGTGACTTTCGTACTTATTTAATAAAACAGCGGTCACATCGGTATCAATTACCTTATATACAGAGTCTTCTAAAAGTATGGAAACTGTTGCATACGACATACTTACATTCAAAAATTACAAAGCTATATGATTAGAAAAAAAACAAATTATCAGGAATCCATTCATTTGGATGTTATCTACCCTTGTTAAGGGAAGAGAATGTTATCAATATTTGGAAAACATAACACGTTATTACACCAATTTATGTAGATATCGTTTAAAAGTTTATTATCAGGCTATCAAATATTTATGTCTATTTCGTATCAACTGTCATGAAACTTAAAATTAGTGATATAGAGGAGGTTGGGGTTAATATATTTTAGCATTTCCTGTTAGTCCAAAGATATTCCCAAAGTTTCATTTTCATATTTCGATCCGTTTATGAATTGATTTGAAAAAAATTACGGAAGGGGCCTTATACTTTTGGAACACCTAGTATAATCAAAATGTATTAGCAAAAAAATATCTTAAAATAATTTTGATTTTTTGTTCATTTTTACCTTTAAAATTACGTCACTTACAGGAAATTATTAGATAGATACATCCCCCCCCCCAGATATATCCATCTAGAGATTCTCAAAGGCCAAAAGAATTGATTTATAATTGGCTAAAAACTATAATGAACCGTAATTTCCGTCAAAAATCTATATTTTAGTCGATTTTCATGGAGGTCGCGTTTATAGCATTAGAGAAGCAAGTTTACACTCTTTTTAAACATAATATATATATATATATATATATATATATATTACAACGATGTCCACAATTCATATTCACTTTTTAACTGACAACTACCGGTACCGAACAGACGAAATTTTGGTGACAAATAATTTAGGGGTTTTTTTATTTGATTTTGGGTATCGATGATTGAGAAAGTTCGTGCAATGTTTATGCACCCTTTATTATTTGAGACGAAAGTTGTAGAACGTATTATGCTCGCTTGGAGTCAACCTAAAAAATATATAACCGGGATCGGTTTAAATACTGAACACCTGATCTTTCATTCCCTTTAAGATTTAATCCCCTTATTCCTCTAAGATCAATACCCACTCAAGGTTACTAGCTATTAATGAGTTAACTATAATCAGGTGATTTGGGAGGACATACATTAAATTATAAAAAAAGTAACTGGAGACAACCACGAATGTAACCAATTAGGTATAATGTTGGCAGTCTATTAAGACACACCTCTCGATATATAAATACAGCTACCGCGGTGAGAGATGTTATTTGGGCCTTCCCGAGAGTTTCGAGAACGCCATTTACCGAAAATTTACCCGACGTAATAATTTAGACACAACACTAAATTACTAAATAAATAAATTGTAGGGGCTCGACAGATGTGGCGTGAAGATAATGCGGCACTTTCTACAATACTGAATCCTAATCTTATAGACGTCATAGGTCTTCCTTCTCGAACAGCAGTTCAGCTGATCCCTAACCTCTTACATAATGCGGCCAGTGATGGCAATCTGGACCGCAACCCAATCAACAATACTATGCACAGTGACTGTTCGAGAACGCATCACAGTTGTAATACAGAAGATGCATTATTTTTTGTAATGCAATACTCCAATAAATATGTAAACACTGTAAAACATAAATAATTACTCATTTAGCATTTAATTAGTTACAAATTTTTATGCTCATAGCGTGACAAATATAATTCGGTATAACAGAACTTGATGATGTTAAATACATAATGATATTCTAGGTACTACAAAAAGGCAATATAACCGAACGACCACTAAAAGGTGTACGAGGTTGTAACCCCAGACCTCAGCACCATTCGGTAGGGTTGTAAAAACAAAATGCGTCGCCAACCTGACTCAATGTATTCGTCGTAAAATAAAACCTACTAGTAAAATTTTCTGAAATTTACAATAAAAAAGATATTGCTTTTCAAACGTGAATGTGATAAATAAGGGAAAACTTCTGTGTTTGACTGAGTTACATTTTTTCTTTCGAGATATTTTTGGAGAGATAACAAGGAACATTTTTATATTTTAGTTATTGTTTATTGTTTATCTGAAATGATGACGTTTATAATGTAAAATATAATAATGATTATTAAATCAGACCATTGTATGAGTTCTGATCCTTTACTCGTACACGATTTAAAAGTCCGTTAATATATATTTTTTAGTGTTATATTTAAAATTTGTCACACTAAATATATAGAGATCGAATTTAAATATGTACATACTCTTTGTAAAAGTTTTTCTAAGGTCGACATTATAATACCATATTATAGTTTTTTTTTAAATCTCTTGATAACTGAACCGTGTAATCTACTTTACCGCACAACGTGTGACGTAACCCACATCAGTTTAATCACGCTCCAGAGATTACAGGTTGTACAAACATGTGGTATAGTTTTAATTCTTCATCGTTTAACATTTATAAAAATAAAAACAAAATTATTAACATTAAGCGCTCCAAAGTGTTTAGATGTCTGTTTTCCTATCGGGATCGGGCGAAGATATAGGGTCTTAGGGTTTGTATGTCCTTTGTTTATCACTTGTTAACGTTAGTTAATTTAAACTCTCAAAACTGTGTGTATTAGTTTTTATAAACACATTATAGAAAAGTCCGATTAGACCATGTTAATGTGATATAGAGACCACACGTTGACCTAGAAAATGAAGTTTGCAGTTCGTGTGTTTACCGCAAATTTGTGATTCCAAATAAAAGTTTCAAAATGGTCATCATTTGAAATTATGGATGCGATATGTTTTTTATACTAGGTAATTAAAACCAACTTTTATAACATTCAGGAGGTAAACAGTTTTATAAGACAAACTAAGATGCTTGCCTTTTAAATTGGTAATTGTAAGACGTTGTGCATAATTATAGTTAGGTACAATAAGGAAAATTTGGTTTAATTTAAATTTTATTTTATTAAATTTAAAAAGTAGGTAGTTGATTAATTATATATCAGTTCTGAAAGGTGATTTCATGCAGAGAAAATTAAATGAAAACAAACAAAAACCATTACTGTAGAATAAGTTACTTAATGTATAAAATCAAGGTTTTCTTAAGTTATAAGATTACCCAGGTTAAAGGTACTAAAATTACAGGGTCGCAAAACATCGAATACCATTAAACGATATATTCCTTTAAGTTTGTAGATTTTATTTTAAAACGGATCGAAGGATATTGTTGAAATGAGAATAAGGAATGAAGAAATTTATCTAAATCTCGACTCTGAGGAAAGTCATTTACCGCAGTTAAAAAACAGAATGTCTTCTACGTAGTGATAATAAAATACACATAAGGATATACATATAAGATGCTCATATTTACATCTTGAACAAAAAAAAATATATATACGAATTATATTTGAGCATAAATTTACGTTTAATCCCTAAACCATGCTTCATGTGTAACTGTTATAGCGAACAATTTTTTAATTAATAATGTCATCATTACACCGTAGTTGGCGTTATTTGCTACGATTCGCCGACCGACTCCAAATTCCTGTTTTATCTATAGTGAAGTTGCTATTATTAATGCATGCGTTATAATAAAATTATATTTTATTTTTGTTCATGAAAGAATAAGATTTTGTATTACAAGTTCTTTCAAAACAAACCAAACTGATTATCCTTTTTTGTTTAGATTCTTAATTAACTTCTATTTCATTCTTCTTACAAAAGTAAATGTTATGGTTTTGACGTTATCTTTTAAAATAACGTTGCAAAATATAAATGTATGTGACCTTAGGCTCATTTACCGAGTAATCATAAGTCTAAAACACTTTTAAGAAGACAACAAACTGCAAACAAAACAAATTATCAATATAATTATCCCCTAAAACCTTTACATTCTGTAATTGTTGTGTTTGTTGCTTTTTTGCGCAATAATATTTTCTTAAAAAACAATTTAAATATATAAAAACGCAAATTTAAAGAATCTAGTACGTTTCAGGTATATGAAATCCTTAATACTCAAAAACGGCCTGAAGCATTGTCTCAAGCATTTCCCATTTTTGTATACTTTTAATTTGGCTACATTTGAGGTTATTATTAGAATAATTTGTATATGTACCCAGGCAATCTTAAGATATATTTAAGTTACTTTAATAAGTATGTAAGTTAAGTTATTTGTTAAATGGATAATTATTTCTTAAAACATGGTACCTTTATAAACTACTTTATATTTTTCATTTTGCCCTTACAATGTAGGGGAGATAGTGTCCCACACTTTTTTCTGTAAATCCTTACATCTTACCTAATATTTTGCTGCACTGGTTTACCAAGTTTATA
The DNA here is from genome assembly GCA_963513935.1 of Aphrophora alni. Lineage (NCBI taxonomy): Eukaryota > Metazoa > Arthropoda > Insecta > Hemiptera > Aphrophoridae > Aphrophora > Aphrophora alni. The sequence goes on from OY740767.1 coordinate 35,051,519, forward strand.
ATATCTAATTCGTTTGGTCAAGCTTTTAGTCTCCTTTTTTCAATTTTGGCTTGCAACATCTGCTTCCCTTTCCTATCATCTTATGTTCTACATGGATGTCCACACCACTTCAGCTGCCTATCTTCAATGCTTCTTCCTGCTAATGTTTCCTCTAACTGTTCTCGTATTCTATCATTCTTTATCATATCTTTTCCAGTCCCTGCCTTTATGAGGTACATCATTTCACTAGAGTGAACACCATGTGCCAGTCTTAAAGCTATATTTTTGATTTAGTTGATACCTACTTTTCCATATTGCATTCCTTACTTGCTAATAGACAGCATTTACCTTTCTTTCTTTATTACTTTCTTATTAAACTTGCTATTAATTTAAATAAGAGTTCAATTCTCAAAGACACCTGCTTTCTCACACTGTCGATTTTTAAAATTAATTACTGTTTTGTATGTTTTTTTCGTTATACATAATATGTTACTTTTCTTAATATTTATCTTCATGTCTTTCCTTTGCAGTTCTTTTTCTTTTCTGATAATTCTTTCTACAAATTTCTCAAAATGTCTGCATACTAAAACCATATTATCATTATTTACAAGAGCGTACCGATAAACTAACTTATATTTACAAAATCCTGCCCATCATCATTACAGCGTTATTTTCAATACATACATACTGTGCTATCAGTAGTTTTTTGGTTCTTAAAGAAAATATTTAAACAACTTTGAGTTCAGTTTGTTACTGATCACTCACATGAAGAGTTAGTTAGTAGACTAAAAACGTTGAGGGAACAAATCCGCCATGTGGATCAGTGTCATAGTAGCCTTACTGTTTTAAACTAATTTATTGTACTTGATATATACAATATAGTGCATTAGAACATATCAAAATAATCGAAATATAAAATAACTATCTAAAACGAACGACTTTATAAGCTTTGATAGAACGTACGTAACCTGTACTGTAACATAATGCTTTTAACCTCCATTAAATTAACACTCCACCGTGACTTTTATAAGTTTCAGCTTTTCCAAATTTGTTTTCAGTTTACCGATCCATTAGAGGAGAGTTTGTATCATATTAATGTCACTATTACATTATCTTTTCAAGTGGAAAATTGATCACCCTTACCTTCACTAAACCTGACTGTCGTTGGTTCAACTCACAGGGTGAAGAGCCAGTATGATAATGTAAAGAAATTCGGCGATATTATTAGAGTGGGTGAGTGTGTGTTGGTGTGTGTGTGGGGGGGGGGTGTCAAAACATTTTATACAGTGTTTACAAGGTAATATCTCTTTTTATATTGCTTCGCCATACCGTTTCCGATACCTAAAACGTTTAATAATGTATTTCATATCTGATATTGCTACCTCCCTGAGGGAGAGTATGCCCTCCCTCCTCCTTCACGTATTATGATTACAGTCCTACACGCTGAGATGGTTATTACATTTTAGATTTCATTTAACTACTTCTTGAAAGATTTAAAACTATGTGAGACAGAACTATTAAAAATAAAGTATGCGTTCTTGATTTTTTTTTCCATTGTAGCAACGTGGGTATAATAATATACAGAACAAAGAGGATATAAACCTGTGATTAAAATCAAGATTTTAAAATATTCCGAAAATTTTTAATAAAATATTATGATATTATTTGTTTGCCACACAAATTTCATTCATACTTAATGTTATGCTTTGGTGTTCGTTAAACTTTGCACTTGTATTGGAAAACTGTAATAATTTTGACCTAAATCTATTTAGCGAAATGGCAAATAACTCAACAGTGTACTTCGTTTATTTGTTTAAAATTTACGTTATATTCTAGGAACAGTTGTTTCAATTATTCCGTTAAATACCACAGAAATCCTGTTCTTAAGAAGAAACCGTGATATTATTTTAAATAATTAAAAAACAACTTTATTTAAAAATTTTAATTTTGTTTACCAAATATCTGAAACTCTTTTTAATTGGTTATTTGTAGTCACAAGAAAACGAAATATTTAAATTTATATCTACATATTTTTATATTAATCTTAGTAAAACATTTTTATTCGTCGATAGTCTTTCCTGGATTAACCAAGTTACCCCGTTCCTACGTCACGATCTTCTCCTCAGCAGGGTTATAACACACCGCAATGTTGAGTTTCTCATGTTAATAAAAGCTTTCTAGATCCCTTAATTCAATTTTTTATTAATTTTTTACCAAATGTACCTCTAACAATATGATGGTTGGGCATATTTAAATCGTATACTTGGCGTTTGTTTTTTTTTATAATTAATATATTAAAAGAACAACATTACACAAGAGTATTAATATTATAAGAACAAGAGTACACAATTTAATTGTTTTCAAAGCTTTAATTTGATCAAATTCATCCAAAATATCACTAAAGTTCACGAATAAAATATATTCAATAGACAGTTGACATTCTAGTATTATATTTAAACAAATACCTCCTGATCCAGAATTTTTCGTACGACAACAATTTTTGTTTGTTTCCGAATTATTTGGTTGTTTGTTTGGTTAAATTAAATATATTTTTAATACTGTTTTAAAGATGTAATTTCATTTCGATCTACACTTAAATAGGTTTTATTGATCCTCATAAAAACAATAATCTATTCATTACTTCAAAAACTGATTCATGATAGAGATAGCAACAGGAAATGTTTGGAGTTACTTGTCTATTCTCATTCAAATTAAATACATACAAATTTAATTTGAACTTTAAAACAGTAAATTTAACGTAGTTTTAACTAATAGTAGCTTATAAGTTAAAACTTTTAATTGATTAGAAGGTGTATTTGTTGATTAACTTTTTAATTTTCTTAATCTAACTCTGTCGTGACAAACTTCGCAATGAAATTTATAGGAATCAATGATTTATAGTCACATCTCCTTATGAGAGGCTACGCCTAGACTAAATATGTATCTTAGTACTATTTTATAAGTTTATAAGCATAGTTTATTTTTATTGAAATTGTTTTCGTGGATATAAATAAATCTCTTAAAACATAAATCCAATATAACTGCAATTCCAAGACGTATGTAATATAATTTTTAACGACATCCAGTTTCAGTAAATATGAGAAACAACTTCGGAATATATTCAAGATTTTCAGTAAATTCGCACTTCTATGTCGGAAGAGTATTTCTTATATTTGCTCTACGTGACCTGAACAATACACTTGGGTTGAATCCTGGCTTCAGAAAGCAAATGAAATGAAAAACAAAAGGAGAGAGAGGGTAACTCTATGGTAGCAATCTTATGTGCGAGGTTCAAGGGGCATAAGAATTGGAACATTAACTTAGAGAGGTTCAGTTAAAAAAAGGAGTTTTTGTTTAAGTACGGAACAAAGGAATTTAAAGGCGACAAAGAGCCGCTTTGAGTTTTTACTTTGTAATGTTTGAATTGGATTTGTTAAGTTTTATAGTTACATCAGCAATGAAATACTCTTGGGTTAGAAATTAGTAGAACATTGATGTGATTATAAAATTAAACAAATATTCTAAATATTGTAGTTGTTGTATACATATTACTGAATTTAATTTTATTTGCACATTTTATTATTAACACTTAAGGAGAGCTGAACGGTTTATGACTCAATTTTATTGAAATGGTAGGTGGCTTTCGCTTGTAGAGCTGCGTTCAGTTCCCGCGGAGATCAAAGGATCAAATAGGCGAATAGAAACTTGTTGACACTAGATCTATTTGGAGTCGCAGTAGAAGGACTGGGTACTTAGTTCTGAACCATTTTCTTTTCAAAAACTGTTAAATAAAATATATATTCCACTTTTTAACACAAATATAGGAGACGTTTGATGAATTTTCTTTATTTTACAAATGTAATTACTTTATCTGAGATATTTAAACAAAAAGGTCGTATTACATATTTAGTTTTTAGAAGACGAATATAGTATTGATACTTTATTCTTTTAGAATAGTTAGTTAAAGATAACTATCCTCCAATACTAGACTAACACTATTAGTGAGTGTCGGCATCAGTGCACCTAAGTACGAAAAAATGTTTTTAGCAGTAAATTGCTTTTGAAGCTACGTAATCACCCTAAATGTTAGGCAGCTTTCATAACAATGATGGTTAAGTAACCTCTAAAAGTTATTCACTATTTTTTTTTTTGTATTTCTTAGGTTTTTTATTTTAGTTAATATTAAAATTAAAATTAAATTTACAAAATGTATATTTTCTGTGAAATATAATTCTAACCAACTCCGACCAAATTCAATCTTGCTAACGACTGTCTATTTAAAATGAGCCGTCCCTTTACCTTACCACAAGTTGGAAAAAAACTAAATTGGACAAAGAAAACGTTTGACTTTGGTAAGATTCAAAATTACGGTTTAAATTTAATGGTTACCAGTACATTTAGGAATAGCTTATTTACAATATTTAAGTAATCAAAATACCTATTCTATATCTTATTTATCTCTCCCCAACTATGAACAAATTTTACATTATCTCAATAAATATCTTTAAAATGTTTTAATTACATCATTCTCGTCTAGTTTTTTGTAACTCATAGTATTTTGGTGCTCAACAGTGGATCAGATTTGACCTTTGATTTTCCGTAATTAATCTCCTTATACTGAAAAAACAAAAAGTTAAATTTTTCTGCTATTAACAGGTGTTTGTTCTCCAGGAATAATTGTAAACGTACATATTATTTCATCTAACGGTATTTTGTAAACTGAAGCAAACATAGTTAAAATATAAATAACTAGAAACCCAACTTACATATAACCTATAACCTATCTATAGAGAACAAAGAGCTTATCTAGGCACGTTCAGCTGCATAAAGTTTTGCTACAATATTTGTTCACCTGTTTGTACTACCTGTGAAGATACTATTTAGTGCCTTTAATAAAGTATAGTTTCCCAGAAAACAATGATAATTGGAGGTAGTTTACAAAATGGAGTCAACCCACACTCTCTTTAAACTGAGCTAAATGGCATCAAAGTTCACAGTTGATTATAATTCTCTTTGTTGTGCTAGAATTGTTTGGTTTTTTCTTTATTTTAAATTAATAATATAGGTTTTTATTTCATAAAATAAAATATATTAACTAAGGCACAATTTGAAAATGATAAGGAAAATGTGAGAAAGTTCCTTTGTGTTTTTCAATATTCACAGCAAAAAGTGACTATGTTACTTACTTGTTGTATTAAACATTTTTACTATTTTACAAAACAGAACCTAGCCTTATGGGTTCTATAAATGATTGTGTTGATTGTATTGATGTTACTTTAATATTGCAATAAAGAACCAAGCTACTTGGTTTCCAAGAGTAAGATTTAAAAATAAGGGCTTAAAAGAACCAAAGCACTCTAAACATTTTTGTAAAATCTAGAAGATACATAAGCAAATCATCAGTGTTTTTATTTCAAAATACCAAAGAAACCAAATTAAAAAGTCTAATGAGACTTGGTTCTTTTTTGCAGAAAATAAACTCACTGAGCTGCACAACATTAGACCCATATCTTATTTTCCACAATTTTTTGGGATGGTTTCTTTTTGCATAACTACGTCTAATTAATTTTGATAACACATTCTACAAAACAGCACTGTTATCTGAACACTTCAGGTCAAACAACATTATACACCCAGACGTATTTTATTTTGCATTTCTATACTAACAGTGAGCCATGTACCCTTGAAGACTCATCAACTTTGATCAAACACAGTGATCTTCAAGGAAAGGATAATTCATTTTGACTTCACAGGAACTGGTAATTAACTCCCTACAGAAGATCAGAGCTATGTCAACACTTCTCTTAACTTTAATAATAAGATATATGCCTCCCTATAATAAGTACATTCTATTCAGATGACTTTGTATTCTCTTTAATCTTTGTCATGTAATAAGAGTTAAATTATATGAGATGGAAAAAAATCAAACATTGTTATAATTTACAAATGAGTGTAATATCACTAACGAGTCATTTTCAAGTAAAATGCTCATCTGAAGTGACTCATAGTTTGTCACTTTAATGTTTGAAAACAGTTATGATAATAAAATCATTCGTGGATTATAAGAGTATCTTTTCTTTTCTAATAACATTGTTTCTTTTACACAACTGAAGCCTCAATTTAAAAAATGATAAAGTAATTATAGTGTTATTCAACTGTGTTATAACTCTAAAACGAATATATTTTATAAATTCTGCAGAGTAGTTTTCCTTGATGTATATTCATCACTGAATGAAATTAAATCTTACGTTTTGTCAAAAAACTACAGACAAACTCTTTATTTAATACATTTTTTAGCCATTCCTAGCTTAGTGACCTTATTGTAGTACGTTAACGTATATCGAAGTACGTCCATCTTCAAAAAATATTTATCTACTGCTTCATCTGTTTGAGAATGGATCCACCTCTTTAAAGATCCGCCCATTCTCCTTTCCTCGCCAATATGTTGCATTTTGATGAATTTAAACTTTTTTTCTCTTAAAATTGTATCTTTCTTCAATAACGTTCGATTTTGTAAAATATCTGACTGATTGTTAACGATATTTTGCCTACTTAATTGTAACAAAAATATTTCCAATACGCTTAACTTCTGTCATAACTATGTCGTAATCACATCATGTTTAATGTAAGGAATAAACTTATGAAGTCTCAAACATTTGATGTTTTTAATATTTTTAAATCAGTTATTTTTATTTGCTTGTTTCTCTTTAATACGCTCTAATCAAGTATCGTTTATTCACACGGTAAACTATGCAAGCACACAGAAGTAAAAGAAGCTGCTGGTCAGAAAATCTGTGTGTTACGTATCAGTAAGGACAGTACAAATTTACAACATAATTTCATCGATTTTCGTTTCAAACGATTTTTAAAAGTAATCTTTTTTGGAGATATTTTTTATCATTTTGTGTTTTTCACTAAACTATGTTTTACTTTTGAGCTTCCTTATGAAGACAATATTCAATTTTTATCGTAAATTGACTTATAAGTTTCAAACTTTTAGTTTAAACATATAACAACTCTACGTAACTATTGTTAGTGCTGGGAGGTGCTGTGTATTGTCAAGATAACGGTTAAACACAGGTCTACGAGTATAGACGTCTAAATTAATTATCCTTGCTTTGTACCAAACTGTGTCACAATGGCAGACAGACAGGTCGGGCGTTCTATACATTTCCCTTCTGTTTGCGGTTATTGATTTTGTAAAATTAACACCCTTTCCCAATCACTCGAATAATGATTACCGCTATAAATCCATTTGAATCGCAGTTAAAATTAACTTTTAAAAAATGTTTGCGTCGCGTACTTTACTAGGACTTCAAATTACTAAATTAGATTTTTGTAACTGTTACAAATAGAAGTAACATACCAGTCAATACATTTCAAGATTTTTCAAAACTAATTTATAAGTATATCTACCTATCTGCATACCCTTTAGAACTACCCATCATGGGCTTAATATAGTGAGCACTGGCTTTGTAACCCCGAGGGACCCCAGTTGGATGTATATCTTTATTCAAGTTGTCTTGGATTTTTACCCTCTCTTTCATCTTTAATAACACGTCTTTCTTGATCAACTCTTGTTATTTCCGGACGCTTACTCCATTAGAGTATTCAAGAGCTAAAGGTCTTTCTTTTTGTTCTTTTCTTCATTATTTTACATGGCGATAATGACCAGGAGGTTTTTCGCATTCATTGACTTAACGACATTTTATTTATTTTTAAAATTTTTTTCTGTTTGAGTATTTCGATCGTTCCGCCAACTGCAAAACGGCTTCTTTCAACCATTCATAGTTCCTAGCTACCGAACAGAGTTCTAGAAGATATTCTATAAGAAATTTTCAAGTCTGAATTGATCTCAATATTACTCATATCTCTTTCTAGCATACAATTGAAAAGTTGGTTTGGTAAGACATCTCATTGCCGCAGTCCTTTTATTTCAAATATTTTGTACATTTTATGTTTGACCCACCAGCTCTCGCATGTGTCATTGTTATTTTTACATGCCTTTTACATTGTTCTGTAATATCAGAGTACTTCGTCTACATGACTATGATAAAAAAACAACAACGATCAAATATACTACCATAATCCATTTTTCATAAAATTTATTCTTTCGGTTTTATGTAAATTAAAAAACCATTTTTTTTAAAAAATAGACTGTTCTTTTCTGAACACACTGGAAGAAGTTATTAAAATGTTTTGGCTACATTAATTTTGGATTTCTTATATCTTGAGCTATACAAGAAACAGTAGAAAAGGTATATTTACTGTATTTTAAACGAGTAATTCTACAATAATATATAATATTACAATAAAAGATTTTGTCGACAATTTGGTTACCCTTTGACTTAAGAAAAAATGTGAAAGTTTTTTTTTTTTTTATTAAAAAAGGAATTTTTTCCTTCTTCATTTTTTCTAATGTTAATGTTTTTCGAGATATTCATCACTAAATATTTTAAACATCCTTGGTTTAACTTATATTATATAAAATAAATTCCTTTTTTAGTATACTGGTAAAAGGTTATATAAATATTGTGTATACCGAATTTTCTCTCAATATCGTATCTAGCGTAGCCTACTTCCCATGATTTTTTTTGTAAAAATACAAAACTGCTAGCAGACGGAACACAAAGCTTTTTCTGACTTACATTTATATAATCTTTTTTTAAATATTGATCTCTACAATCAGCTTCCAAAATAATGTCGTGAGATATGAAACACCCTGTTATATTATTTTATTTAGGGATGTACGCTAGAAATATATTTATTTTGGCTTTAAAATTTATTTATTTACTAAAATATATTTTGATACATTATTGAAAGATGATCTCATATTTAATTCAAGTAACGTTATATCCGAACCTGCAAAGATGGCTTAGATTTGCTTTAAAGATGGAAATCTATTTTACAAAAGTAGCTTTCTCCTTCCCTGGAGCTAAAGTATTAATAATATCAAATGTGTTTACAATTCAAGAGAGAGTATGTAATGCCCAGAATCTGCAGAACAACTTAACCGTGTGAGGGAAGATTATATCAAATAAGTGAGGATTTGATAACATTTTGAAGTGATTTTTGTAACACTTTTTATCGTGAGTAGAGTAATTAAATAGTAAAAAGTTGAATGGTACTTACCCAGCCCAATCATAAAATGTAATATTAACATATCCTCAAATGTAACGGCTTTGAAGGAAATATTATATTACATTTTAGTAGGTCAAGAGGTCTTTACCAATAGGGTACGTTTGCTTAAAACAGTTATTACTCGGATTTTCTGATCTACGTAATTGTTTATATAACAACTAGCCATGGAAAATATGTATATATTAAGACGTCTACCCTCGCTTCGCTCAAAGCTGTAAATATCTGAAGGAACCTATTGAGTTTCAATGTATATATTCCAATAGAGTTCTGTATTAGCCCCATTTACCAAATTTCATGTTCTTATCTTAATTTATATGGCAATTATCTTATATACGTACAGATTGCAACGACCAATAAGATAATGAGAACGACGACGGATGAGCAGCAGGTTGAAAATAACATTTCTTCGTTTCCTGAAACCATGTAACTTGAAGTCAATAAAAAAACTGGGGTTGAATTGATTTACAATTACTATGCTATGCTACGGATAATGGGTGGTAAATAATCACAATAAAAACTAAAGGAGGAAATACAATCAACTTTCATTTTCACACATTTATCTACAAAACTAAATATATTACTTGTGATTTTATTATTTTATTTTAATATGGCGTGGGAAAATTGTTTCTTACGGGAGCTCCATTCTGACAATATTTTCTTAGGTATTGAAAGCCCTTTTGTCAACAATTCAATGATCACAGTCCTTTCAACATTGAGGTATTCGCACTCAAAGGTCAAGTGTGTTACAGTTACGTCTTGTAGGCAATATTTTGTTCATAGAGAACTCCCAGCATATAGGCATATCATGTTTTATGTTTTCTTAGATGACAATGGGAGTTCGTTCACCCTTAAATTCAATCTCGTATCGTGCTCTTCTAAACTCTATTGCTCTTGACTTGGCGGTCTCTTGGGTGTGTCACAGAACTACTCTGGCCCTGTGACCTTCATTGCTGACGTTAAGTCAACCACGTGTCCTTTGGTAGCCAGCTGGTATGCACATTATTCCCACCATCTTAATATTCCCAAGACCTTTCAGTGTAATATTATTGAGACCCTCTCCCTCTTTCTTCGGAAATCAACAGCACTTGAGTTTAGGAAGAGCACGAAAGGAGGTATAATAGTTTCTCAGATTTAGGTTCAACATACTCTCACTTCAACTTCTCTCTAAGCAAATTTCATTAAATAAAAGAAAGAGGCAATATACAATGTAAGTAATATGATAGCGTACTGCCACCGGAGAAAATACCTACTATAGACTTATTACTGGGAAGTCTCTGGACAGAATATGTAGCCTGTAAGAGGTAACTGCAGGATATTCGGCTCATTGAATCTTTGAATATGAATACCTTAGTCGGGAAAGGACTGATATCATTCGATATTTGACAGATGGACTTTCAATACCTTTTAAGATATTCGCCCATACTAACATTTTTTTGACACCCGGTATATACCTTTCTGTGAATCCAAGTACTTTGTATCCTTCGGGTACTTACAGACTATATTTTAGCAGAGTTTTATTAAAATATTAACGACAAATTTTGAGAAAATCATAATTTTGTGTTATCGAAAATCAACATGAAGTATACTCTAACGTCTCAAAATGTGACAAAAATGTACCCAAAAACCAAATTTTATTACATATTCTCCAACCATTTTGAAATTCATTTACGGATTTTTCTAATTAAAGAATTATATTTAAAAATTCCTAAAACCAAATTTTAACAAAAGTTGTAACAAAAATTGCTGGGTTTAGAGTGTTTATTATAATTAAACTACTTCTACTGAGTAGATCGTTGAACATTCCATAGTATCTGGCAGAGTTTTATAAAAGGGTTAGTATTGAGATTAAAAATGAGCCATTAAAACGTTTTTGTGGATATGTGTTATTGGAAGCGAACGTGTGTAAATTGTACGATTCCCTCAGGGGGATTTCATATGTCACACTAAATTACACCAATATCTGGAAGGGTTGGAGTTTGGGTATCGCAATTCTAGAGGGATCAAGGTGACTTTATGTTCCAAATCAATGGTGAAATGTTTCAGATGATATAATTGTTAATATTTCAACTAGTATTAAGAGTAAATTACAATGACAGTACAGTCAAGAATAATTATTACAGTGGTATACGTTGTCAACTATTGGATGTAAACCCATGGAGACAAGGTGTTTGACGAATCATCCTCGCTCCTCAAATTTGCTTGACAACATTATAATAAATTTTTTGTCATTTGTAATGTTGTTTTTTTTTGATGAATGTAAAAAATATGAGGAACGACTTTCAACCTTACCAGGGCTCGGAGTCGAGGTAATTTCTAGATTAGAAAGTTTTAAAGAAACTATTTTGTGTGTGCTTTCATTTTAAAAAGGTATTAGTTCTAAAAATTATTATGATAATTTATATAACTTTTAGGACGTACATAATTGATTGTGGTACATTTTCTGTCAGCATTAAATTAACGTCGACTGAAGCGTTTTGGATAATCTCCATTTTCAAAAGCCTCGTTACTTAGGAGTTACAACGTCATCCCTCTATGGAGTCTACCAATCAAAAACGAAAGCGCGGCTCTTACAAGTAGATAAAGGGTCAGATTACGTAGGTTATATAAAACGACTCCTTGAGGGATGAAACAGTAAGTAAATATCTTTTGAAAACGGAGTTCATCTGAAACGCCCCAATATAAATTAAGACAATACTTAACAGAATTAACAGAATATACTTAAATCAAAAATTTAGCGTAGATTCGAAATGTAATTGAATTAAATAATCGTAATTATGTAATTAAGTACGAGAAAGCAGTGTTTAAATTTTGTTAATGGCGAGCGATTTAACAGTTTCTGTGGATCTAGTTTCCGAACGAGCCCATAGTAACATATTACGTACAGCTTTCCTATATATTTTAATAATAAAGGGCAAATTCGATAACCGATTGGCTGTTCACAAAAAAAAAAAAGTTATTTTTATGACAGCGAATTATCATTTACAATTTACGTTCTACTTTTCAAATTTGAATTTTGTTCTATTTCAGAAAACACGTTTTGGTGGAGAAGAAGAAGATTTACCTCCTCCACCATCACCACCTCAACTTAAAGAGGTGTCAGCCTTGGACGGAGTTCCTAGACCGGGTAGTGTAACCACTGAGCGGATATTAACAGAACCAGTTACTCAGCATCACAATCATATAGCAGCAAATATACAGGTATTTTAAGTCTTTTTTAGTTCTATATAATTAGTTAGACGTCATACCAATCAGTTTTTTTTTTCAAATACAGATGTCATTAGACTCTCCCCAATACTTCCTTCTCAAACCATCTTCATCACTATACTCACACTAACAAATCCCTATGTAAATCAAAGTCATTTTCATGTATCTCAAATATAAAAGTAAATCTCTTTAATATATTCACTATTGCATGTATCTTTGCTTTTTATATATGATATTACTTTAATAGACGAATACTCTTATCAAAAGAATATTATAATTTATATTGCATGGTTACAAGGACACATAATAATAAAGTTCATTGTAAGCTTGCATTTATCCCAGTTATATTAACGACTTTAAAAGACTTTTCTAGCGTTAATTAATCTATTTAAAATAATCAAAAACTAAAATTGCTAAAAAATATAAATTTAGTTCTCTTATTATGATAATACATAAAGTTTATATATTTATTTAATCTATTCACTATTTTAAAGATGAAGCTATATGTTTCCTAAAAATTTTCCTATACTTTTATTTTTAATAAAAAATGAAAGCATGTTTCATTTTTAAAGTATTTTGTATTTTTAACGATTATAAATAAATTTTGGATTCGTTTTAGTAGGTATTTCCATAAACGTAAACGTATTACATAGAAAATATTGTCACTAAATGATAGCAAACACAATATGTTCTACAAAAAACACTTTATTTTAAATTTTACTTCGTTTCAATTATGAAGTCATCATCTTTTGTTAAATTTAGACAAACCTTCCTAACACTGAACCTACTTGGATCTTGTTGGTTTATGTATGTCTAAAAACTAAAGTTGGTGGTTTCATCATACAAACGTCGTCATGTTTTTTAAGTGTTTGTCTTGGAATGTTGTTGCTTAGTTTTTTTATTATGTGACTGAAGTTTCAACATTTGTTGCTACTTCAAGTGGAGAAAATATTGTGATATTTTTTAAAAATACGAAATTTTAAGAATATTTCCGTTTTGAGGTTAATTTAGATACTTTAAAAGAGTGGTTGTCATGGAAGTCTGAGTCTGTTTGTCTGTCTGCTTGCCTGTCATTGTAAGTGCGATAAACATTTCCTACAAACTTGGATTTAATTTTCCCTTTTTTTCTTCGTTTTGTATGAATAAAAATTATCCAGTTTATAATCAGACCTAAACAGAAAATGTATATTTTAATGAAAATATGTAATAAGGGTCTAATCTAATCAAAACGTAATTTTATCAACTTTCCCGGATATTTAGTTTGAGATATATCTTCCAAAATGTAAAAATTCCTGATTTCAACCAAATATAAAATGTGAACAGTTGTAACACAAGCAAATGTGTCACCCCACACACAAAAATAAACGATTATGTACTTATTTTTTTAAGTACCGAAATAAAACCTCCATCTTGAGTTTTGATTTAGTCTCAGTTGTAAACCTTCATTTCATCAAACTTAATCGTAAAGTTTGTACCGATTTTGAAATGTTCGACTTTCTTAAGATAATTTCCTCGTTTCAACAGACATTACCCGAAATGTTGTACTTGGGAAGACAGCGATAAATATTGTATGTGTGTTCAGTACCAACTGAACAGACTTCAGACTCTGGGGTGTAAGATAGTTTGTGAATTATTGGTGGATTGTTTATAACGCCTTTTATATATACTTTAATTAAAGTATTTTAACTTGAATTAAATTTTTATATAAATCAATCACAGTTAAAATCTAAAATATCAAAATAAGCAAGAACATGTTTATTATTATTTTTTTTAAATTATGAGTATAAACTTTTTACCTTTGAAGTAATCGTTAAGAATTTCTCCCACCAAACAATAATATTTACAAATTATGAAAATAAAACGTATATTTATACAAATTTAGTTCACAGTGACATACAGCGAATGATAAAGAATATAAATTCATAGAAAATAGTATTCGAAGGGAGTTACAAATAACGGTTTACAAGAAGCAAATACATATTTAACGTTTCATATTTGGGTCAAACAGTAAATATTGAAGCTGCAAGTTAATAATAACTGTTGTTAAAATGTTAAAGTCATGTTATTACTTCCGTGCAACCTGTTTATTATCTCTGGGTGTATTACAACCTAACTTAAAGAGAATGTAACATCATCCATTCGTTTGGTTATAGTCTAACGAGCGACTGCGTTATCTATCGTTGAAACACTGTTCAGTGTCTTGAACAATGGCTTTATGTTGGGGTAACTATAGTGTTTATTTATTACGTTTAAGAATATATTTATTAGAGTTGTTTTCATGATAAGACTCATGAACTTCAAAATGTCAACTTTTATGTATTTACGCTTTTATAGTTCGTTACAAATTTGTTTACATTACAATAGAAGCACTTGTTACAATACTATTTGAATGCATTTATTTGCTACTGCTAGCATTGTTTGAAATTGTGCTGACGTTTCGGATTAACTACATTTTCAAGGTGAGTATCTCGTCAACAGAAGTTAAGACGATGTTAGAAGCGACAGAAGAATGTCCTGAAACTAATTAGGTAGTCTCAGTAGAAATATAGGTTATATAATTTTTTTAAATAGTTACATAGGTTATAATTTTTATTCCTTTTACTTGTTTTCATATCATCCCTTAACAAATGCTATTTTACATATAAAATAATATAAATAGTATTCATCTCACAGATGGCAGTACATAAAATATGCTCTGAATTTAGTCTTTTATATTCAAATAGACATTTTAATATGATTTTATGTTTTATTACTATTTTTTTTAAGGTAGAAATAGAAATAAACGAAATCATGCAAATGACTAGGTATCTTCACAAAATTTAATAATGTTAAGTAAGATTTTTAATTCAATAAGTTTCTTCTAATTTTAGAACTTGTATTTACATAGCACCTAAATTATACATCGAGGAGCAGTTAAAAAAATAATTACTACAGTGTCTGTAAAAATAACTGAAGATTCATACTCCCATCACATCAAA
The DNA here is from genome assembly GCA_963513935.1 of Aphrophora alni. Classification (NCBI taxonomy): domain Eukaryota; kingdom Metazoa; phylum Arthropoda; class Insecta; order Hemiptera; family Aphrophoridae; genus Aphrophora; species Aphrophora alni. The sequence continues at coordinate 35,066,821 of OY740767.1, forward strand.
AATTGTTTGTGGGACAATTGTTTTGGCACCCTAATTAAAGGCTGACTTAATTATGAATATTTGTATCAAATTAAAAGGTTCTAAAAGTGATTTACAGTCCTGCTCCAACATACGTTTTCCGCCATTATATAATGTCATTATATATATGGCAATCACCAAAATCCGCCCTTGTTATATTCTGAAATTCTTATATAACCTCCATCAGTTTCCAAAAAAAAGAGATTAATTAACGTTCTCTAATATAAGTTATGTTTAGTTTATAGTATCATCGAACAATTATAGGAATTAACTCTTCTCATACTTTCGCTCGCACACGAGGTATTTTCACACACGTGCAATTTTATAGTACGTTGTTTCGAATAGGTTAGATCCACTAGGGATACAATCATGCATTTAGTTTTAGAAATATTTAATGTCAGTGAACGTTTTGATAGAAATAGTTACTTCATCCCAGTTCACCATCAAAAAATTATCAATTGTAATAAAAATTAAAAAAATACTTATATTATAGACACATACCATAACACCAAGTCGTTAAATAAGATAGATCTTTTGAAATAGTTCACCCAATTGTTCCATTATTTAAATTTATAACAAACTAAATTAGTTCAAAAATAGTTAAATTAAATTTGTGAATAAATTATATTAATCCTATGGATAACAGACCTTGAAGAGCATAGCCCTGCTAGAAGGCGGCGTTGTAGTCTGGTAATGTACGGCCTGACCCGTCTGTGTAGTTCTCACCACCGCACACAGAGTTCATTACCAATACTAACTCTGCACTTTTTATCGCAATGCTGAATCAACATCATTACTTGGATTGAACCTGGAACATAGAGAAAACACTAGTCACAAAAAAATTGGCATTCGTTTAAATATAATCTGTAGTTGTAACTGATTATTTTTAATTAAAAAAGCAAGTTTTGACCATAATTGTAAACTTGAACAGATTGAAAACTTTATCCGAAAAAAAAAAAAAACTGAATTAAATTCCGATGATCAAATATGAAAATTTGAGAACTTATTCTAACATCTTGAGTAATATACCAGCTGATTTGTGTATTATAATTACCATAAAAACCGTCCAAGTAGTTTAACTCCAAAATATGAGATTACGGTAAAATATTTAGTATAAGCCTATTAACACTAGCTTTTCGGGTTACCTGCATTTCTTTTTAAATTTATAAAGTATCTCTTCGTCTGAACTAATATGCTTGAGATATCTTTCATTAAGTCAAATACTTGCATAAATTATTACAAGATGTCAAAAGTTTTTATTTACCTTTTTTAACGTACATTTTTGAACGGACTTTGTTTATCAGCGACAGCTGTACCGTCACTCTCCGGTGGAAGTTTCAAGCTTGCACTAAATATTAATTAATACAACATTTGACATAAACAATATATATATTTTTATCACAGTATATGTCGTATATTTAAATTGTTTTGTATGCACATCCATTCGTAGATCTATTTCTGCCACTACCGCCAGATAAGTGGAAAAAAAATAGATTATATTACATAAAAATGGAATTCATCTCATTTCTATTTATTTTTACCGTTTAAAATTTAAAAGTGTTACGTTTAATTTAAAAGATTAATTTATATAAACTCATTTGGTGTTTTATGTTTTGTGTATATTTTATGAGTCACACAAACAATGTTATTTTGAGATGGAATGGTAAATAATTTGTTTACGAAGGGAGAGAAATGACACGTCAGGTCAAGTATTCCATGTCGATGGTACTTAACAGTTCAAATGATAAATTTTAATTACAATAATTAGTCTATTTATAATGAGAATATGAGTATGGTACATTTTTATTGAGATATTGTAGATTTTACACAGAAATTTGGAATTGTACAGCAGATATATTTTTTAATAAAATACAATCCATATTAAAAGTTTATAAAAGCAAAAGTTCTTAAGGTATTGGATTGCTCTATATAGATCACACTAACTAAAACCATTTTAAGGAATGCAGACATAGACATGCCACAAATTATATATATATATATATATATATATATATATATATATATATATATATATATATATATATATACTTATTTTTGAATGAAAATAAAAACAAAATATCTGGAGCAACAACAATATTTTAAAAAAACAGCTCTTTTCCTAATAATATATATATATATATATATATATATATATATATATATATATATATAAAATAAAACAAATAAATAATAATAATTGATTATTATAAAATCGTTACATTCTTGCAAATAATTTTGTTGTAGTTCTAATAAACAATTATAGTAAATTAAATCATATTATTTAAAAGTTATTAAATACACAGTATTAATATGAAAAAAATGTTGTACGAAATGTTATTACATTATATTAAACAAATAATATTGTCCATCATATTTGTTTAATAATAAAATGAAAACATATTTAAAACATTAAATACAAAAAAATAATTTAATTCCGTCATTAGTTAATCCAACAGGACGAGGTTTACACAAGTTTAGAGATTGTTTAAAAGAAAAATTAAAAATTGTATGTCTAAAAAATAATATAGATAATAAAATAAATAATAAGAAACACATATAGTGTAGTAACACAAATGGTCCGAACTAATTGGTATAAGAACAGAAGTGCCAAAATGGTCAACAGGAAAACAATTTAATTGGCCTATATTAATAAGTTCGTAGAATATATGTGCTTTCGATGATTTTCGTGATATAAAAGCAACAACATTGCTGGAAAGTTGCACAGAACTAATCAATATTTATTTTTTCCAGTAGCCCGTTAAACAGATATTTTAGGAATGTTTTACTAGTTCCATAATTTGTATTTTCATTTGGATAAAATAGAACATATTGCGTGTAGTATATTTTAGGAAAAAAAAATAAAGTAAAACAGTTAAACTCTATGTGATAAATAATAACATTTCAAAGCTTTGAAGATTGGTTTCAATATACTTTGTGATTTTCCATTCATTGGTATCTCAGCTGTTGTAAACAATATGATGTACCCACCGAAGTTGAGAACGGAGCGAGGGCTAATCCTAGGTATAAGCCAAGACCCGAGAGGAAGGGAGTTTATTAAACACAAATAAAAATTAGATTAGTCTTTGTAAGAATGACTACAAACTGGTTATGTTATGTTGTGATAACCTTAAAATAGGACAATATAACAATCATGTATTTTGTCCCCAGCTTGGGTTTTTATTTGTTCTGTTTAGATAGGAAATGATACTACTCTGAGAATCTCTTACCTCCCCTTTTATGACTAATGGCTATTCTCCACCAGCCCTCGCTCGATCAAAATCATCATTACCTCGTCAAATTTTGGGTCGGTTGACCCTCGACACTCCACTGAAGTACATAAACTCCGGAATGGTGACACTTTTAACTGAAAAACTATCTTATCCCCTCCATTGATGGTATAATTCGTTATGAACCGTAAATTGACTATTAACATGTGATTAGTGTTTAAAATGCGAAAGTTTGTATTTTGTTGGCAAAATAACTTATTTGGAGAACTTTAAGTAAAGATTAAAATTTATTTTTCATACGTTCTTTCTATTTTTTTATAGCTTAAGTACTGTGTCTTTATGCCTCGTTTAGACCTTTTTATTTAATATTTCGTTAAAAAGCATCCACGTCCATGTCTGGGAACTTTGGATGTCCGTTTTTAGAAGCCTCTATTTTAAAATGGAATATAACGTTGAAAACCTCGGTTTTTGCCTAGGCATAGAGAACCTTATTACTAAATTTCATAACGATTCTTATACATGTTTGGATATAACTACGCAACAAAACAAGAAATAAACAACATACAGACAAAATTACAAATGGTTAAGTTGAAACAGGATCTCGAATCTCATAATAAAAAATGTTGAGAACTACTTAAATGATGATATCGTCATTTTAACACTATTTATTTTGATGATGGAACTTTTCAGTATGGTGTGAAAATGATCTTTAAAGAAATTAAATAGTTTTAAAATACTATTCAGAATTATAATCTGTAATATATTTTGTTAAAACATTTTTAAATAATGCACCACAATTTATTTTAAACCAACACAAAATTATCAATTATATACCTCCTAATAAGCCCATTCTGAAAAAAAGAAGATTTTAAAACTATTAATTTAATATATTTTAGTTAACTTTATAAATTATTGTTATTCAACATTTTAAGTTTAAAAAATTAATTTCATTCTAATTTCGCACAATTAGATTTGTATAAATTCTCTTTCATTCTTAAATTTCCCATTTAATTACTAAAAACTATATAATTCTCGTTCATGAAAAGCTTTAAGATCTTTCAAACTCCATCAACAATCATATTCAATTAGCATTAATTAGCAACAACCCCATACTCAACACATATCCATTCAACCGCTAAGTGTGTGCAATGAAATGGAGTCTAAAACAAAGCCAAGTCATTGTTGAGAATAAAATGACGTATTTGCAAACATTAAGGGTTTCAAACTAGTGGTGGCACCTAGCGGCTGTTGGTTAAAGCATTACTGTACTGCGGGTTAGTCTGCGTAGCGCGGGGCTTGCTTTCCGTCGATAACTTGCAGGTTAGCTTACAAAATTGTGAATAATTTCATTTGTAAATAGTGTGGATTGATCGATTTTATATTAAATCTGCTTTGTGTTTTACGTCGTGAAATGTAACAAGTGGGTCCAGTGATTGTGTTGTGATTTGAGCTGTGATAATTCCATACGTAAATATTTTTTTGTTTGTTTTTATTCAGGTTTTCAGTATTGGTTGCATTATATTTTGCTTTGTAATTTTATGAATATAAATCTAATTGAACAAGGAATAAAACAATATTAAAATTTTGTATTATACATACGTATAGAATAAAACAAAAAGTGATTAGCCTTACGTCTTTCCTCCCTCATTAATTATTGAACGGTTTCATTCCGTTAATGGGTTTGGAATAATTTGGACTAGAAAATTATCCTATTATATATAATATTTATTAAATTAATACTTTTGCAGAACGATTCTCTATTACGATTATGTACTTAGGAAGAGTTATGTATTATATAATTCATTAATGTTTCATCATAATTTGATTTTGTGATAAAGAAGAGAGAGATTTATTGTTTGTTTTCGCCGTAAATAGGAAGAGAAAATTGATTAAAAATTATGTTTGTTTTCCTTTCGTTTTGTTATAATCTATTTTTGTGAATTAGAAGCAATAGCAGTTTTTTCAAACTTTTATCAGAATTAACGAGAGAAGAGACATCTTAAATGATGTTGTTTTCTTTTATTATTATTATTATTGTCCTTTGTTTCGTGAATCAACAGCAGCAGTGTTTTATTGTTTTTATTTATTTAATTACACACTTGATAGAGAGGATTTCTATTAAATTACGATGTTTTCATTTCTATTTTGTGAATTAGAAAAAGAATGCTTGTTTGTAATTTTTTGTTTTCAGAAATAGGGACTAAGAGGTATTAAATATCTGTTGTTTTATGTTGTCTTATTATAATACGTTTTTTTGAGTCAGTAGAAGCGGTGGTTTTTAAAGAGATAAGAAAAATTTGAAATTACGTTTACATTTCGTTTTATCATAATTTGTTTTCGTGAATAAGCAAAGATCTTGTCTGCTTTTCCCAGACATGGAAGGGAGAAGAGATATTTTAAATTAAAGTGGTGTCATTTCGTTATGAATTATTTGGAATATTTTTGCTGCCTGATGTCCCAGAAATAAAGGGAGAAAACATTATAATAAGGTTTCTTTATCCCAATTTTTTATTACAAGGAACAAAAAATTTTGAGATTTTTTTTACTATGTGTAATTGTTCTTCCTATTTTTAATTATGTGTTCCTTTAAGAATTTAAATCAAATAATCACCATACATTTCCATATACATAGTGAGGATTAAAAACACAATAAAGAAACCTATGATATAACATGATTTTTTTGGTAGCTGTAGTTCAAGACTTTATGATTTCCAACAAAAATTATTGAACTATTACAACGTTACTTAATTGCGAATTGATAATTTTCGTCAAACTTATAAGGGAGGGGGATTTTTTTTTATGGTTTACTTAATTCTGAAAGTTTCAAAAATTGACCATCTTTCTAACATTTAGATAAGACATATCGAAGTCCATTTATCTGAAGAAATCGTAATTGAGAAACATGTTTTATTTCTTATTTATTTGAGGAATCTTTGAAGTAGTTTTGTTTAACCCGTACAGCATTCATACATTCGCAAAAACATTTATGAAAATAACTTCAATTTTAGTATTTCGTTTATTTTTGATTTTAAAACACAAGTTTGGAGGTTTACGTTATTTATCGACAATGTTATTTTAAGATTTGGGTTAGAGGATAGTGTCGAAACGTTGGTGATTAAAAATTATTTATTTAATATAATATATTTAAAAAATATATTGTATACTAATTAATAAAAATTTCGTGTATTAAAACATCATCAGTGCAATATAACAAAGTATTCAGTTCTTAATAAAATTTGGAAATTTTAATTTGTTTTATTATCGAATAAAGATTTTGAATCCAGGTATAGTTATTTTTGAAATTGACTTTTGTTTTACGATTGTTGATGAAACTCCATACAACATTATTGGTTATATTTTCATAAAATATAATGTTCAGGGATATGTTCGTAAAGTATGAGTTTTTTCTTTTCATTAGATTCGTATATTTCTTTTTTAATTGTAACAGATTTAATTTGTTTCTGAAATATTGCTTTATATGTTCTGCACCATGAGTTTCTCACATTATTGACTACAATGATAACAAGTGTAGGCTTATTCGTAAATTTATTAAGTTAATTTCATTCTTTGTTATCCATCATATATTAGAAAATTTTCACTGAAAGTAGCAGTCACGTTCTTCACTAACTAAGCAGAATTTTAGTTGTGATGTAATCAATTATGGTAAACTACTATAAAATCGTCTACCTAGTAGATTGAGGTTTCGTTTACCTCTTACTTATAAAAACCGTAAACCATTACGACATATTTAATGTAACAGCAGATAATTCTTGTTGAAACTGCGTGCACTAACGCATTCTGAAACTGAATCCACAAAACTGCAACTATTCAACCCAGATATCTCACATTATCTTACGCTATGGGACTTCTTAGTTATAGACACAAATGCTTCTACGCAACGTACATTCTAACACCACCTGGCGACAATAACAGACTACCCTGCTCATACGACAGCTTCAAGGACTTCTATCGATATAATGTGTCCAGACATGAATGTCATGGCTATAGATCTACAACAAACAAAAGAACAAGCTAGTGCTCATGACCGAGTTCTCCCACCTCTTACTTTACCAATACCGCGCCATATTTCTCCCATCTGTGCTTTATTCGTACTGGTATGTTTGTGGGGCGGGTTTCTTCTCCTTTGACATATAGCCCATCTACATGTTAAAATATCAAAATTTTCTTTTACCTCATTTTCCAATCGCTTCTATTATAAACTTTACTAACCTAGTTTATTATAAGTTTTGTAATTACAAAAAGGTCGGCCTTATTTTTTGACTGATCTTCACATTTCGTCACCTCATGCAAATGAAAAAGTAATTTTCCACATTCAGTATCTGTCGTCATTGTTGTCATTGTTACCCCATAGCGATTACACAAATTAGAGCAACATGAAATATGATGTAGTGGAAATATATTCGTATAGAATATGACTGGAATTGATCAAATCTAATTAAAATGTCGGCCATTTTAAACTGTTTTGCGTTCATAAATCGTGTTTTATTCAAATTTAACAAATTCGACTCGTTGCAATCGTCAATTATTATTGTCTTCACAATAACAACTTCACCTGAATACCGAAGTTATTGTGAAAATGTAATTTATAACAATGGCATCCAAAGAAATATATTTGTAAAGTTACGAAATTTGGCAATGCCGAGTCACCGACACGAGCGTAGCGAATGGATGTTTTTTCATATACAGCTTAGTTAGAAGACGATAATGCCGTGACACAGACATGAGTGTAGTGAGAGGATACTTTTTAATATGTACACATCTACAAGGTCCTTTAGAGCGTAGCTGACGTCAAGGAAGTAGTGATATGGATAATTACGAGGTTAAGAAATCTGTGTAACAACAGTTTAAAAAAAAATCCTATAGGAGGTATTCTCTCCTCGGTAAGACACTTTGATCTACCAATACAATTTACCAACGCCAAAGAGAACAACTCTTGTTTATTACATTTAGTGTATCTGCTTATATTATATTGTTTGATGAGACTGGGTTAATACCATGATGTGTTCATCAACTTGTTTAATATTTTTATTATTTCTATTAAAATCTTTGTTTTGTAGAATTTATATTACAGCAGAATCATTTTTGTGTTTCAAACATTCAATCACGATCTTTATAGAAGTTTATATATAAATTAAGTTACTATGACAACCAATATTATATAACAACAGCTGAATAGATTTATACATTTTACTTGTGGATATTTAAGAATTAAAAATGATGAAGAGTGTTTTTAAATCGGTTTGTATATAATGTATTGTAAATTGTTCAACAATCTTATTCAGTGAATGAACCTTTATAATTTGTTATGCTCTTTTCTCTTCCACTGGTTACTGGACAAAGTATTGTTATTATTCAAATTTGTCAATGATATAAAAATATCAACTCTTAGTGTCACAAGTACTAAACCGTGTACAATAGGTTTCTCGAATTAAATTATAGTTAAATAACACACAACTTAAATTGAAGTTAGATTCCTTTTGAAGAAGTTGGAAAATAACTAATTTCTCAAAATCGACATGCTAGGTCATTCCCCCTACAATTCCCGATTTCTCTATTGTATTTCAGTTTCCTATTACTTGTGTATGTATAAATAGTTGTCAATACTTGTTAATTATCAGTTGCCCGATGATGCCGCAAGGCGAAACAATTGTAGCTCATTTATATTATTAAAATAATTTTGAAACTTTAGCTTTATTGCTTTATTAAAAAATTATTATAGTTCAGGAATGATTTGAAATCATAAAACTGTATCTCAACCTTCGCCATTAAACAAATTCATTGTAAACAAATATAATTTAATCTGTAGACGTATTTATGGGAGAAGCAAAACAAATTTTGTCCCTAATTGAAAATAAATATATAAATATGTGTTTAATGACGGAGTCCTTATCAAATCTTGAGCTTGACTTATGAGAAAAACTATACAGTATAACAAACACAGAGAACACAATTCTTATAGAAAAAAATACGCCTAAGAATCAGATGCGTTTCAACGACAAACCAAGTTGGGGTTTGGTTGGTGTAGCTGGTGTATCACTGAAGAGGACGACCTTGTCGTTGAAACGCATCTGATACCTAGGCGTATTTAATTTTTAAGAGAATTGTGTTCTGTGTGTTTGTTATACTGGTCGGAGTCCTTGGTTTATTTTCACTCTTTCTCTACCGACTACCGAACTGTCATTTTTGAAAAACAAATAGTTTTGGTTTTGTTTTGGGGATGCATGAGTAAGAATGTTTGTGGAGCGAAAATAGATTTTTCTCTTAAAACCAATTTGTGCCTTTTTTTCTTTCTTTCATTCTACATATTAATTAGATCGAAGGTGAACAAAATTATGAAACCTAGAACTCAGATTAAACCATAAAAGGTAACATAACATTAACTACACGTAACACAGAAGATTTATTCCCGTTGGAAGTTATCAGAATATTTGAGGTATCAACAGGTTAGCGTGGTGTAGCCCTTGCATATTAAATTTCCTCTTGCGTGACGACAAAAACAACCCCTACAATGTAAAAGGGTAACAAAGATTGCGTGCTAATAAGCCAGCATTATGAACTCGCCCAGTCTGGAACGGTTCTTCTATAGGGTACGGTAAATAAATAATACTTTATTTAACTCATAATTTCTTTTAAAGACGTGTTAATTAAAGGAATATTAATTGAGTAACCTCAAGAATAGTATTTAATATGAATAATTTGGGTTGTTTCATAAATTGTGTTACATGTTATTAATTATGACTACAAATTGTACGTATTTAAATATTGATATAGTACAAAGGTTCCTTACATGTACATAGTATGAGGTTACTTGATAAATCAACAAAATTTATGTGGATAAATACGATTGAGCTCGTTATGTAATGGACTCCAATCACGGTACTTGACGTTGATTATAAGTGGGTTGCATTTTATAAATTCTAATTGAACTAATAAAATCACTCATAGAAAATACCTTTCATCACTCTGCAGCAATATTTTGTCTCCTGTTCTCTCCAATGTGAATAATGATCTTATTTTATTTCTATCCAATACAACGAAACTAGTCGTTAAAAATGAATCTACGATTAAACGTTTTCTACTCATTTTTGTCAATATTATAAAATACACTAAGATAATTTATACGTTATTTTTACTTTCTCAGATATTACGTAGTATAGAATATTTTGTTTTTTGTTGTTTAATGTCAGAAAATTCTCTCTCATTATCACTTTATAAAAAAGGAGGTAAAAAATAAAATATACCCCTCGAATACTCTAATAGCGTCATGGTCGGAATAGAATAAGAGTTGGTCAAGAGAAACGTGATAAGAAAGATGAGAGAGGGAATAAACTGAGACTATATGAAATAAAGTGTAGATGCAGGTAGGTCCCTCGGGACTACCACACCCGTACTCGTTATAATGAGCCCCAGAGGGTATACGTATTACGTATATGAAGAGTAAAAAAAATTAGTCAAGTGTTTTGAGGCTATATCGGTTTTGAGGTCTTTTAAGTTTAACATAAAGTTGTTTTTAATAATGAGTAATACTCTACAGTCCAAATGTGATGACAGATTTTAATAGAAAATTATGTTAGCATATTTCGTTACTTCTTTTTTTTCATTTCTTCAATAACTCCAATTTTGAAGGTAGCTGCTATAAGATGAAAACACAAAACTACCATTTCGTCTAACAATTTCATTAAATTTTGTTCAAGTGTAGCCAATGTTTTACGTCATTGGAATTTTAGTTTTGGGCTATAGTTCTAGTAAATTAGTGAAAAATAATCTTCATCGTTCAAACACATTAAATAACTCGTACATATTTAAAAAGTTCAGCTTAACAGCCGCTATTTAGAAGGATATTTTAAGGATGAAAATTGTTATTTTATTAGCTGTATTTATCACTACTGTATTGATATTGTACTTTTGATACATTTAATATAAAGGAATTACTCTTTCTATGGGCTCCCTTTTCATAATTATATATTTTTATTCATTTTAAATTCTAAAATTTTCTAGCGCTACAGCATTTAAAACACAAACAAAAACAATAACATACTGATAAATACTGTTTTTTAAATTCACAATAGCAGAGGTAACAAATGCTAAACTCCTTCTAAATTTATAATTTTCTTCACAAACGAAAAACATTTACTGTACGCGAATCATTTTAAACGGATTCAAATGCCTTACTGATGTAAAATATACATGTTTTTTACTACTAAAACACAATTTTTTATTTTATAATTTCTAAATTGCATGGTGAGGTTAATTATTTTAAAATAAAAATGAGAAAATTAAATTGTAAATATACTTTTTCTATTTTAAATTATAGGGAGTTCAGTTGGTACCATTACAAGCATTCGCTTTATTTACAAACAGTATTAAGTCTAAGAACCAAGGAAAACCGTATTCATTTTGAAACTATTCAAACTTTTCTAACATTTTGGCTAAAAATAGTTTCTTTACAGTAATGAAACGACAACCTAATATTAGTTTACATACAAACTGTACGTACAAAATACTTATTTGTATTACAATAAATGTCAATATTTAAAAATCTGTTATTCTAAAACACAACTAAACTTTTGTATATCCTTGTATTACAAAAATCTGGAAGATCGTATGATCCCTTTACCTGTTATATGCGTCAAATAGTTATACAAACAAATTTTTTTAAAAAAGAAATATTTTCTAAATGCTTTAATAAGATTATGATTAGATTTTAAGTGATATACTCCTATGTATATCTGAACAAAACATATTAATTAATTTTTAAAAGTTGTGCACAAATTATGTCCACTAATATTTGAGGAGAGCCTTCCTACTCCCCCGTTGCATTTGATAAACAAAGCTGCATGACAGGACATGTAGGTGGAAGAATTACGGCGGGGTAACAGGAAAGAATGGAGTGGGGGAGCTCGGTCATGCACACAGGCTTGTTCTTTTTTTCCAGATCTATAGCTGTTAATGTCGGTAATCAATAAAACGTAATAGAACTTAAAATACTTTTAATATAAAATATTTTATTCTTAAACATTTATGTCTATTCTCAAACATGAATAAATTACATCAGAAATTTGTCTTTGGTAGATGATTAAAAAATTACAATTACAATTACTCGAAATACCTATCATTAACTCGTTTAACCTACAAACTCTCTTGTTTGCCAAACTATTAGGACTCTATTGGGAGTACAATGTTCGCAATTGCTTTTGTTCCCGAAATCTCAGGACGTATATTCACGGACATAAAAGTATTATTTAATTGCAGTTGGTGAGTAAGCTAGGATCCTTCAGGACTCGTTCTTTATACGACGGACTCGTTATTTTAAATGGTGCTACAAGTACTTTTTTTAATGACGACTTCTTTTCAAAAGCCCTCCTTCACTTGTGATTTCTTTCACGTGAGTTTTAATGTGTGTATCTTGACATATTTTAAGTTTCTCCTCGATTATTAAAGCACGTTCTTTCCTTAGGAACGTTGATTAAAATTTAGATTAATTAATAAATGTCTCGGTACAAGTTTTTTTTTTTTTTTTAATTATAGAGAAACAAAAGAATTAACAAACTCCTAAATCATAGACGTCTGTCTGTTTTATTAAAGCAGGAGATAAATTTAATAAATAGCAATGTAAATGGTAAAAATTTATTCTTGGAACAACATTTGATACATAAAATAAAACATTTTTTATGGAGACATATTTGTCTACTGTACTTTTAATCTCGTAAATATTAAACTTGTCGATTTCAAATTAATCTTTAAATCATATTCAGACTTCTCTTTACGACGAATTACAATAACTGAGGACAAAGTTTGTGTATTTAATATTTCATTCCTTCTCAATCAAGTAGTGATGGGCATATAAAAAAACAATGTCATGTAAGAAAGGTATGCAGAAATATTTCAAAAAATAGTTCAAATTTATTTTTAACTTGATTCCCAAATCATCAGTAAGCCTCGTTTCCTCGTTTACACAATTATACGTGGTTGAGTGAAAAGTATGAGAACGGGTTAATATCACATATATAAGGGAAATTTGCAGGTAGATGTGATTGAGTAACCTACTCCATTTATAAAATACGATTTTATTGTGATTTCATAAATTTGGTCCGCCATCTTGGATCTGCCATTTTGAATTTAACTTTATTTCTAAATGGAAAGGTGGTATGTGATACATCATATTAATGTAAAATTTTAAGACAAAATCAATGGTGAAAACCGCACATCAATATCTCAAACCGTTAATTTATATTTAATCATTTCCACCTTACTATTAAAAAAAAAAATCAATTGAAAATGGTGGATCCAAAAGGCCTGACTAAATTTTTGAAATCATAATTAATTAGTTTTAAAAGGAGTAAGTTTCTCAATCACATCTAACTTCAAATTATTATCCTTTTATACGAGCTATAAAACCGTTCTCATACTTTTCACCCACCCTGTTTGTTTAATTTGGAGAGCAGAACATAGCGTTGTAAGAGCATTCGCGTACATCCCATCGAAATCTGCAGACATTGTTTGAGCAATCACATTTTTTGAGTTAAATCAAAAAATAAATTAGAAACATCCTCTACATACATCTTTTTGCCAAAAATTTATTCACAAAATTCATAAGGATAATTACACGTGTTTGGCTTTGACTACGTGAAATACACTAGCAAGCACATTCGAAATGTTCGAGTTAATATAAAAAAAATATTCCAAACGATAAACGTAAATGATTGATCGAGGTATTTGGCTGCAACTGTGGAACAAAAAAAAAACGTCAATTGACGAAATGAAAAATTGTTAGGTGTTTTGGCTTGGTCAAGTATATGCCAGAATGGTAATTAGTTACAAACTAAAACAAATATTTTAGGCCATATTATGGTTTTAAGTTATTGCATAGTAATCGATTGTTCATTTATCGATATAGTTTAATCGGATATTACTCATCATTTTGTTTACGTTAAAACTACTAAACGACGTTTCAAGAGTTTCGATTAACTTTCGTTATCAAGTCAATAAACCTAGAATATGACTAACATTTAAAGGGGCATCATAGTATCCTGCGACTGTGGTACAAAATAAAACTAAAATTATAGCTAAAACTAGGTTTGAGGGTTAAAAAACTAAATAAAAATGTGGAGACGAAAACACAGGACAACAGAACTAAAACACGAAATAAAAAACGCTAAGTTGAATGGAAACGCCAAGTAGTCATACTTTGGTCAACTAACGTTCTATCATAAGAATCACTAGAATCACTATCATAAGAACGTTCTATGTTTTTCACTTGATTACTAGAGTTAATTCATTATCACGATAGGTTAGTTTTGATACGCAAAAGATATGGGAATATTCTATTAACCCATAGTTTATTATATATAATATATGCATGTAGTTTTAGTTTGGTTATACTTAAAAAACTATCTAAATCATTCTGATTTATCAAATCTTGTTTATAATTTTATTTTTTAAGGAGTGACGTGTAGTTAGATATCTTTCGTGGGCCCACCCTAAATCTGTTTGTTCCCAGCGCAATAATTTTAATATATAACCTCCATAGGAGAAAGTAAGACACATAACATGAAAATATAGACCTTTCCGTGTGTTAATAAAACTTTTAAGCAATATATTTGAATAATACACCAATGTTAAACGAGTTGGCAAATATATTATGTGCGTTTATTTGGACATTTCTCCTCTCCCTCGCAGCTGGTAACCGTATCACCACCTTTATTATGCAATATTCAAAGCGTCTCACAGCCTGGGCGGTTTTATCGCCTACGTCGCTTGATATATTGTTTGTAGTTATCTCTTCAACAAAAGATATGTTTTCCCTTAAAGACTGGGTGTTTTGAATAAAATTACCATAGGTTTACTAAACACTGAGATTTTATCTGAATTAAACTAGTGTTTTAGAAGTATTTTATAGAATACAATTAACTAGTTATGGGTTCAATTTATTCACACATTTGTGTATATTCAAATTAATACATAACGTTCGGAAAGTGTGAATAAACTCTCGTTATGACACCGCTTTTAACAATCACAATACTGTTTAGCAACGTAAATAATATCACACCTTACGCTTGAGACCTTAAACATTGTAATTATTGTGTTAAATGAGAATATGACATGCAGTAGCGAAAATACTTATAAAAAATATAAGAATAATTAGCACAAGAAGAACACGTTATTTAGTCTAATAAATAAAAGACATATTTGGACGAAAACGCATAAATATAATGGAACTAAACTAATATAAAGGAAATTAATTGAAAATTCATATAAATTAAAGGAACAATGCTGTAAAACAAATTAGTGGAAAAAGAAGCAACAAGGGTTGATCACCCGGAATCAGATTGTTAGGTAGGTAACTACCTCGTTGGCACACAACAATTTTGCTCAGTTGACTTGTGTATGACCTTTAAGTGTTTTCTCCTTTCTTGTGTTAGTGTGAAGATCTGTTGATTCGTGCAGTTTTCCTGATCATATTCAAATATTCATAGTTGCTTTGTCCACTCAAAACGAGCTTAAGACTTTGGTTACTAGTTGTAGTTTTACTTTTTAACATAGTTCTAGACTATTAGCCTTTGTCCTCACATTTTTTATTCTAGTTTTATCTTTTAAATTCCCTCCACATTTCCAAACGTGGAGAATAAATTTTTATATAGAGAGAGATACGGCAAATGTCGGAAAAAATTATACCAATAATATGTAATAATAATCACTTAAATATATTGAGAAAATTTATAGAAAATTCGTAAATTAACAAAAAACACAAAATCCTTAACAATCACCTAAATAAAATGATGTATTTTGTTATATTATTAATTTTTAACTAATTTCAACTGAAGATTGCGATTTAGTGGCGAAAACGTTATCTTGGTGTTTTGTATTCTTTTTGTGGAAATTAGAATTTATTTATTTGTTCATTTTCTAATATTAGTTAACCTTATTATTGCTTATTTGTGACGTTTTTCTTTATTTAATTTTTGTCCACTGTAACTTGAAGAAAAATAACAGTAATTATAATAACAAAAGCATTATTTGTTCTTTTCATCTTCTTCATCTTCTTCATTTCTTCTTCTTCTTCTTCTTCTTCTTCTTCTTCTTCTTCTTCTTCTTCTTCTTCTTCTTCTTCTTCTTCTTCTTCTTCTTCTCCTCCTCCTCCTTCTTCTCCTTCTTCTTCTCCTTCTTCTTCTTCTTTTTCTTCTTCTTCTTCTTCTTCTTCTTCTTCTTCTTCTTCTTCTTCTTCTTCTTCTTCTTCTTCTTCTTCTTCTTCTTCTTCTTCTTCTTCATCTTCTTCTTCATCTTCTTCTTCTTCTTCTTCTTCTTCTTCTTCTTCTTCTTCTTCTTCTTCTTCTTCTTCCCCTTTGTTTTTAAAGAATAAAAGATATTAATTTAAACCCACATAACCCTAGTCCCCTAGTCCACTGTTTATGTGATATCTATAGATAGATAATTTGGCTATCCTTCAGTACTCATATAAATTTAAATATCACCTGATTGAGTTAAATATTTTGTATTTTTTAAATTGTCTGTAATGTCAAATATTTTGTAAATATTTGACATTTAAAAATTTATAATGAAAGCTACTTTTAAAGGTTGAAAAATTAAATACTTGTATGGTATTTATAGTATTAATAGTGTAGAATCTTCTGCAAAGTTGGTATCGATATCTCATTCCGTTCTTGTTTTATATCTTGTTTTTGTTTAAAAGAAAGACAAACAGACACATAGATCAAAAACCAGTGGATTTTTTAAACAATATTTATAGGCATTTTGTCTTTATTTTGATGTATAGAACGACTTACCAAGTTTAGTATCCTGCTTACGGGACACCTTCTACATTAACACTACTGATGTTTCACAGCCTAAATGAATAGAAAATTTAAAATTAAAGCTTTGAGCTTCGTCGATGACAATTCATAGTGTAAAATGTTTAAATAGAAATAATTATAGTCATTTAAAAAAAAAAGTAATTTTTTTCCCTCGTTGATCTTGTTTGTGTTTTGAGACTATTACACATAATTTGTTTGTTTAAAACAAGAGTCCGTATATTTAGTAGAAATATATAAAATTAGAAAATTTAATGGATCAGAATTACCATTTTTCAAATTAAAAATAAGAATGACAAAAGTTCTGAACGAAAGACTGTTAAAACTACAAATGTTGGTACAACGTTTTAATAAATAAATATCTTTGTAAAAGGGTAAATTTTACTGAAGGTTTAAAAGTAGAGTAAATAAAAGAACTCGCCCTCATCCCTTTCATCTTGACTTGGAATATCGATTAGCTCGTGTCACGCTACTGAGAACGACTCAAGGCCGTTGGCTGTGATGTTATGAATAAATCAACAGTTTGTTATAACCGAGTTGCTAACCCCCTGCTGTATACGTCATCATAGATTGAAGACGCCTGTAAATAGGAGGGTAGTTAAAGTGTGACTAAGGTTGAAGTAATTTTTAAAAAATTTTACTTCTCGAGGGTTGTTATTGAATGTTGTTAACAGAAGACGTACTACTGTACTTGTTAACCTTGTTGTCTTTTGGCTGATACTAATTTTTTGTAAAGGTGGAATATTAATAATCGCCATAAGCTGATATATTACGAAGAACATTTTGTTTTCTGATTTATTTAAGTGAACATTTTTAGTCACGGTTTGCAATTAAGTTACATATTTCACCGGGTCACATGTAACCGGCTCAAATTTACGGATTACCTGTAAAACTTATCCACCATTGTTTTGAAATTTTAGAATAAAGTAAGTCAGATGGATGGGATTTAAGAATATATAGATACTTTGAATAAAATCGAAAAAAGTTTTTAAACAAGATACTTCATCACCAGAAAGTTAATGTCATTAGGTTAAGAATATTTCAATGACCTATGCCAACAGAAGCCAAACAATGTATTAAACTTTGTAGTCCAGAAAATGAAGCGGAAAAAGGGAAAACTTCCATATACGTTTATTCTTCACTAGTTTTTATAAAACAAGGTTTTAATTCGCAATTGAATCTTTGATTAAAGTTACACGAATAAGAAGGTGTGATATCATTTAAATAGTTGTTGAAAAAATAGTAAATCAAAGCTTGAATATAATAGGTTTGTATTCATGCTGGGTTCTATGGGGTTTATAAAGTTGCTGATTTTGAATTCGAAATGATGCACTCTATAGCAATAACAATAATTACCTAAAATGCTTCACCTACTTTGGCTTAATATGAAGTAGAAATGAAGATTAATTTTTATATTTGTATTTCTTCATTGTAATTACAAAATATTATTGTAATTAAATTCATATAGAAATTATTTTAAAATTGTCATAACTCTTTATTTAATTATTTTATATTCAAGAACATAAAGTGACTACCAATTTCCTTCTTGTATTATAAACTATTTCAAGAATTGAATGAATAATTTTATAATTTCCATATTACCTTACGATTGTTTTGTAATAATATTAGCCCCTTATAGTTCATACGTCAAACAGTCGTTGTTATTGATATTTAATGGTCATTACAGCTGGTTCGATATAACCAATACCATCATCAGATGACAAAACACTCACAAAAACACTAATATAGAATGCATAAAAATAAATTAACATAAAAGATTAGTACTATAGTACAAGTCAAAGTGAAAACAATGTTCATTGGATCATGTGGCCTCATCCTACATTTACCTTATGTATATTATTGTTTACGTGTGAGTGTTTTGTCATCATTCTAATGATGGTATTGGTAACACAGAAACAGCTTTACCAACACATTAAATGCCAACAACGAAATCTACTTGACGTTAGTACTATAATACAAATAATTTTATTATCAAATAAACTTTATAGATAAGAACTATTTTAAATCCATCTAATTTTATTTAAGACATGGTTGTATTGACACTACGTCTGGGTCGATAAATATTCATCTTATGTTTTGAAACCCTGAACTAGATATTAAACCAACTAGATATTGCGGTTAAAGCATGTTTCTTAAATGACAATTTTGCCCAATATCGACCGACTTGATCGCTTCTTTCCAGAACGATATTTGATCATAGACTGATTTCATTCAGTATCTTGATAGTTAAGCTACTTTGATTTTAATTTGATTAATTCCAACCCAATCGTTCCGTACATATAATATAGAGTTATCAAATTAGAAGAGTTTTAACTGCTTTGTTGAAAGACAGCTAACTGAACTTCACAATTATTGAGTTGACTCCATGTCCAAAGTAATGCTTTTCATTGTATTGCTGGTCCTTTTAGAGAGATAGTAGAGGTACAAATATTCCTTTATCTAGTAGAACTTTCATAGACTGTAATGATTTACTCCAGGTCACAATTCCAACTAATAGATGTAACAAAGTAAATCCTTCAGAAATTTCGGTCATTTACTATGTTCTATTGTTGTACTTAGGTGCCATTGTTTTATAAAAGTCATCTAGATAACCTACTTGAGGTTTATTAGAGCCCTCGTAATTCTTTTTAGCCTATTTCTTTATATAAACATTCCAGAGTGGTTTAGCAGTTCAGTATTCATTCAACCTGAAAACGTGAGGTTAAATTTAATTTTTTTAAAGCCTTCTAGATGAGCATAAATTGTACTCTAAATAACCAGGAGGTTATTACATTTCTTATACAGATGATCAAATAGTCTCTCTACATTAGATACCATAATACAGAACACGTAAAAAATATTTAAATCACTCAATATGATCACGTGGTTACAAGCAGATATATCTGACAGCGAACTGTGTTCAGTATAGCACAGTCCACTCTCAGAACGTATTATGTAATGGTCATTTTAAAATTATCAATTGTGTGGGAAAAGTTGGAATACAATAAGTTGTTTTTCTTACCATAGAGAAAAATATCGGAAGGAGACATATTCCAAGATCTTGGAGAACAATTGGATTTTAAGTGTTTCAGATCCTCAAACAAGTTCTTCAAGAAAACACTTTGATATATTCAAAATTTGCGTCTCTCTCAGTATAAATAACCGTTCAGATCTTGTAGCATCACAAACAGAATAGTAACCCGAAATGTATAAATCATTTGGAGCACTTCACTACTATATTACACCTTGTACTTCAGAAAATGTTCATGTAATTTTTGTTGGAAATCTTGTTTGTAGCCTCATCATAGTGAAACACATGTTCCTCTAGGAACTTACAGACCTAAAAATATAACATTATAATTACAGCAAACGTCTATCTTCTTTAACTATTTGGCAGCTGAAGGCTAAAGGATGACTCTATCTTCATCTGGTATCCCTAATTATAATTAATATTAGGGAGAATTATTAGACTATTGTTAGTCTGAACGTAGAACGTAAAATTGTTTTCATATCTGTACTGTAATCATCGGGAGTTCAGAGATTTTTATCACTCTGTATTTAAAAATGAGTAAAAAATCATTGAGATGTTTTAAGTCCGTACATATTTTCTAAAGAAAAGGTAAGAAACAAAACTCATTTTCTCTTTTAAATTTAATTTTAATTTTTATATTTGAGA
Organism: Aphrophora alni; assembly: GCA_963513935.1. Taxonomy (NCBI): domain Eukaryota; kingdom Metazoa; phylum Arthropoda; class Insecta; order Hemiptera; family Aphrophoridae; genus Aphrophora; species Aphrophora alni. The sequence goes on from OY740767.1 coordinate 35,087,571, forward strand.
TGATAAGTATGAATTCATTAAATTGTTTCTTTATTCCCCAAATTTAATTTTACTATAATTTTATCAATACAAGATAATGGTTGTTTTTCATCTTCCCAATTACCTACCACTTAAAACATTTTAACAAGAATGTGGATGGGGATTTAATACAATCCTTCCCTTAAGATGAAACGATTTTTTTATTTTTAACTACCATTGAATAACCAATGACAAACGACTGTGTTTAGATTGACTAATTTACCAGATTGATAGAGTATTAATTAATTAATAATTTACTTAATTTATTTTCAAATACTCTTCAATGAATACATAAATTATTTGTTTAAAATGTACACATTATATACTATTTAGTATTAGTATCTTTAAAATAGATATAATTCTAATAAACAGAGCATATCCCGGGAGAAATAAAACTTGTATTTAAATTCCAAGGCTTGATATCATTTATTAGTCCTGGGTCCAGGAGCTGGCAGGATGCCAATTGGTGTATTGATTTCAGCATTAGAGACAACAGAGTCGATTTATCTTAGCGGGGTTTATACGAAGTGTGAGGTATGATTTATATGGTTAGCTTATTGTAATATCAGCAGTATTTATTCTATAATAGGCCTTGGTATGGTCTGACGTAGTTAGTCCCTTATCCGCTGAGGGGTTGTAAACCTCCACATGTGGTCAACACTTCAAAATCTTTTGTCTACCATGTAGTAGAAATGTTCAACCCTTGTCGTCAACTAGATTAAATGATTTGGTTAACAAATTCTCATTCATTACTTGTTCTCGTCAATTAATAATCTAGTTTGTTTGACTTTAAATCAAATTACAATTTATTTTTCAACTATTTAAAATCCTGTCTTTACATATATATTTAACTATAATTTTAAAAAACAATTAGCAATTTAGAGTGTGGTGAATTTCACAATATTAATAGATAATTTCACTTACAGGAACATTTATTTTCTATATTAATTAAAATAATCATTTTAAAAAATTTAAAAGTAACAGGCTGCATGTTATTTCTTACGTCATAAGAGTACTGCCCTTTTCATTCCCTAGACTCAAAATCATTGATATGGAACTAAAGTGGCTTCACGCTGATAGGGTGATATATGTTTGAAGTGGGATGAGTAGTAAGCCGTCATGTATGTTGGATTATATTTAAATGTTAGCACTAGACTCTTCTCATGATGATAGCAATGTTATCGAAATCTAAATAAGGATATTTTAAGGACTACTGTACTCCAAATAATTATTTTTGTTTTGTTTTTATTATCTCACACATATGTAGTATATAGAAGCAATCTGGTGGATGAAAAATCAATATCGATATCTTTTAAGCCTGTAAAAGTGGTTTCTGGAATGATATCCGTCTGTCTTTCTGTTGTATGTGCATTAATTTAGAGACCAAATAAGTGGAACTATTTCAACCAAATTTGCTATTTGATTGTATTTTATATGTGTCACGTGACTTTTTCAGCATTCGATAATTAAAATTTGAATGTAGATTCAGTAAGTAAAACACCAATGTACGATTTTATTGAAATAAGTTTAACATTTCTGTGTAAATTTTGCTTTTGCGTAGCCTCTAAATACTGAAATCAAAGGTATTGGTGGCTCTGTCTCTCCAAAAATCTGGGTTCGTCAGTTATTGGTAAAAACCAAAACAAACTATTATAGGGCTGTTATAAAATATGTCGTTTATCAAGGACGACTCTACCGATTTCGTTAAACTTTTAGTGAAATTTGAACATTAGAGACTCTTGTCTGCCAAAATAACAAGTCAACAAAATATTACTGTTCAGGAATAATTGTCAAAAACAAAAACTATTTTATTCAAATCGTTGAGGACGAGCTTATGGCACAAACTAAGCAAGTTTAGGTCCTATTTAAATACATACAGATGTTTTGAAAGACATTGTATATGTTTATTTTCATTTTTTACTGTCAAATACCGACTGACATTTTTGCGACGGCTAGTTTTTTTTTTTTTTTTTTTTTTTTTTTTTTTTAGCATTTGGATTGTGAATGGGTGTATAAGAATCATTGTGCACTGTTTTGTACCTTATATTGTTCCTTTAATTTTGGTTAGGTTAACTATGAATTGTTATTGTCATAATTTTAAAATACATTATGAATACTTAAGTAAGCATTGGGGTTTACGACACATTAAAGTGTGTATATCTTTATGGAACCAATTCCTATACTAACAATATACGATGTTGTTTTGAATCACCTGTATACAACAATGAGTCCTTTGGTAGTTTTAACAGCTATTGAAATCCATCATTTGGTCGTTGCGTTGGAAATTAAGACTCTTGTAGTCAAAACTAATTGATACTACTTTAACTACTTGTTCTATCTCTTTCGTTACCCCACATCCAGCAATTCTTTTATAAATATATATTATGGTAATAACATTATACAGGGGATTCTAATACATCGTTTTATTTCTTTTTTGTAATACCACTTTATTTGTAAAAATGTATTATTATTTCTTAAACTTATTCACGTGTGCAGAATCTCCTGTCTTAACTTTAACTTTAGAATCAATTTATTTTACAATCTTTATAATATTTTATATTTAGTAATATGGTCAGGATTGGTCTGGGTCCTGGGTATAAATAATTTATACTTAATTTAAAGCGTTTATAAAAATATCCATGTTACCAAAAAGGTTTTTTTTTTTTTTTTTTTTTTTTAATGAAGGCCTGATGTTCGTGATATGTTTCGAGCCTCTTTTCTATTTTCTTGAGTTAATTTAAGATATATAAACAAACCAATCTAATAACAAATAATTACTTTATTCTTGAAAACAATTGTTACAAAATTGTGTTTGATTGTCATTTAATGTGAACCAATTTAGAAAAGTTGTTCCCTTACTTTATCTAAAATAAATTTCACAGCAATGGAATTGATGTTATTTATTAAAAAAACGTAAAGTATTTATTAATTATTTATTTATTCACTACCGACGTTGCTATAATATGAAGTTTTACTCGGATTTTTTTCCCTTTTTCAAAATTGGTGTATATAAGAATCTGATGTAAATAAATCCCTATAAAAGTACATTGTTATTGGTCATTCAAAAATAATAAATATGTAAATTTTGCAAATTTTTGGTTTTAAGTGATCATAAAATAAGATATAATTTGATTTACCTTGAAAATTGAAAATTATGAATTACTGGTGTTTCATTGCCTCCAAAGTTTCTGGAAAGTAATCATGTTACATCATGTTTGGAAACTCTTTTAAGGCTGATTGATAATTTGATTGGTTTTGTATTTTATGGATAGATTTATGGCAAGACGGAGACAAATTTAAAGTCCAACATTGAAGCCATTTAAGTCGCCATTCTGATATGGTATAAATGATTTGTTAAAATGTTTGGCTTCGAGGTGCTTGGAAATGAGGCATCACGTTACCCATGTTTAGATTTGGTAATTTCGAGAATCTAATTCTGAATCACCGGATTTTGAAACAAACTATGAAAAAAAAAAACATTTAAGAGATAACCAAAAGTGATTTAATGTTAATACATTTTTCACTACATCGTTCTTAGTTAAACAGTTCTCCTGTAATAGAATTAATACACTTTATAAAAATATCCCAGTATATTACATTTGTTTCGATTATAGTTAGGTTACCTTACCACACAAGTTGAAGGATATGTATAATCATCTTACCTATCGTGTCATATAAATTGACTTGACAACATTTCACTTGTTGCAAATTCACTATTTTAAAATTGTATTACGAATTGAATGTATAATAACTGGACGTGTACTTCAATAACATTTCAGTTTATGTACAGTATGTTCGGTTTAATTATGAGGTAGCTCACAGGACAGTTTCTTTCCACTTGTTTCGGCATCCAACTTTACTCGCATTATTCTTCTTACTCTTTATGGAATTCTAAGAAATAGATTTCATCGTAACTTTTCCATTTTCAATGACTTTCCCTGTGGTAAACTAGAAGTAGGAAGGATAGTATATAGAACGGATCTTGCTAATGGCTCCTGTAATTCCCATCGAGGTGTCTCTACTGTTTGACTGATATCAGCATGGAAACAGCTTTTGCTCTTTTCCAGAAGGATGTGTTACGATAGCCTTGTAGAGAAGTAAAACTTTGCCGGAATAAGGAAACGGTGTCGTCCTATACATTTACTAGCGTGATAAGTTATGTTAACTTAACAATATCCTTAGTCACGTATACCTTCAGAGACAGTCTATAGAAACCTGTCATGACGTAATAACTTCACAGTGACATGAGACACTGTGAAAGTTGAAGACAAAGAATGCAACTCTGTGCCAACTCTGAGGAACAACCTACTCAAATTATATCAAATTAGGCTTCAGAAGTCCAAAACACACTCAATCTTCCAGACAAAACTCTTTATTTTATATTTTATGTAAACCTAGCATTTGGTTGCTATAGTTAAATTTCTACCAAAATAATATTCATTATCGTTACATCTTAATAATATTATCTTCAAATTTCATATATTTACACTATTTCTTTCGACAATACAATTTCTCCAGTGAACCGTATGAAATTATACGTATGAAATTTAAGTGGACAAAACTCTTTATTTTATATTTTATGTAAACCTAGCATTTGGTTGCTATAGTTAAATTTCTACCAAAATAATATTCATTATCATTACACCTTAATACAATTATCTTCAAATTTCATATTTTTACACTATTTCTTTCGACAATGCAATTTCTCCAGAGAACCGTATGAAATTATACGTATGAAATTTAAGTGGACAAAACTCTTTATTTTATATTTTATGTAAACCTAGCATTTGGTTGCTATAGTTAAATTTCTACCAAAATAATATTCATTATCGTTACACCTTAATACAATTATCTTCAAATTTCATATTTTTACACTATTTCTTTCGACAATGCAATTTCTCCAGTGAACCGTATGAAATTATACGTATGAAATTCAAGTGGACAAAACACTCTATATTTTATTTTATGTAAACCCATCCCTTGGTTGCTATAGTTTTCATTTTACCAAAATAATATTCATTAACTTTATACTTTAAAACAAATATCTTCATATTTCCTGGAGTAATGTCAGCAGTACCACTGCACTTATTACAGTACATGAAGTGAGGCACACTTTCCGGTTTCTATATAAATCACTATTTGTATTCACTGGGTAATAAAATATCATGGTTTTGAGTTGAGTATCTGCAATGAAGACTCAAAATCGCCTTGGAACGATGATTTCAATGACTTAACAATATGACTACGAAAGTGTATAACAAGGACTAAAAAATACAATTATGCGAAAGAGATTGTTACTGACTTCTGCTGTTTTTAAATAAGTGAAATTTGATCTTCAAGTGAAGGTTGATTCATAATGAACCATTATAGAAATTTAGGGGTGTTATAAACTATATGAAATAATGGAAAGTGTATTTTTGTTTAATGAATAAACTATAAAATTATCCCAACTAAACAACGTACACACACTAATATAACAATTCATAGTTTGGAACGAAAGTGCTTTTGTTTTTCTCAGAATAATAACACGTTGACACTCAGCTAGAAGAGTACAATTCTGTAATAATGTGAAGTGTAACGTTGTGCTATTTCCTCGAGGGATGATGCATAGTTAATGACACCCCTAGAGTTCATTTCCAGAAACTACAATCTCCCGTAAGCACAAGTAATTTTTATAACAGAAATTAAACACCTTATACTATAATTAAGTGTGTATTAATGCTGATAATAATTAATATCCAGTAGGCCTACGTGGCATGAGTAATAACACATTTTTCTTAGTAATAGAATAAAACTAAAAACATAAAGTTACTGAATAATGTTGGATTGTTCGTGTTATTGATTGGTAGTTTAATCTTAGTTTTCTTTGTATAAAAGCTAATATACGACGTTTCAAGATTATATATCAACTATCATTTTCAATATTTATAGTATTTAAATGTAAATGTGATAAGATATTCTATTACCGAGACAAAAAAAAATCTAAACTTAAGAATTATTGAATACGAAAACGCGCAATTCGGTTTAGTAGATAATTTCAAAAATCGAATATATTCCTTCCTAAAATTATATATTTATTGGGAAGAAGCAGATAATACATTAAAAAATAATTGAAGACCTCTTTTATAAACCTAACGTACAATTATGTCAGACAGAACAGTATAGAAATAAGGCCGTTAAGTCTTCCATTAATGAAAAACATAATTCAAAATTGAAAATAAATATTCGTCTACTTTAAGTAAAGTTGACATTTATCGGTTAATTCTCAGTAAGGCGTCACTACAAGGTCTAGAACTAATTTCCTGAAAGAGGGGTCAAAAGGTTACAACATGATAAAACTGGTAGATAACTATGTGTTTGTGCAAGGCTCTTTGGTTAATTTACTTGATGTTAATATTTCTTTTATTGTTTTGATATTATTTTGTGGACTGTGGTTTTTCCTGATTACGTTTTTACGTTTGTATAGTTACTTTGAAAACTCAGGTTTAGTTTTGACCCGGGTTCTTTCCTTATATTATTAGTTTTAGCTTTAGTTAATATCAAGCAAAGTTGTTGTACCATTTTATTTACTCAACATACCCCATCGAGCCATTACACATTTATGAGCTCGTTGTTCTAACTTTATCACCCCCCCCCCAAATAAAAAAAGTTTGTTTTGCTTGCGCTGCAAATCATATGTTCGTCACTTTTGTGGCGTCAATAATGTTTAAAAACTTTGTTTTTATGAGGTTTTTTTTTTATTTATTTAAGCTAAGAAAAGAGGTGGTTATTCTGGAAGAGTCAAATAAGTAATAGATTACTTGTTTTAAAAAGGTTAAAACTTTAGCTCTAGAAATTTCATAGCTTAATGGTCATTGCGTGAGTATAAGTGTTGTACCGAATATATTCCTTTGAAAGTTTACCTCGATATACCGTTTAGAGTTTACACCTAAGTAAAGTTTAGAGGCCCGTTGCTTGTATACCGTCATGGTTGCATTCTCTTCTAGATCGCCTCTAGAGATCAATTATTATAGTGAATTGCGATTTTGACAATCCCAACATCATAGCTGAATCTAGAGTTATATCCCTCGTTTATCGTTTCTATCAAGTCTTTTGACCAAATTTTGTTCTCTACCTGCCCTAACGCTATTAAAGTAATCGATAAGCATCTGTGATATACTGTTTTCTACTCCCCCCCTTTTTCCAACGCAATGATAATTGATAAGTTTTTCACTTTCAAACAACAAAGGGAAAAACATTATACAGCACAGAAACAACAAAATAATATTTTGTATCATGGACATAGGTTTTAATTAATACAGGTTCACAATAATAATTAACTAACATTTTTCCATCTTTTTCCCAATAGTCAGATGTCAAGCTTTAATTTAATGACTTCTAAGTTACATGGGTCGCAAGGAACCACTGAGGCTTTATTCTTTAGTTTTCTGTATTGTCTCTAAATCCAAGTTCCATCCATACTCGTGACATTTCACATATCCGGAGGGAAATCATATCTTTAAGTTTGTATATTAGCAATATAGGAAGTTTAACTTTCTGCTGTTTGCTCTAATGATGATTCATAGTTAATAAACACCTCTAGCGTTTACTTCCTGAAACTTCAATCTATGTTTCAATAGTCAATTAAGTTTGTGTCTGAAACACTTAAAAATTAAGTTTGTGTTTTTTAGATGTAATACCTGGAGCGCCGGATGGAATTAAGATTGAACTGTGCGCAATCTTATCGTAATATAAAGATAAACTTATAACAAAGGCAAAATATATATTCACATCTAAACAACCATTTGTAGAAAACCGAAATTGGTTATTTCTACATAATAATACTTTTACATAAACAGAAGGTAAATCACTACTTTAAATTGAAGTTATTGAAAACAGCCAATCGTTGTTTTATTATGTTGTTATATAATTTTTATGATTTTTATAAATTATACATTGATTACTTAAAAACTTTCTGTACTATTATTAAGAACGCTTTCAAAACTCTGCCTTTGTATCCTTGAAGTAGTTTGTACCTCTAAATTCATCTCTAAATGGACCATTTTTTATAAGAATAAAAATAATTCAATAATTATCTTAGTGACAACCTTCCCCCATTTCAAATAGCATTGGGCTGACAAATGGCAACAAAGTATCAAATGTACAAAAGTTATCTGTTTTTAATAATATCTTAATATGAAATTTTTGCTTTTTTCTGTCACTTTTACATGGACTTTATTTTCAACAAAAAGAATCAAAACATGTCCTTAGACTGATTACGGCATTTGAAATTCGGGTGAATCTAAATTTTTTCGAGTGAGTAAAGAAACTAAAAAGCAATTTAGATAGAAGTCAAATTTTAGGAAACTTATTTTGGCGTTTAATTAACTTGTTTAGTTTCTACGAAATAATAATTTAGTAGGCGTGATATTTAGAACAGTAATGTGTCATTATTAAGTTTCCTCTTTTTTTATGTCGAGAAAAGAATATTTTTGTGTTACAATAGTTCTTTCTACAATACAAAAACAAACAAACTGATCTTATTTTTGTTATTGTTTCATAATTATTTTGTATCTGATTCATCTTATTAGTGTCCGTAGGTAAAACAAGGACTCTTATAATATCGTCTGTAAGTCGCAACCAGTCAAAACAGGCGAGATGATAGATCCTTAATATTTCAAAATTTGTATTTATATTCTCTGTATTGTCTCACAAAAGAAAAAAATATAAGACTAAAAAAAATCTTCGGGTAGTTAAGTGGTAAGAACTATTGAGTTATTAGGAATCTTACAATATTATTTGACGAAAATATCATTGTTGGCGCTAGGCCAAATTTACAGTGTCAGATATATAATTCCTTTCCTCAAACTTTAACACAGCATGAGTTACAAATCTGAATATATATATATATATATATATATATATATATATATAATATTTAGTGCGTAATCATATATTATAATTTTTTTGGTATGATGGATAAAACTTAATACAAAATGAAAAAAAAAAGAAAAAAAAAAAAAGAAAAAAAAAATGCGTAACGTATAAGTTTTTCAAACAATTATTGTGAGATATGCGACAAACAATTTAATAGACATTATAACATGGACTGCATTTTAATTTATTTCTTTTTACGAGGGTCCGTCAGTAAAACCAAAGCCCCTTAGGGGCCTATAAGTTCACGGGCGTGTCTGTTTGTTTGTACAATTTAAACTGCCGCTTAAAAGATTTTGACTTTTTTAAATAACCACGTAAGTAGGGGGCCTATATGCCTTATCTGTGTAGTGCAGTTTTAGCACACGTTTGATCATTTTATATTATTATTCTTGATGATTTTAATTTAATACTACAATATTGGAAATTTTATGAAATTACATAAGAAAATGTATAATGTTTGGTGGACTAAGCCTCCTTTATTGCAGAACAATCTTCAGCCTTCGGGGGTTTCAAACTGAATACTCTAAACGGTGGTTTGATATTGTTGTTTTATACGTAATATTATATTTTCAAAGAATTCTACCGCCACCTTCCACCCCACTGAATTACGATTTACTCAATAAGTGATGTATAAACAATGCTTTTTTTTTTCACTCACCCATCAACAAAACAAAACGTAACCTATTCCACTCTTCACACAAATTTCAGTTCGTTAGTTCTCAATCGAAAAATGAAATGAAATTTTTGACGCTGTCTTTGGAAAGTATGTTTGTATATTTTAATAAGAAGGTGAAATAAAACTGATGAAACTGAACGTCTCAGCGTTTGATTAAAATCGAGCATTTATTGATAACTCTAAAGGTTCAGTTTTTTTTTTGACAATTATTATTCCTAAACCTTAATATTTATTACACGAATTTTGTACAAGGGTCGTGTTCATTAATCTTCACATTTCACTAAACTTTGAACTTAACCGGTAGGAACGATTTTTAGGAATTCCGTATGTTATAACACCCTCCCCCCCCCCCATGACCAGTTATTGTTTTTTACGATAACTTAACTAAAATTTTTAGAAACATTGTGATCAATTAATTTTATTTTGGTCCTTAGAGGTTACACTTCAGCACATTTTGAGCAAATTATATGAAAATCGCAACTTTGTGTGTCATTCTAATGGCAGATAACCTCAAATATTAGTTATAAAACTTTTGTTTTGTTTTTAATAGTCTCAGGATATGGCCAAATTATTCGCACCCACATAAGATATATGGATCAAATCTGTCCTCGCCTTTGATCACATACGACAAACGACACTTGTTTAAAAAAATCTCAAAATAGATTTAACCCCCAAAACAGTATCCATTTCATTTACTAAAGACCTAAGCTTTGTGTATACTAAGTATATGTAGAGAGAAACAATGAACTTCCAAATTTCCTTATTATGTTTTCCAAAATTCATAAAAAATATTTTGTTCAAAAAGTTTAGATATAGTTTTTATTTAAAAGACGATTACGTATTTCTATCTATTGGATATAAATCAAATATCTTCATTGGTGAAAGCCCAAGGGAAAATTATTCTTCAGAGTGATAAAAGGAATTTTCAATTTGATTAAAACGCCAATTAAAATTTATAAAATGAATCACTTATAATCAACATCAATTAGTGTGATTGGAGAACCTATACCCGAGAGTGTAGTCTAATTGTATTTATTGATTAAAATACAAATTGTAATTAATGAAGTAGATTTATATACAAATCAAACAAATTGTACAAAAAGGTTACACACCCATCTAGAAAACCACATAGGGCCTACTAAAGAAACAAAAACAATATTTATATAAGAGAAAACTGCATACAATTTTTTTTTTTCCCTACATTAAAAAAATATATATTTTAATATGTAAATCTATACTTGCTTTTATATTTTAAAATAGTATTAAGTTAATTTTTATTACAAACTAATATATATATATATATATATATATATATATATATATATATATATATATATATATATATATATATATTAGTATTTTTTCGATATTAGAAACTCACACAACCAAGATTTGAAAAAGTAGTTACATTATGAACTGGGATCATTTAAACTTAATATTTACGAACGTTGCATTAAACAATTCACGAAGAGGTGAATGTTATTTGTTTGAACTTTAACAAAGTAAATGTGGTCATTGGTATAACAAAAATATAATATGGTTTATTATTTTACAATATAAAGTAAATGGTATCCTTACGTCTAAAACGTTAAAATAAATTTAACTTTTAAAATTTGGTAACATTGTGTGTTTATGATTATGAACGTATTTTAAACATTTATGTTCTTAGCATTTCAACACAGAGTTAAACATATTTCTAGATTTTATTCAGCTTGTCATAAACTTCATAAACGTCGATTTCGAAAATTCTTCAATTTGTCATTATTGTCAAAAATTCTACCATATAGCTAAGTATTTCTTAATCCTACGAATTCCGTCATTTGGGGCTAAAATCTGTAATATAAGAGAGAAATGTGGAAACAGTAAAATTGCATATGCTGGCATTATGAATACTAGAGTTGTTCTTAACAATAATCTACGTATCTTTCAACAAGCTTAAATGTGATAATTACAAACGAGCTAATAAACTGGCGAGATTGTTTTGTTGTTAGTCGTGAATTAAAATATAAAACCCTATTTACCTATCTTCACTACCGTATAATAAATCAGTCTCTTGTAATCTCTTACATATACCCACTGCACTTAGTTCAGTGGGTCAAAATATCGAAGTCAATTATTGTTTAGCGAAAATGTTTTCTTGAGCTCCTTTAAGACAAATAATGTGATATAATAGGTATTTCATTTGTTGTCTGTTCAGTGTTGTTCAGTCCAAACTAGTCAACAAACATTTAACCCAATTTATAGATCCTAACCCAGAAATTTCGTGATAGCTTCCGTTAAAGTTTTTTTTTTAAAGACAAAAATACAGTTTAATTAAAATTGGCTTCTAAAGTGACCCCCCCCTCCGAGTAACGGTTGTAAATTTCGAGAGTTTTTGGTATAGCAATCATTCATAGCTCTACCGATTTTGTTCACATTTCGGTAAACTATGGAGATTAATTATCTAAAGACGTATACGAAATTTTGTGAAGAACATTTATTAGTGAGGAAAAAGTGACAACATCGAAAAAAAAATCTTAAAATTCAATTTAAATAATATAACATTTGTTTAGTTTGTGGAAGAAGCGATGAAAGCTTTGACTCTATTTTATTATAGTTATATCATTAACAATATATATTTTAAATGACAAAAATGTGATGAGGGAATATTTATAGCAACATATCTACCATTAGAAATACATGGTTAATTTCTCAGTAATAATTGTTGTTAAATAGTAGTAGTATGAATGCTATTTTTGGAACTTGTTCAATTTTTCCTACGATATGTATGTGACAAAGTCTTTTGCACAATTTAATATTAGACACCCACTAAAACTATCTCCGTTAAAAATTGTTGTTACAAATTTAATTTCACTGTATATTTTTTGTAATATAATACTCTTAGTTCTCGATTTTAAAGATTGATTGTTTCAAAGAAATTCTTAAAATTAGGTAAACATTAGTGTAAAATATTTCTAAAACTCTTCTTTTTTTCTTTTTTTTTTTTTTCAGTATATAATTAAGAACCGCAAAAATTCAGCATTGGTACAAATTGATTATTGAAGACCATTTATGAAACGATTCAATGTTTACGTACAAGTTTTGCCTTTTCATTCTTTTACATTTTTAAAATCGGTAAGAGTTTTGAATTGTTTAATTATTTTGTTAAATATTCAAAAATAATATTACGTTTTCTTATGACAAATAATATTATAAATTCGTTATGATAATTCTACAATTCATACTTACACATTTAGTGAACTAGTGAGCTTTTGGAACGTGAAACTTAATGTATACTACATATACTATTTTGTCAATATAATCTTATATTTATATATTTCCCTAAAAATATTTATCAAATTACGCAGGTGACATAATCTTACTTCAATTACTACATTTAATAGACATTCTACAAATATTAAAATCATTTGCTGGAAATCTTTCTATGCAATTGACTTGGGGAAACAGGGCGACAAGAAAGTATCTCATTAAATCCAATCAAAATGTTAATGCTGTTTAAGCAAAGCAAAGTACATACAAGTTTATACCGCTTTTTATTTTGTAACAAAAAATAAGTATTCTCTAGTTACATTAATTGAAGAAACTAATGGTTTTATAATAACGTCTCTGGGTGCACAAATGCAGGAACAATGACAGAATGGGTTGATGTTGTCAGGTGCAAGTCCTGAGGGATAATGAGAATGAGACCCAGTCCCCACGTGGTGGCGAAACCTACGCCACTAGCGGATTTATAAGGAAGGTCAGTAACGGTAGGAGATCAATACCGGCGGAGTTGGTTACGTAGTTCGTCGTTTCTCTGTTAGAATGCGCGACAGGGTTTTCTGATATTTTACTACACATGTCGGTATTTTTCTACAGATTCCTAAAGTAAGTTGTAGATTTAGTATATTGTTATACTAATATTTTAGAATCATCAACATATGAACTAGTTATTGCATGTAGTGGGTTTTGTATTATAATTTTAATTTATTAAAGTTGTTACAAATGTCTACATACACGAACAACAGTGAATATATTGAATGATTTTTTTTAAACTCACTACCTATATTATAAAAATGGGACGAGATATACAAAATATGTTCTTAGGATACACATTTTGGAGATATTATAGATAACCTATTTAAAATATCCAAATACTCACTGTCCCTTTCCATTCCACCAACCCCAACTCGAAAATGTGTAATGGACACAATATGTGACACAAAATGTGATACGTAAAATAAAAGCACTTTTAAAACCATGATCTTCTGTGTTAAAAATAATAATAATAATAAAAAAAATACAATCGGCCAACTAATTTTACCTAATTCCATATTTTTGAATTGGGGGTGATGGAGGGGGGGTTTGATTTTGTAAATAGATTATCTAAGGTTCCCTCTAAAGGTGAAGAACTGTAAGGAGAACAGATATTAGCGGTGGTGGTAAGTTTAAAAAAGTTAAAAAACTTTGTACTTTTTTTTAATAATTTTATTTTTTAATTTTTGTCTGCAATATTACCTAAATTTTATATTTTTCATGAATTAAGTAAGTCTAGAATATTTTTATATGTCATTTTCCTTGATTTTTGAGAACTTCTTTTCATTAAGTCTGAACTTCCATTAGTTACAATTAACATAGATATTGAACTACCCCCAACAATAATTAATTTAGTTTATTAGAAAAGGTATGCTAATTGGAGATTTCACAAGGAGTGTGTGTACTTTACATATTTTTTTAAATGGAGGGGGATAGTTTTTGATTTTGTAAATTCGTTTTCTAAGATTCCTACTAAAGGTGAAAAACTTTTCCGAGAACAGATATTTGCATAGGTTGTAAGTTTAAACCAAATACCCGGTATATCTTATGAGTGTAACACTCCTCTCATCGCCGGCCATTTTTTTTCAACATTGTTATACAAGTAATTTGATAACCATAGTTTATGTCTTGTCGTAGAGCTAATTTAAGTGTTTGGTCCTAATATGGGAAAATCTGTAACAATTGAGATCACTAAAGCGGAATTTTATTAACGTCCAATCTACTAAATATCATTTATGTTTCAAAATTAGCTAAACATATCAGTTCGACAAATGCAATAAAATAAAGAAATTCTACTAAATTTATTACTTTTTCCAAACTTTTTTAAAATACACAATTAACATTGGCACGTTTTCAGTAATTTATATACTAATATGCAATAATTGTTAGCAGGCAGTTTTGAATGAATTAGTTTACTAGAAACAAAGGCAACTCGGTTTTGTGGTACTTACCTAGATCCATAATACAAGCATATCCTCTAAATGTAATGCCAAAAATAGTTTTTTTGTGGGTTGTAGAAAATGCTAAATTGTATTGTTAGATCAAGAAATCTTAACCAGTAGGATAAGTTTGGTTAATATATTTCTTACTCAGGTTTTATGAACCTACTAATAGTGTATATTACCACTTTCATAACGTCGGCTAGGCCCTTTAAAGCAACGTAGTTGTATTTATAGTAAAAAGGCTTCATTTGCTTCGCTGGTATCAGTATTTCGTCTCTTCTGGTCTTGATGTCCACATATTTGAAGAAGCATGCACTTGTTATGATCATATCGGTGTTTTGCCTCTTGCTGACTCCTAATTTACGAACATCACATTTTTGTTGTAAGTTTGAAATTTCATTTTTGTAAGAAAATTTCGTTATTTTTTATTGTAGGTACCGTTACATGAGAATTATAATATGCAAATTGTTATCCAATTTAGTGTGTTATAAGTTGAATTACACAGAAGATATGAAGAAGAAACTGTTTTAAATTACCCCAATTATTGACTGTTTCAATTAGCTTTTTCTTAATTTCAATATGGTTTTATATGTTTAGACTATTCCTGTTATACCGTATCTAACGTACCTATCTTACGTTTTGTGGCTACTATCGTACTTACGCGCAGCCGAGACTGACGACAACGACGATGGACGGACGCCATGTTTCCCGAAGCTATGAAACGTGAAGATCAATAAAAAAAACAGAGATCGAAAGTTTTGGCGATTGCCAAACATGACCTATAATTCGTATAATGGACAAGTAAAATTGGACTAGACATATAATCCTTTTATATTTTATCCAGTAAATAAATGTTTAGTATCGGTCTATTAGATTTGTTTATTAGGTGGATTTCGATTTGTGTTAAAATGGAAACTTTGTCTGTAGACGTTACTTGGTTCAACTACTCTATGAAACTTTAATAACAATATAATGTAGCCTGTTTAAGATAGAGGTGAAATTTCTAGTCTATACTTGAATATGCACAATCTCAATTACTTCTACAAACTCAGTTTTCACACAAATTTTATCTAACTCATACGAACAGTCCTGCCAGACGACCTAATTGGGTTTAAAAATTACTTTATCGTAGGATGTTCTTAAATTACATATTTAGATAAAGAAACATAGATCAGAGCAAGGAGTTGTTAAGTTCAAACAGTTCTTACTATTTGTTCTTATCTTTTCCAATTATTTTTGTACATAAAATATGGTTATTTTTGTTTTCAGTTTTTTCTGTATAGTGACTTAATGACAACAAATATAAACAGTTATACATTTTAAAATTATATTAAAGAATAAATTGTGAACTAAGAACATCACATCCGACAATAGCAGACTGACGAAGTCTTGTGGTTTGCTAAGTGAGTGTTTTCTCTCTAAATACATTGTGAGTTGGTTCTGTTGTGGCGGCAGAGATCGCATTATGCCCCCCGATATGTGTTCATTTTGTCCGGTCAAGAAACATCCGCCCAACAAGAAACTTGTTCGCTTTCATTCGATTGTGGATACGTTTTCGATATCAGAGTACAATTCTGCAGTTCATAGGGTAAGTGTTAGTTATTATATTCTGTAATGTAATGTTCAAACATTATTATTATATAACTAAATTAAGTTAATGAACTAAACGAATCTGTTTAATTTATTGTATAACAAGCAAGAATAAATAAATATTAGCTTCACTGGTGAAATGTTTTAAAATTAAAACAAAATTTCTTAGACATAATACTTTTAATATATCATACACGTTTCAACGACAATATCGTCATCTTCAGTAATGCATGAGCTACAATAATCAGCTATAACTTGTTTATTATACGTCATGCATCACTGAAGATGACTACATTGTAGTTGATACGAGTTTGATTTAATAAAAGTATTAATTGTGAGAAATCGTGATCAAGTAATTTAACAAGAATTGGAAAATAAACACTGTAATTTTTTAAACTGTATATTTTTACGTTTAAAGGTACAAAAAACAAAAAAAAAAAATCTAAGGTTTATTACGTCAACTTGGCATATAGTAGGCCTAATTAGACAAACATCTGATTCAAGTTTAAAATGTTTGAATCACCCCCAAGTTCTGAGAGACCAAAACCATATTTAAGACTTATTGAGGTAGCTACTCTTATATGAAAAAAATGCTCAAATTAATGTGTGGAGATGCAACCTAACCTAACGTATACCTACCATAATTCAAATCTTTGTCTTACTTCTTAAGTAAAAATTTTAACACGAGGGTTCATAGAAGCAATCCCTCACTACAATGGAGATTCCCGAAAACCGTGTATCTTAAGTAATAACAAAGTCAAAAGTGCTGGGGGAGGGTAGCTAGCCTGTATAATATGTCCTATCCTTGCTAACATTAATTAAATTCATGTATCTTTTCAAAGTTTCACAATACATAGTAATATTGAAAAAGTTATGTATGGCTTATAGATTAAATTTTTCTTTTAATATAAAATCAGGTTTGGTACAACCTGAGCTTATAAGCTTTTCAGTCTGCATATAATCGTATTAAACTGGACTAAGCTACTTTCATCCGATAAACTAATCAGATAGGAAAATAGCATTCAGTAACTAAATATGAGAAAATTTATCTTTTTGTAAAATAATCACTATATATGTCTGATTTGTACAATCCATTCCCGAGAATATTATATGTGCACTGATCATGACACCAGAGCATCGTTTGAGAGTGTATTTTCGTTTTCAAATTTTTGTTTCTATAAAGTAATTCAGACCACTTGTCGCCAAAATTGTTATGACCAAACTGGGTTGAGCCAAAAACTTGGGTAGATATTTTAAAATGTAAACATATCTCAATTTATGCATCATTTTAAAAGTTTTTGAAAATCAAACATGTTGTGTTAAATGTGTTTCCTTTTATCTCACCATTTCAAAAATCGAGGTCGAAAATATCTGAAATAAATAATTTTATGTTCAACTGAACTAGATCTAGGTTGTATTATATATATATATATATATATATATATATATATATATATATATATATATATATATAATAAATAAACAAAAATCAGGGATCACCATTATTTGACTTTTAAAATGATGATAAAAGAATTTTAGATATTCTAGGCCACTTTATCTTTACAGATATTTTAGGCCGCTATTTTGAAAAAGTAAGTAATGAAAGAAATGTTCAAACTTTTTGTTTTTTAAAATGTTCAAAAATGATGTAATATTTAACTTATTGTACATTTGAAGATCGCTAGAAACAGACGTCTGCGCTTTATTATTATTTTTTTTGTACCCCCACCATCTCATTATTCATTTGTAAATTAGTATGGTCTTTACTTACCATACATCATCTCAATCTTATCACAATTCAATGATTAATTCATCATCTTCAGTTATTACACGACAGTTAACCACAAGAGACATGGACAAAGATTCATGCTGATGTAGCCATGCTTCTTACCTCTTCTTTAGTAATTAAAGACTCGAGTTTGGGAAGAACTGTAAGTTTTCGTATAAAGTGTTGCGTATTTACACCGTTTACAAATTTCATAGCAACATATTTTTATCTCGTATTTACCTACATTTAATCTATCAGCATAGCGAGATTGATATCCCACTTAATCAAACCAAATTCGATACATATCATCGGACTCAAGAAGTTACGTTGTTATGAAACGCGCAACGCTGACAAACTCAGAAGTACTTTTTTGGATCCAACCACAAATAGTAGTTACTAGTTTTGAAAATCCCTGGTGTGGAGCAAATCAAAGAAGACATATATACGAAAGTTTATGTAGATTGAAACTAATGCCTACATATGTTGAGATTGCGTTTACTCCTTTTTGAGTAAAACCGATGAAAATCCTTAAGTTTGAGTAATTGCAGTCAATAAAAATTTATACTAAATTAAAAATTATATAATTTACGAAAAAATCAATGGCCGAAAAAAATGATGGTACTTTCCACCCATTTTCGGGCGAAACACTTCCCTTTTACTTACGAAAGTTTTTGAGTTTGAACAATTTCAGTCACTATAAAAGAGTTAAAATACGCTAACGTTTTCCGAGCTTATGGAAAAAATCTTCGCCCATAAAAGCTGAGCTGGCTATTACTCCTTTTTTTCTCTAAAAATCGCTCTTAAGGTGTAAAAGGAGCTACTCAGTTCTTTGTTATGGTTGCGTTATAGTAAAGAAAGTAACCCTTTCGAGTATTTACGATTTTTGTTTAAACTGGATTAGTTAACGTTCCAACATTTTAAAAATTACTACCTTAATGGCGACTTTTGGCCTCTAAAGGGATGAAATCACCCTCACTCTTAGTAATTCTGATTTTTAGTAACCGTCGTGAAGTTTAGTGTAATTTTACTTTTATTCCACTGAATTTCCTAAAAAAAAAAAAAAAAAAAAAAAAAATTGTATTCTTGAGGGCAGCATTTAGCCCGAAATAGGATTTAAGTTACCTGAATGTTGCGTTTTTTTAATCTATGTAAAATTCTGATTGATGGTATGACTTGGAATATTGTTTCATTGAGGAAGACAATTTTATTTTTGTAAACAAAAAACACTGGTTGGTTGATAAACGATTTTTTTTTTCGAAGACAACAATAATTAGGACTACATTTTTCTAAAACAATTTGGATATATCATTAAGGTTTTTGCTATAACCTAACTAATACAAATAGTGAAGCCTACTTGTGTAATGATTTTTCCATTTAAAAATACCTCAGCTGATTTTTTGTATAAATGTCAGAGCCATGCAAAATGCAAAACCCTTTAGGCATGAAATCGTTTTGGAAAGTAATTTTAATGAACACCGAACACTCTTATTATGTTCTCAAAAGCATACTTCACAATAATTAGCCATCCAGCAGAATTATACTAACAAAAAAAAATCAGAACGTACTAAAAAATCCTGCACGCAACACAATCCCTCACTGTTATGTTAAAACAAGGAATCGTTTGTTATCCTTTGTTCTGTTTTTTACAAAGTTTTGAACTAATTATCCTTGTACCAACAAAGCCTATAAGTTTACCTCACATCACTTTCACCCCTCAAGGGAACGTTTTAATACCCCTGCTCTAGATGAGGCATTACCCGCTGTAATATCTCATGGCTTATACTTTATCCAACATTTATGCAACAGTTTAAGTCTGAATTGATAAACTTTTGTTATAGCTGTTGTCATATTAGCTAACCTAATTACTTATAATTGGGAGTTTCTTTTTAAAGGTAAAAATATGTTTTTGTCGTGTTTTAATAAAATGTTTATGTCCACATAAATTATAATGGAAAAAGTAATTATGCTTGTTTTGAGATTCTCCGAGTATTTTTGGAGTATTTTTTATCTGATTGATTTTGGTATGATGTCCGTATATCTTTTTGAGTTTGTCGTCTCTCCGTCTATTGTATATTCAGTGCTAAAATATCAAACATGTAGGCCGATTTTAATACAATTTTATATGTGGGGATATATTTTAGCCATATCTCGTTTTTTTCCCATTTGTTATATAATTCAAAATCGGAGTTAATAAAACACAAAAAACACTTTGTTAATATTTTAATCAAATTTTGATTGTGTGTAGTCTCGACAAATCCTAACTAATCGTTTTGTTCGTAGTCTCTCCCAAAATGCCTGATCGGGAGTTGTAGGTAAAATACGAAAACTTTGGCTTTACCGATTTAAAACTGATTTCATTCAAAAGACAACTAATTTAACAACTCAGACCTGTTGGAATATCGAAAATAAATAATATTACAGTTCAGGACTGCCAACATTGAGGGATATTTTGTAATAAAAAAAATTACAATGAGAATACCTTTATGGCCAAGCAAAGGAAGTTTAGCTTTGTTGAAATATACACATATTTTTTTCATAGTTCTACGAATAATTTTTAGTTAGTTTTTAATTTCGTGTGTGAGAAAGTTTGTGCAACACTTTTGCTCCGTTTATTTAAAATAAGGAAAACATGGATTTAACAAAACAAAACTTTTTCCTTATTTTAAATCCATTTTCCTTATTTTTGAATATCGCCACAATGCTCCTTGGACATTTTTCAACAATTGTGATTTTTGTAGAATTGCTTTGGAAACATTAAGAATTTGACTTTCCTTTGCATGCACTTCTTCGTATTAATATAATTGAGTATTACAAGTTTGAGTTCTTCAGCTTGAAATATTATCGAATGTTCCTTCATACAATATCCATAGGAGATGTTATTTACGAAGATAACAGCACAGTGCCATCTAAAGCAAGGACAGACTTCCTAAAGAGTTTTCTTAACTAATTGAAATTAAAGTTTTGGTTAATAAGTTAAAGCAGTTAATATAATCGTAATTTTGCGGTAGAAGAATTTCTTCAGGTCACATTGACAGCTTTTAATTTTACACATTTGTTTTATATGCATATATGTATGTGTACACAACTGAACAAATGGCGGGGATGGGTTCTGGGGGCGGAGAAAGTGCGTTAGCCTCGCTTCCTATAAGTACACATTAAACATATTCACAGTTACATCCAGCGCTCATACATTACAATTGGATTGAGTAATAAATAAATGGTAAAGAAAGGGCTACATACTTTAACGCTTGCGCCAATATCATTTTCCCCCTTTTATAATTATTAGGATAAGTAGGTAAATACGTGTTTTAAAATAAATATTTCTTAATTTTCTAATTTGTGTCTCAAATTTTTATTTCCTAGGCGGGCGCTGAAGGAAACATTTTCCTGTAACAATTTTAAATTATAATTGACAATTGGCAAAGATATTCAGTTTTTCCTAGACTTGGATAAATAAATGAAACATAATATTAAGATAAAGAAGGAATATTTAATTGGGATAATAACTCAAATGGAAGTATAGATGTAATTGAAATAATACTTCATTGGATAAAATAATAATAATAAATAAATAAATACAATAACGAACAATATAAAGGGCAAAATTAATAAAACATAAAACAACCACATCTTTAAACTAATTTCATAAAATCCCTCGTATGTTAACCTCTCTTAAAAAATGGGGAAATTTAACATGCTAGGAAGACGAAGAAAAAATCCCCTCACTTCTTTTTTGTAATGAATTTTCTTTACTTCTTTTCTTGTAAAAGTTCCGACGATGAACTTTTTCGGTAGTTTTGTAAAAGTCGGTATTCAATCCAATACGCCTATAACTTATGTGACAACAGGAATAATATACATTTAATTTTAATCTTTCTTAGATCTAGTTAAACTAACTTCAAATTAGTTTTATCATTATAACTACGATACAACTGTTATTAAATTTCTAAAATATGCTGCTTTGGTAACGAATGATGAAATATTTTTAGCTTTAAAAAAACAAATAACTTATTTGTGAATTACTAAAGCTTCGTGTATTTTAAATGTTTGGTTAATCATGTTTGGTTAAGATCAAAATAAAATATCCCCCTTTCTCCAGACCAAAACGTTATCAAGTTCTCATTATGGTCACAAAATTATAATGAATGCTCAAATACAGTATTGATTACGTTTATGTTTCAACCCTCTTGTAAAGGAACTTTGCTCACTTTACTGCACTCCAAAAATAATCAAAGAAAGCGATTTCAAATACTGTTATGTTATGCTGAAAACAGTTAAAAGGATACCAAAAAATTGGATCTGCTTTGAAAAAAAAAAGATAAAACATACTGTAGTATTCAATTTGAGTATTATTCTGTTACTTCTGGCTTTACACTAATTTCTGCACGTGTCAGATGAAGTATATTTTAAAACAATATTTATTTAATACTAATATTTTCTGATATTATAATTAAAAACAAATTAATTATCCAATCTCTACAATGGAAACACCTATTCTTTTAACGTTATAAGAACAAACGTGAATTTGCTTGCAAAAGTATTAAAATAATTTAAAGGAAACATTCAGTACGAAATTTGTGCTTGCTTAGAAGAAGAGTTCAAAATTATTCATAAGAAATCCTACACTTTCCTTAAGGGAAAATTTCGCGTATAATATTTATGAGTTGGAAAAGTTTAGACAGCTATTGGAACCTCCAAGTTGTTCAGAATATCCTTTCGCCTTCCTGGAGACAAAATATTTATAATTAAGGCAGCTTATAATAGTGGAGATTTGGTTTTACTCATGATATTCATTTTTCCTTTTTTACTCTTGAACATTATATCAAAATCTGATAAAGGAATAATCTGTGTTAAAATTTACGTGATTGTAATAGTATATTACTTTTTGAATAGGCCCTAATAAAGTTTTTTTTTTTTTTTTTAATAAACCTTGTATATTTGTAGGTAGTGATTTTTCAGAAAATTTGTAGCAATATACTTTTCACTTTCAATTATCTAATAGTGCTTATCTCAAAATTCGAGACTATCCCCACTTTACAAAAATAAAACATATTTTATCTAATAGATTCCGTAGACGTTGATTAGAGTTTGATCAAATAATCTTCTTGTGGTATGAAATAATACATATTCGTCTTGTCTCAAAATATCGACAAAAACCCAATAAACGCATCTAGAGTTTTAAAAAAATTCCTTATAGTCAGCTTTATAAATTTCGATAAAATATCAATTCAATATTGATATTAATATATCAAAATGGCATGCAAATAGAAAATGCAAGGTAATTACATATTGTTTCAATTTACTTCATTGATGTCGAAGCAATTGTAAATATTTCGCTGTACCATCAATGTACAAATTTTGACTGTCCTAACTGGTAGTTGAACCCTTTACCCCCCCCCCCCCCAATAATGGTGAACCGCGATGTTCGTGGCCCAATAATTTGGAAGCTTAAATGATCTGATTAATGTTAATGTAATTTAAATTAATGCTAATATATAAGTGAAATGTAAGTTATATATAAAGTTTGAGAGAAAATCGCATTGAACTTAATAGTGTAACTTTTGTATAGATCATAATTTATTACATATTTTCGTGTCCTTATAAAACTCTGAAATTTCTTTATTTATAGAACTTGAAAATAAAATAGTAGTGATCAAGGAAGTTTTTTTTTGTTTTGGTCAGGTAAACCTTCGTTATAAATAGTTTTAGAAAAGAGTTTAAATTTAATTTTTCAGTAACGATTGTTAGATGCGTTTGACAGTAAATACGTAACTAACACGCAAATAGGACTTCATTTCGCTCTATAAAAAAACAAATTGGTTGCAAACAAACATTAATATTCATCACCCTTTCTATAACTAATTATGTAGTGAAAATAATATTATGTAATTGCCACCATTTGATTTGAATACTTTATATCGTAACTTAAAGAAAATTAAAGTTGAAGATAATATAACAATTTATCATTAAGTTTATTGAAAGCTCGATAAATAATATATTGCAATGAACGAATTCTACATTCTGGAGTGAATCGCGAGTTTCAATGCAAATTGATTGTTACTTTTACATTTCTATATCTGAATATATTCTTGGTCTTAGCGGTTTCAACACCTTTTCATTGTTATAAGTCTCGAGGGGAAATAAAATGGAATATTTTGCAGAATTCTCTGATTGGCGGTATTGTCCGATTCTTTTCACTCAACTATGGGGGTTGAAATTTGTGAATAGTGTGATTGCAGAGAGGTAATGATGAGAGAGAAACTAAGTCAAGAATTGATATTAAAGAGAATTGTAATGTTACAGAAATTTTAATCTATATATAACTTGAATAGATTGTTCTCACAGACGATTTTTCTGTTGATTTTTCTATTGCTATTTGATGTAGAGCATTAATTTTAATCAGGTTGTTTAGGGCATATTTTAATATGAATGTACCAAAATATACTGAAAGATATAGAGTACTAAGGAATATCTACATTTAGTATAAAATATCGTACAGTATACGTGGTGTTTATGGTTTGTTTGTTTGTTTTAGTCCCACTTCTGAACTCCAATTATCTTTATTTGACCTGGTACCGTGGTTTAGGTTATTTACTTTCATTTTTTACTAATAGAAAATCGCAAAAATTGATTTTGATGAATTACTGAAATTTAGTTTTTTTTTCTATTTTCCCCGATATGATAACTGTATAATGATTTTGAGGATGACATGTTTTATTTGGTACGAATTTGAGAATCAATTAAATGAAAATCTTTAGATAGTAGACATTGTTTACTTTGAATTAATTGAGGTATATCTTCGAAAATTTTAATAGAGATTTTATGATTTAATAATCAAATATGTTGCTTCCATACTATTTGTTTTATAGGCTCCGTGTATTTGAAACTTTTGGTTAGTGATAACTATTAAATTAATAGTTGGATTAATCAGTAAAATAGTGTTCGAGTTACTACACTATTTGCTACTTTTTAATTTCAACCCTCTGTCAAAAGACATGAGCTTCGACTTGGACATCAAAGTAGACTACAGTATTACGGAGCAAGTTTCTTAGTTAATTTATATTTAAACTATACAATTTGGTATTGTACAAAAATATTATACTTTTTTTCTCTTTTTTTTTTTTTTTTTTTTTTTTTTTTTTAATAAATGCATTATTCTTATAAGAGTTAATAAGAAGGTTTTTGCGATAATTTTGTAATTTAAAAGATGGTAAATTTTGGGTTGAATGTGTCATAGCAGACATGATGATAATATATCGTGGATTTTTTTGTTAAACCAACCTCAAAATGACATCCGAGTCATCTGTTAAGGAAATGAGTATTGCTATGATTTAAATTTTCAGGAAATAGACAACTGATTTGTAAGGTATATACGCATAGAGAATAGTTGATTGAGAATAGTTGAGAATAGTTAATAGTTGATCAATCAGAACTTTTAACTCAGGACAAATTTAGATATTTAACTTGTGCACAAAATCGTAATGATCGGTCGAATAGTTTTCAAGAAACATCATTTCGATTTGAACTCTCTTTGAAGGAACCCTGTTCTAATAAAATGATAAAGTTATAATGTGAAATAAAACAATGGATAATATTATCTCATCTCTGGCTCTGAAGGATAATGTATTTGTATTAATTAACTAATGCAAATTCAAACACTATGCGTATACAATTATATATAAAACTAATTTAAGTATTGAATACATGAAGGAGTGATTATGCAAGTAAATGAATAGGTACTCAAATATATTCATAACTCCAGGTAGTGTTCGAAACTTACCTCATATCTTATTTATGAAGCAAAGAAAGTTTCATTGAATTAGTAATCCTAGGACTTTCAGATGATCCTCTTTAGAAATAAAATGTTTATAAATAAAACAAGAGACATTAAGGATTGTGGGACCTTCAGTTAAAACTGTATGGAATTATGGGTTCAATAGAAACTGTGTCTGTATTTTTAGTTCTGTTTTAGGTTAACAATACAATAATAATGGACTATTATAATTTTTACCATGATTAAAATAATAAATCCACTACAATTAGTTATGTAATGTTATTAAAAGTCTGTAAAGTTAAAGTTTCTTTATCTTTTAAACATGCGTAATTGTATTATATTTTTTGGTGTAAATATAAAGTTTTAACCATATATTTTATTTCTTGTAATATATTAATTGTTTATAATTTATGTTATTTGTACCATTATCCAGAAATTATCTAAATAGTACGTTAAAAAAAAAATTTATATCCAAGTGAATGAGTTTTAGAGACAAGCGAATGGTGCAGTTTATTTGGGTCTGTTCAACTCCAGTTGATGACATTTAGTTTTTCTGCGTGTAACCGTATTCTTCAGTCTTCATTATTGTATCTGTAATATGTATAATTTTCTTAATGAAGTTGAACAGACATGCGTGTAGGCTACACCGTCATGTTTATGTGTGTGTGTATGTGGTAGAGAATTATATGAATGTTTCCCCACCATTTCCAATTTTTCCTCAAGTATTTATCAGTAGAAATGTCAAAATTTAAATTAACTGTTACAGATTGACGAATTATCGTAAACACTTTACTCAAAATTTCGAATGTTTTATTTGCTTTTTAAACGTAAGTTTAACATTATTTCACTACTACTTCCCGCTGTTTCTGATACTAAGTAAAAAAACTATATTCTTAAGAAGTGGAAAACAAAGAGTTTTAATATTCTTTTATAGTCTTCAGTTCAACAATTCATGAATAAAATACTATCTGCAAAGTATTTTATGGCTGGTTATATATCTGAAATTTGTGAATTTTTAAACTAGCTACAAAACGCGAATAAAATTCCTTTATTCTATTCCCTTTTCCCACCTTCTTGGAGCCCGACTCTTTTTGAACGGTTGTTGATAAACACTCTAAGCAATTTTGAGTATTTAATACATTTCGAAGATGAAAGTAATATATTGTTTACCTCAACAGTGTCTTCGAAAATGTTGTATACTTTGTGTATTTCTCAAGCTACATGCATATATAGATTACAATTTGATACCACGTTGGAAAATGTTTAAAACAAAACCTTTTTTTAAGGATACAAAAACTGAGATTACTGAGAAGAGTTGGTAGATACCTCACGTTGTTAAACTTCGAATGGAATTATGAATAATTTATTATCAAATGATATTTGTCTAACAGATAATGAACTTTAATCTTAAAACAATGATATGTAAATTATACGCAGTATAAAGGAAACTTATTGAGCATATACAAAGTAACATTTGCAGTATTCACTCAAAAATGTTTATACATTTTTCTACTCAATAGTAAAGAACGTTATGATGAGGTAATTAAGTCCCAACATTTCATTTAAAGTCATTAAACGATTATTACACAGTAAAATTACACAAATTAAACAATTTTAAAGATTTTTCAATGTCAAATAATGTTCGATTCATCCTGACCGGAAATGGGGAATCGAATGGCTCTATCCTGTAAATGTTAAATTGACCTTTTTGACAGAAACTATACAAGATATCATTTTTTTTTTTTACTAAATTTTTCTTGATACTTTGATTAGGGTTTTGGTTTTGTTACGAAAACTCAAAAAAAAAATAAATTTTTTTTAAAAATACATGCAATTAAAAATATTTCTTAGTATTTCGTTAAAACACCCGATTAAAAGTGTGGATCTTAACTTACATTACAAAAAATCATAAAGATGTCTTTAGTAGTTCCTGAGAAAATAGTGCATAAAGAATAAAAATCAAAACGTTCTGGAAATCGCATTTAAAGTTTCAATTAACTTAGACTAGCCTAATACAAATCATAAACCTGCTGAAGTACATTCCAGCTCCATATGCTGTTTAGTCTGAGTCTTCCTCTGCTTCGTAGTCGCCTTCCAACAGCCTTTTTGCTAATTTATAGCTTTGCCGGAACTTTTTCTCCAATTCGTCTGTAGCTAACTCTGCCTTTGCGATTCTTTCTTCGTCAAGTTTTTAAACTGCACTAACACAGTTCACTCCCTGAACAATGCCTAACTTTGCTAATACTTTACATCTAGCTATGTTTCCCAAATTAAATCAAGCTAAAACATCATACACGCTTAACTCAAGTGTATTGTTCATGACAAATCTCCTTTTCGGAACGCGAGACCAGATCATGTTTTTGAGCGACTCGCTCGGATTTTGTGTGCTACCATCTAAACTTGTCTAGAGAGGTCCTGGTGAGACTAAATCTTTAAAAATAGGCTTTATTTCAGACATGACATTGACAGGTATATGAAAATGTCGATCATGATTAAAACTTTCATTGTTTTCTTTTGCTTTTTGGAATTTGCACCAGCTACTTGCTCATTTTGGGCAAATACCATGCGTTGGCTCTTGATTACTGGAGCACAAAAGGAAATAAAACCCATGCAGCTTCTTTCATCTTTTGTAAGCTATCAATTTTTCGCCTATGGCAAGTCCATAGTAAATTGCAATTTGACAGCAACTCCAGTTTGACTAACACAACCACCTATTGTTTAGCCGTCGGAAAGTTCTTCCTTGCCTTTCTAACTTTTTAGCTTGAGTAGGCGAGTAGATATAGTTTTTTGGACTTGCCCTAGAAATTCTAATTTACCATTATAAAGTCAGGGCCATATGGTTTCAACTGTGACACAATATAGTAGGAGGCAATGTAGCCATTACCAAGATACATCTGGTACCTGGCGTTATTTATCGTTTCCACGGCTTGTTGCGACAAAACCACTGAAAAACTCTTCGTAAATTGCTTTACAAAAAGCGTTATAAACGGATTTGCATGAAATTGATTTTAAAATCAATGTGAGTACACATAGAATAAATTTTAGCAATAAAAAACTAACTAATATTCTGACCCCGGGTTCATCAGACCCCGTCTAAAGTCGCCACAATTCATTTAAAATAATTAAACAATTATTACAAGGTAAAATCTGTTGTAATTGTTGACTTACATATTAATTAATTTTAAAGATTTTATAATTTTAAGTAATGTTCAGTTCAAAGTTGGTGATCCTTACTAGAAATATATTGACAGCAAAGAAAAATATAATTCGTCTACATAAATATCTAAAATGAATAATTATTGTCTATACGCTTATTATATTATGGTATATAATATCAATAATTTAAGTTTAATTATTTATATCGTAACTTGAAGAAAGAAAAAAAGGAATGAAAATATAACAATGTATCATTATAAATCTACAGACATTGTGTTTATTGAAAGCTATAATACTTTGCAACGAATTGATTCTACTCTCTTGGGACCAATCGTGGGTTCAATGCAAATTCATTGTTATTTTTAAAATTCTTTTTTAGCAAATATTCTTGGTTTCAGTGGTTTCAATTCCATTTCATTGTTATACGTCTCGAGGGGAAATAAAAAGGAA
The DNA here is from genome assembly GCA_963513935.1 of Aphrophora alni. Classification (NCBI taxonomy): domain Eukaryota; kingdom Metazoa; phylum Arthropoda; class Insecta; order Hemiptera; family Aphrophoridae; genus Aphrophora; species Aphrophora alni. The sequence goes on from OY740767.1 coordinate 35,117,156, forward strand.
TTCTCTGATTGACGATATTATCCGATTCTTATCACTCCACCATAGAGGTTGAAATTTGTGAATATAATTGGATAGAGTAATTATGAGAAATAATTAATAGGTCAACATTTCATATTAATATTTATTATAAATATATAACAAATGAATATTCAAATTATATATATTTAACTCAAAACAGATATAATAACTTGAACGAATTCGCGGTACATATCTTTTCGGTTGATTTGTTTACAGAGTATGATAGTAGAAATTTCAACGATTAAAGTCACCCTATTCGAGTTTAACTTGACCTCTTCAGGCATGGCCCTAGTTTTGAAAAGTCGTTAAAAAAATTGATCGTCAAAAACTTAACTTTTTAAGTCATCGTTGTACTAAATGTTAGAATACAAATACAATATATATATATATATATATATATATATATATATATATATATATATATATATACATATATTTACAAAGGCAGTAAGTTTTTTTTCAACTATAAATTAAAATGTAATAAAGGTATTTGTTAATAGAAGATTAATTTGTATATTTTATGAAAGATTTACACGTGAAAATACGAAGTTTTTTTAAAATATTTCGATATTAAGAGGATATAATATCGCATTTTGATATTTTTATTGATTCAAGGAATTGACGAATGACTTATCTAACGTAAACCCTGCGTATACATTGCAAGTAGCTTTCTCGTATATTCATGTGCAGAAAAATACGAATATAATATACTGATATGAAGCTAATAATACTAAATTTTTATTTTGTGAAAAATACCTAGATGACATTGACGGCATAATTTTCGTGTTCGCCAATTAATTCCATAACAAAAATAATTTCCTTTTTGCGATTTTCAAGAATAGCTCCCAGAATTGGAATTTTTAACATTTATAAATGGGAGTTATTAAGAACAAAATTAGTGTTTTGGTTTTATGACAGTTACTCTAAAATATTAACAATATTTTTATCTTATATTACGTAAACAATACTACCAAAAAATAAAACGTATAATTATATTTTTTGAACAAAATTCGTTAAAAATTTATAGAGAAATAACTGTTGATGGGCACTACTTATAAATCACAACAGACCACTTATGTTAAGGAATGGTGGTTTATTTATGTCTCAACTTTAAGTAGAGTCATAGATTTCTTTTTCAGACACCACTTTCACTGGGATTAAACGAAGACATTTATGAAAATGTCAATATCAATTTTTATTTTTACATTAATCTGTTTTTTGTTTGTTTGTTTTTTTAAGTAAGACAGCACAAATGTAAAACGAAATAAACTATTTTCAACTTATCCTTGCCGTCTGAAGTAAAATATACTTTCATTTAAGGTAATAAGTAAATTTAAAAAATCAAAACTATCTTTCATACAGTTATTGAATAAAAAGTATGCATATAAAAATATATGAAAAACTAATTTTAGTACTGAATACTTGAAGAACTGATTATGCACATAAATGAACAATCTCTCAAATATATTCATAACACAAAGTAGTGTTCGAGCCTTGCCTTATCTCTTATTTATGAAGCAAAGAAAGTTTTCAAAGAATTAGTAATCCTAGGACTTTCAGATGATCCTTTGTGGAAATAAAATATTTATAAATAAAACAAGAGACAATGCGGATTGCGGAGCTTTCAGTTAAAACTGTCTGCATTGAATTGTTGTGTCTCATCCTTGTTGACAATTCTATGTTTTAGATTAACCAATATTTTATATGGATGTTGTAATTATTATTAAATACAGTGAAAATGAAGTCTCATTGAATTCCTACTTAACAAAATTCTAATTATTTTTGTTATCTTTTTGAATAATGCGTATGTGATACTATATTTCTACACTTTAGTCGGACATTAGGATATTTAACAAACAATTTGTTTTAAACTATAACACATTAGCTATTTAAAATAATAATTAATTGTAACAATTAAATGGTATTATATAAAAGGTATTCTTTATAGAAATTGTTTATGTCTTTTTCTGGTCTTAAAATACATTTACACATTTACTTGTTGTATTCAACCATATTATTACAAATATTTATTAAATATAGTTGGTAAACATACCCGCCATGTAAAATGATTTTGTTTCATACCAACCCAACAAGACATTCATATGAACAGACGATGTTAAAGTTGTGCATACGTGTGTTTGGACATTGAATTCATGGTGATACACGATATTCCTAGATTTATTTTTGTAGATAAACTTTTATCAAAATATAAATTGAGTACTACAAATTTGACGAATAATTCTATGAAAACGTTCGTCTTTCGTAATGGCAACGTCAACTATTTTCTTTCCTCTTCGAACATACTCGTAAGTGTACTTTTCAGTACAACCTCGCTAGTCCGGCTTAATGTGGTCGCCGGAGGCCGGATTTAGAAAAAAGTCGGACAACCGAGAGTTCATTTAAAATGATGCTTCACAGACGGAATAGGGAATCGTTCGTATAATTGATTGGTTGAGAAAGTGTAGGCTGACCTTAGGCATTAAAAATAATTAAAGCAATAAAAAGTACTTATTTTTGATTAATTTATTTTTATTTAAATTTTAAAGTAAAGTACACTTTACAAACACACAAAAATTACTTTTCCTAAATGAAAATTCTAAGCCTTGGTTTCAAATATTTTACAAACATGTTTTTCTTTGATGAGTAAAAAACAAATTCTAACAGCACAATTCTATTATTTATAAAAATCATTAAATGGTGGGCTTGCTTACAGTACACTACTTTTAGTTTACTTTGGCTGTTATCTTTGGTTATCTATGAGGTTATATTTGGATGTTTAATTCTGTCAGATCTTTTTTTTTTAACAATATCCCTCCATCTTATAAAATGCAAGATGTCAGTTTCTGTTGCCTCATCTTGCTTCTCTATGTACCGGATCAGCGAGTCAATGGCCTTGAAAGGGTCCGCGTGCGTTATTGTTGTTTCACGTTCACCTTCTCCTTCGTCGTCGTGTGGCCCGTCATTCTCTTCATTGATTTCATTCACCATTTCAATAATGTCACTATCAGTTCTAGGTTTTTGTCACTTCTCATCCATTATTTGACTTCGTTTTTTGCATTTTCATACTTAGAAATGCTGTCTGACAAGTTCCTTGCTGTCGCTTTCGTCGTGTTGAGCGTCATCTTCTTCCAATGGTTTACCATAATTATCAGCTTTGCGGTCCAATAGCTTCCACCACGATCTTACCAGGGTCACAGGGTTCAATTTCGTCCCAAGCCTGACTTATGCAATTCACTACGTCTATCTTTTTGAGGCTGTATTTCATGTCACTTCCTTTATCAATTTTTGCAATAAGTATTGATAGCAATTTTAAGCGATATTATTCAAGCGCTTCTAAGACCCCCTGGTCCATCAGCTGACATATAGAAGTTATGTTAAGAGAAAAAAACAACACTTAATGTCTCCACTTGATACATCTTCAATAGGTGGGTGTGTGGGAGCATTATCAACAGATCTTTTCTAGGTAAGTTTTATTTCATAAGATGTTTTTCAACAGCAGGAACAACTTTTCAAAACACCAGTTCTTAAAAATGTCCGAATTTATCCACGCACTTTTTATATTGTTGTACCAAAGCGGCTTTGTCTTGAATTTTAAAGCACGAGCGTGTTTGAATTTTCCTGCCGTTAAAAGTTTCCGCTTGTGTTGTCCAGTAGCATTACTACAGGCTAATTTATTAACCCTGTCCTCTTTCTTTTTATAGACTGGAGCCGCATCTTCTATTGGCTGAGTTTACTAGGCAGCATTTTGAAGTTGAACCTAGGTTCGTCGCAATTAAGTAATTGTTCCCCACTTAACCTCTTCTCGTCTATTATTTTGTGAAAGGTAGTCTTGAAGTCAGTGACTCGTGACTTATCAGACGATACATTTTCGCCACTAACTTGCAGTTGCCTAACGACATAACGTAGCTTCCATTTCTTAGCCAACTTCATCTGTATTGAGTTGCATTCTCATAAAACTGAAGAGATTTTTCTCTCAACAAAGGTCAGAAATTGGAAGACTTTTTTTTTCTGTTTTGTACAAACCACAAGAACAAAGCTTCGCCTAATCCATAAATTCTCATTTTTTCAACTTTTTTCTTTTTCTTGATGCCACTCGCCAACACTATTTTTAAATTTTCCTTACGTTTTTTCCCCCCTTCAATCTCTGACCGTGTTTTTTCCCACAACTTTTTTCTCCTTTTCGCACAATTCTTTTTTCGTTTTTCACTTATTCTTGATCACGTTCTTCCAACCAAAAAAGTTACGTTACTGTACTTACGCGATGTAAAAAATAACGATATTGTAACAATAACGAAAACATCTGCCATCTGCAATGAAAACATCCCATCGAAGTGCAATTACTACACTGGACTAAATGTTTTGTTTATGACTAAGATAAAGTAGGAGGGGTGGAAGTGGGCAGAGCGTTGATCTTCACATTCTTTTGTTCTGCCCGCAGGTATTTGGGTTGACAGTTCTGTTCCAAAATAAATTTTGCCCGTGCAGTTGCGCCTGCATATTATACAATTTGAGATAAAACAAAACTTCTTTTGAAATACAGTGTTTACATACAGTACGTATTACACTACAGTAATGTGTTTATATAATAACACAACACCGTTTTATCTTTTCAGATTACAGAGTGGCCTGATTATCGAGGGCCGGTCGATCGAGGTTGTACTTCTTAATACTAAAACACAAAAAAAATTTTTTAAGTAAAAGTAAACATCAGATAATTAGACAATTTATACATTGATTTGCAGGTTCCACAGTGAAAGTTCTTAATTTTATATATACAGTGTTTCATAACGGGTTAAAACCAGTAAAGCTCGATTTAAAAAAAAACTAAATAGGTGGAGAAAATAAATTCTGTTCTTGTATTACTATCCCCCCCCCCCATTCATAGAACTTTTGTTTTCTTATTAGACATTAATTCAGTAACACGACAAACATTCATTTGGCTTCGTGAAGATGACATAAAACTTATACTTATATTTCCATTTACAAGTAGTTTATTCACAAGCAAAAACCTGGCAACAAAAACAGATAAGCAAAAAGTTTGTTATTAAACCTATTCCATGGAAAATATGAAATATATGATTAGCAATTGGAATTTTTGAACACATTTCTTAGCTATTACAGAAAATTTAATTTTAACTGAATTTAAAGGAAATTTATTGTTATTAAATTAAATGAGTAGTCAGTTTTCTCTAAGGGGGGAAATCTGTTTTGAATGTGTCTTTAAATTAAAAGCAAAAAGTGTTTTTCCAAACCTTCAACCGATTTAGCAATGAATACATTTTGTGACAGTACCTTTCTAATTTGTATACTTTTTATCATTTACTTAATAAAGGCATGAGAATGACTTACCTTTGAATGTTTATAAATACGAGAATTTGTTAATAAACCTTTCCAGGGAGAAGATACTGTGGGAAGTAATAAATGTGGAAGACTAAATCAGTTTCAGAAACTTATCAGAAAAGAAAGACATACTTTTTAATATTTTCAAATCTAAAAAAAAAAAAAAGGTGATTTAATTCTGAGACTATTCAGAACTATACGTTAAAAATAAGACGGTAGGTATTAATCGCATCGTAAAACTCCATTGTCAAAGTGTGGTACCTTCCAATATCAGAGAAGAGAGAGAACAGCTGATATAGAGACACCGATATAAGGATTCAGGTTTGAAAGAATTCTCAGGGGAGCGTTGCGGATTAAATGATCTTATAAGAATTGAATGTAACTTCAGTGACAGAAAAACAAAACAAGAAACATTAACAAAGAAATCAGTTGAATGATAAGTTATCATCAGGACGAATTTAACATTAGTGTGTAAGAGTTTGGTCTCTTCTAATTTTAAAAAGAAAAAATTGACATTTGTTTTATTCATTTGATGAGTGTTAATATCGTAATTTCTATGGTGCTGCAATTAAAAATAATAACATTCACAAGTTATTTCATAAGGTTCTGGATAAAAAACCTAGACTTGGTGTTATGTTTGTATTTTATATATTTTCTTAACTGAGTCTGCAATATAGTAAAATAGTACCATAATATTGAGCTCAAATGAATATCACTGCCAGAAGAGCTAATACAAGCAATTACTTTCTTAGTCGCATTAACTCAAAACGTTAGCCAATTTATTATGATGGTTGATGGAGAGGGTTGGAGGGTGGTTAGGGCTTAACTTGATTAGAACACTCATCTCAGGGTAGCTTAATCCAAGCAAGTATGATATAACAAGACCCAGGACAAACTAACAGGAGAAGACTTAGCCCTCATTAGTGACTTTAGACATTGCATATAAATGACAGCTTTAAGTAAGATAATGTAAAACTTTCAACATAAAATAAGATATTACACCGCCATCGTCCCGTGTCGTAAAAAGTAGCGAAACAAGCGTCTAAGTAAACTTATTGATTGTTAATGTTTAAAAGAGTAAATGAAATTATTTTCTTGTGTATATGTAAATAAACGTTATTATAAAATGCATACAATAATTTTTGTGTATATAAAGTTTTTAAAGTTTGGTATATTTCAATCGGAATTTTTATCTCAAGTATAATTTTTGTTTAACAACAGATTTATCACGACAGAAATTTGTCAAATTTTAACTACCTCAACAAAGATATAAGTTGGTTTTCATTATAATTATTGTTCAAATAGCTTTTGAGGTGAAGTAGTTGGTTTATTTTGGGAAGTTCGCTTAATAATACAGAGTGGCTCAATATTCATTTCATAATGTGTTCATTGCAGTTATATTTATTTCCGATAGTTATATAGAATAACAACCTATTGAGTTCAAAATGTATCCTCTCTGCATTTATGCATCACTTTGTATTAATGAAACACTCTCGCACACTTGATTAAATAAATGAATACTGTTAAAAATGGTTAATACAAGTGTGGTAATTTCCAGGTCAGTATCAGGTACACCATTCTTCATCCAGTCTTGGGTTATATCCATGACTTTTTATTTCTTATCAAGTCGCTATTAACCACCTTCTGTTGTCTTCAATCTATAACGTTATCACAGTAGGCTCTGATGACCGACAGGTTTTTCATTTAAAAAAAAACAAACAAAAAATCTCATGAATGAAAATCGAAATTTGTTGATAGTTTTTAGTTTTTTTGACGTTAAACCCCACATTAATCCCATAGGTTGATACCAGATGACCTTATTATTTGAATGTTTGCTAGTCTTCCAATAATTCTGTTTTCGAATGCTCAAGTACATTTGTGACAAAATTCGGTGGAGCACCATCATGTTGAAAATAAAATTCGTTCAAATTTTCACTTTGTATTTGAAAACCTACAAGCGTACAATTCTGCAGTGTTTGAACATTAAGATCCTCTATTGCTGTCCCTACAATGAAGACCAAGTTCTCCAACACTTATAACAGTATCCCACACGGTTCAGTCCGGGTTAATTTAGTTCGATCTGACTATAGGTGTTGGTTTTCAGTGTACCAATAAATAAAATTTGGCCCTTTTAAAAAAAAATTACACGAATAAATCATGTTTAAATTCACGAAACATCAGCATTTGTCGTGACTCGTCTTCAAGTAATCTATGAAACAATCTAAAAATCAAAAATATGTTTGTGTAAAATTCTCTAAATGAATAATCTTAAGATGGTTTTCTTCTTTGATAATCTGCTAGTCAATATTTTAGAGCTCTGAGGAATTGTTTAACAAATCCAAGTCTCATGACGGTTAGAGGGGATCATCCATTAAATTGTTCGTTCAGATAATAGAAAACCTAAGGTGAAAAAAAATATTAGAATTAAAAAGTTTAGGCCTACGCTCTGATAAAAACTATAGCCCTTTTTTATAAAATGTTTAGAATGCAAACACTCTTTCCTTGTAACCAAGAAGACATAAAACTTGTTACATTACAAGACATTCATCTCTTTTTTGAAATCACTTTTCATCAACTTTGTAGTAAAACAATACTGAGCATGTGGACAAATTTTCCTTTTTGTTACTCCCGCCGAAGAAACTTAATAATGTGGATTATTGATATCTCATTCATAAATTGAATACAATAATTACATGATATATGTAAAATAATCCAAGCTAAATTTACAGATCTAAACGCCAAATAAACGGTGTGTAAATAAACAACTCTGTTGTTGAATGATAACAACTATTTATCTCTAATTTAAAACATTATTAACCATAGTAAAAGTTGAAAATTTAATTACACAAAATTTACAAAATTCTGTTCTATATTGTAAAACTGATCCATTTAAACATATGATTAGTAAAAAGTAACCCCCCCCCTCCTCCTTATATTTTCTCATATTCCTGTACAATTTAAAATTACTGTCAAAATATTTCCAAATCCACCTTTTACAAGTTATTGTATATTAAATACTTTAGTAAGTTTACAGTCTTTAATGTAGTGACACCTGCTGCAGATAAGAAAGGTATTTAACACAGCAAATAAGGGAGGGATGGGGGTGAACAGGAAAAGAATATTTCATTTCCTCCCCTTCTATATAACTAAACATCACGTTTGGAACATTTATTTCAAGATCGGAGTAAATGGACATGATAACTTCTACCTGACGAGAGTAGATTTTAAAAAACATTAAATTATTTATTTCTTCTAAATTAGCGTTTTTAATTGTAATATATGAAAGCAAGTAGAATTTATCAGTTTCTGCATTTATATACTTTTATGATAATAATACGTTTTCAAAAAGATTATTTAATGAAAGCAAAATAAAATATATTCTAAGCATGAATCTAATGATAAATAATTCGGTTGACCAATTCATTTAATAATCAACAGTTTATATTTGCTTCATAAAGACAAAATTTGAGAAAATCATCAACCCATTTTTTTTTACTTATTTCAAAATTAGAAATTTTTAACATGGAATATCTCGCAGGCGATTATAATTTACAAGAGAGAAATAAAGCTTCTACAATATCCAAGTTTAATCTATAATTATAATTTCTTTGAGTTTTGATTAATTTGAATTTTGAAGTTTAAGTTAATTCTGAATAGATTGATGTAATAAAGTCAGTTTTAAAAAATACAAATCATAGATATTCAACCATTTATTAAAAACAACATAAACCGAAATGTGACAGGAAATATTTAAAAATAATTATAATCCATATTAATATTCATTTCAATATTAGAAATTATCTACGTAACAACAACAAAATCAATTTATATTAAAAATAAAGAAACGAAAAGGAAACTAAAAACCGCCGGGTAGATCATTTATAAAAATTAAAATAATTCATGAACTTTCATTATTGAGAATGAATTTTGAAATTATTATTTTTTTTTTATTTAGTAACATAGTAGTATTAAGAGATGATAAAAAATCAGTGATTTTATGACAACAGACACAAAGTAAATTCTGTTTTATTTACAGATGACACACATTTTTCTAAAGATGGGATTAATAATTTACGAAACAATCATCAATGCCTTTACACAAATCCAAGTGGAAGAGTAGAAAGTAGTTTCCAATATAAATTTCATGTTATTGTTGGTGTGGTATTGTAGAAGAGCATATTATCGGACTGGCATATTTTATATTATTAGTTTTGATTATATTATTGGATTTTCGAAGATCGCCTTACATAAATTAATTGTGGACTTATATTTTATAGAAAATCATTTGCCTAAACTCTTTTAGGAGACGTTTCATTACAAATAATTATTGAATATACCAGAGTTATCCACATTTGCCTTAACCAGTTATTATTTGAATGTAAGATTTATGAACAGTTGGATTGGACGAGGCGTACCAATTAACTACCCTCCAATTGACTACCTTACCTGACAACAATGGATTATTATCTGAGGAAAAATATGCAAACGTTATTTTAGGAACAAAATAATGAAGAACTACCAAAAAAGAATTGGTGGCAATAATTTTCAGTGTACGTGATATTTTGAGAAAAAATCCTGGTAAATTAAGATATGCCAACCAAGGATTTTTAAAACGAGCTGAATTTTATGTGATCAGTAAAGAAGGAATCTTTAAACCATTATTGTAATAATAAGTTTGTAATGTTTATGTTTGGACATTTTTCACGTGACCTGATTTTTTGATGTTACTCTACATTATTGAAATGAATCTTGATTAGGATTAAAATCATAAAACATTGTTTTCTACCACATATCGGTCTATTTTGTTTGTAATATATGTTGAGTTTCACAAACTTGTATTTGTTTTCCATTGACTTTTTTACATCAATCTATTTAGAATTAAATTAAAATTAGCAGAGCTCACAGAAAATTTCGTTCTCGGTTAATCTATGGTATTGTAAACAACTACAGAGAAAATATTTTTCAGTGTTTTGTGAATAACTCGATTATACTTTGACTTACCGAAAATAAAAAAATAAAAACAGTTTATTTGTCGTTAAACGAGTAATCTTTTTCTGTAAAATTGAAAATGGCCTTTATTTGTTAAATGAGTAAAAGAAATCTATTGATATTTTTTCTCAAATTGTGCCTTTATAAGACTATATAGCATGTATTATTTCCGTTCAAATGATATGAACTTTTTGTTGGAAATACAAAATGGCGGCTAGATACAACTCTAACCATTTTATGGTATATTTTATATACATTTTTTTCATTCCTCTTGCCCATAGATCTCGTCCTAAATTTGTTTTCTTTTCTCCGTTAGACACTTTGTAACGATCTAACATATATATTTTAAATAAGCAACCAATGACCTTTCTAGTATAAAATTTAAGTAAGTTATTGCTAAAATAAGAAAACAGTAACATAACCTAAATTTTAAGGGAAATATTATATTTTTTAAACGATGAATTAAAAATTTTATTAACTAAAAACGAGTGGCTCTAACTGTTTAATTGTTACTAAATATATTGTATCAAATATATTGCACAATAAATTAATAAATTATAAAATTAAACACTAATTATATTTATAAATTTTATCTCTAAAATAATACAAAACATCAAAGCTGTGAATTCACTTCAGTTATTCCGTCTCTCGTTAAATTATCATAATGTGATTACTATTCCATCAGAGCTGCGCACAATAGTGATAAAAACTTCATAGTTTTTTCTCTGAGTTAATACGGAAGACTGCATAGAGTAGAGATTTAAGGGAGAAAAATCACCATCATCATATAACCAAGGCTTAGCATTTGTCCGGATATTTTATTTTTTTGTATTTAAATTGCAATAGTTTTAGTATTAATAAGTACGAGTAAGTAAACATTTTATTCCAAAGTCGAACGACAAAAGAAAATATAGCCAAAACAATGATTTTCTTAATAACCTTGAACTAAATGCAGTTAATCTTAATGAATTAAATCAAGTATTAAATTTAAAAAATGCTATCTTTGTACAATTCATTATACTTGTTTTAGAAGTAATTAAAATTAATACATATAAGTTAACGTAATTAAAATTATTAAGTAGAAGGGATGAAAAAGAGAATCAAAATAAATGTTTACAAAATAATATTTAAAAGATGCAGTTAAAAAATAAAGAAATTTTAATTCAGATCAAAAAATATAAGTTACTAGTGCGTGGTTCACATTCGAGCAGCGTGCAGCGTGTATACAGACTATACATACTTTGTATAAACCTATCAAAATTTAGCTAAGATTTAGTTTTCAAATACACCACTTCACTTTAAACGTGGCCTTTTTACGTTCACTAAAAATTAAATACAACTAAATAAATATGAGAATATTGAAATTACATTTTAATGACAATTCCTATCGTATTATATTATATCCCATCATTTCTAAACAGTTGTGTGAAGTAAGTCACAAATGTCAAACTCCATTGTTGCATGAATGAGATCCAACAATGAAGCAAATCAGAAAATTCTGTAACAAGTTCCGTTTTACTTCCCCTCGAGACTTATAACAATGAAATCAAGATTGAAACTCCGAGACCAAGAATATTTGCTGAAATGAAATTTAAACTTAACAATGAATTTGTGTTGTACCTCGAGATTGCTCCCACTAGGGATGGGTACGATCAATGGAAAGTATTATAGATTTCAATAACCACAATGTCTGTAGTCTCCGAAGGTAAAATATTTTATATTCAGTGCAATTACACGTGTTATTGACGTCGCAACATGAACATCTATCTTAAGTAATATTAAATTATAAATATTTCAGGGGATTTCTCTCTCTCTCTCTCTCTCTCTCTCTCTCCCTCCCTCTCTCTCTCTCTCTCTCCCTCTCTATCTCCCTCTCTTATAATAAGCTAATTCAAAATTGTTGTTGAATTTAAAATTTTATTAATTTTTTTAATTGTCTTGCCATATCTATAACAGGAATCTCCACGCCCCCCACACTGCCCAACTTCAGATCTCACTTTAGATGTTGTTAATCATGCCCAATCTTACATTTATCATTTATTTTAATGGATATCTTGTTTACCCACAAGAAAGTATAACTCACAGTGGATAACAAATTAAAGTTTGTATGTCGGAAGATCTAGTCTTGGTTTATTGTGACTTTCATTTGTATGATTATAAAATTGGATAGTAAGTTACGCCGTCATGTTGAAACTGAATAAAGAAATTGTTATTGTAAATCCTAGTCACAATATAAATTTTATTGTCAAGATTTTTTTGCTATACCATTAATAATAAAACTTTTTTTATAAAAAAAAACACACCTTTAAATCAGATCAAATGTTCAAGGACTACTGTGAAGCGATATTCACAACAAGGAAAACAAGAATTTCCTGAACCACAAACACAAGAAACAAATGTCTCAGGATCAAAATTTACAAAAAGATATTATAATAAATTTACTAGATTTGACATAATCTTAGTTAGTTTTTCCTTGATGTTGTGGTTCGGGGAAACCTGGTTTTCCTTACTTGTAAACTTAAAAAACTTAAACTGGAATAAACATAAGTATTCACTTCTGCTAAACGTAATACAGCTTGTTTTGCATTTTTTTTTTTTTTTTTTTGCTATTTTATTTATTTCCAGTTTTTCAACTATCCAGAAAATTAATTATGCCAATATCTACACGTACAAAAAAAATATAAGAACAATTTTTAACCTGAAATTAAAATCTTGAAACTCACTTATAGTATATTTTATCACTAGGACCAAAAGTGAAGCTTTTCAATATAAGCTCCAGTTTTACGAGGAAAGTTTAAGATCAAACAATATGAGCGATGATAGAAAAGCTTCTTTTGGTCCAAGTGATGAACTATATTTTTCGTTATACTACAACTGATATAACAAAACGATTTCACAAAAACTAAAATGCTATAACCTACTTATTATCTTCAAATCGATGGTAACAGCTGTTTTAACGGTTATTTACAATCGAGAGTATCGTTTGTTTATATAAATATTAATTAATTCGTATAAACGAAGTAACAGCAGATGACCTCGATCTCAGCTTATGTTTTTAGTTCCTAGGACTAAAAAAGACAACTTTATCATCTCAATGCATGTATTGAAAACAGCTGTTTTTGAAGCAGTATGACGAAAAGAAATTTAATTTGTAACATTTACATTTTATAAGTTTTATTATTCTTGAAAATAGAACCATAGTGGTGTTACTCAGCACCAAAATACTTCAGAGCTAAATCCATTCCATGTGCTAAATCGATTTGAAGGTGGTGTGCACTATTCTGGTATAACTGCCACAGTATCTTAAAAAGGTTGAACCTATTGTTAAATTTAACAAATGTTTACATAGTATACCTAGCTCAAGGGACGTTTTATTCGGTTATAGATTGCTTTGAGCTGTAAAAATAATAGTTAAAATGTGTGTTTGTTATTTATTGGTGTATTATGCTTATTATTTATTTATAATACTGTATCTCAAGTCACTATTTACATAAATTTGTATTTAATTTAAATTATAACAATACAATCTTGTATTGCACCCTAGCTTATATGTATACCTAATTGAGATAGTAATTTGATACGTGTATTGAGATAGTGTTGTAATACGATACTTTAAATATAGTTTTATTATTAATGTAGACAATTTTGATGAAATTTAAAATGTTTATAAAGGATTTAGAATTTAGATAATCTCCTTGTCGTCATATAAAAACTGCACGAATAAATAAATAATTATATCATTCCCCCCCCCAAACCTTAATCACATACGCACAGAATTATAGACGTAGACTAAGAAATCTATAAAATAAATTTGCTACCATAAGTGAAGTTTTAGTCTCAAAACATTTAAGTACCGCTATAACTATATTTAAAAAAGTACTCAATAGTTTTCCCACAATTTTAAGATAATTTTAATAGTTTTAATAATTTAAAAATATAAACGAGAAAAACATAATAAATAGCGTGAAATAAAAAAATAATAAAATGATAGTAGTATCATGCGAAAAGTGTATTTCGTTTATCCTTTTAAATATTTATTGTGGTTATTATCTCCCTGCAAACATGTAATGTTAAAGAATATGTCAAAGCTCACCATTTGTTAATTATTTATAAGTTTGGAATTGCTCTCTACCAAAGCCTACGTTGCTAATTATTTGATAAATTTTAAAATATAACAAATTATTAACAACAGCAATGTAACCTATGCTTGCCAGAACATGACATTATGGAATCCAGAGCCATGATAAATGATCCAATTTAGTCACACGGACGTATATATTATGTTTACTGCAAAGTGTCTAAAAGTTGATTTATTCCTCAAAGTGTTTAAATTAATTATTCCGACACACTGTGAAATAACTGTAGGTCATTGTCGTTACAGGAGTACCTCGGCATTTGTTTTGTCTACTGCAGTCGGTTTAACTTTACAAAATGGCGGAAAATAACCGTTATTCGTGACCTTAATATGCCACATAAGTCATCTGATAACTACATTTTAAATAAGACAAAGGGGTCTTGAATTTGATAATAGTTTGTGTTTCTTCATTTGTAAATAATTTAAGTTATAAGTTATATCATGATACTTTGGTTACTGAATTCTACAGGTTCTCTATTTTTCTCTCTGGCACTGGAGTTTATTGGATCTTTCAAAATCCGTTTAGACGGTAATCGGTAGCCAATATCTTTCGACGTTTAGAAGGTTTCCGCAAAATCTTTACGGAAATAGGTTAGCCAATATGTGATTGGAATATATTTTTAATTACAAAGGGAAAGGTTTGCTTTCGTATTTTGAAAGTTATTCCTGAAAGGAAATGTACTTTTTCTGGACATTTTGCGCACATCAATATTAACGTTGTATAAAAAATATAAGAAATCAGTAGAGTAGACTTTGATCTTCTGCAATACCGTTGTGAAAAATGTTTAAATTGTTTTATCAATAACTCTTCAAATAGTATTATTGAGAAAATAGCAACTCGTTACATTTGATTGAATCCTTAAAGGCTACATTCTAGCAACATTTATTAAAAATCTATATGCCCAATTTTGTAAAACTCGAAAATTTGTATTTTTACTGATAGCTACTTCAAAATAATGGGTTATCGAAAAATTTAAGAATTAAGAAAAATTTCAAGGTATGACCAAAATATCTTCACTTACGAAATTCTATCCAAGTGCTCGATACACATCATTCCATATACGTGAGAGCATATATGTATCATTTTAGTCACATCGGGTTAAGATTAAACCTCCAGCAATATCTTTATAAACTAACATTTGTTTTCAAATTAATTGTGAACCACAAAAGAATTTCATTTAAAATGAACCAATAACATTACTAAATATTTATTATTGTTGCCATTGTTTTATATTAATTTTGTATACTCAACAAAATAACATTGCACATCAAGTGATTTTCAAGTTTAAATTTTCTGACGTTATTATAAATCAATCACACACTTTTAGCTACAAGTAAAAATGAATGTTGTGACTCGAGATCTCTTGGTTTAATTTGCAAGTCTCTCTATAGCTCAAGTTCTATCACTTAGTCTGTGCTTATATTGGATCTCAGTCTAACTTTAATTACAACTCGACCCAACACTTGGAGTGTAATTGACACGCCGCTACTTGATTGGCTGTCCAGATACAGTTTCTAGTGGAAAAGTTCTTTTAACACTGGAATCAACTTAACACGTTCTCTTCACACCTAAGTATGTTCCTTCATATAAGGATGGTTACTATTGTTCTACGATTTAATGATGTTCAAACAAATAATATTGCTCTTCGATTTAAACATATTCAAATTTACTATTAGTTTAGATGTTGTGAAATTTATTTTTGTTACTAATTGAAATAAAAACGTATGCAGAAGGAAATATATGAATTGTTTTATTAATTTAATATCTTTTACAACAATTAATTTTAATAAACCTATAAATCACAGTCCGAAATAACATTTTTAAAGATTCTGTTTCCCATGTTTCAAACTCTTAATATCCACGAAGTTGTAATATTTGAAATAAAACTGCTGTTACACATTTATTTCTAAAAATATTGTGAAAAAATACTTTAAAAAAAAATGATATGTGACATTGTTCTCTTTATTCGAACACTTATCATCATCATCATCATCATCATATATATATATATATATATATATATATATATATATATATATATATATATATATATATATATATATAACAACGTTTCATGAGTTTATACTAACTCTCGTTATCAAGTCACAAACCAAAACAAGAAAAGGACTAACATAGGTCGAAGGGCTATTAAATGCTAGGGCTGAGCGTTCAAAACAATTTAACTGGATTCACACCTTATCTGTATTGTCTCAATTTAATTAGAAGTACACATAACACAATACATTGTTACATCTAGATGTATGGAGTTAGATGTATGGATTTTATATGTTGTAAGGAGTTAGTTAGTCAAATGAGCTAAAGGGATGGGTGCTAACGGAATAGTAACCTAACTTTATATTGGCGTGAACAAACTTTATACCGTTTTTAAAGAGTTTATTTTGTGACCTTGTAGTCACTCTCTGCAGAGGATTAGAAGGAAGATTTTCACCTTGAAGAGACAATTCCTTTTTCTTAATGTTAATAAAAATATATCAATAATTTTAGGTTAATATTAAATGATAAATGAAATCAATAATATGATCAATACTTTACAATAAAATAACTTTAATAAACATGGCAAAGGTTTACAGTTTTGGTCTGGAAATGGTACCTGTGTTCTAGGATTAAACTGTAATATAGTTAGAAAATAAATATGTCTAACAGCAACATTTTTATTATCTCTAGGTCTACTCTCCATAAAACACTAAATACTACTCCAGAATGATATGATCAGTGTTTTTTGCTTTCTTCATGGAACTTGTGAACTAATAGAAAATATTTTTTTCCATACTTTACTTGCAGTACTGAAATTTATCCAATTTAATAAGAAAAAAAATGTTAACACTTATTTACCATTTTGATTTATCGTTAATATATTTTATGTATATCAGCACTTATTTCATAAACATGAATGTTACAATTTTTAAATATTTTCAATGACATCACTATTGTAGGCTATATTTACTTCATACATACCATTTAAATTATTTTTTGTTTTCAGTAGTGTTTATAGATTTTCAATAAACAGTTAAATGGCGTCCACATTGAAATGGATGATCGGTCTTAGTGTGTAAAGTTTTGCCGAAACCGATTCAGTACAATTTCAAAAGTATGATTCACTGACAGACAGATTTCACAACATTTTATGTTCTAGAAATTGAAATGAACATAATATCAAAATAAACTACAACAATATCGAAGGAATAAAATAAAATAATTATTTATTTTTTTAACTAAGATGGTTTGTTAGTAAGACGAAGACCAAATTATTAATAAATAAAACCGTATTATTAAATTCAATGACAAAGTATAAGAGAAAATTATTTAGGACTGCTTAATTTGTTTGTATTATAATCATTCTGAGAAGAAGGATCCGAAAAATGTCCTTAATGCATCGTTTTAATGTTTGTTCCTAAATTAACTAAGAATGAATATTGGAGAAATATATAATGCAAGTATAAATTATAATCGGCCCAGATCAGCCTTAAACTTTATATATCACCTTAATCAAAAAGTCTAAAATGATTTGAAATAAAAGATATAGTAAATAATAAACTAAGCCTTAAAGGACAGAAAGATTGAAAAAAGACGTCAAAATAGTGTTACCTCTGAATCTATTATTTCTTTTCTCTTTTGAATCTGAAATTTATACTTCCTGAGTAAAGTTGAACGGTTATCGATTCAATCGGGGTGGAAGAGTGAACGTTAGCATTCGAAACTAGTTGAATATTTCTGAATTTCAAATTACCTCATGCCAATAGATTTCCTGAGATTTTTAAAGTTATTCTCGCAGGTATATAACTGCGGTTATAGTTGGGATTTTTAATGATATAATCCTGGGAGTGATTGCTACTTAAAAGATAATTGTATAGTAACAGATTTAATCATCTCCAGTAAAAATAATAATTACATACCTAATATAATTTAAAGTGAGGGGAATGATTTTTAAGTAAATTTTGGAAATGTCTCCTACTGTTTATCTACGAAACATTTTATTGTGGAATACTTCACGATTGATAAATTTACTCCAATGCACATTTTTGATAAACTCTTATCTAATAATTTATGAGCTACTATTAGTTTTTCTACTGTTTGTACATCAATTAAAAACCTCTACCAAGTTCTGTTTGTCCCCTTTCTTCAGCATAGATAAAAGACATTAAACTTAGTGGGGTTTTAACTCTATATTGTAGTTGTCTGTTTACATCGACTACAAATTTCTACAAAAAACAATTTCGTTGTTTATTATATATAGAATGTATGTAATAAAAAACGAGATCTGCCCATACTCTCAATCATAAACCAGACGTGAAGCGAGATAAATAAGTCCTGAGTTCATTGTTTTCTCAATGTGGTCAATTCTTTTAATAGTAAATATGTTTCGACAGTTTAAAGTACTTGCGTGTTAATAAAGTATTTTTTTCAGTGATCTCACTTTAGTGTATATGCTTGGCAATCCCGAGGGAAGCTAACTTAATCTACACCTTCTTTCGTGTAGATCCCTGTCTTTCATCTATCATATCAACTAGCGAATTTTTATTTTATTTTGAAAGAGATAAATTTATGTTTAGTATTATCTACAAATAGAGAATATTGCTTCATATTGGACACGATATGTTAAAACATGACAAACAATACTGTTTAACAGAACAGAACATTTGCGAATTAAGCGTGGGTCATTTATATGTAGTTAGAATTAGAAGATTATACCAGTCAACACAACTCGGAAGCCAGCAGATTACACATGGTTTACACATTCCGCTGTGAAACATATTTAATAGGAAGATGTACAAATATAATCCCAACAGATCAGTGTATACAGATTGGATATTGAAGAGTTTGCATTCAATGAACCCCTCCATATTCAATATGACATTAGCAAAATCAAAAAGAAGATATATCATAAAAAAAACGTTACAAATATTTCTCTCAATTTAATTAATGTGAAAATAAAATAATTACATAGGAATACAATTTATAACCAAGGGTCAAACGTTACTTAGTTTTACTTCAAAAAACTGGTAAATATATTTATTTGTCAATTTAATAAATCTAAAAATAAATTAGTTGTATAAGGACACAAATAATAACAAATGGTCACAAATTTAAAAGGTACATGTTTTATTAAGAAAAAAACAATAAATATAGTTATTTCAATTTAATAATTTATAAAAATAAAATAATTACATAGAGACATAAGTAATAACAAAGGGTTCACAAATTCTTAATTTCTAAAATAATTGCTTAGGATTACAAATTGACAACTTCAAAAATAAATACACATTATGACAAGTAATTTAATTATAATAATGAGATAAAATCATAATCATGTAGCAACAGAAATAATTCTATAGTGTTACTAATACGTGTATAGGATAAAAAGAAAATCGTATAATATCTTAAATAATTTCATAAAGTCAAAAATATGTTCATGGCCTTACCATAACTAAATAGAGCCACGATGTAAAGCTGATTCATTATAACGACAGTTTCATTGTTGAACAAAGTACTCCAATTATTACAAAAAATATATATATATATTTAGGTGATACACAATAATTTCATGAAAATCAGCTCTTGGATGACAAATAAAATTATATCGGTTTCTCTCCGATTATCACGCAGTTATTTAAAAGAATCTAAAGTATCTTCTATACAGTATTCTAATAATAAATTCGAGTCTATGAGAACTAAACTAAGTTGTTCTGCATAGATGTAATATTTACAATCTATTTTGACAAACTTTATATATGATGCGATATTTATTAAATTACGATTTAAAAAAAATTAATATCTACACAAATTATCAAAATTAAAATAGAAATTACCATAGTTTTGTGTCAAATATTAAAATATGTTAATTACTACAAACTAATTCAATTATTTCCAATAGCGTACGGTATGAAAAATACAGTAAATACTCACGAAAAAGTGTATATTTATACTTATGGAAGATAATTTTGAATTATGTGGCTTTGTAGATTGAAACATTATTTGTCATTTTTTTTGTACCTTCATCAGAAATATCAATCTCCCCCATTATGATGTTACAAATTGTATTAAATATCGTAGAATATCTGATAAAACAGACTTGCTTGAGAAGAGTGTTATGTAATATAAGAACACAATTTCCTTTCCGTTTCTACTTAGTTTAAAAATCACGTGTTACAGATTTATGACCTGTCATGAAAAACTGTGAAGATGATATTATTTAATCTAACACTGGTGAACTGTGATAGATGAGAGAATGGACTTTTAAATTATGTATTAATCATACGTTAACTTTTATACATTTTATTGTTTTTAACATATTAAGGAATAGTGTCTTAAATTTTTAAACTTAGAAGAAATAGAGCGTGTTTTTATAATACTGTAAATATATACACCGGTACATACTATATTATTAACATAAATTAATAGTTAGGGGGGACTACTCAATAATATATCTAATAAAAGTTGCAGCATTGAACTTGCCTCATATGGTTCAGTGTTACAAAGATATGTGTATATGTAACAAATGAAGACGACAACATAAGCGTAGGTAAATGTTGTATTAACATTCCGACATATACAACGTGTTTAGTCTTATGTGCGATGTATATTATTGTCGGTAACACATACAGTCCTTGTTGACAGCTGAACAATATTTTTTATACTATTTCCAATATTGCAGTTGTAAATGAGCGGAAGTAAACATTTAAATAAGACGAGACTTGGAATGTTGACATCCTGACATAAAAAAATAAATCAAAATATTAAAAGAAATATATGGAAATGTTTTATACTGAATTGTATTTCAATAATAGCATATAGTTTTTATATTTGAATATTATTGCCAGTAGTTACTATGTTATAGTTCAAAAACCATTCATGAAAACATTAGAAATATTAATTTCATCTCAAACTAGTCGACTCTACGAGAACGTTTTATTTGTTTGAAGTAGATAATGTATGTAATGCAAATTAAACAACTATTATCGTCTGCTGGGTTTTTTTTTCGTTTTGTACAAAAATATTTTGAAATGTCTTTTCATTTTTTACTTATTACTTCGTTGTTAAAGCACTACGCAAGGTTATTAAATAAGAATGAACCGATTACCTAATGAATTTCTTCGTTTTATAGAATCATCAAGAAATAAGTCACAAATTATTTAAAAGTGAAGATTTCTAAGTTTCAAATAACTGTCGTAGGATCGCTGTAGTCGCTTTGATCCCTAGCCACTTCCAAAAAGGCGAGTCAACAACATAAGGCGTTCTGTGTTCTTAAGTTTGCGTAAAAAAAAAAAAAATCGGTAATAACGGTGCAGCGATGTTTTCGAAGATAATTCAACGATTACTTCCACATATCCGAAGAATGTTCAACGATGGTTTCGTTAATTAAAAGAAACAGGGTGTCTCTATAAAGAAAAGAGTCCATAACGACCACGAGTTACACAATTATTAAAGAAAATTCGGGACGCGTTTCAGCGTTATCCTAAGAAGTTGACATATAGAAATATCCTTTAGCTTGCAATCCCGCAACACACTAGCTAGCATGTGCTTAGAAGACGTTTAAATATGACGCTATACAGACTGGAGCTTGTTCAGTCAATTATTGATAACGACTAGAGGAAGCGAATGGAGTTTTGCGAATTGATGTTGGAGATGCTGCAAGACCCAACCTTCATTTCACGTTTAATTTCCTAATTTTTACTAATGAAGCTACCATTCGTTTGAGTGACACAGTCAATTGTCACAAAGTGCGGCTTTGCGGAACTCCCACTTCAAACACTTGGGCACGAAAGAAATTCCCCTAAAGTGAATGTGTTCTGTGGAGTGTCGAAAAACGAGGTTTTTGGTCCTTTTTTATTTAAAGAAAACGAGATAAATGTTTCTCGACACGCTAAATAAACTAATTTTCCAGTTACTTCAAGCGGACTTAGATAACATCATTTTACAACTAGATGGTGCGCCGCTTCATTGGCCCCTGATAGTACGAGCTTTTTTAAATGTTAATTTACCCCATCTATGAATTAGTCGAAATTGGGCACAAGTTCTTACTCTTTGTCCATGCCCTACAAGATCTCCTGACCTAATCGATGTGTTTTTTCTTGTGGAGATATGTAAAAGTTCTTGTTCTTCTACCACTGCTACCAACTAACATCGATGACCTAAAACATCGAGTAACAACAGTGATCACTTGGTGAATCGTGGCATGTTGGTACACGTCTGGGGAAAATTCTCATATCGTTTAGATGTTGCCGTTACTGCTTCTATTTGTCACATTGAATAGTTGTAAGACAGGAAATAAAACTTGATTATGGGGAGAATTATATTGTGATTTTGTAGGATTTACATATTAATTTTCCTTATTAAAATTTTATATTATAAAATCAGTTCAGTCTCTTTGAATAGCCCTGTATTATGAGTGTTAAAGCAATGCATATTTGAAATTACATGGTACCAATAACAAGTCAAGTAAGTGAGAAATCTAATGACATTTTTGTAAATAAACATTATATCGTCGAGAAGAAAGATAGACCTTTTACAAAATACAAAAAATAAATAATTAACAAATGCAAAAAAAATTTCCATTTTTTATGTTTCGTTCTTATTGTTTGATAATGAAAATAATGAAACTTCAATTAATTGCTCATTATTTCGTTTTATATTATTCAAATTATTTTAATTTTAATTTATTAGCAATAATATTTGATAGCCTCCGAAGTTTTAATATCACCATTTGACTTATGCAGTGTCTGAAAATATATTACTTACTATATAACAACTTAATAGGAACTAATTACATTTTATTATCAAATATATTACAACAGGAGAATGGTGAAACAAAAAGCAATGTTCTCTCGTCGCCATTTTTCTAATCGCAACTAATCCACAGATTGTACAATTTGACGTCACCTGATACGAGTTACATTAATACTCTAAAAGGTGTAAAGAAAGAAGCATCTTTCAGCCGATTAGAGTGATACAGCCTTAAAAGAGTGAAGGGAGAGTTTATAAAAGAATACAATATTTTACCTTATCCTCTGTTTATTTCTAAACATCACGTCCTGGAGATTTACCGTCAGCCAAGAGAACCTGGAGTGATTGCATTTCCATCTGGTTCAAGTATAAAGGGGAATGATTTACTTTATAGTTTAATATTTTATTATTTCAGAAGGTTGAACTCTATCTGTTGTCTTGTATTTATTTTTTCGGAGGTATAATTATAATTGAAGCGCATTATTGAAGATTTAGTATCTTATATTTTATGATTACACAAGTTTGTCTTTGTATGTGTTTTCAGAGTATAAAGTATATACACATATGAAGCGAACGTTATGTTACGTTCAGCATCTTAAATTGTAACATTGACGTATTTAACTGTTTTTTTTCTTCCAGTTTCGCATAATTCCCCTAATACTAAATTCATATTTAAATAATACTTTAAGGGTGAAATACTAATATCAGTTGATTTTCAACACCCATAAAATAATCTACGTTGACTAATCGAATATTTACAAATGACTGAAATCGATATGTTCATCAAAATGATAAAACAAAATTTCGTATAAATGTTTAAACTTATATTAGATAGGATTAAACAAGTTCATTTTATTGAAGGAACCAACACACTATTCTTTAAATAATTTATAAATTATTTTCTATTTGCTTCTAACATTCACAATGTTTTTCACTTTTCCGGAAAATGTTGTGTCATTGAGGGTTTTTTAGGGATAAAATTCAGTCAGTTTGGAAGTCATAATTAAGAATTCAACTAAACTGGTATTTTTTAAACAATGTTTTTTTTTGCTTCAAAAAGTATCAGTAGTCGAAATATTGGTTACTTATTTTATAAATAGTTAAACAGAAAAATGATTTATGTTCACTGTGGAAGTCTCTCAAAAGTAGAAGAAATGCGTTTGATTTAAGATAAAATAACACATTTTTATTTGAAATTCACTAGTATAATTTACTTAAATAATAATTACCTAATCTTGATTTAGTCTTGTAATTGAGTTGGTTTAGCAGTTTATTGAATATTTTATTGACTGTTTGTTCGTGTTTTCTTGTTTAAGATAACCCATATAACATATCGTGAAAACAAATTCTCACAAATAACACGTTAATTAGCTTAAACTCGTATCAACAACAACGTCGCCATCTTCACTGTTGGATGTTCTAATTATATAAGTTGTATTAACTTACGTATTGAGACTTTATTAGTTTCCTTTGTGACTAAATAGATTAAAAACTCATAGTTGTGCGCATGCCACTGTGTAGTATCTGTTTTTAATACGTATTAAAGACCCGATGATTTTGTTAACGACAGCCGTATACGTCTAGTGTACAGCAAAACTAACAATATTTCATGAGGATAATAAACTATATATCAGTCATAACACTTAATGAGGCAATATAAGAGTTACAAAATAACAATTACTACTAAATAAGATGTGAACTCTTTACTTGTATGTTTGTAACCCCATTTAATAACACAAGTTTTTTTGTTTCAGGTAAGGAATCCATCTATTTTCTGAAGGAAAAAGTAGTGAGTATATTAAGGGTATATATACATTATTATAGTTTTCTTTTTATATGATAATTAAAATAATAGTGAAATTGTAATTAATCCTACTTGATCTAAAATGTATCGGGCTTGAATTGCTACACAGCAATCTTTTTATGGTAGATAGACAACATATTAAAGTTTCAATATGCCAGGTTTTTTTTTATCGGTTTTCCCTTGCGTATTTATTATTAATTTCCTTCTGATGGGACTGAATCATATTTTTCCTATATTTACAATGTTAAAATTGAGTTGTCAACTTCCGCGGATAGATTGTGTCAGTGTTCAGTTTTTGTGTAAGTTGGGATTTGTTTATTAATTATATGATATGTAAATACTGAGCTGTTTCAAAATACTGAACTGTTTCACACCTCGGGCAGGATCCAGGCTCTTTACTGCACTAATACGCCAATCACGTTTACGTATCATTCCATCGGTCTTGAGCAATAATTATAAACAGTGCTCCTGAGACCAGTGTGGTGATTAAACACCTCTCCAATCTCCCAACCCCCATTTAGTGGCAGACATATTAAAATTATTATAATTATTGGTTAAATAAATATTGATTGAGAAAGATATTTAATTAAATAATTATAAATATCTTATTTTGCGTCTTATATTATTATTTCTTTTACATGATGCGACATATTTTGCCGTTACTCAGATTGCATCTTCAAGCTGATATTTATCAAAAATAGCAAATACTATACACATAGATTCAATAAAAAAAATAGTGTAACTTGTGCAACCGGCCGAATAAACATGTGGCCAAAAATAAGGGATTTTTAGAAACACAATTACTGTCCAAGTAATGAACAGTATGGAATTTTAACATTACTACTATATTTTCTTATTGTATGGATGTATACGTATATAGTGTTTAGTATTTATTTTTTGAATATCAGTCTAAAATCTGTGTACCGGTGAAACATGTCGCATCATAGGTGTAAGAGGGACTACTATAGATTCAAAAAAGGGTAATTATAATTATTTAATTTTAATGAATTAGTCAAAAAACAAACATGAATTTTATAAAGATTTGAATTTTATTAGTAAAGGCTATGATGATCTTAAATGTAAACAGTATAATTTCAACATTTGCTAGTTTTTAGTAGTGAATTACAATTTTTGACTAAATGGAATTTATTACAAAACAGAGTGAAATTAATTTATTTTTAGGATACCATTAAGTATCGTAACAATAATACTGGATTTACCCTGATTACAAAGAAAAAATAAGGTTTGAATAAACGGGACTCTTGAATCGAGTGTTAGAGGAACTCTTTCCCTTGAAGGTGTAAGTGGACAAGCAATCAAGTAGGGGCATGTCAATTACTTTCAAGGTGTTGGGATGAGTTGCAATTAAGGTTGGACTGAGATCCAATATAAGCATAGAGTAAATGATAGGACTTGAGCTATAGAGAGACTTGCAAATTAATCCAAGAGATATTGAGTAACAATTTTCTTTATACGTTAATTACAAGTTTAACTTTGATTAATAGTTTTCTCAGAACATGTAAAATTAAAAAAAACATTGATGAAATAGTTATTTTTTTGAATAAAATATGCAAAATTAAGTTGGACTATTTGCAATTTTAATATATATTTATAACTTTTAATTTAGTGATGGTTATTAAACTCAATTAAAAAAATATATCACCATACAAGAGTCACTATAGTGTGAAGAATAACATTTCAGTTAATCAAAACTTCAAAATAGTGCTAGTATTTGTTAACCATATGTGAAGAAAATGAAAGATTGAAATGGTTATTGTGTTATTTCATAGTCGATTTAATAAATCCTAACCTTCCCCAGTTTTCCCTTCTCTTTTCTGTAATTAAATATGTTGACAGTAATATATGTAGCAGGACAAGATTCGACAGCAACGATTTAACCTTTAGTTGTAAGCGACGAAATATTGACACTGAAATAGATTAGACGATAATCATTAAATGCTAATGATAACAATTTTCTTCTATAGGCTTTAACTCAGTTAATAACTCATACCAGACTATAAGAGGTAATCAGCCCACATTTAGTTTTTACCTGTTCGGTTTAATATCTGAATACAAATCGAAGTATCCAATAACTTCTACCGAGAGTGAAAGACGTCTATTAATACATCATGATATGATTTAAAATTAACGATGGGAGATCACGAACTATTTTCTTTTTCTTGAATCATTTGATTTATTCAAATGTAATTATAAATAACTTACGTGGCATTTTACGGATATTAAAAAGGTGTATTCTTTTTGTAACGTTAAACCGACTGCAGTAGACATAAAACAAATGTCGAGGTACATTTTAACGACAATGATGTACAGTTATTTTACTGCGTGGCAGAACAATTTATTATTTAAACACTTTGAGGAATAAATTAACTTTTAGAAACTTCACAGTATACATATTATTGTGAGTAAATTGAATCATTTATCATTGCTCTGGATTCCATAATGTCAAGTGTTGGACTACATGAGTTACATTAATATTGTTAATAAAACGGTGGATTTTAAAATTAATGAAATATTTTAAAACGTGGAGTTGGGTAGAGTAATATAAACGTTATAATATATACATTTGTAAATTATGAAATATTTTTAACGATAAATTTTGACTGAACGACTATTATATCACTATTATTTCATGTTTAATATTAAAAACACTAAATGAACTACAGCTTTTGCGACATACAGTACACCTGGATTTTTATTATTTATTATACCCTCTTCGATTTCTCTCTTTCTGTTTATTACAATATTGTAATTGTGAAAAATCTACATTTTTCATATATTGTAAATGTAACTTCCTCTAGCGACAATTTATCGTGCATTGACTTTCTAATGGAACGGATTTTGTCTATATTTTCAATAAACCTATTTATTTGTATGATTTTTTGTGCAAGAGGTGTAACCCTACTAAACTTGGCAAAGCCATTTTAACTATATCAATAATATTCTGTATATTTACGTAAATAGTAAAAATGAGTTTTCAATCATCGATATAATTTATTAATTAATTTTGTAATCAATTAAAAGACACTCACTTATTCAAGCTAAATCCCGTTCGGATAAATTTTGATGTAAAGAAAGGAACATCGTCTACAATACAAACGTAAAATTTGTTATGTATTTACAGCAAATAACAAAAACTTTACAACTTTATATATTTTTATTTTAATATTTACCTTAAAATGTTTTGAAGGTTATCAAATAATGGCTTTTGGGAGTAGGTCATATTATACAATTTATATTGATAACCACAAACATAATATATATGTAACATAACTCTTCCTACCGGGTTAAATATTGTGATTTAAAATGAATATTTACTGTTATTTAAGTAGTGTAAAGATAGTAAAAATTAGATTGAGAAAAATAAATAACGGAATGTTTACAGTATAACAAACACACAGAACACAATTCTCATAAAAAAAAATACGCCTAAGTATCAGATGCGTTTCAACGACAAGGTCGTCCTCTTCAGTGATACACCAGCTACACCAACCAAACGACAACTTAAATAATTGTAGCTTGATGTATCTGGTGTATCAGCTAATGATAGCTAATGTAGCTGGTGTAACAACTAATGTTGGTGTAGCTGGTGTATCACTGAAGAGGACGACCTTGTCGTTGAAACGCGTCTGATACTTAGGCGTATTTTTTTATGAGAATTGTGTTCTGTGTGTTTGTTATAACTGTATAGTTTCTCTCAAAAGTCAAGCTCAACATTTAAAACGGACTGTTTGGATATGCTTAGTAGCGTGAGAAGAAATATCCAAGTTAGTTGAAATGTAGATAGATTCTTAGACTGTAGCTAATGTATGTGGAATTACGAGTAGAATTATCTACGAAAATTATGCTACAAAAATAACTACATAATTTATAACTATCTTGAAGTCGAACAGCTTTCATTCAGACTAAAAAAAGTAATTAATTGCAAAGTATATAAAATATTTCATTCTCTTGTATTCCAGCGATTAACAGACATTAACGTTATTGACAACTATAATAGTTCACATTGATCGCACTATTTCCTTGTGGGACCAATACCAATGTTGAACGCAATTTCATTAAGTACATATCTTTTTAGTAAATATTTTTTGACTCTGTGTTATCAACATTCTATTTATTGTTAAGTCTCGAGGAGAAGTAAAACGGATTTTTTTTAAATTCTCTGATTAAGTGCATTGAAGGATAACATTCATGAAAAAATAGGGTTGAAAATTGTGAATTCATTGATACACCTGTGATTGCTAATAATGTAAAATATAATAAATGAGGATTCACTAATAAATGAACAATTTTAAGCTTAGGATGCTTCTGTTAATTTTTATATTTAATATATTTTTATCATTTATAGTGGATTTAAAAGAGTTTAATATTGAAGAGATTATCCTTTTAATTCAATTTAGATTAAAATATGATCGATTTTTTTGTGTAGTAAAGGACTGCCTATAGTGTTATATTGTTTTATTATTATTATTATTATTATTACAATATAAAGTTTCTTATCTTGTTTCCGTCACTATTAATATTACGGTGTAAAGTAATCATCAAAATTAAACAATGTTGTTGAGAAGTGGAGAGGAAAATTTGAAGGTAGGGAATGTGATTTGTTCAAAAATAAAAACTCTTTTTACTCCTTTCGTAATAATTTATAAATTGAACGATAATATTTTGATATAAAAGTATAATAATAAAATAAAATATATATATATTCTCATTTGTTTTGAAAAGAATTTTTTTAACTATATACATTTTTAACAAATATAAATAAATATATATATTCTCATTTCTTTTGAAACGATTTTCTTTTAAAGTGTATGCTAGATGCAATTGGTTGAATTTTATATAAGTAATAATGTCCTCAAATAGTTTTAGAAACATATATTAAAGGTCATATGGGGATCAAGATAAAAATCTAAAATTTTTAAATATTTTCAAATATATTTTTTAAACTAAAATATTTAATGCGTTTTTGAGTATTATATGCAATATATAAATTTAATACTAATATATTTTCCATAACATAATTGATGACATTATATGGATGTCTCTATTTGCTTTTTAAGGCGATAATATGTATTGAATTAGAACTGTATTCCTGATTTCTTGTTACATATTATTGTTAAAACCAAAGTATTTGTTTATCGAAAATGTACTGTGGAAAAATAATCTTATATCATTAAGTTCGAAATATTGTTTTTCAAATCATCTTCAATTAAAAGCAGTTTAATTCTTTCAGTTTAATGCCCTTTATTTTGTAAAATAAGTTTAATATTTTTCAATTTATATTCAGATATATATTGTTACTGAACTTATAATAAATGTTATAAATAACATATTACCAACACTACTGATTGGTATAAAATTATATGTACTCGTATATTACAAATATACCTGTAAAAATAAATTCAAATTAAATACATTGGACATTAGATAGTAGAATATCCCAGCATATTTAATGTTATTGATTATATTACTTTAATGCAACAGTTAATATAAGAGATGTCTAGCGAAGCATATTTGAGCCGATATGAAGGTCAGCTAATGTGGACTAAAGGGTTATCATTTCCTACCAAACCAGAGATTAGATGTGCTTTACGTTTACCATCTGTAGTCAGACATTTACTGTTGACTCAGAATATTATATTTAGCTCTTGGAAGAATTTCTGTTGATATTTTTTAATTATTATAATAATAAAATAGAAAAGAGTGCGGGAGTAGGTAGGAATAAAGACGAGTGTGTGGTGTGATAAAGAGAAGGACAGGAATAGGAAATGATAAATTATGGGGGTTGTAGATGAAGGAGGAACAGAGAACGCATAGAAATACGTTCGTCTAAAACTCAGTTTTCCTTCTCTACTTAAAACAAAAGGCTTGGTTTTACAAACAACCTAAATTACATGAGTTTTTTGCAATTTCCTTACACTACTTATTACGCATTATTTTTAATATAAATTTTGTTTTGAAAAAGAATATTTTATTTTCCCGCAATGAGAGAATAGAGAAAGATCTGTTAAGGTTTCAACATTTCCTTCTAAGTATTGCATAAATTATTCTCTACCACAATCTTTAAACTATTTAGTATTTTTAGTGTAGATTTATTGGTCTCCATCAAACAAAAAATAAACAAAAAATCATTGTAGGGAGTAGAAAAAATGAAGATGCCCCTCCACGCCACAATCAGAACTGTATGAAAGGACAGATGGGGGGAATATGGCAGGGTAACTTGCAGATTTCGAGCATGAACACAGCCATGTTCTTTTGTCTAATGTAGATCTACAACAATAATAGGTCTCGTTGAAAACTTGGAATTACAACATACATTTAAATGTTACGTAGAAGAACTAATATGTTATTGTTTACCTGAAGGTTATTTGTTTCTTCACATGACGTTATCATTTCACTAAAAATCAGAGCCTTTATTATCAGGAAAATAATAATAATTTTGTACATTTTCTATTCCGTGCAGTCCTCTTTAAATCGTGGAAGGAACTACGAAGTATTTTATCGCTATTGTGCTCAGCTCTGACGGAATAATAATCGCATTATGTTAATGTAACGAGTAACGGAATAACTGAAGTGAATTCACAGATCGTACGTTTTGTATTATTTTAGAGATATTATTTTGAAATTTTGTTGTAGCTTTTCTCTTTTGTAGAATATATCCTTTGTTTAAACCATTTAATTATAAACAAATTTATTTTACTTGCCTAGTTATGTTGAGGTTCATATTAGACCAAACCTAATAACAATTACAATTTATCGATTTGAAAATCATTGAAATACTGAATTTCTTAATGATATTTTTTCGTAAGGAAATAATATCAGATGAACTAACGATTAATATGCGGGTCATCATTTCCCGCCATATCTGAGATTATTTGTGCTTTATGTTTACTGTCAGCAGTCTGTAGATTACCTAAAGCTTAGTATTTACTCGAAATTTTTTAACGACATTTTGTAGTAGAAAACACCAAAAGTTGAGATTATGAGAACAAACTCCAAGATTGTTTAAAAGTATAAAAAACGGGGAAAATTATGTCAGTTCCTTCTTTCTTAATCATTTAAAACTATTCTATTACTGTATTAATAACATTTAAGTCAATGTAACAGACGTATTACTCTAGGTAGGGTATAAATCTTTTAGACACGATGTTTAGATAAACAGTAAGAGAGGAAATGAAAGATTCTTCTTTTTCACCCCTCTCCCTCTCTCACTTCCCGTGTTTAATATCTCTCTTATCTGCAGCAGATGTCACTTACATTTAAAGACTGCAAGTTTGCTACAGTATTTTATATACTGTAAATTGTAAAGGGTGGCTATGGAGATATTTTCGTATGGTGACAGTCTTTTCAAATTGGTAAGTCTGAGTTTTGAAATGTCTTTAGGGTATTTTCATTAGAACTTGAATATAAGAAATGGGAAAGGGGATGTGGGTGAAGGGTGGGAGTTTTGCAACTATAGAGGACAGAAATGCCTAAAATGAAAGAAAACTACACAAAACCAAATTTCAAATATTAGTGATGTGGCTATATTTTCCATTATAAAGTTGGTGCCAATAAAAACAGCTGGACATCTACACAACCTTCTATAATTTAAAGTTGGTTTAATTCAGGGAGTTCTCACATCCTCAGAATTATTTATGAATTTAGTTTTAAGTAGAACCCTACATAGCTCACTATTGTCAGTACTGACGTAAACGTCCCGAGGGTCATTAGGTGGATCTACATCTTTTATTGTAATCTTGGGTTAGATTTATCTATTACATCATTCCTATCATGTCTCTCTTGAAAAACTTTTGTTTTCATCTGACCATGTCACTATTGAAATATACGTGAGCTAAGGGTCATTTTAATGTACCCTTCTTTTTGTTTTCATAAGGCGATCGTAGAATTTTCGTTAGTATTGGTGTCTGTTATCACTATATTTAGGAAACTCTGCACTAATATGATTCTATAGCATCCGTATTCACGCATCCGTTACTGTCAGTAAAGAGACTCGCCCACGCTGAGCAATATATTAATGTCAAGATTGTACGCAACTCATATTGATAAATATGTACGACGTGGTTTCGTTGATACCCTGGTTAGTATCAAGTGGTTTCGATACATGTTTTAATATTTCGCGGAGTGCATGATACATTGTTAAATGGGAATTAAAACCGAAGGAAGTCTCAACTAGAATGTTATAGCATCACAAACATTTTGGTCACCAAAATTGTAATAAAAAACTTCAGATATTATGTCCGTACACCAAACATGTTTTAAAGGTTTTGAATGAAAGGATCTATTAGCAAAACCAAGTTAATGGTCGCCATCATAGTACTTATCTAGCCCCATAATACAAGTAAGTAGTCTTATACACAATTAAGTGGTTCAGAAAACCTGCGAAATAACTCTTTTAAACAAACATATCCTACTGGTACTTCTTGATCTACCGACACAATTTTACATTTCCTACATACCTCAAGAAAGCAACATTTGACAATTATATTTAGAGGATCTGCTTGTATTTCATTCCAATATGGGGCTAGAAAAGTACTATGATGAAGACCATTAACTTGGTTTTGCTAATCAGATTCATTAATTCAAAAAATTTAAAACATGTTTGGTGTACAGATATAATAACTGAAGTTTTTTATTACAATTTTTGTGAGCCAAATGGTTGAGCACATTGTCATCCCGAATTCTAGAGGGTGTTGAGCTGTTTAGACTAGTACCAGCGCAGCAACAAATCTCCGCATGCCACACTGAACTTTAATTATGAATTAAATATATTTTCAGTTTTTCAAGTGGAGTGTACATGATTTAGAATTATTTCTTCTATTAACATGTATGGTTTTTAAATCATTTGTTTCTAACAAACCTTGGTTACTTAAAGTTGTGCAATTTTCATTGTTACGTAAATAATAGAAATAAAGTGCAAGTATGAAAATAGTTATTCTAAATCAGCGACTACAGACATATATTTTTTTGAAAACAACAATACATTTGCATTGATCGTACTTTTCATCCCTTGTGGGACCAATCTCGACGCCAAACCAAAGTCATTGTTAAATTTAAATTTATTTTCCAGCAAATATTCTTGGTCTCGGAGGTTTCAATCTTCTTTTCATTGTTCTAAGTCTCGAGGGGAAGCCAAACGAAATATGTTATTGAATTCTCTAATAGACAACATTGTAAGATCACCGTTATGCAACAATAGGGTTTTAGATTTGTGAAATCATTGATAGAACTGTGTTTGTCAATATTGGGTAATATAATAGATGACGAATCGTCTTCATGGCGTATTACTTGTTTAATTATCAGATTTATTATTTATAGTGGATTTGTAATGTCTGTGTCATAATTAAGGTGGTGGTGTTATCACATTCATATTATTGTCACGTTTATTATTATAGAGTGGTAGAAATCTGTATTTACGAGTCGAGACTGTTTTAGTTAGAAGGGTTCAAATGAGTATACTTTATTTAAAAAAATGTTAGTATATATTTACTACGTTTTAGATATTTTTTATTTAAATAAAATATTTATTAAAAAATTGTCAAACGTGGGTAGGTAGAAATACTATTCTTAAAAACGAGACCAATGTCATTGTTTACCTTTGTCTTGCATTCTTATCAGCGCTACTGCCCTTAATGGACTATTACATCAACCTCAACTTGCCTCCTGGAAATGATTAAAACATTTTCTAAACTATTCTACGTTACTATACTTAGGACGTGGGGCCTGCCCATCGTACGTTTGCCTTTTATATTTCAAATCATTCCAAGGCTCCCCATACAGTTATTGCAGTTAGTTTTTCCTTAGCCTACATATTCCAGCCTTCTTTACTGCTCCATACATCCTTAACATATATCTAATGATATATGAATCATTAAGATTTTTCTTTCCCACCAACCCTTCTTATCTTATTTTCACTATCAAAGATTCAGCATCGTAGAAGACAAATATTCATATTATTATTTATAAAATCCCAATTTATTCCTTATATAAATTTTAAATATATATTTTTATATTCATATTTCGGGGCAGTTTCATAGTACCCGAAATCACTACCATCTGAGTTACCAGATGACAAAGTCTTGGACACTAACGTCGTCCAGTCCCTCTCTTGTCCAATCGGCATCGATATCCTTTTTTACATACGCTTGTGTAGTATCGTTGATCTTATATTTTTTTTATATACTTCACAAAATTTTGATAAAATTTCGGAAATTATCATTCGGGTAAAGAAGTTACTTAAGCTAGTGGGGAAGCTAAAAGTTGACTAATTAGGAAAACAGCTGCGGGCGTCGCAGAGTACCAGTGAATGGCCCGGGCCTGTCCTAGGTAGACGGAGGGTTTGTCCCGGGTATTATTATATCAAGCGTGCTTGTATTAGCTAGCCTGACATGAGTGTTCTATTCATGTTAAGCTCTAACACAACATCTATCCTTCTCTATAACCATCCTTATTATTGTAATAACAAATTGGTCAACTTTTTAAGTTATTTGTTAATATCGAAGACTAGCTTCACTTAATATTTAAGGCTTTATTTTAAATATAGGAATTTTATTCTTTTAATTTTATTATTTGATATATACTTTTCCTACTATTAATATGTTTCTGTTTATGGGACATACGTTATTGTTTTCTCACATATAATATAATTTTCCTATTTCTGTATGTGGTGCATTTATTTTAAATATTAGTAATACACATTTTAATGGATAGTGGTGTGTGTATTAATACAACAATGGATAATTACTCTCTCCCCCCTCTCTCTCTCTCTCTCTCTCTCTCTCTCTCTCTCTCTCTCTCTCTCTCTCTCTCTCTCTCTCTCTCTCTCTCTCTCTCTCTCTCTCTCTCTCTCTCTCTCTCTCTCTCTCTCTCTCTCTCTCTCTCTCTCTCTCTCTCTCTCTCTCTCTCTCTCTCTCTCTCTCTCTCTCTCTCTCTCTCTCTCTCTCTCTCTCTCTCTCTCTCTCTCTCTCTCTCTCTCTCTCTCTCTCTTTCTTTATTGGAAATGTAATGTTAGAGTAATTTATTGTGAATAACATATCTATTGGTTTGCTTATTGATTATATATCTGTTAAATTTCATCATTTATTAACAATTTAGACTAAAACTTATTAAGCTATATAAGTGCTAAATATTGCGTAATCTGTAAATATGTTGTAAATTCATTGGTTTTCATGATATTTGGTATCAACATTGTAAATGAAAGCCATTTTGAGATGGTTTATTTATTATTGGTATTATACAAAGGATTAGTGTAAAAATTGTGAAAAATTTTCTATCGATATCTCAAATCCGTTCCGGAGTTATGTGTTATTTTAGAAAGAGACAAATAGACAAAACATAGCGTTTCATCCATGGGAATATTTTCCTTATTTTGATGTCCTATATTTGGAACCCAACTTACTGGACACTCTGTATACAGTTTCATGTGTATATAACAGTTTATAAGGTTATCATGAATCTGTACAACAGATTTTTACTGTTATATTTTCTTATTATTCTTTGCAACCGTGATGTTGGCTTAAATTCGTAGAGGATTATTTTATTCTCTACGTTCCCCTGAGAGGTTTTCTTCCTTTACCCTGCCTGCGTATATCTGTGTCTATCTACCCTCTAAGCCCCCTCTCTACTCTTCTCTCTCCTGCCTGATATTGGAAGGTAACACTGTTTAACAATAGGCTTTAAGTCGGGATTAAAACGTGCCGTCTTACAGTTTAATCTTGAGTAGATTGTATAGGGAGTTTTTTTTTTTAGAATTGAAAATATCCATATGAACGTTTTTCTTTTTTTTACACGATGATCATATTCATTTTCGTCTTCAACTATCATACTTTCTACTCAAATTTTCCCTCGTGGTATGTGAACATATATTGGCCAGATTTCGGGACATAGTTTTAATTGTATCGATTAATAAAAACTTGGACTAGTTAAACAAAAATATTAAAAATAAATAAATAAAAAACTCATGATTTAAATTGAATTTTGCTCAAATGTAGCGTCTTATGTTTTAAATAAAATTATTTATCACCCTCGGTAAAATGTTAGTGAAAGAACTATCGGTAAGAAAAATCGGCCATGATGGAGTTCTATAATACACGATTTTTCCAAAAAGCTTTACCGATTTCTTTCATATTTTAGTAAAATTTGAAGATGTAAAATTCAGAAGGAGAAAATGTTATATTCAGTCATAATTGGTGAAACAAAAAACAAAAAATTATCCGTATCTGCCATCACTAAATCTCAATTTTAATGAAATACGATTGACGCAGATGACTCGTTTATTGCACAAGCAAAGCAACTTTTGCACCCAATTAAATGTATAAAAAGTTTCACTTTCACCTTTTGATTGGCAACTAGCAAACTACCGTTTTTAACATAAACTGTTTTGTATTTCTAGTGTAATAGTGGGTGTGTGCAAAGTTATTGTTTATTATTTAATACTCGGTAAGGAAAGTATTGTGACAAGAAGTTGTCATGTAGGTTTTTTATAAATATTGACATATTAGGTCCCATGAAATATATTTTTGAAAATTGATAATAACGTTTTTCAGTCTCCTGTTTTCTTATTAAAACAAATCTTTCAACCGATTACATCGATACAGCCTTATAAAGTGAAAGAAGAAATTTCCGTTTTATTTCAGAACCTGGACTGTTTTTATTCTTATTTGATCGAGGGGATGTTATGCTATCAATTTTGTTATTTTTTTATTTTTTTTATTAAAGATGGGGTTAGCCTTACACTTCTTAGTATTGTGTGCCAAATTTAAGGATATATGTGAAATGTACAATCAAAGAAATAATATGTATATTTTTAATTTACAAACATATAAAGATATGTTTAAAATCACATTTTGTAGAAAGAATTTATACATTTTTGTTGCATAATAGTGTGAAGATATTTGCGTATAGTATTTAGATATTATTTGCTGTACAAATTTCGTTTATATAAATTCTGTGGCCCTTATAATTAATAAAAATGTTTGTTGTTCGTTTCTTCATGAAATATCTTTCTCATACGATTTTTAGACACCTTAAATAAGAAATGATTTTAGCTGCTTTTAAAATGTATTTTATAACACTAACAAATCAACCCAAATGTTTAAAATTATTTTAAAAGTACCGCGTACTATCGTTTTTTGTTAATGATTGTTTTAAAAACAATTTAGTTAAATAATACAAAATGATTGTACAATATTATGTAAATCTATCGTTTTGTTTCATCAAACTTATTAAATAAAACGTCATCATTCTATCTTCCGTCCTCATCAGATTTTCTCTTCGCAGATGATGGAAATTTCTCTATTTAAAAAGAAAGAAAGGATTCAATTAATATCCCCCTCTATCTTACAGAGGCTGCATTTAATATCTGTCTTAAAATATAACTAATGTAACTTTGTACGCTTTTAGAATATTTAGTAGATCTTTGAAGTGTAAACTTACAGTAGAGTTAATATTTGTATTGTTAAATATCTTTCAATATATTTAAGAATATTATTGATTATATTTATTTCGATTTCAGTAAGGGAATGAAAACGACGTTAATATATTTATCTAAGAAACTTTATGTATAATACTTTTTCATTTTTACTCTCGGCAAGACTTTATATAATACGTTTTTTAATTTAAAATTATTTTGCAAATTAATCATTTCAGTAATAGTTTACGACATTGATGTATAACATGATTTCTGGAATTATTTGTACAATCAAACAAAGTGAATAATAATTTTTATTATAATGTATAAGCTATTTGGTACTATCTATTAAATAGAAGATACATGTTACTCGGAACAGAAAAAATAACAGGTAATGTCAAATAGGGCTCATTGTTTATTAATATTGTGGTGAAATAAATTCTAACAATGTTTCTAAACCATGGGACTATGTTTTCATTCTGTAATACAGAAGTAAAATTGTGTAAAGATGAGTATCAGAGTTATGAATATAATCTTATCTAAAAATTGTAGTTTCTCTTTCACCTTTGAATGAAATTTTCAACCTTACTATACATTATTAAATATAAGTTGAAGGACCAACAGTTTCCAGTTTTGCGCTGTATTAGTTTTGATTAAAGTGAGTTGGGTTAAATCATCTTAATCAGACAACTAACACCTTTAACCATGCAGTATGCAGCTAGACAGTCAAACACGTTAGAGCTAGTTATGGCGATGTTGTAATCTATCAAGAATATCCTTTGAATAGTTTATAATATTTTAGTTTATTCCAGTGTATTCTTAAATAAGACGTGAACAAAAATTTAAATAGTGGAACAAGAATGCTTGTTCTGGTGGTTTGGAAACAATAGTTAAGATCTAAAATATGAATATTGGATTTTAAAATCTATACGTTGAATTTTTAAATCCAAACAATTATATAGTTTAATTTTAATAACATCGTGATTCCGCTTTAAAATATGATGTTCAATTATAAATGTAAGTTACGGTATCATGTTTTTAATGTATTTTTATAATTTTAAATTAATTTTCCAAGTTATATTGAACAAGTTATATGTCCATGTTAAGGTGGTAATTACACAATATCTTAAAGTCTTATACCTACTAATACATAGGTATGAAGACGATTACAAAAGTATACTTAAAACTATATATATATATATATATATATATATATATATATTTACACCAACAAATCAAATATTGCACTGTTTCAAGTACATTAAAGAACTATAAATGTTTTTCGTTATATATATTTATATATATTCTTAACAAAACTATGTTGATCGTTGATCTACTTAAAAAAGCTATTAAATTTAGTACATATTGCAATACTTCATAGTTTTACTATTCATTTATCGAGACTCTGTTTTATTTTAATTCCTGCTAACATAATCAATACGTGTAGCACCGTTTTTATTATCACTAACCTGAGATAAATTTTAATTTAATTTAAAGGAAAAATACCTTATCGAAACTTAAGTACGTCTTAATGTAAGATATATTAAAATATAACAATATCGTTGCAAAGAGGGAATGTATGTTTTCAAGTCACATGACAAGTAAAATCACTTTGTATGATGTATTATACACTTTAATAAGTCATGGCTACAATGTATGTTGTCAAGAACATGTTATAAAGCTGAACTCATTCCAGTTAACAAAGCAATAAATATTTCTCGCCACTTCACTTAAAATGCAAACACACTATTTGCATTTATGTTTATTTATATTTCAGCATTACACTGTGTAGTCAATAATTATTTATCAGATAAGGAAATGTCACTTACAATAAAATATATACCGGTATATATATATGACGTGTAAAAGTAATGAATATCCTAAACTTACCACTTAGCTTGAAAGTGACACTGTCGGCATTGAAGGATATAACAACTATTAAATCGAGATATTGGAGTAATCAGAATTTAGGCTAAGGGGGTAGGGGGGAGATTCCTCAAAATGGAAATAAAAGAAAGGTACTCTTCACAGAAGAAAAGTTAAGACGTTTTGAGGTTTTTTCCTGTTTATAAAAATTATACATAAACCTTGAAAACAGGTTTATTATATTGTACAATACGACAAACAGAAATTGAAACTAATATATAGTAATATAAGATTTTGATCGGTTCATAAATTTTCAAGATCAAAAAACCGAGTCTTAGTGTGAAATTACAAATAAATAAAAAATATTCAATCCTGCCCGAAAGACCTGTCTTCAAAGTTTGAGCTTTAAAACAAGGGACTACTAAAATATGATACATTTGTTTTGTTTTTAATACCGAAAATTTCTCAGTTACCATCGTCCTAAAAATAAAAGAAGAAAGAAAAAACATCAACATAAAACCCCTTGCCTTATAAATCTAAAAGAGTTGCGGCGGAGGAAAACAAGATTTAGTCAGAAAATAATATGATAGGACAGATGGAAGAGAAACCCAAGACTTCACGAAAAAAAGTGTAAATCCAGCCATGTCCATCGGGATTTCCAAACCCGTACTGACTATTTTGAAACCCTGATTGGTTTTCTGTAATTACTGTCACAAGTTATACATTTACATTTTGTATTGGTCGCTATATACAGTATTGTGAGATGTTAAACTTATATTAAACCAATTTGTGTTTGCAGTGTTTGTCATTAGTTCTTAGGAAGAAGGGTAGATTCAAATCTTCGTTTTTTACATACGGCTTCAATGCATCCTGTTTTCATTATTTCATAATATTCAAATTTTTCAAAGCTGATTTTTTCACTAATAACTCGGATCATGTTAGGACATTTCTTTGAACAACACCAGAGCCCCACAGTGTAGGTAGATTTTCATTTCGTTTTCCCTTATCGCTGTGTGGGCAAAACAAATGGTTCAAGTGGGAACAGGTGCTACCGTCTAACCCTTAATTAATGGAGTACGACGACGAAAAATATCTTCATTCTCTAGTCAAGCTGTGGATTACTGAGCTTGATTTTAAAATTGTTATTTTTTGACTAAAAACTAAACATTTCGGAAGCATTTAATAAAGGAGAGACTTATTTATAGTTTACTCAGAAGAAATACATGGATAATAAGTTGGGGATTTACAATATTTTGGTTTCGTTGTAGTTTACTTCCTTTTCGTCTGATTTAATCAAAGAAATTACTTTATAACTGTAGAAAAAAATTACTAATAAATCGTATATGCTTTACGATTTCGTCTAAAAAAATAAATTAAAACAACTATAGAAGTAGAGTTATTGGTCTAGGCCATCTAAGAACATATTTTTTATTTAATTAAAAAACATATAAATATGCAAATTAACTTTAATGCTTTAAAAAATATTTTAGTGTTATTGAAAAATTAAATAAATTGATTAAAAATATTGTTAAACTGACAATACAGATAATTCAAACTTTTATATTTTATTATAACTTTAGATTTCGATATTAAAAATTTATTTTGCTTACCTGGTAAAACCATTTTGTAAAAAAAAATAATTATAAAATAAAACAAGTAAAGTTGCTGGTACTAGCATCAGTGCCTCCAATTATAAATTTATGTAAAACAATACATCTATATTTAGCGACGTATTCATAACGATCACATTTACTTGTATTGTCATTATTTTACATTATTTAAATATTTTAAACACATATTTAATAAAAAAAAAAAATTAATTTTAAATCAGAAAATTATGTTACTGCAAACTTCAAGGGTAATAACTATCTAATACGCAATTCATTGGTGTTCTTTGGTTTTTATAATGACTGTCTTGATATTTTACTCTATAATTCATTATAAGCGAGTTGTAAAAACAAATGTTTGCTAGTTTTGTTATTTTAAAATGGTCTTGCCCCCAAAATAGGGTGGACGGACTAATAGTATATGTTTTTTTGTATCTCAACATTGTAAACCCAAAATTCGGTTAGTACAGTTCTTTAAAATGACAGAGGTATATCTAATCTAACTGCACTAAAACGGGTTTTCAGTACATTAATAAAAATAAATGTACAATACCGTTAAACAATGAAGTGCTACAGTTGTTTGGACTTTGTCCACCTGTGTTTTAGTTTATCCTCGAAACTTTGTGTTTACGATATATTTAACCGACCGTGAAAATAGTTAGCACCCTCCGGAGTAAAAGGGGGATTTAGTGAGTGACTTAAACTTACAACCTTTGTATTTTATTACGGTATAACGTTCTATTCTATTGCAGTTCTTATAGCGTGTGTCTATTCAGCATCAAATGTCCTGATTCATGAACATCCAGCTAAATCAATTGGACTTAGAAACGTAAAATTAGAGGAATACATTTCGTCAAAACTTTAAGATGAAATATTTTGAAATTCAACACCAATTAGGTCAATCTGTGTCATTTTCGGATTCCTCAATATCGTATAGGCCTATTTACGTTGGTATGTAAATGGAAGACTTTTTTCTCATATAGGTTACCAATACAAATTCTTATCTCTATAATCCCTAACATAAGCCCAATACATATAAATTCAAGGAAATATCCTAACTAACCGTCTTAATAAACCAACACAAGCCTTAACTTAGAAATTCGCTGAAATTTGCTTTGTAAAACGTATTTGTATTTTGTATGGAAATTTTAATTCGTTTGGCTAATGAAGTTTCCACAAGTGTAACTCATTGCAGTTCATATGTTTTACTGTTGTGTAGGCCTATTTAATATTTATAATGCTAATCGGTAATAATGTGTGTTTTTTTTGCTGATACTGTATAAACTGAATCGCTATTTCGTATAAGGTTTCAGGTCATAATTTTTAGTGGACTGCTTTTTTAATGTTGTATATAATTTGTTTATATATATATATATATATATATATATATATTATAAGTTAGGACATGTTACATAATATTTTCGTCGTTTATATAATTATTCAATACGATTTTAACAATTAGATGACAAATATATTTCAACATTCTTTATTAATTATTCTACTTTTCTTTTATTCACAATATTTATATATTGATTTTTAACAATAGCTTCTTTTAAAAAGTTTTCAATGAAATTTTATCAATACTCACTTTCAGTAGATATTAAGTAACAATTAAAAAGTTGTATTTGTATCCAAATAGTCTCTACTTGGTGTCTCTAATTATCCAGCTTGTCTGGCGCAGGACGTCTGTGAGTGAGAGTTTTTGCCAGATATCAGCAGTTTCCGTTCGTTTTACAAATCTATGGTTAATTCTCAGTTTTGATTTATTTTGACTTTAACAGTTTACTGATGTTATTGCGTATTCTGAATGCGGTAGCTATCCCGTGTTTTCTTCATGTGCTGCGTGCTATTATATCAGTGTCTATCTATTGTATTTATTTTTAGCAAAATCGTTTAAGGGTTTAAATATTAGTCGTAATAATTTGAGTCTTATTACGTTATAAAGGTAAAAATAGTG
Source organism: Aphrophora alni (assembly GCA_963513935.1). Taxonomy (NCBI): domain Eukaryota; kingdom Metazoa; phylum Arthropoda; class Insecta; order Hemiptera; family Aphrophoridae; genus Aphrophora; species Aphrophora alni. The sequence continues at coordinate 35,161,041 of OY740767.1, forward strand.
AGTGGTCTTTAAATTTATACAAATTTAATTTTGTTAGTTGTCAATTTTTATGAATCTCGTAATTTTACGTCTAATCCGCAGAGTTACAATTTGATAACTTTTTTACATAACGAGAACGTGGTGTGTAATGATATTTACATTTTATTTTTATTTGGCATCTAACATCATCCCATTCCTACAGAACCTTTACACACGTTTAACCTGTGCATAATCTTTTTTAATTATAATGATTCTTTCTAAAAAAATATATTTCAAATCAATTTTCAATTAGCCATAATTCACAGAAAAAGTTAATATTAGAATTTCAAATAAAAAACTTTCATTTTGAATAGGTTGTAGAATTAATAATTTATACTATTGTTGTAACAAATCTGCCTCAAAAAACCTATCGGAAAATTGAAAGCGATGAAGCATGAGTCTGTTCATATTTTAGTTTTATCTTTCAAAGTTTGAAAGGCTTTTTTGAATGCTTCACTACACTAGTCCAAATTATCGTTTGATACTTCTACTAAACTTAGAAATATTGGAAGTATTTCTTTATAAAAGTTGTGGTAAAGTATATAAGAAAAACCTGTTTCTTTTGTTATCATATAATTAGATTATACAATATAAATAGACTACGTATTCATACTTTTACAATGTTTGGTTTTACTTTCCTATTCTGGCCGTGCCAACATATCGCGTTTACAATTGTTATGAACAATGTTGTATTGATGTTTGACTGTATATCTCACCAGGTATTTCATTTTTGTTTCGCATCATCTAAAAAGAGCTTAGTCCACTGTTTTATTTTTAAAATTTAATTTGTGTATAAGGAAGTCTATGAATTTATCTGATTAGTTATGAAAGGTAAGGTTTGAATTGAAAGTAAGTTTACAATAAAAAAGTGATTTTTACATAACAAAACAAAAAAAAAATGTTTAAAACCGATGATATGTAAATGTGTTTGATTAATTGAAGTTTGATATATTTGAAATTATTTGGTTATGGGGGAATGTATTAATTATGATAATATTTGTCGGTGAAAAAAGGAAGTCTTATCTTTTCATAAACATCTTATTGCTCATAAGTAATAATAAATAGAATATATTTGTTTGAATTGCCAACCTTAGATAAAATCTAACATGATTGTATATAATTTATGTCATTTAAATTGAGACAAGTTTGTATCTGAAATACTTATAGCTTTGAATACTAATCCTATAGACCAAAATTATTTGATATGGAAAGGAGAATAAAATTGCAGTATTAATTATTTTGGTGTATTTTATGAAGGCCACTTGATGGTTAATTATTTTTTTTCTTTCAGTGGCAATATTTCAGTCACACATCTTGTACACTCTTATTCCATGCTAAAGATTATTTGATTAAAATAAACTATTTTGATATTGTTTCTTTTTTTCTCTAAAACCGATGTTTCTCTAAAACAAAATCTTAAAGATCAGTATATGTTCCAAATCATGGTAATATCTTAAAAACTTAGTTTGGATTAAAATAATTATACATATAAAAGGTTACCATTATTTATCTTGTTAAAATAAAATAATAATTCAAAAAATAATATCTTATTTAAAAAAATAACAACACTAAGATTTAGAATGTCATTTTAACCTGAACTGGTATACCTCAAAAGCCAAGCTCAAAATACAAACAAAAAATCTTTTTTTGCGTTGGTTAATTTTTATTAATCTTATTTTTTGAGGAAGTTAATTTAATTCACATTTTATTTTATCTATAGTATTTAAAGTGTTATGCGGTGGCGACATATAAAAAAGCCATCGGGATATAAACCGTTAAGATTTAATGTTGTAACTAGTATAGTTTTTTATATACATAAATGGGGATTGTGAAATGGTCGTTAAAAGCTTAACTTTATTAGACATGACATCTGGGAGGGGTCGAGGTAGTTTAATACGACAAAGTAACATAATATATCGTAAGGGTGGTACGAGGTACTGGGGGATGATTTAACCCTCATTAGGAAGTTTAGACATTCTAAATAAAATGTAAGGTTTAAGGAAGATAATTTAAGCTTGCTACGTCCAATTCAGGGGAGAATGTCAAAATATACACGACAGGTATTAAAGTGAGAGATTGTCTTTAATAAATAACTTTTGTACAGTGTTACTCTATAATACAAGTGATATTACTCCGTCAATAAACCATAAATCCGTCCATAAATAGTTGTTTCATACTATTAATTTACCTAAATAACACATTAAATTTAGTGTATTGTTTTTCACTCAATTTAGAGTGGGGAAAAAATCTTTATCGTCATACTGCTTCAAAAACAGCTGTTTTCAATGCATGCATTGAGATGCTAAAGTTGTTCATTTTAGTCCTAGGACCTAAAAACATCAGCTGATGTCGAGGTCATCAGCTGTTACTTCGCTTATACGAATTAATTAACGATTGTAAAGAATCTATAAAAACAACCGATATTCTCTATTGTAAATAAGAGCTAAAACAGCTGTTAACATCGATAAGTAAGTACCACTAACACAAATTAAACAACTGTAATAGATGCAAACTTGTAAAACTTGTCCAAACTTTTGAAGGTAAATAGGTTATAACATTATAGTTTTTGTGAAATTGTTTTCCTATATTGTTTGCAATATAACGAAAAATATGGTTCATCACTTGGACCGAAAGAAGCTTTTCTATCCTCGCTCATTTTTTGTCCTCGGCTCCGCCTCGGCCGTTAAGCTTTAGCTTGTGTCGGACGCTTCACTTTTGGTCCTTGTGATGAAAATACTATTTTCAGGTTGATATTCACGTTTCATGATATCAGGAATCATAAAGAAGTGATTTTCTGTCCATTGGTCATTGTTGTCAATTGTACATAAGCAAGATAGTGGTTAAAAAAGTAAGATAGTACATGAAATTTGGTGAATGAACTTTAGTGTGCTCATAAAAAACCCTACTGAAATTCAGAAAAATGTAGTAGAAAATTTCAATAACGGCGTCCATTTAAAAAGTTTGTTGTTGTTTATATCTCGAGTGTTATAAAACATTAACTTAGATACGAATTTACAAATTGAATTTTGTATGTAATGTTAGCAGCCCCGATAACAAATGACGAATTTATTTTGTAAAATATAATTTCGAACCCTGCCTTCGAAGAAATTGTGATATTCGTATATATAATATAAGAGCGTAGCGAGTGGAGACTTTTTCACATGTGAACATATTCGAGGCCCTCTATTGCCAAGACACTGACACGAGTGAAGCGAGTTGAAACTATTTAATATTTAAACAACATAGTGGTTCAAGAAACCAACATTTACAGGTTCTGCTTCTATTACATTTTGCGCTGGATAAGTTCCATGGCGACACTCAGCAACATTTCCTTTTTCACATATATATGGACTATATAAAAAATGTATTATCTATATTTAAATTCTTCTTCCAATTATAACCGTTTAAAGACATTTATGTTTTTATAAAAAAAAAAAAAAGTAAATAGCCTACATACACACACAATCAAAATAAGAAGTACAATAACAACATTACGGTTAATAAAGTACATGGATTACTGACTGAAGACAGTATCTAAATCCCCCCTTTACTCCGGAGGGTGCTAACTTTTTCATGGACGGTTAAATATATCGTAAACACTTTGTTTTGAGTATAAACAAACACTAAAAGTCTAAACAAGTCCACTTTAATATTGGTCAACTGTATTGTTGATAAATGTTTTAATATAATGGAAAATGGTTGAGTTTATATTCATTTATTGGATATGGATTTTATAAACATATTTGGGTTCGTCGTTTAAACATGATTGTCAGATAATATATTATTCACATGTTTAATCAATAAAATATTTTAGTCATATATAAGTAAAAAAAACTAAGGACATATTATCAAGATTGGGAACCAGTTTTATAATGTTTCCGTTAAACACGTTTTCCTCTTTCTTTTCAGTTTTTATTGTAATTCAGTGTGTCTTTTTTTCCTCAACACTCTAGGAAATATATACGCTACTTTTTGACATATCAATAAAAATCGGTTGCTATTTTTTGGAGAAAAATCCAACAACTTGGAGTGCACAAACGGTTAATCCTGTTATATTTTGTATTACAAGATTGTATACAAAATGTAGGGGAAAATAATCAGATAATATCAATACGAAGATTTCATTCATCATCTCACTATATCTCCGTTGTTCTAAAAGAAAAATAAATTTGTAAATTAAATAGTATATTGACTTTTTGTATCTATATAATAAAATAACTCTTTGTAGCCATTTCGTATAATTATAAAAATAAATGTTACAGTAACATTGGACAAACTTTGCCACTCACTTATCCACAAAAGTAAATAATTTAATCGTCGTAAAATTATCAGATAGTTATCAATCAAAAATTGACGATGAAATAAGGAAGCCGTCTTTAAAAAATAAAATAAATAAGGACTCAAACTTAATTCGATTTAAGAATAAACACCGTTTCATCTTAAAATCGCATTTGAGGACAGCGGTCAAAGCCCACTTTAGTTTTTTGCCAATTATTCCTGAACCGTAAAATTGTTTAATTGCTCAAGGATTTTTGTCAATTTTCTTTATATTTCTCAAAATTTGAATTCAATCTCTAAAGCTGATTTTAGGAAACTACGTTTTTCATAATAGGCGATTTGTGTGTGTTGTTACTGATAAGTCATGAACCTGCTTCCGACTACGTTCATATAATATCAATTATTTCTTCTGACAGAACTCCTTCACCTTCTGGCATAATCTCTTCCTTTTCACGTCTCTTTGTTCTTTCTAATTGTTTGCCGGTAGATTGTTTTTCACCTCTACAACTCATCCTTTGAACTCGTTGTTGTTGTCGTACGTTTACTCTTCATCTACTTCGACTTCTTCTAGGTCTTGGTGCACTTCTTTTGTCTACAGTATTCATATCTTTCTTTCATTTACCCACTTTTAAATACTGTCTTTGCTAGCGACATTTAAAGTTAATTCTTTTCAAGTGTCCTTTGAAGGTTCTTTCCTTTCTCTCTGTCTATATTTAAGTAATTCTCGTAGAATTCCTTGTTTTTAGTCTGTAAGATATTTATTCATAACATAACTGTTCGCCTAATTTACTAAGTTACTGTAATAATACACTAAACTCTATTACCTTAATATGTATTTTTTTTACAGTAAATTGACAGGGGATTTTTCAAATTCGATGAAGTATCTTCAAATATTTATACAAGTATTATTATTATCATCAAAAAGTATAATAGAATGATGTTTTTATTTATTGTAAATAATTATCATAATTGCAATACGGGACGTTAAAATTAGTGTACATAAATCTATATAAAGGGCTTGAAATGACAAAGAAAATTGTTTCGTAGATAATGAGTCTACTTCAAGTTTGAAACGTGCTGTTGGAAACATACATTATAGTCATTAAAGTGTATTTAATATCACCACATCATACAAAGATATTTTCATTTGTCATGTGACACGGGAACATATTATATTCTCTCTTTTCAACGATATAGTTATATTTTATATATCTAAAATCGTGAAGTCATAATGTTCTGGATAGGTTTGTTTTTCTTATGAAATAAAATTGTTAAATAAATATTTAAATTTTATTTTATTTTGGAGAATTCGTTTTGACCGGTGTACGGGTATTGATTGTTAAAAAGTAATGGTAAATCAAATTAAATTTGGACATATGAGTAGTTGAGTAGAACAGAGCGACGGCATGTGAATATGACAATAATTAGAATATCAGATTTTTTTTTTATCGAATCCATGTTTAAGTAACAATATTTTTCTTAATTAAATATCTAATTTAACTTTATCATGTAGGTTTTTTATTTATTTACAATTAATATTTTAGATGATTAATTCATCTAACTTTTGAGAAAAAGACTTATTTTTTATCAGTGATTGTATTGGGAAACTAAATTGTATCTATGGTTTTCTTCACAATTGTATTTTTTCTGTCTCACTTGTTGTTTAACTTCACTTTTGTTCTATTAGACTATAGAAGACGTAGGAAAAACATAATATGGAAAAACCGTATTACAATCAACAGGGCTGGAATCAACGTTGACAGTTCACTAGTTAAAATTACTTGATCTGTCAACCGAGTTACAAAGCACCCCCCTCTTATATATGAGTTCACCGGAATGAACTATTGACAACATATACTTGATGAAATACATTGTCTTAGTTAGATTGACCGTGTTACACTGTATACTGTATGGTTAAAACAGTCAGTTACTTTATTAAGATAATTTAACTCTGATGATTATAAATAAAACTAGCGCAGTCCAAAAAAATAAAATGTTGGCTTTCAACGAATGTTGTATTGATTTTTCCCTCCGAATGGCAGAGGATTGAGATTTACAAGAAAAGGATCGTTGAATCTTTTCATTATTTCTAATCTTCCAGTCTCAGCCGTGTAAAGTGCACTGTATTACTCAAATTTGATATGGGGGGAGAGGGTTGGAAAAGTGAACCTTACATGTTTTAAATAAAAAGAAAATAAATATTTTATAAATATTTGAATGTTCAGTCACTTTCTATTATTTAGATAAATGCTAAAAACAATCAAACAAAATAATGAAAGTTGGTACGCTGTACTTTCAAGATAATTTGAACCAAAAAAGAGAATTAGAAGCCAATATGTTAATGTTTTGAAATACAGTTTACATCAATTTAAATAATTCTCAAATTTTAGCTCTTTGTTTTTAAAATCGTGTGGAAAAGAAATTTCGTGAATATATGAAAAACAAACATTTTTCAAGATATTAAATTAATTGTACTTAGTATTGACTGTGTGTTCACTCTACTGTTATTATTATTCTAAAAGAATGCAAAAATACATCTTCTATATGTAAGACAGATATTACACACACCCTATGTAAGGTAGAGGGTTGAACTATGTGAGAATTGAATTACTGATTTTTTCACTATTTCTAAACTTCCCGTTTCATAGCTTTCTACCCTTGTTTTGAAATATTTGTAATTTCCATATAGTGTAGGAATTCAAGGTGAAACTTTAACTTACAAGTTTCATAAAACAAAGAAGAGCAATTCTCGTCAAATTGTAGAGTCACGTTCTATAATTTAATTAAGTGTTTAAAAATACTAATTATCAATAAAATATGAAATTTGGTACAGTGGAACAGGAAAATGTATTGTATAGGCTATCTTCTCATTTTTTTACCCAAAACTATTAGAGTCGAAAATTTGGTTTTCATTCATTTGGTCTAATCCTTATATCATTTTATTAAAAATTTAATAAATCTCTGGGTTCATTAACAGTTCTAATTGAATTAGTGATATAAATATTATGTAACGACAGACTGAAACCCTAAAATAACAACTAATCAATATAGATTTTTTTTTTATGTTAGTGGAACATTTGATTTAATAAGTAATTGTATTACAAAGTAAAACACAAGAAATATTTTAAGCAATTGCTCAATATAAACTTTAAAATAAATAAGTGAGGTCAGATATACTTCAAAGGAGTGGAAGGAATCGACAGTTACAATAACATAAACGTATAAGAAGAAAAAAGCATTTCAATTTTTTTAAATGTACGAAAAAAAACTTACGGAGGTGATCTTCTTGTGACTCAAATATAACTCGTCACGTTAAAATCCTGTCTTAAAACTCCGAAGTCAAACAGTGCTACCTTACAATAAACAATAGAGGGGAGGTTTAGATAGGGTAGATATACTGACACAGGTATTTTAAAAGAAGTCTCAGAGGAACGTTGAGGGCAAAATAATCTTTTAAGAATTTAAAGGAACGTCACGCTTGTACAGAATAACAAGAACATATTTATAAAGAATGTTAGTGGAACAGCTTCATAATCTTTCTTTTAAATATATAAAACAATAAATATAGCCACATTTATTTTAAATAAGTACTACTATAAAACTAGTTATTGAAATTATTTTTCCATACACTAAATGCACTGGAGTACGGTCCAGTTTCTCCGTGTTATAATATTATTTAAAAAAAAATTTTTAGATGTTTTTAATTTACAGAAGGACATATACAGTTTTTTAATATTAAAAAACTGCGAAAAAAATACGGCTTGTAAACTTTTATCCCTTAATATTTATGTATATATACTCGCTTACCCTTAAGTAAAGCTATTTTGTTCTCTTTCAGCTTCTATAAAAAGTTGACCAATTTGTTATCCAATAACAACGAGGGTTGATGGAGAAGGGTGGGATTGGGCTTAACTGAATTAGAACACCCATCTTAGGGTAGCTTAATACAACAAAGTATGATATAATGATGCCCAAGACAAGCCAACACTGGATGACTTAGTCCTCATTAGTGAGTTTAGACATTGCATATAAATGACAGCTCTAAGTAAACAATTAAAATATTATACAATTAATTTTATCAGCATCACATGAACATAGACACAAGCGGAGTAAGCTTCTAAGAAAAACTTAAATGAAAATGGTATAAAATGTAGCCTACGTCAATAATCAAGCGTTAACTGTACTGCTTATTTTAATGTTCATTGTTGGTATCCAAGTCAATAATTATTAACAATTAGTATGTAGTAATAAATTACCTCATTTGTTCCGTCATGTGACTTTATTTATCTTGTTCTCAAGCAGCGTTTCGGAGTCGGGACTCCATCTTCAGTTGTATCTTTCTAGAGGTCGTCAAAACATTAAAACGTTTACGAAGACATATATAATATTACAAACACACAAAATGCACATACACATGTATACTTAGTTACTGACATAATGTTTATAGTGCGCACTGCTGTACGGTCCGCGGACTACTGATTGCTGCGGTGGGTCAATGGTTTAGAATACTTGGATGGCTTTATCAGTCTATTGTATCTTAGCACTGTTGAATATAATGAGTTAGACTGGAAAGATAATTTTTCATTTAAAATGTTGTCAGGTGACTGTTTAATATTATGTCTTCGTAAACGTTTTAATGTTTTGACGACCTCTACAAAGATACAAATGAAGATAGAGTCCCGACTCCGAAACGCGTCTTGAGAACAAGACAAGTAAAGTCACATGACGGAACAAATGAAGTAATTTATTACTACATATTAATTGTACTGCTTATGTTAAGTTACCTTAGACTTTTTTTTTCAGTGAGTTTTTACTTCAATATAAGCTCTCCGTTTCTTGAAAACTTATCAACTCTCTTCACCCATATTACTATTTCACTATTCCTCATATTGTAATTTTAATAAAAAATAGTTAAAGCATTTCAAGACTCTTCCAAGACAAATTAAAATGACTGACTCCTTACATGTATTTAACTCCTCCAACCTCCCTTTAAACGTTACTGTATATTAAATACTTTATTAACTTTACAGTCTTTACATTTACGTGACATCTGCTACAGATAAGAGAGATATTAAATATGGGAAGTAAAGAAGGGAAAGGGGGAGCAGGAAAGGAAGTTCTTCCCCTTCTGTTTATCTAAATATCACGTCACGGATACCAGCATGGAGTAATTGTACAAATAATATTCCACACTAGAGTTCGTTCGAGGTTTTCTGTATTAAAAGTTGGCATGACACCATTATAAATCTAGTTAATTAATTTAATACAATGATATGTGGTAAAACGTGATTAAAATTATGGACATTAAAAAATATAAGTTATTGCATTACTTGAATTGTTTGTGATTCCATTGAGAGGCAGAAGGATGTATACAGTATTTTCATTTCATGAATTGTAACACAATAAGGTATATAAACGTTTTTCCCTTAATACTTAGAATACAGTAGATATGTGGAGAAATTTAACATTTAAATATATTTATATACACTTAATATTAATTAAATTTATTATTTTTGTATTCAGCTTCGATAAAAAAAAGTTAGGCAATTTGTTAATACATTAGTAACGATACTTGAAGGGGAAAGAGTAGGGGGTGAGATTGGGTCTAACTTGATTAGAACGCTCATCTCAGGGTAGCTTAATACAACAATGTATGATATAATAAGACCCAAGACAAACTACTAACAGGGGATGCCTTAGCCCTCATTAGAGAGTTTAGACATTTCACAGAAGTTACAGCTTTAATTAAGATAATTTAAATCATGTAACTAAACAACGAACTTGTTTTTGATAGTACGTGATGCATAATGTAAACGAGCAAGATTTTAAATAAACATATTGATTAAAAATGGTTTAGTATGTTGAATATATATATATATATATATATATATATATATATATGTTATTTAGTGTGTTGAATATAATGATCAAGAACTACCACGATCAAGATGACACGATGAAGCGATAACACAAATCAACTCCTAGGCCTTAGTTAGGTTAGATTTGGTTGGGTTGAATTAATTACAGTTTTATTTCAGTGGATTTTTTTAATTTAGAAAAATTTTCTCTTTGTTGAGAAACTTTTCACTTACTTTACACCTCTCACCATTCCTCATATTCTAGTTCTAATTAAAATAACTTATTCAAGATTTTTTCCAAGTCAATTTAAAATGACTGTGTGTGCAAATATATTTCCTCCATAAACCCTGTATTAAATACTTTAGTATAATTACAGTCTTAAAATGTAAGTGACATCTGTTGAAGATAAAAGATTAAACATGGGAATTGAGCGAGGAAAAATGGGTGAACAGGAAAAGAATCTTTCATTTCCTCCCCTTCTGTTTATCTAAACGTCACGTCTGAAAGAATTATATCCAACCTGGAGTAACTGGACAGATATTGTGTCTATAATATTGATTTATCAGTTATAAATACAGTATTCGGTTAGCTTGTATGGATTAAGAGAGATTGAGCCGACTTAATATTTGCCCCCCCCCCAATTATCCCACATATATATATATATATATATATATATATATATATATATATATATATATATATATATATATATATATATATTCTTTTTACGTAGTATATTGAAATATATATGGAGAGCGAAAATAAATCTATGGCGTTTTGCCTAAACCTAAAGTGTGTTTTTTGAAATGAGGTCAATTGGAAAAATGCGTGTTCAACTGAATAGTAGGAAAGTAAATGAGACATTTCTCTTCTACCTAGGACAACTCTCTTTGAGTTTTAAGTGCATAAATTTTGCTTAAATAATTTAGAAATGTAGAATAATTGAAAATAAGACAGTGTGGTTCTAATTAGAACTACTTGTTTGAACTTATTGTTATTGGTTAAAATAAATACTAATATATTACGTACAAATCTAAAGCAGATGTTTAAATATAACGAGTAATTGCCTTGAATAGTGTTGCCCTTTTGCACAGAACCCATATATAACACTACTTTATTGCTATTGTTCATTCTGTCGTAAATTAAAATTCTTTTCAAAGTAATAAATTCACTTTGAATTTTACAACAATGTAAAATGTATCCAACATACTACTAGCTAACTATGCGGCATTAAAAGAGTTTTATTTAACTTAAATTATGATTTTTAAATCTCATTTTTTAAACATTTATTTATAATATTATATATTTAATAATAGCAAACTAGTAGAAAGTATACAAATGATTTAATTGAATTTAATTTTAAGTTACAATAAAGGGAAGGAAACTTTAATATTTTACAATGTTTAAAATATTTTTCGTAATGTGATTAAAACACATCTTGTTTCGTTGGATAATCTATACCTTTTTTAGTCATTTGATCTAATCTAATTAAAATAAGATAATTTATATTGTGCAAGTGTTTCTGAAAATAATTCTATATAACCCCTACCGATTTGTAGAATAGACAAATTTTCACTTTAAGTTAAATCAAATTCCGACGAATTATTTTGCTGTTATTCGCCAGTTAATTCTTCGAGTATTAAAATATCCGTGTTCAATGGGCCTTAAATAGTTACGATGTTGACACCGCATATTAGAGAAGGTTTTTAAGATTTGTACTAGATTTCAGTTACTAATGCTAGAATTAGTTATTTTGCCTCGAAAATTGGGTATTGTTAATAACTTTCATGAGAAACATGTGTTCCTGAAGTTTTATATAAATCCAACAATAATTTCTTAATCAATAGCTAATTGTTTGAAAGAGGCATAGGTAAATATTCAGGTTATTTAAAATTAACCAATAACTTTTTTTTTATTCATCTGTAAAAGCGGAAATATTATATATATATATATATATATATATATATATATATATATATATATATATATATAGTTTATCACTATATATATAAACGGCTTTGTCCTGACTGACTGATTGAATGAATGACTGACAGAGAATCAACGTAGAGCAAAAACCAACGAAGATATTGATACCAAAATTTAAAGGCATATTTGCATGAGGTCATAGACGCTCACTAAGAAAGGATTTTGCGAAATTTTAATTTGAAAGGGTATTAAATACAAAAAGAAAAACAAAATTTTATTAAGCAGCTAGGCTGATTATAAAGTTTATTCTCTTAGAATAGGTCAAGTTGTTTCTCAATTCTAAACCAATTGTATAATATACTATGCTGTGTGTACTTTAGGAACAGATCTAAACATGCACGGATGCAGGTATTATTTTGTATACCTGCATGCGTGCATGTTTAGATGCGTAGTTACATGAGATCCGAAATGGACAGAGTTCAAAGGTGTATTATTTCCTGGTGAGAAATCTCAAGATCGGCATGACATTATAGCCAGGGTATTTCACCTTAAACTGAAAGCTATGAAAGATCTATTAGTAAAAGGCAGCGTTTTCGGTGAGGTTGAGTGCTTCATGTACACAGTTGAGTGGCAAAAACGTGGATTACCTCACGCACTGGTTAAAAGATCGCCTGGTACCAAGTCTAACTGATAAAGTGGTCTCTGCAGAAATACCTGATATCAATAAAGATCCTCTTTTGCACGGAATTGTTAAGACTAATATGATTCACGGTCCATGTGGTACTTTGTACATGAATTCTCCTTGCATGAAAGATGGGCGATGCAGCAAAAAGTATCCGCGACCCTTTTTGAAAGAAACACAAACTGGAGAAGATGGTTATCCAAAATATAGAAGGTTATCTCAAGAGGAAGGTGGATTTACTGTGAAAATAAAAGATATGGATATAGATAACAGTTGGGTTGTACCTTACAACCCCGTTTTATCTCGCACTTTCAATGCCCATATTAACGTTGAAGTTTGTAATTATGTAAAATCTATTAAATACATCTGTAAATATATTAATAAAGGAACAGATCAAGCAGTCTTTGAATTACAAAATAAAAGTAATGAAATAAATTAAGTTAGTCAATATGAAAGTGGCCGTTATATCAGCAGCTCTGAAGCAGTTTGGCGAATACTTGGTTTCCCAATTCATGAGCGATATCCTACCGTTGTTCACCTTGCTGTATATTTAGAAAATGGTCAAAGTGTCTATTTCACTTCAGATAATTTAGCTCAAAGACTTAATAATCCACCTCAAACTACACTTTTAGCCTTTTTTGAGTTGTGCCAAAAAGACGAATTTGCCAAGACTCTGCTTTATTCAGAAGTTCCATCTTATTACGCTTGGAAAAATAATAAAGTGTTTGAAAAGAGAAAAAGGGGCGTAAACGTTGAAAATTGGCTAATAATTTAGTGATTTTAGCACCTAAAGGGAAGACAACAAATTTAGTTTACAAAGAGGTTTTAAATACTAAATAAGTACATTTTTAGTTCAATTTTTTTTATTTGAATTGTGAAATAATTAAATTTTTCTTTAGTATTTTATAGTATGAATTTTTAAATAGTATAATATAATTTACTTATAACTAGAATAATTACGAATTTTTGTTGTTGTTTACTTTGCCTTTTGATATTTTTCAACTTTAGTAACTTTAAGTTATTGATGAGTAAACATGATGAAAATAACAGATTTAGAAAATAAATTCTGTTTCTGAAATTACTCTATCATTCAATTCACAAATTCTGTATTCTTAAATATTACACACTACATTAAAATTAGCCGGATTAAAGTAATATTAAACTTTTTTATGAAAACATGCGATTTAATAAACGTATAGATTACAACTTGAATGATTCGCGGGCAAAGCCACGACGGGAGATGCTAGTATATATATAAACCATTTACGATTTAAATTTTAATATCAGATTACCTTAACATCCAAAGTGGGGAAAATATTTTGTGTAATTTTATATGTAACAAAGATCCGATTTCAGCTAAATTAAAAAAATAATAAAAGCTCAAAGTAAATTGTACGGAATCAAATGGTGAATTTATGTAATTAAAATAGATAAAATAGCGCACAGATGATGTAGAACATCTTCCATTACAAATCAGAGACCTTTCAATGCAGAACATTAATTTACAACCCTCTTCTTCCTATCAAGGGAAAACATTTATACGTAATTAACTTTGTAACTGGTGGCAAAGTTTGACTTCAGTACAGATCGTAGAAATTGATTGGTGTTGTGTTTATGGACTGTGTCGTTTCAGTGTTTAGTTTGGCAAAATGGATCACTTTTCCAGACTTATCAGTGTCCATTAAAACAACAGATCCCGGGGGTTAACGGTAACTGTCGCCGGTTATCATACTACCACACCTGCTATCAACTTTCCTTTAATAATGCAGTCGCTGCATTTCCTGACGTTTCGCCCTAGTTATTTTCATGAAACTACCTTTTTTTTTTAACGAAAAAATATACATCTGCTGAATCAGAGTTTGAACAAAATTATTGGTAAATATCCAGTTTATATTTAACGTCCCATTATTTTTGAGGTAAATATAAACGTGGAAAAAATACATATAACAATCACTACGATATTTTGTATTAAGTAATTGATATTTATACCAATTCTCTCTAGTAAAGCAAAACGATTAAATACCTAGTTTCCTAACAAAATATATCTAAGAGTAATGTTAAATTATCTTTTAGTGACCTTTAGAAAACTTTTCTGGAACTCTCACATAAAAGTATTGATCCTATAGTACAAATAATTTATTGTTTTGTATCATTTGAAACATGATTTTCATTTTGTGCCCTCAATTGTACCTAATAAACTCAAAAGTCTACGTATTAAGATATTTCCAAATCAACTGATGTTACTTTTAATTATTTTATTTTGCTTTTAATATGTTTGTATCAGTGTTTAACCAATGGTGCACAAATTGTTTATCCTTACACAAACGTACAGATATGTATAAAAAATAATGTAACCATTTTAAAATACTCCTTTTGTGCGTTCCTTGTTTATGTGTTATCGTGTTTTAAATGACGTTTTGAAACGGACAAACGAAGTAACATTTAGTCCATTGTTTAAAAAAATGTAACTAAAGATATGAAAGCTTAAAGTCTGTGAATGAGAGATTTAAAACATTTATTGTATACATTAAGGTAGATTTTAAATTTCACAATAATAGAACTGTTTCGTTAAAATTATTTTTGATGTATTTTTGGAGAATGAAGTAAGAGGTGCAAGGGATAAGGGTCTAACTTAATTAGGACTGTTGGCCAGGCTTAGTTTAATACAAGAAGACAACATATTACATTGTCATAATGACACAAAGGATGTTTTAATTATATTACACCCTTTAGAGATTTAAATTAAATACAATGCGATATGTTTTTAAGCATTCCCTTCTTAAAATAAAAAACATGTTTTTGACAACAGTCATTCACTTCAGACGTTAAAAGTTAAATAAAATTTAGAAACAATACTAGAGGGTTATTTCTCTACGCGTGTGGTGTGGATAAAGTTTTAGTAATAATAAAAATGCATATCAAAGATTCAGAATTGATTGTTTTGGAGGACTCTATTGCATAAACGCTATTTAGGTATTCTTGTCTTACAACCACCTATAGAAGAAACAGTAATAACAACTTCAAATATATTGGGTATGTAGTCTTATTTATGGAACACTTAAATAATTGTTTTATTTTTAGAAGTTTATTATTTTTACACCTCAAAACATTGTACGTAACGGCTGGTAATAACAAGTAATTATATTCAGCCAATCAGTTTATGATCAAAATAGTGTATTTTGAGAACAGTAATAGACAATAGGTGTTACAATTTCAAATAAAACCTAAAACACGAAAGATGCGTGACAGCTGATGTATATGTACTTATTACTTTTTCTAATGTTTTACGTAGATAAAGTAGTAATTACCTGACTATTCTAAATGTTGTTGTATTTTTCTTTTTTCTTTTTTTTTCTTTTTTCTTTTTTTTCCTTTTTCTAGGAATTTTATATTGGATGACTGGTACTCTAAAAATCAGTCCTAAGCTTGTAGTTTGTTTTTACTAATTACACTGAGACTATACATTTAAACTAATAACGAGAAGGTTGGTTTGCCAAATAATCTATTAAGGTTTTTAATAATCATGGACATGGCTAATTTAATAAAATATTCGAGGATATTTTCTTTTCATTTACAAGTGTTTTGCCATGAATATATTTACAAGAAAAGTAGAAATTATATTGAAACTATACAATAATACGAAATTCAATTAATTTGTTCCAATAACGAACTATAATTATTGGAAGCTAGATTACTAATTTACCATATTGATTCCATTAATGTATTATGGTTAAATACAAAAGGACTGAACGTAATATCAGTTTGAACATTCACCAGCCTCCATTAAAGCGATAACTATTGTATCAGATTGCATATGCTGAAGAGAACGATATTAATATTTCAAGGTCCTATCAACTTGAGAGTGATGTGCAAAAGCATTATTTAATGTAACGAATTTGTATTCATGTTGTTTGTGTTTTAGCAGAACACTAATATTTTTAATTTTTACCATAAAAACATTTGATATATAAGGCAAGTTAAATATTTTGACTTTGAACAGTAATCTAGTCATCTTGATTATTGTATACACTAAACCTGTTACATTGGATAATTTCGCAAAACAATAACATAAATTTAAAAAAAAATTTAAACTTTGTCTAACTAACTCCCCTCATCATTATAAAGGCTCATCGATATTATGTCAATAAATATTCGTCGGCAATTTGTTGAAATTGTCATAAAAAAACAACGTACAGCGCGAAACCAATACGAGTAATGTCGGTACATTGTTGTAAAAAATATTACCTAGAGCAAAGGCAGGATCCCGGGAGGTTCGTTGTAATCAAACGTTCAGTTTTTGCTTTGGTTGTGAATAAAGCTGTCCACTCTGTTACAGAGTCCATTAAACTAAATGCACCTGCTCAAACATATCACAGGATTCTATTCAGACCACAGTCCCCATAATCACTACACACTGATAATGTAAAGCAACATGATTTGCACATTATTTTTTTAAAAACACAAACCAATTTTTAATTAAATTAATATTTATTTTAAATGTAATTACTTCCGACAAAATATTTGTTTTAACTGATGTAATTTTGATAACATTTTGTCATTTAAAAATAACAACAAATTATATAAATTGAAAATTGAATGTAAAGAAAACTGTGATCGTATATAATTCGTATTATTCACAATGATGGCATTATATAAACAGTATTAATTGACTCTAAATTACTTTCTTGTTAATTAAAAAGTAATAACTATGTAAAGTATTGATTTGTTGAGAAATAACACTAGTTATGGAAAATGAATCAAAGAAGAAATGTGATTTTTAAACCTAGTAATCTAGAAGTAATCTTAGAAGTAATCAAATGTTTCCAATTTATTAAAATGAATATTAAATGACTTTAAAAATAAGCAACTTATTGTTTTAACATAAAGAACAAAAATGATGTTTGCTCAAAATCAATTTCTATGTTTTAAAGGTAAAGAAGGGAGATATGGTTAGGAATGATACAAAGGAAATGTCAAAATATTAAATTGAAGACAGCTGAGGGTAAACAATTTGTGCAGCTAGTAAAGTCAAACATTATTAAAACCCCTATAAAAGTTTCTTCTTAAAACAAACAATCTCTGCTCATATAAAAAGTAAAACAATATCAGTGATGCTATCGTACTCACTCAACACAACCCATGAATATATATTTTGATACTTAAGAAAGCTTTTTGTTATAATACTGGTTGCCAAAAAGGGTGAATAGGATATTTAAATAAGATACGAGAATTCCAAATATTTGTTAGGACTATAAAGTTGATGGATATTAGTTTTATAAACATTCATTTGTTTGGAGAAGAAAAAAAAAGTTAGTTATCGTAGATAAAATACAGAATCTCGTATTTCATTTTATTTGATTACATAAATTTCCTATGTTTATATTTCGTTTCGAAATTGGTAAATATATATATTTTTTTTTAATGTATATTACCTGAATAACCGGTGCACCGTAAGTACTCTATTTTATTGTTACGCTAAAGATCAATTTAATTTTTTTTTAGATTTAAAGAAATTAAATTGTTCTATTTCAAAATAATTACACTATTATATTGTGTTTTATTATTTAAAAAAATATATATTATCATTTATTTATTTCCTTTTAAGTGTGAACAAACCTTATTTGTTGTCAGAAATAAAATTACTATATGCTTTGAAAATTAATATAAATAGCTAGCAACAACCACACGAGATTATATGTTGAGACTAAACTGTGTATACATCTTTACATAATATTTTTTAACGTGTATAATAAACATTTCAATTGTATACCATTTCAACATGGCGTCCTTATGATTATTTTATTACAAGAAAACTTTTGATTTGGAGAAAATTTTAATTTAAAAAATATTGTACCTTTAGCGGCAGTGAAGATGAAGATGTGAAATGGTATTCTACGGGAAAAAATATTAACGTGAATAAACTAGTTATTTAATAGATCAAACACTGTAAATAACATATAATTCGATTAATTTATAACATACATCGCGCAAATTTAACAACTATATAGGTTAGTATTATGTAAAGTAATACTATATATATATATATATATATATATATATATATATATATATATATATATATATATATGTTATTCTAAATATATGTTAGTATTAGTAACTATATAGGGTATTTTGTAAAGAAATAAAGAAGCACCTTTTTTTTAGAATTGAAACGAATTACTAATACTTAATTAAGTGCACGTATTAAAGAAGTACATGACAGCACCGAAATAAAAATTCAAAATTTAAATTATCTACAGCGAAATGTTTCATTCGCTTCCTGATCAACCAACTTATCAAGGATTGTTTGCGAGTTATTGAATTTAAAATTCCGATTGTCCCTAACTCTCTGTGCATAATTATAATTTATTATTCATGTTGAAGTTTCTTGTATACGTAAAGTTATCTTCTAGAAGTTAGTTTTATTGAATTTTAAATATCTAAAAAATTCCAAACTGGGAAATATAGTTTGTCGAGCTGATTATAAATTTAATTCTTATTATTTTCGGTGGCTTACATTGGTTAGATAAATTTATGTGAATGTGAATAAATTAAACAGAAGACATGTTATTCTAAAAAGTTAATTAGATCTAATTCGCAATAATGGAATTACAAATTTACCTTTAGTTTAACATTGAAAATTTGGTTGAACTATCATAGAATTATTATTAATATTTAATTAAAGTTCTAGCCTCCGTTCATTTTACCTAGGTAGAACCAAGATCATTGTCATATTTTATAATGTCCATGGTGTTTATAATAGTTTTTGTAGTGATAACGTTGGGAAAATATGTTAAACCTAGGTTAAAGTTTTACAAAACTATGGCAGTACCCATAGGCTACTAATTTATGTTACGGAAATGTAAATGGCGTCATGACAAAACACAGAGTTAAATTCAAGCAGCAGAGATAAGAATCTGAGACGAGTGAAGGGGTGAGGTGGGAGAATATTTTTATAAATTATCAGATTGGAGGTTACGAATCTTGCTGAATATGGTTAGCTCGGCATAAATAGCATCAATAATAAGTTACATGAAAACATATGGATCTGAAATTTCCATGTCAATAAAATAGATACAGAAAATCACCACTTAAAGTACAGTAAACAAATATTACCCAGTTGAATGAAAACATTTGGGTAGGCCGAGTAAATGATAAGAACAGTAATGATTATACATAAAGGAAAACAATTTTTGCATTGAGAACGAAATGTCCCTTTAGGAATAAATTGTTTCAGTAATGACTTAATAATACCTTAATAATTGTACAAGTTATTGTATATTCTCAATGCCTACATACATTCAAGTTGTCTATAAAATATTTTAAATATACAATTTACTGACAAAACTCACTAGAAGGTGTGGTCAGATAAAATTTTGTCGAATTTTTAATGAATGTAGGTTAGTGCTATTGTACAAAATCACAAAATAAAATTTCGGTACGGGGTAGTTGTGAACACTTAAAATGAAATCTAACAGCCTTGATTGGATAATATTAATAATAAAACAAATAACACAATTTTTAAAATGCAGTGTGATTATATTCGGGATTATATTACTGTGCAAGCAATAAAATTTGTGAAATGTTTGCCATGTATAAAAAATGAGTGACTTTGAAGTCAATGGTTAATATAAGTTGAGGAGATAAAATAAAATGTATCGCATTATGTTTGTTATATAATATTACTGACTGGGTCATGGAATTTTAGTATTGATTTACGTGAAAAAGTTTATATCAGTTATTTGTGTATTATGTGGTGAATCAATGTTGAGGTTATTGAATTCCTGTATATTATATTTGATATTGGAGTGCATTTAAATTATATCATAGTCGTAATAATTTGTAAAATAGCGTATGTTTTTTGAAGATATCGAATAGATCCTTTCTATTTTCGAGATAAAGATGGCGTAGTTCGAATAATAATCTTGTTTTTTTTTAAATCGTAGCGAAAACAACAAAATCCAGAATTAAATCAATAATGTGCTGCCAAAGTTTATTCTTCTGAAATAATTAATGCAATGGAAATGTGGAACCTCAGACCAAAGAGTGTGATTTGTAAAGTTTCTCTTAATATTTATTTTCAGACGTCTATTTTTTCTTTTTTTTCCTTGTTGTTTCAAGGTTAAAACCTCTTGGTCATCGTCACCTAACAAAAAAAGGAACGAACGTAATATAAAAATTCCTAGACCTCGAATAATAACGTCAGGGTCGGAATAGAATAAAAGTTGGTCAAGAAAGACCTGTTAGGAAAGATAAGAGAAATCTAAGCTAATAAAACTTAGAACTTAGTGTACATCAAGTTTTCCGATTACCAAAAAATACTACAAATTTAAAGGGTGAATTATTTTTTTACATTTTCTAATTCAGCGAATTTTGGTTTAACATAGTTTAACGATAAAAAAGAACTAATATAAAATATGCAGCTACTGCAACTTTAAATAAGCGTTGATAGCAGGTGTGTTTGGAAGATAACCCGGGACAGTTGGGATTATAACCCTCGTGAACTGTGGTTATCACATAATATAATAAGTCTAGAAAGTGATATGTTTTGCCAAACTAAACTCTGAAGCGACATAGACCATTAACAAAGCAACAATCTAATTGTATATCTGTACTATAGTCAAACTTTTCCACTATTTTAAATTTAATTAACTTATGAAAAATTTAACATCACGGGGAGAGGTTTGTAGATGAATATTAATGAAAGGTCTCCCGACATCTCCAAAGAAGGATCAATATTTATTAATAAATTTCCAAATGAGATTTTAACTATTACTTTGATCAAGATAGCTAAAACAAAGCATTTTATAAACCATAGTGGTAAAGGCTAAATCTGAAAAATGAATTCTATAGTTTTTTTTTAGTTGTAATTTGCTTGCAACAGCAAATAACGGTTATAATGTATATTTTTTTTTCCAATTTGTAGATGGAAAATTCTGAACTTGCAATGACATTGTATATTAATTAGTATTTACAATGACGTTTATTAGAAATGTTTTAAAAACTTTTTTTCGATTCTAGGAGTATTTTGTAAGTACGTAGAATACCTAATTTTTGTATTACCCAATTCTTGCATCTATCCATCGCTGTACAGACCTAACCCTGAGTTGGGTTTCAGTCTTTCATCTTCCTCCACATTTAGATCTGAAAGTTCACTCTATACAAAAATGTTATCAATTCTCCCTTTTTCTAATCTTAATGTTCAAACCACAACATTTGAGTCTTGGTGTTATTAATAAATAATTTTACAGTACAATATAAAGTTTTAGGCTAGATTTGGAAAAAAAACCAATATTTTATTTATTTACGATAAACTTTCCAGATTTGAGTTTCAACGTATATTTACAGGATTTTTTTTTATATCTCTTGCTACACAATTATTTGCATAAATAAATTATTAATATATTAAAAAGAAATTAAACATACTTTATCTGAATAATTTGATTTTGTAAGGAGGTTATTATTATATTCTAATACATATTATATTCTATGTGCATCTATGAAAACACAGTTTTCATTCCACGGAATGCATTCAGGGAAACAACAATTTTATTATCTCCAGAATATATTGCAATGTTTTTACCGATGATAGCTGACGCGTGTCCAAATGTAATGTTCATAATGTGCTACTCTTTGTTACCACAGCAGCGGGTATATTTCACGATAAGATAAATGTACAAACATTATTTTACATCATTTCTCCAGTAAAAACAAACACTCTATTCCATATATTGATAACTTCTGTCTATGTGTTGTACTATTTATAACAGTTAAACAATCGTTATAAAGAGTTTCTGTTTTATATGTTCGGGCTTATGAATTTGTTTTTAAACCACATGAACACTAGATTTTTTTATTCTAATTATTATCGAATCGAAATCTGTATTAAAATGTTAATAACCACGTGATTTTAATAATTGGATATTGCTTGACATTTATTACAAATGGAAAATTAGAGATTGACTGAAAAGGAACTTCGCCCCCTTAAAAGTATATACGAAAATGAAGTAAGTGTGATAATCCCATACAATGTTGATCTCCTTTTTTTTTACTGTTTTTTTTTCTTCGCGTTTCATGGCCTCAGGAAACCAACTTTAACCACCTTTTTGTCTGTATTTAAGAATCATAGGGGCCACACAATTATGATTGCAACATGATTTGTGGTACAGTGGATCCTATTGAGCTCATATGTAATCCCAATGAAATAAATTCAGAAAAATAAAATTTATAATGCCAAATAGGGGCCACTTAAAAAAAGTTTAGAGGGTTTTTTCTTCTATGAGATACGTTTTCAATTTTGGACTTCAGATGATAAGAAAGCAGGGAGTAAATCATGAAGAAATTTTGTTTTGGACCGTCTTTATTAAACTTGGCGGGCCTTAAGCAAAGATATCTAAAACAGAAATTTCAACTTTACCTCTTTTTTTGGTTCATGTTAACGACATAAATCTAAGTAAAACTCACGAGATTACAGGACACATTAGTGTTATCAGCGTAACGCGTTTACATAGAAAATTAGAATATTATACAGAACTACAAATAATTACAACTAATACATCCTTATTTTTATTATTTATAAGATAATAACCGTATCTTACCAACATTAAAAGCGTTTTAAGTCACAGCCACAATATAAATTATTTTATACGGCGTCTTGTCGTACACATATCGATTATTCTGTTTAAATTGCATTCGTCAGTTATTCTAAATAAATACTTATGCCGTAACATTACTTTGTATAATACTGCTTGAATACTCTTTATTTCATGTTCAGTAACATCTGTTTTATATAAGAAAAATATTAAACACCAGCTGTAGAAAGGATGAGGTTGAAGCAACACAAGAACAGAATCTTTTATTTCCTTCTTTTTATATTCTTAAACATCACGTCTTGGAGATTTATACGCAGTCAAAAGAGACTAGATATTATTTAAATATGGAACGTTTCTTAAGGGATAACGATCTGCAAAAACTGTTATTTTCTTCTCTCGTTCAATGTGCTTTAGCAATTAATGCTTCAGTGGATAGTTTTTTGGGAAATAAAACAATGGAAGTCAATACAATATCTTTCACGAATCACGTATTAGTTTAATTTTCCATAGTAACAAAATAAGTTAATATATTTTATTATTTAATATATATATATATATATATATATATATATATATATATATATATAACATTTTTAATGGAGGTTCTGAAATTAATTCTTATTTTTTTAAATTATAAATTATACATGCAAAGTCGACATATCACTATATTTCAATAAACTCCAGACACCTTTCGATTTCACTTTAAAAAACATATTTGTCTAGTACAGGTACTTGCAATTTATTGTAAAACCATAAACACTAAAATATATTTTCTTGTCTGATAGAGATTTGTTTAAAATTACTAAAATAAACACAAGCCTATGTACATTATGTTTACAAATAATTTTAATACACTCAAGAATGAATATTTTAGATTAAATTTTCCATTAATTTGATTATAGTGTTAATTTTTTAAATATTTATCTATCTTTTTATAGATTTTTTTGCCATATCAATTATGCAATATTTTACTCACGGTGATTCGCGATGGATAAATGTTTAATGACCTAGTGTTAAATGTAAAGTAAATATACTATTCGGAAATACTTGTATGACAACAAAAAAATATAGGACAAATCCATAATTGTATATGGTGTCAAATGACGGTATTAAAAGGTAAATTGTGTTTTTACATTTGTTGTTTTTAAATCTTGCTGTAGAAGAATATAAACAAATATATTAGATTCTTTTGTAAAACCTATAAAACTTACTTAAAATAAATACGGGAACATGTATTTAATATATATTTATGTATATTATATATTATTTATATTTTCAAATTTCGTTTAAAACGAGGTATTGAAACATTTTGTAGATTTAGATGTATTGCAAATGAAGACAATCGTTGCAATTTTAAATTGTCAATAGACTTTCCATGGAAACTTCAGACTTGTACAGCATATCACCTTCGTTAACCTGCTCGTGAATTACATTATGAACTGATGTGTTCGTCGTATTTATTTTCTTTGATGCTATTATTACCCCTCATCACCTACACCTAATTTTGTGTTTAATATATATAATATTCGATTACTTAATGATTAGTAATATATATATATATATATATATATATATTTAATAATGTATTTCAAATGTTTGTGAAGATGTGCGAATATATATTATAGTGATAACATAATTACATTGAATTAAAATTCTATACTTTGTACTCATGGTGAAATCTTAGGCTAATAACATGAAATCTGCACTCGCGGTAGTCCTTGGAACATGTTTTGTAGTCTTACAGTTCTCGTTTATTTATATGTTCATGATGATTTTAATTAATGTAACTTTGTATCAAAAATGTTATTGTTTTTGGTCTTTACAAAAATCAGAAGTAATTCAAAATTCAGTTTTAACATTTGGTTTGCATTGTCTTGAGAAAAAGTTTTTTCTTAGATTGAATTAAAAGCGAAATTCGTACATCAAAATATAAAACAATGTTAACGTTAAAAACAAAATGAAAAATTTTCCATGTGATTGTAAACTGAATAATATTTTCTCAATTGGAGTAATTTAAATAGATTGCAAAATACAAAATTCGCTAAACTTAATGAAATCTACTTTGATCATAGATGACACTTATTTAGTTTGTGACAACTTAGGAGGATAAACACGATGGACTTGAAAAAAAATAAATAGCATTTGAGTTATTAAAATCTAGAAATCAGGACTATTTCCTTGTTCCCTGGTGATTCTATGAATTCTGTTAATCGTCATTATGGCTCTAGTGTTTATGTTACCTATTAAGTAAATCATTACATCTTCAAGTCTGAAGATCGAGTTATGGTAATATCCACAGTTTTCAGTTTTGCCCCGATCTTACAGCTGAGCGGATCGGCATACTATCATACCTTGAATCATTACTGTAGACGAACATACAAAATAACCTCCTATTTTTGTTACACTTAGGATATTAATACACTATTTTTTAATATTTTCAATGAATTCGAGGTCATTGCAACGTACCTGTAAATGAAACATTTAAAGAGCTGGCTGAACCTCTTCCATATTTTAACTGAAACCTCAAATTGTGTACAATCATAACATGTAGATATAAAATATCTTTTGGTCGGATTGTTGGTTTTTTCAGTCAGTAAAAACATTAAATCGAAATTCGTAGAATTTCATATCTAGAGCAAGTTCCTGGTGTATACTTTCAGAATGTTATTTATTTGGGTTCTATTTGGGTGAATCTGCAATACGTGAAAGATATAATATCAATGGGAAACACAGGATCTCATTCTCTTTTGACAATTACACTGTCAGAGAGGTTCCAGATATTAAAACTACAAATAAAAATGAAAAGCAAGTAACCGTGAACCTTATTCCCCAAGTGAAGAAAATGCATAGTGCTATCGATAAACAACTTCTAACGAGATTTTATTAAACTTTCACGGAATATTATGCCAGTAAGTGAGATATTATAAACTAAATCTCTTCCTTTAGCTGAAGTCCATCCAATCTAATCCGTTCCTCCTGTCTTCTTCGTCATACTCGTCAAAGTGTTTATTTACTCTATAGCTTTATATCATCTTTGTTTACTATTGTAAATCATTATAATTAGTTTAGTTTTAATTATTTCAGATACGTAATTATATATTTTTTGTATTTCAGGTAAGATGTACAACATTTGGTGATTTCAGTTCGTAAGTGACTATTGCTTTTCTATTCACATTTTCTCGTCATTTTAAATTGTAAGTGTATTTCCATTCTCATGTATAGATTTATATCTTAGCTATCCAATGAAAATAATTACCATTAAAATATGACAGAACATACATAAAAGATTCTTATAGTATCCCTAAGAAACTTAGAAAATATATATACACTATTTCAAATATATATTTAAACTTGAAATATTTATAAAGAGAATTTCATACTGAAATTTTATATTATATAACAATTTTATTAATTTTTATTTTGTTGACTAATATGTTTATTTATTGAAAATGAATATGAATACATTAAGATATAAATTGTTTTCTTGATTTTTGTATTTAAAACATCTTTAAATAATGTTTTTCTAGGTCACCTCTACATTTTTTTGATAATTTTTAAGTAATTTTGTTATTAAATGTTATTAGTACTCTTCTTTAAGCTAATGTATTTTTTAATATATTTGTTTAAACTACTAACAGTGAACAAAGATGTAAATGCCCCTCGTAATTAGAGGTTTTAAAGATTAAAAGTTAAAATTAGAGGTTAAGAGTACAATCCGTTAAATGTTTTTTTACAACCTGTAAAATTATTTAAAAAACCGTAAAGAAAAGAAAATATTGATTTTCCTCTAATAGAGTAGTATAAGCATTTGTTAGATATATGATTTCGTACTTTTTATGGTCGATGCCGAGTATTGTTTATAAAAGTAATTGAATATGGCCAAATATATGAGTTCATAACTTAAAATTCCAAGATTAAAATACTCCTGACAAGGAAGACCTTTGTCTTGAGAGAGCACTTGACAAACTGAACACTGTGTGAGAGTTTACAAGGACTTTGTATTATTCTACATCTGTCGCTTTCACTACGCTTTCAAATTTCTAATACAGGATAAGCTTTACTTTACGGTAATACCATCTTTTCCCGAGATAAAATCCTACATTTCTTATTTTTCTTACAATACATTTTCTAACGATTATTTTTTAACGTAGGTTCGAATAAAGGTATCATGTTTTTTAGTAGGGAACAACTATACTCGCTGCTCGTGTTGCCATTTATATTGTTGCAAATATTAAAATTTTCTGGAATATAATTATATACATCTAAAATATCGAAACTGTTACACTTATTTGAAATGTACATTTCACAGTACGTTTTCTGTAATAATATACTAAATTTGAAAAAAAAATTACTTAACGAGAGTAGATGAGTTATAAATTACAAAATTGTTTAAACTAGTTATAAATTTTTTAGACATGGTCCTTGATAAGGTATGTTGCCTTCATACATTTCCACCATTGAGTATATCCCTTTTAAATATTAATATCGCTCTAATTATGAAGTACAGTTGAATTCAATAACAAGCACTATTAATAGAGGCTGGTGAATGTAATAGCTAAGTGCAAATTGATTGGACATTCAGTAGTTTAACCATAGGGCCACAACCAATATCAAAGACAAACACAACCGGGTGATATGACTTTATTATAACTACAAATAAATACTGTTGTATTACTTTGAAAATAGCTGAAAGATACGCTTCTTTAGGATATAGTCATTTAATGATAGACAGACAATCTACAATATATAACAAATGACAATTTTAAAAACTGGCATTCTAAATCAATTTTAAAATCAAACAAACATAAGACAGCACATTCGGTTGTTTCATGTACACTGTGTGACGCAGAGTTGCAACGGTTTTTGTATAACAACTGAAAATGTCGCCTCAGTCATTGAAACGTCGTTTTGGTTGTGTAGTTGCTTATTGTGGAGGACGTTTCCATAACCACGGTCGTTTGAATAATAACTGAAGATGATAACTTAGTCATCGAACCGTCGTTTAGGAATTTGATGTGTTCCATTATTGATGAATTATCCTTATTGAAGCGTTTCATTTTTAATCCTTATAAAGAAATGGAGATTACAATATTTCACTATATATTCAGAGTCAAATATAGGTATTAGATAAGACGTGTATTATTATAATAATAGGTATAGTATAGTATAATACTGTAAGAGGTGCACTTTCATTTTGACTTTTATTAAATTTACAATTGAGGATCAGGAAGCTGAAGGGTTCGTGCATATCAACCAGATGTCTATTGTACATCCATTAGGCTTAGCCAGGCCGGCAGATTCTCGTAATTGTAGCTGGTTAGAAAATTTTTCACCCTTACTAGTGTTACTTTTCAGCCCCCCCCCCCCCGGCTGTAAAAGTCTCCTCGTCCTGTACTATAGTTTTTACAGTTCACGAGGACTGGTTTTACGGACTAACGAACTCGTTTCTTTTCTGTGGAAGAAACCTACTTTCGTTACTTGATTTCTGAAATGGGCACGACCGGTTATGTTAGCAACTACCTGTTTGAATGTTCTAACTTAAGCCTGATCAAGGGAGCTGTTAAAACCAAGCTCATGTAAGTATTTTTGCTATCTTTAACGTTACTCTTTCCAGGCCTATTGGATGATTCTGTCCGAAGCTTTTAAGTGGCTGATACCACACATCGGTACAGGTCCTACAAAGGGGAGTGGGGGAGGGGGTTATTGTTCCTTGTTTATCTATGATGTCAGTCTTCTTATTTCCTTTGATGCCCTTTATTCCGATTAGTTTTGATTTAATTATTGTTGACATGGTACTAAAAGAATATAGATAGATAAGCAGAAAATCATGTTATTTCTACTTGATTTGTCGATATAATGTATGGAAGGATTTCGACGCCCAGAATAAAAATTGAATTTTATTAATGAAGCTATATTTAAAATTTATTTGCGTTTCATCAATTAATTATCACTTTGTGTATTGCAGAATATAGTAACAAGCTGTTTTAAATTGTTGATTTCCCGAGGAAATAGAACACATCATGGGGATTAATAAATAATTAACACAATTTATCCTAATATTGCTGCAAAAGAATGGATGATACATAATTCTATTGTTGTATTTCAAT
The DNA here is from genome assembly GCA_963513935.1 of Aphrophora alni. NCBI lineage: Eukaryota > Metazoa > Arthropoda > Insecta > Hemiptera > Aphrophoridae > Aphrophora > Aphrophora alni. Next base: position 35,190,503 of record OY740767.1, read on the forward strand.
TAGAAATGATAATCCACATTTCATACATCAAAGTTAAATCTGCATATTTCTACAATAGTATGGGATTATTAGTATTCAAATGGAGCCAATTCTCTTCCTTTACTAATTACATAAATGATCGGCCTAGTTTAAATGATTTTTACTTTGTCACATTATAAGTATAGAGAAAGTTACATGATAGATTTAAAAAAATAGATATCGTGTTTTTACGAATTGTCAGTTTTGAGGTTCAAAAGTACGGTAAAATATTTTTGGAATTATGTGCTCTCTCCCAGAGAGATTTAATAAATAGTTTTCGATCACAATTCCAAGTAGTGATATTATAAAATGAAAGCACATACTTGTTAAATACATTTGATTTGATTTATTTCAACAACTTAACATCTATGAAATCAAACCAAACGTTTCAAAGCATATAATGTCTTAAAAATTATATGTATTAAGAATCATCTAAACTTCCTTCTTTGAATTTTTTTGAACTACCAACTTCTTTCCTCAATGTAGATAGCATTTAATAAAATTTATCTTTTATTAACGGCAGTGAAAGTGCATTTATTTTCTCCAATTATTCCTAAACATACACACGGGTTTAAGTCAGTCATTAGCCTTCACATTTTATTAAAATTTAACGTCATTGGCAGAGTCCATTTTGAGAGATTTTTATAATATCATGTCCTCATTTATGTTTTTTTATTGATAACATACTGCCACGGGCAAAAACCCGAGACAAATGGGCTAATTACTAGAATAATTAGGCCTAACAAAAAAGCCGTATATAGAAGCCAATAGGCCTAAATATGTAAATTGATAATTAGTAATAAGTAAAATAACACGTTATAAAGAGATATCAAAGGAAAATTGGGTGTAAGAAGGAAGTAAATAATTTAAAATAATTATTTTATAAATTGCAGGCTTACCCAATGTTAAAAGTAATAGTAGCCAAGCGGAGTGAATTATTCTAAGGGAAATCGACAGGATAATTCTTTTCAGGTTTTGTCGAATATTGCAAAACTCTGTCTGTTGCTATGCGCCGTGAAAGGCTACAATGTAAAATTTTAATATATTTTCAAAAATAAAAATAGTAGGTTAATTTAAATGTAATGGGTAGAGGAGAAAAAGATGATAATAATGTAATTAACAGAATTGTTTTAATTAGGAAAATGAAAAAGTTATAGAGCAAAGACGTAGAAGAAAAAAGGCTAAAATTCACAAATTAGAAAATTTCGAAAATCTAAAATGGGGATAAAATAAAGAATAAATAATTAATAATAATTAAATAACAATAAATTAATATAATTAAATATTTTTAAAGAAAAAGGCTCAAAAATAAACACATTAAAATAAATGAATAAATCGGGGGAAATAAGTTTCTACAGAAATACATATATGTTAAATAAGATGTAGTATATATGTTTTTGTAATATACCATGTGAGAAAAGGGCATAAAACCAAAAAGGGGGGTTGCCAAATCCAAAATTCGAGATAGACATAGGAAAGGCCACAGAACCGTGCCCGATATGAAGATAGAAGAAAGAAGATCAGTTTTGGACGTTTGGGAACCAGACGAATAAGATGGAACCAAGAAAATTCGAATTTGGATCATTTTGAAGAATTTAAAATTCATAATTAAGGAAAAACTAGCGAAGGCGATAACTGGAGAACCAGGAACCTTAGAACAACCACTCAAAGGAGGGAGAAAGCAGAAGATGGTCAGGAATCCAATGAGCTGCAGAAATCCAAAATCGGACCATGGGTTACAAAGTTAGAGCATTTTGAAAGTTTTGCATACAAAATTTAATTAAATCTTGTAAGAACCGGCAATGTCTAAATATACAGTACGGAGCGAGCTTGGAGGGAGGACGTCATGCGACCACCACCGAGACCAATACAATTACTTATTGCACGGAAAGTTAAATAATTAATTATCTACGAAACTAAAGTGGATTAATTAAAATGAAGGCGTGGGAATTAAATTAAATAAATAAAAGAAGATTCTACAAGCTAGAAGGACCCTTTAAAGCACCAGAGAAGCGAAGTTGTAAAAAAGAAAAGAGTAAATCTCTTGACTTCGATTTCAAAAGTACCAGGTAGAGGGAAGAAAAATTAAATTCAGTTGCGTATAGGTAGTCACCCGAGAACCACGTATAGATCTGCAGAAGCAGCAAGTCGGTCGGCGGTTATCACCAACTCCGGTACAGTAAGCGGGCCGTAATAAATCGCTATAATTTAAAGAAGAGGATCCTAAGGGATTGAAGAAAGAAATCATTCTACATCAAAGAAGAGGAGAGATCCTGAGAGGAAGGAAGAAAGAAGATCAAGGACTTCATTCCAAGGCCTAAACCACCGAGGAGGAAAGCTGCGATAAATCATAATTATTATATAAATTATAAATAATATAAAAGTAATCCAATAATAAAATTTAAAAATAAATAATATTAAAATTAACAGTAAATTCAGGGGAAAGTGTAAAAGTAAAATCATTCAGGAATATTCCCTATTCTCACAATGGTATAAAAGCGTTTCAATATAAATATAAAAAATATCATATGTGTAAATATTTATAATATACTTGTTTGAAATTTTAATAACTGGAGAAAGATAATTAATTTGTTTTTGTTTTTTTGAAATTAAAAAAGTTTAGTTTTCAAGTTTTAATTCCTTTTTATTTCTAAATTAAATACCCTATACCATAAGTTAATCAGTGCTCTAAAATAAGATAGTTGATAAGGTTTATTATTTCTTGTGTGTGACCAAATAACTTCAAACGACACGACCAAGAGAGGGAGTCTGACTAGAGCTAGTATTTTTTATCTGAAGTGTATTTATTACAAACCAATCTTTTAAGATTTAGGAAAGTTAGCGTATTTCCTATTTCTTGTCCACGTATACGCGCAAAGTTATTAAGGGCAAACTCAAATTAAAATTAAATGCGCGTGTGCGGCGTGGCAATACGTATCCACATTTATGGAGTGATGGCGAACATACATTGTATTTGAGTCTTCGGTCATATTCCTTGAGCAAATTTGGATCCACATAGTTAAACCAGACTTTGAAATTGCTGTAATCAGAGCGTAACTTATCGTAAGCTATATAAGAAATTTAAAATAGTGAAAACAAACCAATCCTGTACATCTCTCCTGCATGTATTTAAAATCACTGTATTTAAAATGTCAAACATATTCTAGTTTCTTTTAAAGACTTTGTCAATTTCAATTTTTAACCTCAATTTAGATAAATAATTGAAAAAATTTAATTGTACGAAAATTGAATAAAATTTGGTCCACTTTTTAGACATATACAAATTTTAGAATTAATTTAGCGTTTGAAGTAAAAATTAACGTATAATAAAATATTTAAAATTGTAAAACTTTTCTTCTCCTACGCTTCATGTACGACTTTGTCGTCTATTTACAGGACCCTTCTCTTTCTCAGTTGACCCATATATCTTTTCAAAAACACTTGATGACCTTTAAAAACAACGTGCATTCATCTATTATCTCTGTGTAATCCTTTTAATAATTTTATACTATTTTAAACTATTGTTAAAACCATACATAGTTCCTCAATTTCAAACCCATCCAACTTTATACATTCTTTTATAATAGTAAACAAATTTCAATTCTTTCTTTCATCTTCTTGATTTAATTCTGATTGTGTAACTTTGCTATTTTGTTTTTGGGAACTCAAGATACTGTAGTACCATTTGTTTACTACTATCCAGCTCTGTAGATTCTTGCAGTGTATTAATAAACACCACAAGCGTCTATCCAAAGCTAGACCTTTCCTGTTCCGCTCTACATAGGTCCTAGCATTCCTCTCCACTTCATCAAGCCACCGGCTTTGAGATCTTCCTCGTCTTCTCAGATTACTCATATTTGCATCAAGAACCTGTCTTTGCGTCCTCAAACTGACTATTCTAGTAACATGGCTCGTCAACTGTAATCCGTTTGTGTTATTGCAATTTATGATATGCACCTTTATATGTTTGTGCAATTTATTTGTTTTATTTGTATGATGTGCAATTTATATGTTTATTCTGAAGCACCTGCTATAAATCATTAAGGGTGACACCAAGCTGGGAACATATTCAATTTGAAATCCTTTTAGGTAAACTACACCACTATAATTTAGAAATTGTTTTAATATTTTGTGTAAATAATTATTTAATTTTTATGCCATTCCATATTTCTGTATTTGTTCTTACGGCCGTTTGAACTAAACTTCATATCACAAAGTAAAGTTACATAAGTTTTTAGAGTAAGAAAATTTCTTTTGTTCGATTTGTATCAATAAATATACAAGAAGCAGATTGAAACATGACCACGCAACACATTGAATTTGCTAACTTTGTCGAAAGGCGACAGTAAAACCGATTTCTATGTGGCAACGTTTATACAACATCCTTCAACCTAAATAACACGCGTTAACCTACGCACAGACAGGAAAGGGGAAACACGATTTTACGATAATATACACTCTTAAATAATTTAATTAATTCTGTTTGTCATAAAATAGAGAGTATTTAACACAATTCAATATAGTTAATTTTATAGCCGTATTTATAATTTCTGCACCTCTATATGTGAAAGCTAATGGAGTATTAATGGTCCCATTATATTTATCTATAAAATATCTAAAATTTTGATTGGTTGTAAAAATGAAATATTTAACTCATAATATTACACTAAAATTACATATTACACTAAAATTATCATTTTATCAGGCAACAAAACTGTTCGGCTGTTCTGTCCAGTATGTTATAAACTAGTATATTCACTTAATGAAAAGTAAATGGATATTTATTTTAAATTGAGGTGTTTTAAATATTAACTAAATTTAAGGTACTAGATGCATATACCTTCCAATGACATTACAATTTCACCGGATTTGTGTATAAAAAACATAAACAGTTTACTGAGCAAGGGGAAAAACTTTTTAACTCGACCATTTGACTTTTGATTTGTATGCTTTTTAGACAGTTAAGACCCATTGTCTTAATTATAATTAAAATTAGGAGTAAGGTTTTCAGCAATTAAGTCCAACGATGTGTGTCCAGAGTTTTTACCTGTATTTCCATTTTAAAATAACGGTATCTCAAAACAATTACTACAAGATTTCAACACATGGATACAACACGCTCTCCGAAAAAAAATAATAAATGTAATATTATAACGAGCTGCGGAATAAACAAAACAATAAATGTAAATGAAATTTCAACTATTCCCGGGTGAAGGTTTTACCTGAAAAAAAAAAGAACTTCAGCTGCTGCTTTTTAAATTTTTTTTGTGAATATAACATTTTAATTTAAAAGGAATAAGAATAACGTCCAACAATCTTACACTGTTTAGTGCTCTGAGATTACCTCGAAAAGTTGATGTAACTATCATTGCAATGGTTATGTGTACGTATCATTTTGAATAGACTAAACTGTAATCAATAGTCGGATTATATGGGTTTTCTATAAATTGTATTACCACCCACAAAAAACCCGCCGCGGTAGGAGTTATTATTTGTTTCCTACTTAAGGCAGTTTTCAAGATTTATGTAATCTACATAGTTTACATTGATACAAAACAATGTGATCTCTATGAATGGTAAATCAGCCAATTCAAGGAGCAATCTACCCATCAATCACTTAGCTTTTACTATGTCGCAATGTTAGTGTTTTGTTCAAGTGTGCAGTAGTTAAAGTATTAGTTATTGTTATTTCTTGCCCATTGAACGCCGTTTTGCGTCACAACGCGGCCTACGTAATAGCCACGTTGGGTTTAGAACATCGATTTGTTGAATATATTGAAGGAGCAAGGTGTACTGATCACAGAACCACTATAAATGTTGAATATTTATCACTTCTAGCATTTCTACAAAGAAGATGATATTTTATTTATTATTGATTGCTGTATACAAATTGACTGAAATTGAGCAGAAGTTTCAGATTTTTATATTATTTTCTACAATACTAATAAATTTATATAAAGAAAAAAAAATCAAAGACAATCAAGTACTAGGCCCATTACAAAGATTTAAGCTAAAATTTGAACAAACTAAGTATTGCCGTTAGTTGTGGCTTGAACACGAAGAAAACTCCAACAACTGTTTCCAGTATTTATTATTTTCTTTTAGTATTACTTACTAGTAAATTCAACGATATTTTCAAAGTTTTGCTAAAAAATAAATGAGGAAAAATATTGTAATTGATTTTTTCAACTTTGATATTTAAAAAATATTGTTGTACGTATTTTCAAACTTGAAACAAAATTTAAAAATAAGTTCTTTTTTATTTTTTTGGTAAGCGGAGTCTTGGTGACGTCAACTGAAACAAAGTTTTTACAACATTCCCTCCGCTTGATACCAAATTAAAGAATGTACGTTTGTACATACAGATTATATATATACATTTTTGTTGAAATTTCATTGAAAAGACTAGCGGTGAGGTAATCCATAGGTAGATTTTCTTTTTTTAATAATTCTTCCTTTTCATAATTCTCATTTTTTTGTATTTAAAAAAAATTTTAAATACACCTCCCTCGCGTCATATATATTAGGAATGTTGATATTCTTTAAATTATTCTAAAGTTGCGTTTTACAATTCTTTGACAAAAAATTTAGTTTTTTAAAGATTGTTTTTATGCAATATTTTTAATATTGTACATATTATATTTTTAGTTCAGTAGGGTCTATATAATTTAACATGTTATGTCTGCTGTTTTTGAGTAATTCTTATACCAGATTACCTTTACTAAGAAAAGGTTATCACTTTGCTTCCTTTAAACATGTTATACTAAAAATCACGTTCCATCAAACTTGTAATTTAACTCTAGTATTATTATTAATAATAAAACTTGTATTATTAATTTCTGCAACTCAAGATACAAGATATTCACTTATTTTATTTTAATTTTTTATTGTTAGCAATTGAATTTTTGCATGCCAAAACCTGTTCGCCGTGTCATATGCTCCGGAAATGTGCTTGTTAAGAAATCTTTAAGAAGTGCCCATTAATTAACTAAATCAAATCAATTTGATTTTTACTATTATAAATTTTACTATTTTAGGTAATTTAATTATAACTTGTAGTTGATTGTTTTGTATTTCGACAAATTTTCCATTTTTGAATTTTTATGCTGTATTACTTTAAGAATTTTTAATGTAATTAGTTAAGAACATTTCGTTACATAATTAGTTTGTCAGATAACTTACGAAGAAGTTGTCCTTTCATCACGACATTTGTCACATTTTATATTAAGACATTTAATGAAAGTTTTGTTTCCATTTATTTCAAAAATGCACACTTAGTCAAATGTTCTATGCATAATTTTTCAAATCAAGGAGCACACGACTCAGGGTCCGTAAGCATGCAGGAACTGTTATTTTTATAACAAAGTCTTTTAGGCGGTCTACCGCCAACGTATAAATTAATTCTTCGCCAAAAAACATTAAAATTCATCATCATTATAAATTCTAGTTTTACTTGATAACCCCACACATAACATTTCCCAAAATAAAATGTTTCAACTTGGTAGTTTTTTCCCCCTTAACTATCTCAAGGTCGTTGTTTTTACACCAATATTTTTTCGTATATGTGGAACAATACAAAGAATAAAAATGTACAATTTAGATGCTTAGTACAGTATAATCATATGACTGATAATTGTTCAGTATAAAAATCTTAATTAAAACTAAGTCATTATTCTACGTTCGTGTTTACAACCGTTATTCAACTCTACCAGAAACATTCTTGTGTATTTTACCTTTTTTATAAATATGAACACATAACGTCGATTATATTGTCATAAATAAACATTAAATATATCAAGAAAAAGAAATTGAAAACAACCTGTAAAGATTTTAATAAAATTAAGACATCCCTTGTGTCATTATGACAATGTAATAAGTTGTCTCTCTGTATTAAGCTAACTCTGGGCAACAGTTATAATGAAGTTAACTTTCCTTATCCCCCTACACCACTTACTTTGCCTTCTACTCATACATCAGCGCTTTCAAGTTTAGATCTTAATTTTAACCTTTATTAGTTTTAAGGGTTTTGTTTTGAAACTGATTTTAAGATTGTTTCGCCATTATTAATTTTGATATATCAACAAAATAAAAGTAACTCTATTTGTGAGTTTTAACAGATTTTACAAACTCATAAAACCGAATTTTTTTACTATTACCATATTTTTTCCAAATATGATTCTACTACTATAAATTAAGGGTCATATTTTATGTTTCCTCATTAATAACACTTTGGGAATTAAAAAAAGAATAAATTGCTTAATTTATTTGTTTTATAACAAATTTGACGACACTGTAAATTATATTTACAAGTATGAAATAAGGTTTTTATTGACGGGCAGAATTGTTTTAATTTTTGCCATATATTCTTCTATCGTAATTATTATTATTATTTTAGATGAAAATTTTGGATTCTGGTTTAAGTCATTAGTTTTTATATTTCACAGAAATTTTAACTAGATCAGTTGAAGCCGATTTTGAAAAAAAAAAAAAAAAAAAAAAAAAAAGGAGGAATTTAAGTTTCGGTTTATCGTAGCTATTATACAATTTTGGGTTATGAAAAAGAAAACAAAATTTGTAGGTATGGAAAAAGTATGCCCCATATCAATTGTGATTAAAATCGATTCACCGGCTGAGTTATATACGAGAGGTCATTTTTTAGGTAAGAACCGTTTGCGCATAGCAACCGCGCCGGCTGTCACGTGACGCCAGCTCAAGGTTAGCCACTCTTGCCCAGTTCCCAACTATGCAGTAGTTGATTTCATGTCTGTGCCACTGTTGGTTCTATCGTAATAGTGATTTGTTTGTCACAATGTTAATTAATAAACCCGCCGATTGTGACTTTCTGCCAAGAGGAATGACCATAAATGCTGTGAGACAATGCGAAACAATAACCAAGCTTAGGCGCGCTATTCAAAACTTCCGGCAGGGACTTCTGTTTAGCGGCGTCGTGCTGCTTAACGATAACGTTCGGCCTCACGCTGCAGCAATGATCAAGACGCAACGGCCAACTTTCGATGGGAACTACTGGACCATCCTCCCTACAGCCCTGACCTGGCACCATCAGACATTCATTTGTTTCCTAAACTCACAGAATATCTTGGTGGCAAGCGATTTGAAAATAATGACGTGTTGAAAGAAACTGTTACTAACTGGTTAAATGCTCAGGCGGCAGATTTGTATGATGAGGGGATCCAAAAGCTAGTGCTACGACTTAACAAATGCTTAGATATTCTTGGTAACTATGTAGAAAAGTAAAAATATGTTCATACTTACGTTTTAGATCAAATTTATGTTCATAAATAAAATTGCTATTACTCCACTTAAAAACGGTTCTTACTTAAAAAATGACCCACGTAGATAAGGCTAACGTTATTATTATTATTTTTTTTTTACGAAACTCAGTTTTTGGGGTTCAGGGGGATTGCAAAAATGGATATATAAACGACATTTTGACCCATCACATAACTTTATCTATACTATATGTAACGAGAAAAAGTAATACTCGTTTTTGAACACAATTTTATTCCTTATATCGAAAGGTATTAATGATTTGTACAATTTTACTTGCAAGAAAGTTCGTGGAATGAGTGTTGACTATTTATTGAAAAATTAAGCCATGGTTAAAAAAGAATAATTTTCAATTTGTAATTCATATAACGGAATTTCTACACTAATGTGACAGATATGATTGTTTCATTATTTCACAAGATTTGATAACAGAGTTGACCCAAATTCACGAAACATCGTTTAATATTTCCATATATGAAAAAGTTGGCAAATGTCAGACTATATTATAGCAATAATAATATTCAAGTATTACTACAACAATACCTTTTGTTTTCAAAATCATAAAACTGATTTATGTACATGGTAAAAATACAGGCTATGAAAATATTTATTTCACAAACTATTTTATCGAGGTCAAAAGTGAATAAAATAATATATTCATTGGACTAACATTTTTCAATTGTTTAAGTACTGATATTAAATGGGGATTTTAAATCAACCTGGTGTTAAAATTCTTGAAGTAGTTCATTTTTTAATTTGAGAAGCTTTCTGCATGTCGGTAGGAAGAATGAGATTAATTCAATTTGTTTAAAGATGGGAAAGTGTTACATGTTCTTGATAAGTTGATTATAATAAGCAGATTTTGTTTTAAAAATTATATAGATGTTGTTTTAAGTAATTACTTTATATTATTATTTATTTTGTTGTATTAGAGCCCAACTTAAAAAATGTTATTTACAGTTAAATTTTGGGTAAAAAAAAAAATGATAAAAACGTCTCGAGATATTTTTATACACTGTGATTACATTTTAAATATAAGTGAAATGGGTCATGAGTCTGGGCTGTATAGCACTGCACATCCGGTAGACTACAGATGGACATAATTTCAAAATTCACTTTTATAAACTCAGGGAACCCCCAAAACGGATATATCCACAAAAGATTCGACATCAATTGTTTAACCCTTAGCATATGTCAGAAAGTAAAAGAATAAATGCGAATTCATTTCAAACAGTCTAAACCTAACCTCAAAATAACTAGAACGTTAATTTTATCAAGTGGGGAATAGCTGTTCATAAATTTCCCATGAATTCCACTCGGTTATAGGTGATTACATCAGCTGAGGTGTTCTTTTTAAATTAAAAAAAAAATAAGATATTTTTATAAAATTTGTTTGATATAATTCATAAAGTTTTTTTTTGTTGTTTGCCACTTGAAGTCAAGAAATGTAAAATGTGGCATTTCTCATCTCTTTGAAAATTGAGAGGACTGAAATTTATTCATATATACATTATTTAAACAAAATCCATCCTCTCAATTTTATAGTATAGAATAATTAAAAATAAAACTTATTGTGAGTCTATTAAAAACAACTTGTTTCTATGTATTGGTTTTTGTTTTAGTAAAAAGAAATATATTATATAGATATCAAAATCAGGTGTTTAAATAGAGGACAAGTTATACTCTGGTATTGTTCCTCTTTGGCACAGAACCCATACATAACACTACTTAATTCTATTGTTATTCTTAATATTGTAGTAAATTAAAATTCTTTCCAGAATAATAAATTCACTCTGAATTTTACAATATTTTAAATATGTAACTAATTTAAACAACTACACTGAATTAAAACAGTTTTAATTTAATTTAAATTATGATATTTATTGACGTCATTATTTAAACGTATATGTGTAATATTATACATTTTAAAAATATCAAACTCTTAGAAATTATAAAAAGTGATTGAATCGAATTGATTTAAAGTTAAATTAAAGTTACTTTATGATCTTAAATGTTTATAACATTTTCGTGTAGTTTGTTTGTTAAATCTCCCTATTTTTTAAGTAATTTTGATAGAATCTAATTAAAAAAAGATAAAAAAGTTACTGTGTTGACCCAGAGTCGTTACAATTTTAGGAAAATAAGATTTGTAGTGAATTCCATTGGATAATGGTCGGAAATTGATGTGCAACAAATTACCCGATTAAGATGCCGTTTAATTAACAACAATTCAGAGGATTTGTAAACTTTAGACGTAGTTATTCCAAAGTGATATAAATATTTTTCTTGTTTTTTAACACGAAAGCTATTTTGAGATTATAAATATCATCTTCGTCATGTCAAAAAATAAAATAAAACGGCACGCAAAACATAAACTAAAGACGTATAAAAACTTAACTCATAAATCTTTCTAAATAACACAAACAACTTGCGGAGAAAAATACTTCAGTAAAACCATGATTTCAGTTCAGTAGAAGAAAACTCACGTTATAGGCGCTGCTTGCCAAACGGGTTTTCAGCAGCACACCAAGGTCTCGTCGTTATTCTAGACTTCGCAACCGTCTATTTTATCACACGGTGATGGTGAACACGATATATTTTTGGCCGAGTTATTAGTAAACTTGTAGACTAGTCACTTCAAACTGACCACTTGTGTATATGTTTGTAGTCTCCTGCTAAAACAAAATTATGTAGCAAATTACATTTTAATGTCACATTAGTGAAGTACATTTAAAAATAATTAAAATTATTATTATTCATGAGGTATGTATATATATTTCTTCTTTGAGATTCAACAAAAAGTAATCCATTATAGTTATAAGCATGGAATGATTGCAAAGCTCAGTAAATGAGAAATAAAAGATTTGGTAGAGCCTCATCCCTTAACACGAGTTCCAGATGGAAATAATATCAGTCTAGTCTCTCTTGACTGCATGTAAATCTCGAAGACGTGTTGTTTAAAAATATAAAGGGGGAAAATAAAAGATTCTGTTCTTGTGTTACTTCACCCTCTCCCTTTCTTCAGGCATTGATTCATATCTCTCTTATCTACTAAATATGTTACTGAACACTAACTCTAGAGTATTTAGGAAGTATTGTAGGCAGTAAACAGTCGGATATGCCTTGAAGATTGACCTAATTATGAAATAAATTCCGTAAGAAAAATTTGGAATGAAACATTATCACAATACTTTCAATTTGTTATAAATAAACCTATGTGAAATTACTAAATTAAACAAATATACCAATTTAAGCAAACAAGTGTAATAATTTTAACACAACAAAGAATGAATTACGAAGTCATAACCTTAAACTTCTTTACGGGTGTATACAATTTCTATGAGTAACATTATAAGGTATACAATTATGTTACATATATTTTAACAATACCATCAATTTCAATGCCTCCAAATCATAGGATTTATATTTACAGAAATTGGATTCAAATACTAATAATTACTAATAATGTAGTATAATTCATAATATATAAAATATAACACTATATTATAAACATGAATGTAATAAATGATTGATTATCAAATACTCTGAGAAGACACGGGCATAAATTAAAATTAGAAATGAAACCATAAAATTATAACAATTTATACGGAAGTTAAATACTCTGAATTAATACGGAAGTTATTTAATTGATAAACTCTAATATTCAGTACTACCGTTTCCTGTTGCTATAAGCAATTATTTATTTCTAGTTCCGTTTTTGGTTAATTTATTTCTACATTTTATAATACATCAATTCATCTCTCTTCTCATGAATTGTGATTTATAAAGATGAATTAATACATTATCTTGTTCAACATGGATATATAATTGATTTACAATTGATTACAACCATAATTCGTTATCATGCTTAGAGACAAATACGCATATTATGTCATCTTTTCATGATTGGTTATTATTTGTAAATCACTTGAACTTAACGTTTTTCAACTTGTATTTTCAACTTTGTTATCACCAATCTTCCACAAAAATACTAATATATTCTTGAACAGTTGTTTAGGAGTCTAATTTGGTATAACAAATTTAACTATGCAAAATGGTTGATTTATATTAGGAAAAGAACTCCGTTCTTATAGTTCAAATGAAAAAAAAAAAAATAGAAACAAAAATGTTCACTCGTTAATTCCCTCCAAAAAAATTAAAAAAAGGATGGTGTCGAAGTTGATTGGTTTACATAAACTCATAATGATTTTATGATTTTAATGAAACCTTGCAATGCTTCTTATAACTATTAACAACCATGCCAATTTGGAGTCCTAAATTTTAAACAACACCCTGAATAAATTTTGTAGCTTCCATTAGCGTTCGAAAGTGGGACTTAGATATAAACCAATATATCGTTCATTTGTAGTTTTTAAAATTTCTTACAGTGGAAAAGAATTAGACTATTAAATGTAAATTTTTTTGTTCTATAATATTTATTTTATTTTTTGCTATCGACATTTTCCCTACAAATATAACTACTGTAATTTAATACCTTAAAAGTTATTTAAAATAATGCATTACTATAAAAAAACCCTGAGATATCTTATTAATTCTAGTCATTTATTCGTAAATAGATTGGTCCAAAATTGATTCTGCTTACATCTTTACGTATTTTAATAATTGTCAATGAACATTTTTTCTTTAACATTTAAATAATCAAGGTATCTATGCGTTTCTTTCTTCAAAGTCACCCCCCCTCCTTGGTTCGACTTTTCTATCTCTTTTGTAGCCTCCCCTCAATCTATGCTACACTATCGCACTGGCACAATTCAAACACTCATTTATTTACTCACTTATTATAAACTTACTAATGTAGTCCCTTTCTGTATCAATTGAAGTGATACAAATCAAAATAAAATTCATGTCATTACCACCTTTTGGTTTATTTATGCAAAGGATGGATAAATGTTGTTTCCAAAATTATGTTTCCACAAAAATACGTTTTCTGGTTACATTTCAATTATTTTGCCCCGAAATTTGTTATTGGTATTCATCTTCGTGAGAAACATATACTCTTGAAGTTTTTTTTTTTTAATGCGGCGATAAATTCTTTATCTAGTGCTAATTATTTAAAATCACCATATGTAAGTTGTGAGGTTTTAGGAGCTCTTTGAATGTACCACTCAAATTGAAACCCATTTCATTTTTTTTAAAGGATATATTTAGTTATATTTTTTTTAACCTGTAGAAGTGGCTGTAAAAAAAATAATAACGTACCATATTGGGACTAAAATTGTTAATACCACTTTACGGACACCTACAAAGAGAGAAAATGTTTTGTGCAATTTTCAAATGTAGCATAGTTCTGTGTTAGCTGATAAAAACATTATAAAAAAGCATAAAGTAAATTGAACGAAACAATTAGAAGCAAAAAAATAGCATACAGTCAGTCTTTCATTAAATATGGGCGACGTTTCAACGCAGAATATTATTATACAATCCTCCTCCCTACGTTAATTAACTTTGTAACTGGCGGCAAAGTTTGACTACAGCGCAGATTGTAGGATCTGATTGCTTGTTGTGTTTATAGACTGTGTCATTTCAGTGTTTAGTTTGGCAAAATGGATCACTTTTCCAAACTTATCAGTGTCCATTATTAACGCCACAGTTCCCTGGGGATAATGACAATTATCACTGGTTATCGTGCTACGACACCTGCTGTCAACTTTCCTTTAACGTTGCAGTATTTGAATTTCCTGAACATGCTTCGTCCAAGTTTTTTTATCATGTTTGTTATTTTGTTTAGTGAAAAAAATAAATAAAGACTGAACAAAATTAATGAAATAAAAATTGAGTTTAATATTTAACTACCAACTCTCTATTTGTCAAATATAAATACCGATAAAAACAATTACGTTCATACTTTCTCGGAATTTTATTAAGCTAATACTTTTATTTAAGTAACTAGATTTGGTCGTGTAAGAAAACAAATACATTTCTATCTTTTGTATTATAAGTATGTACATATTTGAGTCTATAAAAAACTATTGTGGTATTTTATATTAGGTAATTTATTTATACCAATACTCACCAGTAAAACAAAACTATTACAATATAACATTTCATTAAAAAATATATTTCTGGTGGTAATATTAAAGTATGCTTTAGTGACCTTTAAGAACGTTTTCAGGATATCTCACATAAAGTTATAAATATTCTCAAATAACACAAATAATTGAATGCTTTACAAATATTGTCTTAAATATGATTTTTTGTCCCCGTTTATATTTCAAATTGTCTCATAAGGATACATATTCAGACATTATTCGACTTTCAATGGTTTTATACTGTTTTAATATTAGTTGGAATAAACGCTTAACCTTTTTTTTTTTTTTTTTCGCACTCTCACGGACATATACATAATAATTTGTTCAAAATAATCTACTCATTTTAAACTATAAAACCTCACATAGATTTTATATGGTTTTTTGTGTTGCGTTATCGTGTGTGTTCAGTGTCGTTATGTGTTTTATTTTTAAGTGTTGAGCCTACACCTGACGAAGCCGGCTCTGAACGGCGAAACAGCGCTGTAGTGTTTCTACAAAATAAAATAATTGCTCGACTAATATTGAAGGTAACTAATATAATATATCAGCAATTCGTAAAAAGCGAATAGACATTATAGTCTACATGAGATTATAAAGAATATAAAATTATATTACACTCCTTAGAGATTCAAAATAAAGTACACCGCCATATGTTTTTAGAAATTCCCTTGATAAAATAAATACCTTCTAAATAAATACTCTTTCGAGAATGCACTTCAAATTCTCTTCTACTTATGAAACAGTATTATCAACTTCAAATAAATTTGATTCGTAGCCTAATTGATGGAACACTTACACAAAAGTTTATATATATATATATATATATATATATATATATATATATATATATATATATATATATAATTATTAGTATCGACTGAATTACAAACACAATTCCGATTAATTTTATTCAGCCAAACAGTAGTAGTGTAGTTTTAAAACAGTAACGGACAGAAGGTGTTACAATGTAAATAAAACATAAAGTACGAATAGTGTGACAGTAGATGTAAATTTACTTATTAATTGTTCTAATATTTTACGTAGAATAAAATAGTAATTGCCACATTGCATATGTTTGAAGAAAATTTTACATTGGTTGACTGAAAGTCTAAAAATCAAGCCGATGGTTATATTTCGTCTCTGTAATTGCAATAAAACTACATATTCAATAAAAATATGAACGGAGAGAATGCTTAGATAAATAATTACTAAGTATCTAAATAATCATGGACCCACCCAATTTAATAATACATTCTAAATATTGTCTTTTCATTTATAAGTATTTGACCTTATATTTTGAAACTATACAAACACACCAAATTTTATTTATTTATTTCCATAACCAAATACAATTATTATAAGTTCAGTAAATAATATCCCAAATTGATTGCAAATAATTTAGCAAGAACTTTAATATAAGGTTGAACTTCTGGTTACAGATAGAAAGTCTGAACGTAATATGAGTTTTCACAATCACCCGCTTACAGTAAGGCAATAACTCTTTTATTGCACTGTACTTCCCCAATAGAACCATACTAATATTTCAAAGACATACCAATTTATTGACAGTGATCTGCAAAAGTTTATATTGCTAATTTATTCTTGTGGTTTATATTTTAGCAGAAAATAATATATCAAATTTAAACAATAAGAAAATTAAGTACTTTTACTGGGATGTTTGAACCAACCTCTTTGAAAATTGTACACACCATATCTGTTACATTGGGTAATTTAAAAAAAAAGATTACTTTAAACCAAAAAAAAAAACTAATTGTAATGATACTTTTTCTAATATCTCTCCGCTTCATTACAAATATTCGTCGAAATTATTTCGATAAATCTCCGTCTGCGATTTGTTCAAATAGTCGTTTACAAACAACGTAAAGTAGAAAACCAATAAGAATAATGAGCGGACATTTTATCTAAAATACTACCTGGAAGAAGCCACAGATTCCCAAGAGGTTCGTAGTAAACGAATGTCCAGTTTTTGTTTTAATTCTGAAAACGTCATCTACTCTGTTACAGAGTCCACTAAATTCACCAGGTCAAACATATCACTGGATTGTAATTAGTCCCATAGTACTCAAAATCACTAGATACATAAATTAAACTATCATAAACTAAACTAAAGGTTATGTAAACTCTAGGATTTGCTAACAATCTTATTTCTAAACACAAATCCATTTCTAATCTGAATATTAATTACTTTCAATTACAAATTAAATCAATTTAATTACTTCCCTCAAAATATATTTTATCTGATATAATGTTGAAAACAGTATGATATTTAAAAATTATCAACAACAAAATTATGAAAGTTTAAAGTTAAATTTACTGCCAACTGTGATTATATGTCAAGTCGTATTATTGCAAAACAATTTGTAGATGTAATGTTATAAATAAAATAATATGTTTAGACTCTAAGTTATTTGCTACAAAATAGAAAATAACAACAATAAGTAAAGCTGTCTTGGTTGATAAATAACCTCTATTCATCAAAACAGAATCAAAGAAGAAATGTGTTTTTAAAAATATTGTAATCTACAAGTATGTTTTCAATTTTATTGGCGTGTATTTCATCTGATTTTAAAAATTGGTAATTTCCATGGATTATTTTAAATAAAGAAGAGAAATAAAATTTCCTAAAAACTGAATTTCTGTGTCTCAATGGCAAAATATGAAGACGTTGTTAGAAAAACAAAAGAAATATTAAAATACGAAACTGAAAAGAGCCAAGTGTAAATATTTTTTATGTCCACATAAGATTTCCTCGCGTACTCATGAAGCATTGAACGAAGTCGAACGTTTTAAAACCCCCCTGAAAGTTTTATCTTATAAGTATATATTATCTCATCTCATAAACAAATAAAAGAATATCAGTTTGGATGTCGAACTCACTCCATACAACCCATGAATTGAGAAGTTAATACTTACGAAACCTTTTTGTTATAACACTGGTTGTCAAAAATGGTGAATAGGAAATTTAAAGAATTCGAATATTTGTGAGAATCTAAGTTGAGGAATAATAGTTTTTTTAATAAATCTATTGGTTGGGAAAATTTAAAAAACAGAGATTGTAGAAAAAATACAGAATCTTTTATATCATTTTATCTTATTCTATATAAATAATTACTTTAATTTTTGGTAACGTTTAATTGCAAAATTTATAATTAAGACCCATTTTCTTATTTTGTTTCCGAGGTTAATAAATATATATTATTACACCAGACTGTAAATACTGAATGTTATTGTTATACTGATATCAAATTGTAATTCTTTTAGATTTAAACAAATCAAAATAAAAAAAAACCATTTAAATATCATTAGACAAGTATACAGAGTGTTATTTTCTAAGTTTGCTACCATTCTTATCATTTCAACCACCACTTTCGAAATATTCTAAGTGGAGAACAAATTTTACTTTTTTGTAAAGATATCAAATTATGCTTAACAAATTTGTAATTTTTTTTTAAGTAGTCCATTAAAATATTCTTTAAATATAGTTTCCTTAATTTTGATATTACTTATCGCGAATCAAATGACCTAAATCAGATTAATTTAACAATTAATTGTAAAGGTTAGTACTATAATATTTATGTTTTTATAGAATTAAAAAGAAAAATCTTAGAATTTGTAGAGAATAGAGAGAAATACTTAATTCGTTAACTACGTTTAATCATGGTAGTACTGAAATTATAATGCGACGTTTAAATTGTCTATGAATAAATTCAAATTCTCTCCAAGACGAACCAATTTATATCACTGATTGGTTTCCGGTATTTGACTGTAAAATCCTCTTTGTCTTTAACTCTTTTTGTTTAGTCAATAACTTGTTATCCAGGTTTAATTTTCTTGTATAAAACTCTGGGAGAGTTTTGTTTTTCTGGCTTTCGAATATCTACAATGTTTGTCAACCGGAAAAGACAGTTAGTAGAGTGGATGCGTTATCAATTTATTCTCAAGATTTTTCCTTGGTAGTTTACACTCATTAGCTAAATTACATGTTAGTTGAGTGAATAAATCAAACAAAAGACATATTATTCTAACAGTAAAAATATTTTAAATTCACAATTGAGAAACAAAGTTTAAGTTTACATTTAAAACAGAAAATGTGACTCAAATATCACAGAATTATTAATAAGATTTGATTAAATTTGTTGCATCCGTTTCTTTTTAGAGTTTAGATCATTTTCATGACTATACAACGTGCAATAGTGTTTCTAGGGATAACGTTGAAAAAATTTATAGAACTTGGTTAAAGTTATACAAAACTCTTTGTTGTAACACAGATTTATTTATTTATTTTATTTTGTATGAAATAAAATAGATGCGTGTGAAACTTTTAATATTAACAAATACCGTAATTTATCTGCATATAATGAATTAGGGTGGAAACAAAGTTCTATATTAATATAAAATATAAATTGTTTTCTTAGATATAACATTAGTTCAGAATATTGTATTAGATGTTAACTCTTAAGTTATTTAGAATGCCGCTTGCAATTGTTAACGCCTTAATATTAGAAACTTGGTTTAGGCCACGCCCCTTTAGTATTGTATAAATACGGGGTTTTGCACATTGATAGGTTAGTTATAGTTTAGTTAGCCCATATATCACTGAGGATGACGACATTTTCGTTGAAACGTGTTTGATTAAGTAAACGTATTTTTTTGTAAGAACTTGTGTCTGAGTTTTATTCTATCTATCGTAACGTAACTTTAGGAATCAAATTTTACACATAACGGCATTATTATACTATAATAATAATATAATCAATCCAATATCGTAACAATTTGATAAGTAAAGTACGGTGGGGAAACATCAAGCTGCAGTAAATGTCGAGTTCATTTGTGTATGAATTTTAAGTTTGATTGTTAATTTTAATTTTTTTTGTCTTTGTTTGTTTGTCACCTTCCCTAAATACAGATGAGGCACAAAATTTCAAAATAATTTATTTTTGGGTTTTCAAATATGTTATTTATACTGAATAAGATAATTTCGTTTTTCTTCTTAATTAGGACTTAGACATGACTAAAATATGATTATACATTAAACGTTGTCAAAGTTCTACTTTATATTATATTTAACTATTTAAAATATTATAAATATTTAGGCAGAAGTTAATTAAAAAATTATATGTGTATGTAGTCAAAGCCTATCAGTTATCATCATGGTTTGTACATTCAGAGTCAAACTGGGAGATAATAAATTAATTACAAGTCGTCTTTTATAAACAGTGATTTTAAGACGTTTAAATCAGTTCTACAAAAGTACCTGTAACAGTTCTAATGAAACGATATAGAAAAAAATCGAAAATAACACACATGGCGAGAAAAAGTTAAACAAATTTGGAACAGTACTGTAGTCTGTTTATTTAGTGAAAACCTCATTGCATTCATACGTTGAAACACATGGTGTTCGATGTAATGCTACTTGTACAATCTATGTTTGTGGCAGTTGCTAATCATGTGTGCTTAAGGGATAACTCAATATGTTTTTGTTGTGATGCTTGTTTTCTGTTACAAGATAGAACGTAGAAGTAGTGACATCTCTAAAATAGTTGTAGAGCTGTTCCCTACTATGTAATTTGATTTTCATTTTAACACAATATATAAATATTACATTGATGATATTGTTGATCATATTGACCATAAGTTAATTATGTATGGTATATATTGATGATATTGTTGATAAGATGATACAAAAATCAATTATTTCATACGGCAGTTTGTCGTAAACTTATCGATTATCAGGTTTAAATTTCATTCGTCAGTTATTTTAAATAAATACATTTGCCGTCACGTTACATTGAATAATATTGCCTCAATATTATTTTTTTCTTGTTCCTACTACATCTGTCTTTTATGAGAAATATATTAAACTCCGGCTGAAGAAAGGACGAGGGTGAAACGATACAAAAACATCGTTTTATTTCTACCATTTTATATTTTTAAACATCACGTCTTGGAGATTTATACGCAGTCAAAAGAGACTAGACTGATATTATTTCCACGTGGAACGCTTGTTAAGTAATGAGGATTTGCAAAATCTGTTATCTTTCTCTATCGTTTAATGTTCTTTAGCATTCAATGCCTCAATGAATCATTCATTTTGTTTGTGGAACAAACTAGGGAACTCAAAAAGTATTTCATAAAACAACATTAATTTGGCGTAGTTACCAAATCAACTCATTTTTTTTTTTTTTAATTAATCAGATATAAATTTTTTACTAACTATGAAATAATCCCTATTTATTTATATAGGAATTTCTTGACAAATTAGACATTCAAAATAGGCATGTCAGTATATTTCACAAAGTTTTAGGCAGTTCTGTTTAGAAAAAAACATGTTTGCGTAGTTCATTAAGAGGATTAATCATGCAAATTTATTTTCATAACATAATCATTGAAATATATGACAGATATTTGTTTAAAATCACTAAGGATAAATAAAACCAATATGTATAATGCTTTCAATATAATGGGATTTATTAAATTTTGAAATATTTATCTATGAATGATTTATATGTAATTATGTATATACTCAAGATTGAAAATTTTAGAAACATTTTTCAATTATTTTGATACTACTGTTAAATTTTTAAAATACAGAATCTACCTTTAAACAGTTATCTAGCTTTAATGCAATAGCAGATATTTCTTGTTGAAAATCCATATTCAAGGATACAATAAAGCAAAAGCCTAAAGTTTCAAATATTTTTAATAATATAAAGGAGCTACAAATGTTTCGTCTTGCGGCATCATCGGGCAACTGTGTGGGCAACAGTTGCCCGATGATGCCGCAAGGCGAAACAATAATTGTAGCTCATTTATATTATTAAAAATATTTTAAACTTTAGGCTTTTGCTTTAAGTTATCTAGCTTTTATAGATTAGTTTTCATCTCAATTATGCATTATTTTTTTCACGATAATATCACGATGGATAAATGTTTAATGAACTATTTTTAAATGTAAATTAAATTTACTATTCAGGAATACTTGTGTGACAAAACAAATATAAAAACTAGCAGTTGTTATATATGGTTACCGTGTCAAATGACAGTAATACTAGGCAAATCCTATTTGTCATCTCTTTAAAACCTGCAATAAAAATATATAAAGAAATATGTTTGAGCTTGGTGTAACTATAAAAGATAAATTTAAAACTTACTTAAAACAAATACTCGAACGTTGTTATATTTTGAATATCTTGTTTACAATTTAGTAGGACTATTGGACAGTTTCTATATTTGAATGTATTGAAAATAAAGGCAATTGTTACAAATTTAAATTTTCTTTACTCTTTCCATGAAAACTTCAGACTTGTTTAATATATCATCTACGTTAACCTCCTCCTGAATTATGAACTGATATGTCCGTTGTATTTATTTTCATACGTGCTAGTATAATCTCGGATCACCTATACGTAAGTTCGTTCTTAATTTATATAATATACGATTACTACTGAATCATTTGTAATTAAAATAAATATTTTATGTATTTCACTTGTTTTTAATGATGTCCCGTAAAATAATTTGTATTAGGTAAATATTCCTTCGTAATTATATGTATAACAATATTTTCGTATAATCACTCACAGTTATATAGCGATAATGTACTTATTTTTGTATAGCCTATAATATGATATATTGTACTCATGGTGAGATCTCATCCTATTAACATGAATTCTGCTGAGAATATTACCCTGGAACACGTTTTGTAGTCTTACAATTCTTATTTGTGAATGTGTTCCTAATTCTGTGTATTACTGTGTAATAACTTTGTATCAATCATATCATTGTGTACATTCAATTAAAAGCGAAATTCATATATCAATTTATAAAACAATGTGATCAACATTTAAAAAAATGATAAATTTTCCATTTTCCTGTAATCTGACTAATCTTTTCTGAATTAGAGTAATTTAAATAGTTTAAATCAGTCTCCACAATACGAAATTTGGTAAGGGTAAACTCAATGAAATCTACTGTAATCATAGATGAAACTTATCTGAATATTTTAGGAGGATATACAAGATGGAACTAAAATATAAAAATAGCTATGGATTTATTAAAATCTAGATTACATGACCATTTACTCATTCCGCGGTGGTTGTTTGAAATCTGATAACCGACATTATGGCTCTAGTGTTTATGTTCTTCATAAGATAATTTATTCCACCGTCGCCATATTTAAATCTAAAGATCGAGTGTATGGCAATATTCACAGATTTTAAAATTCTGCGGATCATACAGCTGAACGGATCTGCGTTCTAACATTCTCTTGACATCACTGTAGACGAACATAGAAAATAGCCTCCTATTTATGTTACACTTTAGATATTGTAATACTATTTTACAAAACCATTTTCAATTAATTCGAAATCTTTCCAATATAACGGGAAGTAGATAATTGACGAGTTAATTAAACTGCTGGGAAGATGTGAACTGTAGCCTCAAATGGTGTATAATGTACAGTCACAAAATATAGATATCAATATGATTTAGTTCGAATGTTGGTGTTCTTCGTCAGTAGGCACAAATCTCTTTGATATTAAACGGACATCTAATGAAATATACAAAAATATTAAATAGTCATTCGCAGTCTTTCATATCTAGAACAATAACCTGGTAGATACTTTCAGAATGTTATTTGTATTATCGTTACCATTTTGAGAATCTCCAATATATGGAAGATGTAATATCAACGCAGAAACACTAGAACATATTCTCGTGGAGTCCTATAATAATAACACTGACAGAGCGCTTCCAGATACTAAACTCACAAATAAAATTAAAAAGTAAGAAACCGTTGAACTTGATTTTCCAGGTCCACAAATAATCGTGTTATTGATACATAATTTATAAAGACGATTTTTATTAAACTTGTCCATTTCTTCCAACGAATTTTACGGCAGTAAGTGAGATCTTACAATACATCTTTTCATTTAGCTTAATTTTTTCGAACTGATCTGTTCCCCTCTTCTGTATTACGTCATACTTATCTACGTGTTTATTTACACTATAAGCATTTATCTTGTTCGTTTACTATTGTAAATCAATATAATTAATTTAGTTTTGTTCATTTCACATGTTTAATTATATATTTCTTTATTTCAGGTAAGGTGTACAACATTTGGTGTTCTTAGTCAGTGAGTAACAAACTCTTTTATCTTTATAATTTTTCAAGATTTCAAATAATATATCTATTTTAATAGGTCCTCGATATCTCTTACCTATCCAAAATTTAACAATACATTTTGAACAGAACATAAATATAAAAAGTGTAGTAACATTGAGGATTTATATACCGGTTTTAATTACATTGTTTGAAATTTGTATTTTTCAAATATAAAACGAGTATTTCAATCTAAAATTTATATTAAATTAACAATTTTAGTAATCTATATTATATATTTTTTTGCTTCCATTTTGTGAAACAATATACGAATATTTTAAGATACAAAATACTCTCTTGATTTAACATTTAAAACGTATTCTTAAAACGATGGTACTTATGGAAAATTCTCGATTTATATATTAACACTCATCTTAAAGCAGACGTATATTTTAAATTAATTATTTTGTGTATTATTATTTTTAAATCTACAACAATAAACACAGCTATTAATACGCCTCGTTGTTAAAGTTTTTTAAGAGTAAAACCTACATTTAATATAAATATTGGTAATTAACAATCTGTAAAATTGTATAAAATACCATAAAGAAAACAAAATATATTGTTGGATATATGATTTTGTACTTTGTATATCGATGTCAAACTATTGTTTTAAAAAAACCCTTGAGATATGACAAAATGCAGAACTTACTTCAAGTGTCCTTTGATTAAAATTCCAAGATTAAAGGACTCTTGACACATAAGAGCATTGTCTTGAGAGAGTACTTGACAAACAGACCCCTGTGAGAGTTTAGAAGGACTTTGAATTAGTTTACATCTGTCACTTTCACTAGTCTCTTAAATTTCTAATACAGGAAAACCCTTATGGTACAAAAGTAGAATAATACCATAATATCCGGAGGTAAACTACTACTTTTCTAAATTTTTTTAGTACATTTTTCTATCAAACAGTTTCATTTGTAGATTTGAATAAAATATTCTCTTTTTTTGTAGAGAACAACTATAATTCACTGCTCGTTGTTGTCTTTATAGCGCACTGTCCAGTTTGTCTTAAATAAATCGAAAATGTTTTCTACCAAAGTCGCAGTAAATTTTCTGTAATGACGCAATTAATTTTAAAGTTAAATTATTTACGTTAAGAGAGATGATAAGTTATAAATTACAGAATTATTAAATTTATTATACATAGTATTGACATTGTCTCTTGCCGTCCAACATCTCTTGCAATGATGTAACATGGCTTTGAAATATTAATATCGTGCTCATTATGAAGTACGGTTGAATACAATAATAAGCAGCAATAATTGAAGCTGGTGAATATGATAGCTAAGTGAAAATTGATATGAGGTTCAGTCCTTTACTATGTAACCATAGGGCCGCATCGTATTTCAAAGTTGATGAGTATCAACGGCAAATCATTACCGGATAATATGTCTTTATTATAACTACAATTAATTACAATTTTAATATTTATTTGAAGTTACCGTGGAGATATATTTCATTAGCATAAATTCATTCAATGATCGACAGTCATTAACATTAGATAAGAAATGATGATTTTACAAACTGACTTGTTAAATAAATTTCAAAAGCAAACACACCTTAAAGAGGACATTTCCATAACTAATCTTCAAATTTTTCATGTACTCAGACTTCGTTCCACAAAGTTTACAACGAACGGTCAATTGTATAGCAATCAAAGATGATGACTTAGTCGTTGAAACGTTGTTTTTTTTGGTGTCATTGCTTATTCTGGAGGGCGTTTCGATAAGTAAAGTTATCATCTTCATCTGTTTCATGTACACAGACTTCGTGGAACAAAGTTTATATCGGTTGTTTGTAACACAAACGATGATTTCTCACCGTTGAAACATCGGTTTTTGAAGTTATAGCTTATTGTGGATTACGTTTCATAACTAATGTTATCATCTTCAGTTGTTGCATTTAGTTTGTATAACAACTGAGGATGTTGTTAATGATCATACGTCGTTTTGTTGGTGTCACAACTTATTTTGAAAATTGAAGTGTTTCATTATTGATACCATTCTTACTGAAGTGTTTAATTTTTATTCCTCTTAAAAAAACCAAGTTTACAGTATTTCACTAAATATTTTCAGTTTTGAATATATGTATTAGATACGAAGTGCACTAGTATATTAACTGGTTACAATAAGGTTTTGGTTGAATTAATAATTTATACTTAAAGATCAGGGAAACTGGAGTGTTTCTGTACGACAAACATAGATCTAGTGTGCTCCCCTTAGGCCTAGTCATGCCGACGGATTCTCTTAAATTATGCTGGTTCGAAAATTCGTGGCCTACACTAGTATCGCTTTCCATAACCCTGCTGCAAAAGTCTTTTTCTCCTCTACTTTTTGACGATGAAGACAGGTTTTTTTGGACTTAGTTACTAGCCTGCACAATCTACAATTTTAACCTCCATGGAAAAACACACTTTCCTTGCCCAGTTATGATAGCAACTACCTGAGTTTCACATTTTGCTGCCAGGAGAGTGTTGCTCTTTCCAGTCTTAATGGTTAACCGTGTTCGCAGCTTTTGCCGACAAGGTCATTACTCCATATTTTTAGCAAGTATGTCAACCTTTCATGTCCTGTCATATGATTAGTTTTCGATTTAATCTGTGTCGCTATTGTTGTAAACGAGTAGAGATAGATGAGCAATGGAATATATTGTTTCTACTTAATTTGATGTAAGGAAGCATTTTGACATCCAAAAAAGTGTATTCTACCAATAAACTAAATTTGATATATGTTTGTGTTTCAATAAAATACTATAATTTTCTATATTATAGAATGTACTAACGAGCTGTTTTCAATATTGTTGATTCCCCGAGGATTTACGTTATAACAACATGGGTATTAATAAATACTTAACTCAATGTATCGTAATATTGCTGCAAAAAATGGATGATACGTCATTTCATTATTGTATTTGGATTTTACTTTTAATCCACATTTCATATATCAAAGTTAAATCTTCTCTTTACTATAACGGTATAGAATTACTAGTTTTCAAATGGAAATGTAGGACGCCAATTTACAATCATTCTATAATGGTTTCATAATTATATAAATTATTGATTAAAAGATATACTTTTTCACATTACATGTATAGAGAAAGTTATGTAATGGATAAAAAACAATTCCATCGCGATTTTTTTTTTAGATAGCCGGTTTTTAAGTTTCTAAATTCAAAGAAAGGTTTTGTAATGATGTAGTTTTTGTCTGTCTGTCTGGCCTCTGACGTATCTTCAATGATCTAGTCCCCAAAATATAAAGAAAAAACATCATTTTCGTAAATTCGGGTCTAAATATTTTGCTCAAATATAACCTCTACGGACCAAACAAAATTATTGGTCGTCATCTCACCGAAATCGGTTAATGAGTTAAAAAACAAAATTCGTCCTTGGGGTAGTTGTAAAATATGAAAATATTCAAAATCGGCTGTTCCGATTTCCTTAATATTTTGATGAAATGAAGATTAAAGTGGCAGAATCATGAGCAAATAATTATTGTTCAATGATAATTTGGAAAAAAAAACGATGAACCGGT
This sequence comes from Aphrophora alni, assembly GCA_963513935.1. Lineage (NCBI taxonomy): Eukaryota > Metazoa > Arthropoda > Insecta > Hemiptera > Aphrophoridae > Aphrophora > Aphrophora alni. The sequence goes on from OY740767.1 coordinate 35,218,570, forward strand.
ACCACCGTCGTTAATTATTGCTAAATTTAGTAAAACATGATTTACTCTCAGAACGTATTTATAGTACAAGTGAAGCAATTTTTGGGACCTACTTAAATATCTAAATATTATTTCAAGATCGGCATTCACATTCACTCCTTGATTGATATATGTCAAACTGATATTTTTATGATGGTTAGTTTTGTTTAGTTTTCATTTGGTTTGGGGGATGAGTGATTGAGAAACGTTGTGGAGTCACTTAGCTGAATATTATTTTTTATGGTTAGTTTACGGTCGGAATTTCAATTCACATTATGAAATCAAAGCACAAACTTGTTAAAATAATGTTTCTAAGTTTTCTATTTCTCAAAATATCCCAGTTTTTTTTTTTTTTTTTTTTTTTTTTTTTTTTTTTTTTTTTTTTTTTTTTTTTTTTTTTTTTTAGATTGGTTCTATTTCGATTTTTAAAATTAATATCAAATCCTAATTTATAAAATATAATTGCGTGTAAATTTTAATAAAACAAGTATATGTTCGTTAAATTTTAATGGACTCAAAAACTATCATAATTTTGAGGCTCATATTCATAATCATGATTGCCTTTTTTGGATCATAGAGGTTATCTCAATACTATATATTACTTTATATAATTCTATATAAATACATAAATGACATGCTCGGCAACACAAACATGTCCAGCCTCTACTTTAAATGGTCCTGACATATTAACATACGACTTTGTTCAGTATAAAACAGAGTCAACGGCCACTGATAAACCTATAAACTTTAAAAGCATCGTTGTACCGGACACCATGTGTTGGACGCATGCAATGCAGTCAGACTTTAACAAAATAAACAGTCTACACTACTTTTCCATCAATTTTACACTCGTCGTGTTCTACAGCTTTTTAACTCTTCTTTACTTGCCTGAATTATATTGGCATAAATTGATGACTGTTACAAATATAATTTATAACACTAAATGAGTCGTATAAAAACTGACTTTTTATGAAATCTCTGTTCGTAGCCGCAAATTATGACGAAACTAAACAGATTTTACATCTTTGCTGTCTTTAATGTTTTAGTGAAGTACATATCTGTATTTTTTTTTTTGAATTCACCTCTTATAAATATGATGTGCGAAGTCTGAGGGGGTACGTGGATCTACTTTATTATGCGTTGCCAGGTCATCAGATCGCGTGCTAAAATTAATAAAAGTACGCTGGGCGAATCTCAATCTAGGCTAGCCATTTTTGACGATTAATTCTAAACATTAATTAATTAAAACTAAGCAAACTACACTAATACCAATATTAAACTAAACTACATTGTATTGCCACAACCTGTTGGACTAACACAAAAGGCCTATCATAACCGTGTATTAGTTCAACTAATAATATTACGATTAGAAGAACGCGATGTGCCCAGATATAAACCCTGACCTATTCCATGGGATTTAGGCAGGCATAGTAAAATATAACGGCACTAAAATGAAGCAAGAAGAACCCTGAGCAGACGTATCCCCTCACTCGTGGTTGGAACACTACTCCACCTTATCAAGTCGGTTCTTCACATACCGGGTAAGAAAAAGGGGTGGGGGGGAGGCCAATGGTGCCTAAATCACTACAGATGAAATAAACAAAAATAATCTTCAGAAGAAATTAATGTTGTAACATTTTTTGGAATATTTTTCACCTCTTGCACATATACAACTTTTCGAATTGATTTAGCGTTTAAAATTAAAAATCAAGCAAATGAAAATGAATACTTAATTATATTTAAAATCGAAAAATGTATCCTCTCATATGCTTCAGGTTCTAGGCACCTCGTTCAGTACAGGATCCACAGTTTTCTTAGTTGACCATACTTCTCGTTCCAATGCACTTCAAAGGGAACCTTTCGTCTATTATTCAAATATATATTTTTAAGCTATATTATAGCTACTCATTCCTTGTTTTCCAACCATCGAAATTCATACGTTCTTTTATCTTAGTACAAAAATTCCTTTTTTCCCGTCGTATTCAGTCTTCTTGTGTCATTTGTGGTCGTCCAAACAATGCTCTGCCGTAGTTTTGATTTGAGTATCTTGTTTTTGAGAGGAAAATAAATATATATTACTAATTTTCTTACTAATTCCAGAGGTCTTTTATGTATGAGTAAACCCGAAATCAAGTCCACTTCATCAAGCCACCGGCTTCGAGAAATCGTCTTCTTCTTCTCCGTCCACTCTTTTCCTAACATCAACAACCTTTCTTTGCTCCTTCAAGCTGACCACTTTTGCAATATGGTCTGAACACAATCAGTTTGTTCTATTAAAATATATGATGTGTTTGTTTTGCGGTACTTGAACACATAACTAATGACTCATTAAAGAGTCAATTTAGAAACACTTTTGAATGTAATAGCTTTAAGGTAAAGTACACCACTAGGCATATACCGAAACGAAATTCTATACCTTATGGGAATAATGTTTGTATTTTTATAGTATACCGTAAATCTGGTTTTATTATGTTTGTTTTTGCAAAAAACAACGGAAGCTCCTAAATAATACATGTAGTAGTGTAACGAGCAGTGGAATAAAAACGCATAATAAATAGAAATCGAAATTTCAACTTTTTTCCCACTTGAAGTATTTACTTAACCAAAAAAACTTCGCTTCCCACTTTATTTTTATTTTTTATTATGAATATAACCTTTTCCGTCTTCATACTAATAGATAAATGTATAATAAATTAGGTTTTTTTTTAACAATTATTACACTATTTTGTGCTCTGTGATTTCCTCTAAAACTGCATGTAACTTCCATTGTAACTTATTTTACCTAGTTTTTGTATGCATGGTGTATTTTATATCTGGCTTATGAAGACTGCTTCAAAAGAGTTATAAGAACATTAGACATTGTAAGCAAATCCACGAGTGAGTGGGGACGTCTTATGTTTGTTCTTAGTATTAAGAATATTTACTTTGGAGTTCTCTCGGTTTAATATTTTAACATTTCTTTTGTTGTTCTGAAAATATTAACCTTATTTGCTTTTGTGTCGCGGAAAACTGATATATATATATATATATATATATATATATATATTTCTAAGATTTGCGAACAAACTATTTACTGTATCCGTATATATTTAACGTTTTTATTGAAACACTCACAATCCACATTTTAATATTTTAATAAATAAAGGATTTTCCCCGCAATTTATGTTCTTCATTAAATTCACTCTTATTTTTTATATTAGGTTTAATAACAATATTTTTAAACATGTAAAGAACTTTATCAAGGACACCGTAAGGATTTACCATCGTTCAAAATTTCGTTTACGAGATTTACTTTGGAATTTCAGTCAAAAAAATGTAATTTTTTATTATGAATAACTATTTGTTATCTTTGACTTACCGCCAGAAATCCTTGATTAGTTCTTTTTTTTTAGTTTATATATTGAAATATGACCATATAAACTTTAAAAAAAACTTTATGATAATTGCTAGGTCGCAGTGCAGGAGGTTTTTTTTACTTAAACACTCTATCCAGTCTTAAAAATAAATAATAATAATCTCTTTATAATATTATGAATAGTTTTGTGTTCCTCGAAACTCAGAATTTTTAATTATTTATCTCCAAATATATTACATTTGATGTAATTATTATAATTCATCAAATTATAATTCATCATTTGATCCTATCTATGACAATGGGGAAAATATATCTTATTTTAGCATAAGATTATTGTTATTCAGAATGACAAGATTCTTGCTGTTATTTGTTTCTAATTTTCCACATATATGTAGTATAGGGAAAGTTATGTGGTGGGTCACAATATTGATGTTGATTTTATTTTTTTGCGGTGAAATATGTTTTGAGGTCTTCTGAGCCACTAAATTGGTTTTCAAAATAATATCTGTCGGTTTGTCATCGTGCAGTAGGGGCCTACTCTAAATACCAAACGCGTGGACCCAAAAATTTTAGTGAAATTTAGTATGTGGCCATATTTTCCCCATAACTAAGGACTGTTTTAATTTTTTTCAATATCTCAAAATTTATAGGGTTAGCAGCCATAAGAGGATATCAATTAAGGTACCTACGGTACCATTGGGATGTTTCAATATTTAATTTATTATAATGGCTTCTACTTTGTTCAAACTTCAGTGAAATGTGAAGATTATTGACCGAAACGTGAGTGTAAAACCCCAAGTAAAACATGTTGTGGTTTCAAGAAAAATTGACAAAAAAAATGAACTTTGGCCACCACCATTGAGAGCTTGATTTTAATCAAATCAATTTAAATTTTTTAAAGAAGTTATGAATAGTTTATTTTCACATTTTTATCGAACACTTATGAAATGACAATTTTTCTGATGATTAAGATGGTTCGTTTTTAATATGTATGATGGGGAAGGTTGAGTGGGATATTTTTGCATTTTATATGGAGCGTTTTCAGTATCAAAATATAGGTCGGATTTCATAAAGCCTAAAAGTTACTTGATATCCCAGTCTTTACGCATTTATATTTTTATATGACTAGTAGGTATTTTTAAGTTGGAAATAAAAATAAAAAAAATTTATTAGTGTATAAACTATTAATTGCATAAAAACGTTCCATGCAACATATTGCGTTTATTATTACAAGTACTCGTAAACTAACATAATTTAAAACTCGAGTTACGTTACTAATATATATTTTTATTATTGTGTATTTGAAAGTGTCCTGAAATTATTTATGTAGATCTAATTAGGACTATTTATGATTTATTTACCGAAAAGTTCATCAAATAACACATTTATTCATTAAAAAAGTACAATAATGAGGTTTTTGAAGTTTGTGATACAACTTTAAGTTTAACTTTAAGAAGTTTTATCTTCTTTTAGTAAAATTGCATCATACTAATTAATTATTTTCGGAAATTAATTTAATTAACTTATTATTTCAATATTATTGTTTTCTAATTAAAATTAAATAAACATTTAATTTTAAATAATGACAAATGTTTTATAATTTTAAAAGTATAATGAACAAATTGTACCCTTTACCCGTTGTTGGTGGGTTTAAGGAGTAGTAAGGATTTGTTTAGAATATAGTGTTGTGTTTTATTAGGCACATTTAAAATAATGAAATCTGTAACAGAGTGGATGAGATTAGAGAATTCAGAATCAAACAAAATAACTGGACTTTTGGTTACAAAGAACCTCCAGGGAAAGTGTCCTTAGTAGAAGTAATATTTCAAACTCAAAGTCAAGACATTATTCGTATTGTTTTTACAATTTACGTTGCTTTTTATAAACAATTAGGGACAGTTGAACGACAAATTTCTTCTGATACAACAAAATAATGTTCCGATCATTTGTTTGTGGATTTGTTTTTAGGTATAAAAGAATCAAAATGTAAAATTACCTATGTCACAATGGTCGAATTGATGTGCTCTAATTTGAGAAGATTATTGACTCAACCCAGTGGGCCAAATTGAGAGTAAAATTTAGATTCAGGACTAATTGAAAAAAAAAAAAAACAATAACTGTTGGCTGTCATTCAAACTCGATTGCAATAAAACACGAATATGCTCTCGACGAATTAGATGCAAAAGAAGAGCAAGCTTAGGATCCATTTAAATATATTTATCAATCTATATACCAAATGTTAAAGAATTTTTTTTTTAAAGTCGAAAAGAAAAAATCTTTTTTAATTAACTTAAATCACATACAAAAAAAACTAATAAAAAAACAATAAGATGAGACAGATCGAGAGCCGTTCTAGGAGATAAGGTTATGCATTATTTTTGGTTTTATTATTTTTTTTTTTATCGATGAGTGAGAAAGTTAGCGCAATATTTTTACACAGTTATTTTATTTCTAATTTAAATGCTTAGTATCATTATTTGATTAACAATCTTTTCGAACAATGATTTTTGCAAAATATAAAATAATTTTTTTGTAAAAGATGACTACGTCACTATTCACGTGCTGGTAAAAACGAAAACAGGTTTAAAACTCTACCAGAGACTTTCCTTATACTTTTTACATCAAATGTCGATTATATTGAGAAAAATAAACATTAACTTCATCAAGTAAAAGATATTGAAAACAGTGAGTAATTTTAAACGTCTAAAGATTTTACTAAAATTAAGACATCCCTTGTGTCATTATGACAATGTAATAAGTTGTCTCTCTGTATTAAGCTAACCCCGGGCAACAGTTATAATGAAGTTAACTTCCCTTATCCGTCTACACCACTTACTTTGCCTTCTAGTCATATATCAGCGCTTTTAAGTTTATATCTTAATGTAAACCTTAATTATTTTAATTAAAGGGTTTTGTTTTTAAATTCTTTTTACTTTGCATTTATTGTTTTTGTTGAATCAACAAAATTAAAGTAGCTCTATTTTTACAAACTCACAAAACAAAAATTATTGTTACCATATATTCTCAAAAATATATCTTTAAATTGAAAAAAAAAGTTTTCCCTCATGTATATCTTATGGGAGTGTAGATATTGTACGTTCCTTCATTAACAACATCTTGGGAATGAAAAATATATAAATAGATGCTCAAGTGGCTTGTCCCATACCGGAAGTCGCTTGATTTACCGGTAGAGTAAATCATGAAATCAGATTTTTATGGCCAAGTTTCGGTAAATTATCTGACAGATATTCTACTACCGTAATGTTTTTAGGTGTAATTTTGCATTACAGTTCAAATCATTAATTGTTATATTTTACCGAAATTTTTATGAGATCAATTCAAGTTGATTTTGTGAAAATAGTAAATTAAGTTTTGGTGGTATCAAAGGTACCATAAAATAATTGATTATTAAAAACCAAACAAAATTTTATGTAAGGAAAATTTTTACTCCATTCCAATTTTTATTGAAATAGAATCATTGGCTGATTTTTAGTACATTGTATAGGGTTGGCTGACGTCATTAAAAATAATAAACCCAGTTATGGAGGCTCAGACGATCTCAAAACTGATATATTATCTAAATCTCTACAATTTTGTGACCTATCACAAAACTTTAAGTTTACTATTTATAACGAGAAAAATAAAACTATTTAAAATCAAATTTTTTAATATTATTTATGAATTTTTACTTGCGGGAAAGTTTGTGGAATGTGTGGTCACTATTTATTGAGATAGATAGGCTTGTCATTAAATTCTCATTATTAGCTATAAAAGTGACATCTAATTGTGTAATGTCCGAATGATTGTTGTTTGCAGTCAATGTTCAATTTTAATGAGAGCTCAAAAGAAAGTGCTATGGGTGTCATTGATTCACTAAACTGGGTCGTGATTTATGTCAAATTTTAGGTATGAGCTGTTGGTACAAGGTAATTTGCATTGTGAATATGAAATCATCAATGGATTTTTGATTACGGCATGAAACTTTTTTTTCCCAATAACACCTTTTTACACCGTCGCATGTAAGTAATGTAGAGAATATTATGCCGTTAGTGAAAAAATTTACGTTAAATTTTCTTGCAAAATATATTTATTTGAGATTCCATGAGCCTAAACCAGTGAAACGGATTTTATTTTTAAATTTTGTAAATGAGAAATGTAGGTTATATTCCGATTTTTATATTGTATTAATGGCAATTCTCAGCCTCATCACCCAGGCAGATCCTGTAATTGTAATGCCCAAAAGTTTAACCCAAATGATTTGTAGTGATTGTTAAATTGTATTGGTAGATCAAAGGGGTCTTTAAAAGTAAGTTAAGTTTGTTTGAAACAATTGTTAGACAGGTTTGTGATGTGTATGTATTAAAAAGTTCACACTCGCTTCGCCTATGTCAGTATCTTGCCCTTGGCTGTACTTACGTGAGAGAGCCTCCACTTGTGTTGGTTAGTCGGCCTTGTCAAATTTTGTAATTACACGATTATTACAATTATACTATTAGTATTTCTTTCCTTTTTCATATCAAGTTTTTCTTCTGAATTTCAAAAGGTTTATATATGATCACAGTGGCCTTTATACAAAACATCATGTCCCCATCTTAATATATGTGGCCGCTATTGTGATTACGAACAGAAGACGACGGACGGTAGGCGTGTCGAAAAGAACTTTTTCGTTAAAACGTGAAGATCTGTAAAGTAATCGAGGTGAAATATTTGTCTGTTACCAAACTTATCTATTTCTTTACTGGCTAAGTAAGATATAAATTTACGATATTTTGAAATGTAAGAAGTTTGACTACATTTTACTAGAATTTAGTCATTATTAACCCAAACATCACTACCATAATTGCACGTTATCAAGTGGGTGAAATTGTGTACAAGTGTGAAAAATATACTTGAAATAAATTAATAGTTATTGTTACTTGATACACTCGTACTGAGTATCGAGTTTATCAGTGAATCTGAAATTGGCCTCTTCTTAAAGTAGGTATAGGAAATACTTACACAAACAGTACCAGCATTCAGAGTAAAATATCGTTTTATATCATTAAAATATACAAACAAAATATTCGAATAATTTGCAATTAAGAAGCAGATCATTTTACGAAAAACGTGAACAAAAGTTTTTTTTAAATCTATAAAAAACTTGAATAAAACTTCATGGAATAAATTATTGTCGTCGTATAAACGACAAACTATTAATTTATTTTAAAACAATCCTTAATAAATAAATGTTGTTTGGTTTATCTTAAAACATGTTCTTTGTTAGAGGTGGGTCGGTTGCTATAGTTACACGGGAGATTTGTAGACATTACTGTTTTATACGAATCTGTTATTTATTAAATATCATTTCGTTTCTTTCTGATATTGAGAAATATCTTATGTTAGTCTAAAACCTTTCAACGCACTCTTTTTCAGTGCTTTTAGGATAATTTAGAAACTCCAAGTGTGTTTACACATTAATTATGTCGATATACATTACGATTTATAAGTCTTCAATTTTCTGGAATATGAATAACAGTTTACTGTGCGTAAAAGGGTTACATAAACGATTCTCTTATGTGTTGTTTTTAATTTTACATTAATAATAATGTTACAAATAATAATGTTATTGTAAAATTTTAATTAAAAAAAAATTTTTTATATGAAAGGCTTTTTACCTTTCGTTAAACGTGTAATAGTTTTCAAGATAATTCAGTACATAATTTAATACTCAAGTGAATACGTTTTATAAATTTTATTCTCTCCTTAATAAGTTTAAAAATTAGATTTTACATTAGAAAGGAAACGGGAAAATTTCGATGAACAAGATTTTTATAACTTCAAAGATAAAGTTGTATAAATATCTTGATAAATAAATAACTAATACGATATTAGTGTTCCTTTACGGTATTTTATTGAGTTATTCTCGTGTAATATTTTGTTAGATAATTTATTTTGTGTTTGGATGTATCTGTAATATCGGACTATTTTTTTTAAAGAAGCTGTTGAAATATTAGCAAAATATAGTTCTTTACATAAAGAGTGGTCATATCAAGAGACACTTGACACATAAGAGAATTGTCTTGTGAGAGCACTTGACCGAGAACTATGTGAGAGTCTATATTTAACACATTCTCTACTGTGACATTTTGTCTGTAATAGAGGCTGAAACTCGGATAAAAATACATTCTTGCCAAAGAATAACTCTTCTAAATATAATTTTAAGTTGCTTTCAATATATTACAAGTTGAAATAATATATCATGGTTTGTTAATACGTAGAAACTCTACACACTGTCCATAGTTGCTGTTTATTGTACAAAGTCTACGTCACTTTTCTCCTAGTACAATATTACAAACAGAAATTACTGATATGTATTTATCAGACTGTAACAACACTTTATCTGTTAAAACACACCGTATTTAAAAATTAAAGAAGCTTTCATAAAATAACTGATCCTATCAAATAGTTTATTATATATTACGATAATTTAGAAACGTTTTGTTTATTGTATCAAGTTTTGGAAAAAACAATAATTGTATTGCGATTAAAAACTAAAGTTGTTATTTAACAGTAAAATGAATAAATAAGTAACAACAATATACAAGGCGATTAATGGAGATATGCAGAGATTTTAGGAGCTTATTCTAAAGATATAAATAAAGATAATAATTTATATCTTAGTTTACCAAAGTGCGTAGTTCCTCGCAAATCCGCCTTTTGGTTTTACAAAATACATTATAACTATACAACTTTACAACCATAAAACTTTACAAAAATATGCAATAGGTAAATTATTTTTGTTTTCTAATAACGAACAAAGTGGTGTTTTCATTATTTCAATAACTCATAAAAAGCAACCGAATATTGACAAAAAACATAATATCTTTATTATTTTGTATAACACCCACAAGGTTATGATAGGATAGGTCTACCATTAATCAGTTTAGGCTAATTTATTTTAGGTGTAACAAACTAATATTAAGGTACTGAAGATCTGGAAACCCAAGTTGTGTTCCAATATTTAAAGAAATCTTAGAAAAAAATAATTTTAAAAAAATTTTTTTTTATACCTAAAATTTGTAGATAATATAATTCAAGTTGTGAGAGTTGTAGAAAATTACCAAAATATTATGTGTTTATTTTTGTCGATAACTCGACCATCTCTTGAGCTACGGAAGAAATAAATACACCACTTTTCTCGCTCGTAATTAAAAACGGAAGAATATTTTTTCTTTTGTACATTTTATAAAGTTAACGGTTTTTCAGCTATTTGACGTCAAAAATTTTAACTATTCCAGCTATTTTAAAAATAACACAAAAACATTTTAAATTATTGATGCACTTTTAAACTTTCACACAATTAATGCGTGTACCAAATTTGAACGCAATACATTTGCTGCCTATCTTGACGAATCACCCTGTCTATATATTTACTACTATAATTTAATGTGCTTTAAAAGAAGAAATTTAACCAATAGGATATAGATAAACCAAAGACAAATATTCTATTGATTACGGTTAGTTGCTAGCACATACCAAATCTATGCTTTGAATCTAAAACAGTTATACGTTTATTGAAGTTACGTTTATTGAAGTTAACTGCACTGGTAAGGAACGAGCATGGTGATGAATACTTCAAGTGTTTCTGTAAACTTTATATTTATATATTAATTGCTACATTTTACAATTTCTTGCTTGATGGTATTTATTTTCAATTTTGTGTAATTAATTGAACTTATATTTGACGAAGTAAGAATAAAGATAGAATTCAATATATTTGATTTGAAACTCTCCGGTCATTCTACATTTAATTTTTCCCATTACCCCAAAGTTTAATACTTTATGTTCATACAGGTTTTAGGATTAATTGTGAATTTACTTTTGACTGACATTTTTCATTTCCATGCTACCTGCGAGGACATTTGATTATATTTATGGTTAAACTGATTTAATTTTGTGCATACATGATTTTCCAAATCAATAGGTAGTCTAGATGAATTTCCAAGTATTTTATATCATCAATCTTTGGCAACACCTGAATAATAATAATAATATATTTTATTTCTCATGTGCAAGTTACAAACGAAAGCAAATACAAAATTCATAATAAAACATACCACAACAAATACAAATATAATACAACACCCTAAATATCTTATTTAAAAGAGAAGAAAAACATCTTATTTAAAAAACTGAAACAAAAAGAAATTGCACAAGAAAAATGTATGAGGTCCTAAGGAAAAGCCTAATGCTAGGAATTGACAACTATATTTCATTCTAAATCATATAACTAACCAAGGAAAATAATATACATACTTTTGCATACACATAAAAATAGAAGATTTAAATGTGTCATTTTTAATGTTTTTTTGCATAGACTCATGTAAAAAATACACTGACTTCTTCTTGAACTACACTGTTGAACACTACTTGTTGAACCACCGAGTAAATTACACTGACTTTAAGAAATGTTTACTTTTTAATAAACAATTATTGTTGACTTTCATTTGGTCCTTAATTTATTTAATACGTATATTTATAAAACGAACCTGAGATTCAGGTGGGTTTTTTTAAAGCCGGCAACCTGTGTCGTTGTACACGGAATCATATCACATAATATTTAGTATTGGTTGATGCAGTTATGCAGGTATTCTAGAATGCAGGATATGCCTTTACAGTATTAATATCGTATATTCTAGGAAATACAGTCTAATTTAATAATGATCAGCGTTAAAGGAGGTTGGAGAATATGATGTCTAGGTGCAAAGTGATGTGACGTTCAGTTCTTTGATTTCATTTGACAAATCTCATGATTTGTTTTAAATCATGTGTCTTGGTTTATCAATATCAATCATTTCTGGATAGTATTTACATAAATTTATTAGTATTCAATTGGTTTATACAATATACAAAATACATTTGGTACAAAGTTGTGTTTAAAACAAATGAAAAATTGGTAATCATATTTAGTCGTTATTATCATTATTTTGTATTGTTTGAATTCGTCTCTTTAGTTATCAATTTCAAATTAATTTGATTTGTAGGTGAAAATAAAATGAAAGTCTAGAAGTTCAAACAAAAACAAAATGACAATATAATAAACGAGAAGATTGTCCTTCCAGATTTGAATTTAAAATTTTTATTTAATTAAATAAAAATAAAAAATTGTGTGATTTAACTAAAACAGACAAGAAATGTCAATTTCTACAGTTTAAAATATAACGTTGTTCGAGACCGAATATTTATTTAGTTGTGAATAATTTCAAGGTATACTTCACATGCCATAGTTACTGCTCTGGCATTTTACTAATTGAGCGTGGTAAATATTACTCATCGAAAGATACGATGAAACTAAACAGTTTCATTCCAAATCTCTCAAAACTTTCAATTTTACCGACTTAGAAATCTTAATATTGCTTTACACTAAACATTGTTGGTCGCAGTTATAGAGATGTACAACTCTGTTCTCTTATAACTGGTAAACTAAGTAGAGTTAAAACAAAATAATTACACTATAACTATTATAAGCCTTGGGTTCATAGATAACCCATATTTTCGTTATATATGTCAACGCTATATAAATAATAATATAGAAATAATTTTCGAAAAGTAGTATTTCAATATTTTAAATTCAAGGATCCACGTTTAAACTCCAATTGGGTCTAATAACAGGCCTTTTTGTCTATATAATTGACAACAGCTTTTTAAACCTTGATGAGGTAACAACAAGGCAAAAATACAAAGAATTTCCGTAGCTAATCCATTACCCGTATAAAACATCCTCAGATTTAAACAAACATATTTTATTAATTGTTACGGTTCGACTGGAACTTCACGATCCGTTATTTATACCGTATACTCTTTTGAAATAAAACCGAATGAAAATCGGATCAGCGGTTCTTAAGTTATAAATTGACAAATAGACAGAGAGAGAACGATAGACGTTGTTTATAAGCATTAAGGCTAGGTTTATTAAGTTATTATTTAAAACGTAAATAATTCAGTTATTTTTTTAAATTATTAATTTCCCATTTATGTTTATAAATTTAATTAATTTAACTGGATTGTAGTATACAACCTACTAGCTAGATATTTTATAATAATTAATAATTTATAATAATCAAATTAATACTATTTACACTGAGATGCATTGCAACATTTATTGAACTCAATATTTCCTGAGGGACTAATATAACAATATAACACATCACGGGATTAATAAATACTTAACACAATGCATTGTATTATTGCTGGAAAAGAATGGACGAAACGTCATTCCATTGTTTTATATGGAATATATATGATAACCTACATAACATACATCAAAGGTTAATCTGTGTTTTGCAATAAAGGTACGGGATTAGTAATATTCAAATGGAATGGGAAACGCCAGTTTAAACCTTTTAATAAAGAGCAACTTGATCAAGTAAATTATTTACTTTTAATTTGATTGATCTACAGTTTATTTATTTTTTATTTTATTTGATGACGAATCCGGTTACAGATAGAGTCCATTTATTCAATCGGCCAACCGTAAAATCGAGTGCGCAACAGATGTTGGATGGCTGGTATTTATTTCTTCATATATCTATCCAAAGAAACTGTATCAGATCAATATCTGTTAGCGCATCCACTATGAAATTCCAATATAATATTTTATTCCAACAAAATGAAGTATCGAAACATCACTGAAAAAGGTAACATATATACAGATGCAGAAAGGTAGATTTAGATAGGATTCCTCGAAACTGCTCACTATGGTGAGTCTATCGAGGAACATTTTAGAATTACATTTTCAACTACCATAAAAATGAAGTAATAAACATTAAAAAAATAATATAATTATTATTTTTAAAGCCTATCAACTTGAATTTTTGAATTGAATTTTCATTTACCAAGCATTTGAAAAATCGAAAAATTTACAGATAAATGTAATATAATATAGTTGAAGTGAATTTTTAACTACCACAAAAATATTCGGAATGATGAATTTATTAAAACTTTTTGCGAATATCCACTATATCTACCAAGTAAATTAAGTATTGATAAATTCCACGGATACTATATATATTTTTTTAATCTCATCCACTATTTACTTTAGAACTAAATTTTTAACTACTACAAAAAATGGAATACATATTTGAAAATTTAACAGAAAAATATAATATTATTTAACGTATACACTACGCATTGTAGAACTGAAGTTTCAATTATCATGTAAATGAAATGATTGATAAATTAACTGAGAAATATAGTTAATACCAAAACAGTGAATGATTTGTTTTTCTAGCATCAATTAAAACTGTGATCTTTATAAGTCTATTTTTTGAACTTATTCCTTGAAGCCTAACAATAATACTTTTTCTCTTAAAATTTTAAAACAATTTGAATTAATTTTCATTTTTTTATTTTTCATACAAATAATATTTTGAGGTGGTGGATTATTTTAATAGATGAAATATTCGAAGAGAATGTTCTTCTCAATGTTTTTAATATTTACTGTTGGTCCTTATATTCTACATAGTCATATTTTGTATCTGTGTGGAAACAATCAGATCGTTAAGAATAATATTAAATTTGTTTGTATTCTTTAAATATTGAGAACTTAAGGTAACGCCTACCTAATCAATTATTTGAAAATTATATTTACAGTAATGTATTTAATAGAAATTATTTAAATTAAGTTTTAAAAAATCCTTCTTATATTTATGATTTGAAGAATAACTATATTTTAATTTAAGAAATAAACATAATAAGTAAGTTTATAACTTGAATACTCGGTACAATGTATTTTCCAGTTTGTAAACTTTGTAGATGTTTGAGAAGAAGTAAAACAAACTTCTCCCAGACAATACACTAAACAGCTTAAACAATAAACGTCAACCTGAATAAGAGATGATTAACTACGCACAGAGAGTTATGGAAAAGTATGATTTACAAACAAATACCCACAACCAAATCCATGATTTATTTGGTTCGTCATAAACTCGTTAGTGATTTTGGATGCTTAGAATTCACTATAGATTACTTAAATAATACATTATTATTTCGGCACTCCCAATATATATATATATATTCATCATAAAATATTAAATATTTATTTTAATTGTCCACAAAATTCCTATAATAGTTCGTTTCCATATTATTTAAAAACGCAAAACAGCAACAATGTGTTAAATTATAAATTGTTTACCAACAAATAAATGAATAAAATGTTCTTTTCGGTATTAAATAAAATAAATATTATATTTATATTTTAAACTCACGTAATTATATTTAATTTGAATATCTTTATTTTTTGTAATTTCATCAAATTTAGTTTCAAAATAACACTAAGGTTGTAACTCTTAATTTGTGCAACCCCATACTTATAACATAGAGGGTGTTAAAATGTTTGGAAACGTTTTGACTTATGATTGCTTTTCCGTAATAATAGAAGAACAACATGAATTGAAGTTGACCTATTTTATTCAAACCAAATTGCACACCTTATTAGAAGACTAAACAAAATTTTATTTGAAAATATTGCTAGAGAGCCAATTTTAAATAATTTGGTAATTGATAAACATGTAATTCTATTTCAACCATAGAATATGGTGCTAATTCACTATGGCTTGTAACCTAATTCTATTTTGTTAAAAATTCCTATTCTTTTAAAATCTACTTGGGGGAAAAAAATTAAAGTGACTTTTATTATGTATAGTTTTTTAAGATTGTCACCTCTAGCATGTGCAGTACTGATTTATTATTGAATACAATATAGAAATAGTGTAAAATTAAATAGAAATTTAATTTATTACAATGATGTTTATATTCCTTTCATTTAACGACGAATTCTTACAAACAAAAAGTATTTCCCATTAACTTCATAGCCATTTGTTTTTTAAAGTCACAATATAACAAAAGCTTTCGTAGGTATTATAATCTAAGTTCATGGGATTTACATAATGGACACAATGTAGTATCTGACATTGTCTTTTTCTTTATATAAATATACGAGAAGGGTTTTATGTGTAGTTTAAGAAAAATATTTCAGTAGAGTTTCAAGACCGTTAGCTTTGCAGGCTGTGTGGGGATTTCTTATGTTTATGGGGTAATAAGAAGAGATACCCTTGTGTTCTTTTCACTTGAATATTTTAACACTTCTTTTATTATTCTAATGCAGTTAAAGTTTTTTCCTTATTGAACCGCAGAAATAACATTATATTACAAATCTGATTCTCTTCTTTAGTAAAAGTTTTGATTTTTGTGAATTAACTTTTTTTTTTTTGTTATAAATAAATGTTCAGTCTATTTTAATATTGTTTATTTATACACGAACAGAAAAACACACACCGTATGTAACTTAAAAAAAAATAAATACAATTATAGAACTGTCTTGTACATTGTGAAAGTTTAAAAAAAAATATGTAAACCATTCCTACTGTTGCAATTAAGATATAAAGTGTAATTGTTTTTATATAATTTTTGTGAAAGATGATATGTAAAAATAAAAATGTATATTCCTTCATGCTCTCGTTTAAGAATAAATTATCTGCTATACATTCTACTGTAAGATCACCGTTAGAAAGTTTAATTCTAGAATGTCTGTACAAAAAATAATGATAATAGAATATGATGATTAATTGTCATGTTTTATTTTTTGTTTTTTTACCATTGGAAACCATCAGTATTATTTATTTATCTCATAGCCAAGTGTTTCATGTAATTGAAATTTTTAGATTGCTTTTAATGGCGAAAAACCAAACCATCCTACTTATTTTACGTCAGTTGTAAAAATTACGACAATCATTTCATTGAACGCCTTACTTTATATGCATATAAATTCTTTAATTAAATTATAGTTCTACATTTTCTTAGTTCTTTTAGTGACTTCATATTTTTGAAACAAAAAACCGTACAATATTTTAAAGTGATTATATATGAGTAGTCCTTATTTATTTTATTTTCTGACATATACGTAGTTAGTGAAAGTTATGTGCTTTCTAAAATTCGATGTAGAATATTTCCCATAAATATCCATTATGAAGTTATTTCAGCTCACAGTAAATTTTGGCCTGCGGTATGTGTATTGTTTTTAGCTCAAACGTGTATACAATTTTTATAAAATTTTGTATGAGATCATAATTTTAGTCATATTGCAAGACTTTTTTATCAATTTTACGATAGCTCAACATTTTAAGTTGTTACTATAATACAAAACCATTTTTTGTTAAAATATAATATCCGAGGATTCAAGTAAACGTATTGGTCACTTATCAAAATAAATGTCGGTTTGTGATATATTACAAAAATAATCGGTAATGAAATTGTTTTAAAAACGTAATTCCTTAAAATTTGATTTAGAGATTTAAAAATTGGTAAATATAAATTGAGATAAAATGTGAAAAGTAGTGACCCAAACTGGTGTGAAAAGTTGCACAGAAAAGAATATATGATTCAATATTCCTTGTAAAAGAAAGGAAATTAGATAGATCATCATAATTATAATTTCAGATTCAATTTAATATGATTATTATTATAAGAAAAATATTAGCAGAAACAAATCATTTTAATTTATTTACATATAAAAATTAAAAAAAATATATATATATATATATATATATATATATATATATATATATATATATATATATATATATATATATATATATATATATATATATATATATAACAGATTTAAGATTCATAAGACGACGGTTTATTTTCACTTTTTTACCTAAATCTTCCGAATTGACATTTTTGACGACGAATATTTTGGTCCCTTTTATTTACTTTTTTGGATGCATGCGATAAAGGAAGAGTAATGTTTTTAGTACACACAGTAGAGCAATTTTGATATGAGATTATATAGTTTCAGTAAATTCATTCCACCCGGTAACTCATGGGCACCCATCATGTTATTTTTTTCCGTTAGATGTATGAATACATCTTATTTTATGGTAAATAAATAATATTTATAAATGGTAAATAATAATTTTGTTTTATTGCTTTGAACTACTTGACTTTATGGAACTCACAAGGCCTAACATTATGAATGATATTACGATATATAATTTACATGGTTATTTATATCACTAGACTATGTATGTTATGTTAGTAATATGTTACTTGTAATCTCTAATTATACGTAAGTCCACACACAAGTAAGTGAAGTTTGCAAATTAAGTACTATATCCTTACACTATACCTAATGGGCTACTGTTGTAGGACTTACATAACTATTCAATCGTAAACTTTTACAAAGTAATGAAATTCTGAAAATATATAATTTATAGTTTATCACAAGAATCTACGAATAAACTACAAATAACCACGTACAAGTTTTGTAAAAAAAAAAAAAAAAAAAAAAAAAAAAAAAAAAAAAAACTTTTTAAAGAAAACAACAAAAATTACAATTCAATTCAAAACTTCGTCGTTGTAATTAATTGGAATTTTCTGTCTTTATGTGCATATTACAAACAGCTTTAAACTTTATCACTTATGATTTATTCTACTAGTGTTTTTTTTAACGTAATAAACCTTTGACCTAAACCTTTTTTCATATAGTGTTTGGTTAGATCCCTATTCATTACCTTTCCTATCAGATCTCACTTGACCAACTCGTGTTGGCTTCCTACCCTGACGCTACTACTATATTCGA
This sequence comes from Aphrophora alni, assembly GCA_963513935.1. Lineage (NCBI taxonomy): Eukaryota > Metazoa > Arthropoda > Insecta > Hemiptera > Aphrophoridae > Aphrophora > Aphrophora alni. Next base: position 35,237,565 of record OY740767.1, read on the forward strand.
TTGAAATGTGTTTTTATTTTATGTTCTTTTATTCTTTTAATAAGAAGGCGAAAATGGCCGAGAGATTTTTCGCCTTTAAAAACTTTAATATAGATATAACTTTACGGCTATTCTTCAAAAACATTTTCTACAATAATTTTGATCTTGGTAAGTATTCCAAAGATAGTTTTAGCCTATCTCCATTGCCAAAAAGATATCGATGCCCAAACAAAAAGTACATCATCCTTAGTTCACTTCCATTTTATGTTATTTCCAAAACTGCGTAATGTTAACAAAAATATATTTTACAAAAACAACTATTTTGCTTACAAGATTTTTTTTCAACCTTGATCTTTTTTATTGGAAATGAAATAATAATTTAATTAAAATTGAAAAGTGTGTTGGAGGAAAATGGGCGTGTTGTCGTTTATATTACTGTGTGTTTGGACATTGTTAGTAATGTATTAGCATTTCAATGATACGTTTGAGTAGGCACATTTAGAATAATGGATTCTATAGAAGGGAGAATGGTCCCGGGGGAATTTGGAACCAAACAAAAGAAGGGGTCTTGTTTACAACAAACCTCCCGGGAACGTACATGAGTACATATTTTAGATGCTATGGCCCAACATTACTTGTATTCCTTTCGTTATGTTGTTTTTATACGTAGTAATTCAGTTCTATATACTTATGGGAATTTATAATTTACATCTATCGAAATAATGACAACCAAATTTGCTAACGATCAGGAAAATATTATTCAGGAAGAGATATAGAAACTCTAAATAGTTATTCATTTCGAAAATATAGCTAGTGTAACTGGATTCCGTGCATTAGAGAACTCAAGTAAAGTAGGAATTCTACTCTACACGTACAAATTAATCTTCGTGATTAGTTTGTATTTATAAATCTTTCTTATAGAATACATATTACATTCCTTTACTAAACAGTTGACCACTAAAACATAAAACAGAAACATATAATTTCTTTACATTAGGAGTTGCCTTCCCACATCTACGAGAATGAGTTTCCAATATTTTTTTGTTATATTAGGTGAGCAGCTTAATCAAATCTCTGACAATTAGTTGACGTTCTTTCGAAATGTTAATATCTTTATCTTCAAGAAGTACGAAGCCATTGTAATTTTTTTTAGTATTAAAGGAGACTGTTGATTGTTTTTGTTAATTGCAAATTGATATGACGAAGTCCTTTTAATGTGTTACCATTGGAATTCATTATGTATCAATGTTCTTGAAATGCAATGGTTTTAGGATATTATTTTTCTAAATTACAATATAATTTTTGTTGGTTAAAATAAAAATAATGTTGTTGATTAATAATCGTAAGAAGAAAGATATCTTTTTGTCCCCCTTTTTTGTAAGCCTTTCTTCACCGACCAAAAACAATATAAAAGAAAGAGTAAAAAATAGCGACCACAACAATAAATTTTATTTAATTTCTTCTGGTGTGAGTGTCAGAAGAGATCAAAAGTTGGGAAATAGAGATCTGATACGAAAAACCAAAGAGAGGGGAGCTAACCAACAGAACTAAATGAAGAACGGTGTATATTTAGCTAGAGTCCTTTGTGATTGCAACTTTCGTACTCACTAGAAGTGATCCTCTGAGGGTATGTGGTTTTTAAATTTAATTAGTTTGAACCGTTCTAAAGCTAGACTCATCCACCCATCATAAATGTAAAGGAAAACGCTCAGAAATAAAGTGGTTTTTTTTCAAATATGATAACACACAATTTATTTATTTATATTGTGATTCTTTAAAATGTCATTAACTTTCTAATTATGTATGTCTACTGGATTTTATAGTAGAAAGCTATCCTTTATGCAGTTAGTTAAATCGTATTAGTTGGCTACTTTCGATTTATAAATACTTTGTATTTTTTTTTTCTGGTAATATTTTAAATAGAGGTTTGGAAAAGAAAGTTTTTTTTTTATTAATGTTTAAGAGATAACTACGTTTTTATGTATATGGAAGAAAATAAAATTAAACCATTACAACTTCCTGTTCCCTTTCTGTTGTTTAAATCTTATCTTAATTTAGCTGATATTGATTACCGCTTCTAGAAATACGCATATTGGTTAGTGCACTCGCTTTGTGTGCAAGAACTTCCGAGTTCGATCCCTGCGGGGGCTAAAAAATACTCTCTTGCCCAGCATATTGAGGTAACGTAGTGGAAGCTACAATTGATACGGTGACGGAACAACGATGAGTTAAATTCTGTTGAAAAATTCTGTTTAACCTTGGTGAAAGGCCTGTTTCACCAAGGTTAAAAAAAATAAATGTAAAGGTAAGATGTGAATTACACTATACAGGCCTTATCTTAGTTTGAATCTCTAAACATTATAATATAATTAAGGTATCCTTTGTGTTATTATAACAATGTAAATATGTTTTCCTTTTAAACTAAGCTAACCCTGGCCAACAGACCTAATAAAGTTAAACCCATACTCCCTTACTTTACTTATTTCTTTACTGTTCTACAAGTACTGTTGTGTTGATCACGTTGTTTCTTTATCAGTCTAAAAGAAATTAAATTATAGAGTTATATGGTTGTATTACAGCTTTAGTTCTATCAATATTTAAATTACTTTCGTTTCAAGAATTACATTTACTCTTTAAAAATTATATTATTCATTAGTTGTATTGATTAAAACAATAATATAAGTTACTCATTTTGTTTGATTCTTTTTGTTAATGTTTGTTTAAATAAGCATTCGAATTTCATTATAGATGTAAAAGTTACGTTAGGTCCATTGAGGAATGTTCGAATGAATATCGTTTGGATTCTGTTAAATGCAAATGGGGGGGGGGATACATCATATTTCGTACAGCATCTCAAAGACTCATTATACTGGGTGGGTGGATTTTCCTCTTTTCTATCAGGTTATATTGACCTTCTCTTGCTATTTTCTAACGATTTCTTTTTAAGAATTTGAAGGCTAGAACTCAGACGACTTAAGAGTATATTTTATAGTGGACGTATATTTCTTCTTGTTGTCTTCATTTTTTATAAGACGTTTACGACAAGAGGTTTATTACCCTTTAAACAATAAGGAAGGAAACAAGTTTATGCTCTTTACTACACCTTTTATTAAGGTTATGATAATCTAGAGGTTTAATGTATTTAAACAACAAAGTGAAAAACAATATGTTTTAAGTGAAAAATATCAGTATTAAATTGAAAACTCAACTACCACTCAAATGATATTTTCAAATTTGTAAACATTCTAGTTATTCTAATGTCAGTGAGACTAATATCACAACTTATACAAGAAACTTCAAAACCTAAATAACAGATGACTAACTCTACCCAAAGTTAAGGACAAGCATAATTTTACAGTCATATACACTCATAAACTAAGGGGTAATTTTCAATGCACAAAAATCACTATGGACACTTTAAATATAGACATTATTATTTCAGTACTAACATATAAGTAATCAATTTTAATATTAATTGTATATCTGTTCAAAATGTTGTTCTATTATTTCATACAAAACGAAAATGAAACATGTATCTCATAATATCAACTCGGTAAGTAAGTTAAAATTACAGTTCTTACAGACGTAATTTATATATCTAATTAACGTCTGCAATTGAAAAATCGGACGTGTATTGTAATATTTGATGAACTAAGTAAATATATATATATATATATATATATATATATATATATATATATATTAGTATGATATTTAAATGAATATGTTATAGATTTTTAATTTAAGGTATCTCAAGAGTTTTAATAAGTTTAAAAATAACACCAACTTCATGCTTACAGTAATGACGACATGAAGAAAAAAATTCCCTATAAACTCTTTTTTTTGTATTCTAATAATGTACCAGTTTTACAAATAGTAATATACAATGTATTGGAATTGCTACATTTGAACTATCTCTTGATATTTAAATCAATTTTTAAAGTAAAAGATGGTGTAAATTTTACTCTTTCGAAATTGTTAACTTACACCTCCATCTAAGATTTGGACGAGGAAAATTACTGCATATTTTACAAAAAGGTACCTTTTGACCTATTATATTCTGTATTTGAAAATCGTTTTAAAGTAATCAAGCCGTTTTCATACTTTCGCCACACTCTGTCTGTCTATATAGTTGATTAGCCTACTAAAATTAACGTGATTCCTAATTGTACAGGGTGATTCAAAATTTCATGGATATTCTTCAGGAACTAATTATAGGGGTAAAAACAAGAAAAAAAATCTTCATATAAACATATTTCCAAGAACGCTTCATTTTAGAATTACAGATTTTTGCCCTGATTTTCGTTCCAAGTATAAAATAAAGCCACACTGAAAATTAAATAAATTAATTATATTTATTTAAGTTAGTATCCGCAGTAACTACGGAAAAAGTTATGGAAAATACAAACAGTTGAAGTCGGAAAACACAAGTTTCCATAACACGGAGTCAAAATATCGTGAACAATTTTAAATATTTTTCTTTATATTCATTTATTTGCATTTCAATTTTCAGTTCCGTTATTTTTGCCAACACATTCATAGAAATACTTTATGTGTAAGATGTATTAAATGTTATCATCTTGGTTTTATGTATAAAATATCATTCTTAATTAAAAGAATGAAACGTTTCAGCAGAGTTTTAAAACCTTTATACTTTGCGGCCTTTATTACGAGAGTGCGAGGATTTCTCATGTTTGCCTTTAAATAATCTTCACTTCATTATTTTAACACTTCTTTTGATATTTTAACCACGTAACCACGTTACGTTTCTCTCCTTACCGCAAAACATTTCATATCATGTTATAAATCAAATAGTCATACATTATTACAATTTTTGATGTTTGTAGAAATAAAATGTTTTTGTTGTAAATGAAGGCTCAGAATATTCCATTACGATTTATGTATACACGTAAAAACACACACTTTACCACCGTGCTAAGTTAGTTTGTATAGCGAAAGAATTCCTACTTAAACCATTCCTTCCATAAGTAGTATACCTATAGCTTATAAACTATAATAAGCTATAGTAGGTAACACATTACTGAAACAGCTGCACACGTGTGTGAATGACAGGGGATTACTAGATTCAGCCACAAGTGGTCGCGTGCCCAGACCCCAACTTTGGGTATACAGATAATAACGTTTTTGTCTTATTTATAAAGTAACATGTTTGCTCAACAACAACTTCAACAGTTTTGATAAATTCTTGGTAAATAGACAAAGGTATTTTCCTGAAGACTTTGGTTCCGAATCAATAAAAGTTTCGTGTTTAGTGAACGACTTATTTACAAAACTGCGTAATTTTAGCAAAATTACACGCAACAAAACAAAAATAATATTTCCCGAAAAAAATTAAATTAATTTTAATTCAACGTTAATATCTAAAAAATTTAAATAAATAAATAATTTAATTATAAATTAAAACGCATTTTTGGATAAAAAAAAATAAAAAAATTTGTCGTTTACATTACCTGGATCTAGTCGGGTTTGGATATGTTAACATAAGCACTTGGATAGAATATTTATAATAACGGACTGCATAGAAAGTGCATGATGACGGAGGAATTCCCCCCCCCCCCCTAAAATTGGACTTTGGTTACAACCTAGGAGCCTGATTGAGTAAATATTTTAGACTCGATATCCTAATTGCTTTCATATATTTATACAGTTCGAATATTTGAATTATATCCAACGAAATAGTGACAAATGAACTGGTAATTTAAAGAAAAAAAAGAAAGAAAAAAAGAAAAGAAAAAAAAATTGTGTAGAAAAGAGACTAAAATTTTCAATACTCATTAGAAAAGTTAACCGGCGTAACTGTATTTCTGAGCCATATAGTATGCAAGTAATAATAACCAGTAAGTACAAACCAAATATTTGATTTACATTAGGTTTATCTATCTAATATTCTTAGGATATAGATTTGAGATCCTTTCAATAAATTGGTAAACACTAAAACATGGATCATAAAAATATGAATTCGTAATATTGATTTGCCTTTCCACATTTCTTAAAATAAAATTAAGTAACTTTGAAATCGTTCTCTACAGGAGGTACAGTCTCATACAATGATTATTATGACTCTTAATATAGACTGGTGAATACGATAGTAAAGTACAAACGACATGATGTTAATTTCTTTAATGTATAATCATAGATCATAGTTCTTCATAATGAATTACAACCATATTAGCCTATTATTTCTACAATTTTAATGAAACAAATAGATAGTTTAAGGTATTTTGTCTATATTCGGTATTTCCTTGATAATCGAGACCATTAGTAGTTACTTCTCATTTACTTTATTGTTGTTTATTTCTACTTGAAAATAAATTAGACTAAAGTCACAATGAGTGTATGGTTTTCTCGTACGTAAGTCCTTAAGTCAAACTGGTTTTATATTAGGAGATTTTTTTTTTTTTTTTTTTAATTACCATTGTATAATATATTTGACTTACACAACACACAAATTCTTGTAAAATATAATTAGCCAAAAGTAAGATACTTGATGACTTACAATCGTAAAATACTCTCAATTCTTGATTCAAGACTAGATAAAAATGTTCATTTTAGAAAGGATTCAAGCAAACTAAAATCACAGTTCTCAAAAGATCTCAGTTCTACACGATTGTAAAAATCATTACTAATTTATAATAAGTATAATAGAAAATTATTTTTTTTTAAAAAACTTAACATATTTATAAAACTTATTAATAACTTATTACATTGTTGTCAAAGTGATAATTTAAAAGTTTAATAACTAGCCTTACACAAACTAACATTGCTTTTATTCAAATATGAAAGTGATATGTGGGTATGATTTAACTTATTCAAATATTTTGACATAGTTTTGAATAATTGACTGACGTATTATAAAATGTTCAATGAAATATTATATTTTTGAGAGTTTTATTATTTTTTTATGCATTGTTTGGATGAACGGAAGCCTCAACATTAAAAAACATCACATTTTAATTTAAAAAATGCAGTTCTTTGTTTTTTTCTTTCAAAATTTCAGTTATTTTATATCCACATTAGATTAGAATAATATCTGTCAAAAATAGTAGATTTTTTTCGTAAACAAAATGACATAGTTTTTCCTGATAAAAAAACTAGAACAAAATATAAAAAGAAGATATTGTTAAAGAAATGTTGTCAGCAAGGTGTGATTGTACGATGTACGATAACACACTACGGTTGCCGTTAACTCTCGTGAACTGTGGTTTTAATGAACACTGATAAGTCTGTAAAAGTGATCCATTTCGCCAAACTAAAGACTGAAGCGACACAGTCTATGAATACAACAGCAATCAAATCCTACAATCTGTGCCAATGTTAAACTTTGACCCCAGTTACAAAGTCAATTAACGTATAAATGTTCTCCCTTGATTAATGGGAAGGGGATGTTAATTAATATTCTCGTTTGAAAGATCGCTCATATTTTATAAAAAACAGAGGATGTTAATTAATATTATGCATTGAGAGATCGCTCATATGTTTTAAAAAACAGACTGCATCAACTTTGTGCTTTTTTATTTATGTGTAATTACTTATTTTTAAATTTATTAGTGTACATGTAATGTAATTACAAAAAAAAAAGGTATTTTGATTTGTGTCTCGTTAATTTTAATTTATTTTGTTTGTTTACTTTCTTACATAAACGTAGTACAGAGAAATTTATTTGATGGGTAATTTTTTCCTTCTTGTTTAAAAGCAAAAATCTCTTGGATCCCCTAATAAAAAATAAGAAAAGAATAATAAATAGCCATTGGATACTTAAATAGTGTTATGGTCTTATAAGAACCATAAATGTTTAAGAGACACTGGATATTGAAGATGTAAGACGGGCATCAACCCGAGACTACAAGAAAAAAAGGAGTAGATCCCACTAGCTCCCCTCGGGATCAACAAGCCCCTGAAGGTTTCAAATGGGTTAAAAACAATCATCAATGTTAAGTTTTTCCTGTTATATCCACTTTAATGACTTCAGAATATAATAAAAGTATTTTATAGACCGACGTTGGTCTTTTCCCTTTCGTTCTTTAATCCCAACGCGAAGACCGATTTTAATGGAATTTAAAATTATTTGATAATAAAATTTTTTTGGTGTAATTGTTATAAATAAATAAATATATAATACAATTAATTATCTCACAATTGACTTTAACGATATTGATTAAATTTCGCTCCACTTTAGCCTCTAGGGATCTAAACAAACGTGTTTGTCAACTATCACTTAAAATGGTGGTTTGTGCGTTAACGGCACAATGCAAAAATCGACGGCGGGTTTTCTATAAAAGACATAATCCATTGAAATCGGCTTTTCAGATATCGTTCAACTTTTCATAAAATATGAACATTAATAGGCTAACTCAAATCCGTATGAAAAATCACAAGAACACAATACTACAGATCAGGAATAATTGGGAAAATCAACAATTGACCTTTCTTTTTGTAATTAAAAGTTCAATTTATATCAAATATGATTTACCCTGAAGAAGGTTTTTTGACACAAGCGAAGCAAGTTTACGCCATATTAATATTTATTAATATTTATAAATATTTTATTTATTGACTTCGTCTATGGTTCATTTTCACTTATTTTACTGACAACTGAAATTTTGTGTTTTATATTTTTCGATGTCTTACCGAAATTTAAATTATTTATTTTCTCACTACATAATCATCGTCTTAAAACACATAAAAGAAAATAACATAAAACAAAGACCTTGAAATTGCTATTCTAAATAGTATCAGGATCGGAGTGGTCGTGAGAAAATCGATATGGAAGATGAAAGATACAAATGTAACACAAACGACTACATGAGAAAGTTGTATATGCAGGGATTTCTACTGATTGCCACTCACTTACTATAGTTAGCCGCTGAGAGGGATAGTTATAAAAGTATAGTCTGAAAATATAAATATATTATATCTGAAACGAAAGATAAATCAGTTTTGGATATTTGTAGAAAAACTACAAGTTTCTTGGGTTGATTTACAATTATGAAACAAACAACTATATAGAAAACTCGAACAAACATAATAGTTTCATTGATAGGTTAACCCTATAAATAAAACCTTATCACTATAATTAATTGTAGTCATATTAATGACGAGGTTTTATTTAGTTCACTACAATCTTTAAAATAAATGTTGCTTGGTTCGATTTAAAATACATCCTTTGTTAAGAGCGTCTTTGTTGCTATGGTTACTAGGAAGAGTTGTGGTCATTACTGTTTTGCACGCATCTGTTATTTATTAAAGATACACTCGTTTCTTTTTGATGTTGATATCATATGATCCTTTGAACCTCTCAATGCTTTGTACCCAGGCATTTAGGATTTTTTAAAGTCTAGAGAAGTTGAATTTTTGTATACATTTCAATTTCGTCGTTATAAATAACGTCTCAAACCTCTTCGTGGGGTTATTTTAAAACATTTCAATTCCATATAATCTATGGAAGATCACGATAAAAACTTAGTGTAATGAGGATATGTTTCTGTGTCATTTTTTAAATTATGGGGAAGGCATTCAGTGTAGAAACTTTATTTTTCGTTTCAGATATTTATACGTAGTGTGTTAGATATTTTAAGAGGGTGTTACTTGCATCATTTAAAGAAAAAATATTAATCTTTAGATATTTCTTTCATTACAAAATACAATTATAATTAACAAAATTTCAAACTTAATAAACTTTATTTTGTTTATGAAATTACTTGAATCCTCTGATGTTCAGTAACATCTGCCGTAGTTAAGAGATATTAAGCACTGACTAAAGAAAGGGCGAGGGTGGATTAATACAACAACAACATCTTTTATTTCATCCACTTTATATTTTTAAACGTCACGTCTTTTAGATTTATATGATTCAAGATTGACTGGACTAATATCTTTCCATCAGGAACGCATATTTTAAGTTTGAGGATTTACAAAATCTGTTATTTCTTTTCTCTCGTTAAATTGCCTAAACTTAATTGAGCGCTTATATGGGTAATTTTAGGTACAATTTGAGGTAGCCCTACCCACACACGCATATAATACCTTTTGAATGTTTATTGTATATATTGGGTTCATTTTAACAGTAGAGTTTTCTAAACAAAAGTGTAAGGAAAGACATTATTAATATATATTTTATGAAATTAATTTCATAACATTTTAGTTGAAGTTATTCGACAAATTATTTATATCACATAAACTGGTATTTTATTCAGAAAAAAAAATCTATAATTAAATTAAATACTTCGTAAATTTTCTAACACAAATTTTTTATTTATTACAAAGAAAAGCTAAGGGCTTTATGGTTGACATGGAGTTATTACATGGCGGTAATTATATATTTCGTCTACCTTGACTTAAAAAAGAAAAAAAAATATATCTACGTCACATTTTACGATAATTGAGATATTTATATTTTATCATTTAGAAAAAAAAACCATAGCTCAGGTTTATAATATATAGCACATATTGCATCACTATTTACAGAACTAATCTTTAAACTACTTTAAAAAGTATAAATCTGTTCACAAACATTTAACTTTTTAAACCAACCTTTAAAAGTGACACTTAAATAAATATCATACAGTAAATTAAACTAGATCTATTTTGAATTCAAACCTTATCATTATTTGAGTACACCATGATCACGTTGCATATATGTTTAATTAATTATATTTTATTTAACATGGAATATACTGTTCTGAAAACTATGTATGACAAATAGCATTATAGCTATAAATTGCGATAGTATTAAATACGGATGTTGAGCCAAAATGTAACAATACGATACAAAAACAGTGGAATTACTTAATATATGCAACCCCTATTTAAACACCTGCGATAAAGGCAATAGTCATAAATTCAAAAAAAATCTTTTATATATACACGCGTACTTAATTATGTTTTAAATTAATTTAGTTACTCATGTAATGAAACATAGTACATACCACATGTACAAATGTGGTTCTGTAGTTTATATAACATTATTATTTTTACCATTATATCAACATTATTACTATAAAAATTAGTATTTATAAATATTTGTAACTAAGTAATCGAAACATAATTATTTCGTAATAATTTATAAATCACTGAAATAATATCATGTAATAAAGTAACAATTAACGTTTAACACTGAAGATGATAATGTTATTACTGAATAGTCGTCTTGTTTTTCTGATATGGTATCGTCAAAGTTGGAGTGAGAACGGTGGCTGGTTTAATTTTGTAGAGTTGCTTGCTCTTTCGTGTTTCGTTAGTAATTGTGAAAATATATGTTATATTGAGCCCAGATATTATATATGCTTTTTGTATGTAAGCTTTTTCCATTATACAAAAAACCAAGGATTTTCAGTTGATTTCTAAAATGGGGCAGCTTAAATATCTAGAAAATGTTATATTAACACTAAATTTACATAAAGCAATATTGTTCTCATTTAACGATAAACACAATCATTTTCTCATGTCTTCTATGAATCAAAGAATAATAAAATTAACATTACAAAAAAAATTTACGAAACAGAGAAATTTATGATTTTAATTATTCTAATTTATTTATATATTATTTAAACTTATTATTTGAACATGTACATACGTAATACTGTATTATACCCTTTGAACTTTTGTAATTTTATATTTAACTTTTTTTTTTTTTGTCTTTATTTTTAAACGTGTTTATATTAAGCTATTTAGTTCTTTATCTTAATTAACTTCGTAATGGTATTACTGCTTTGATTAGTTACTCTTTAATTACTACTTTTGTGTGTGTGTTCTTTAGAGCCTAATGTGCACTACACTATTTCACCCTTCTTCTTATGTGCAGTACTCTTTCATTTACTGGTTTTCCTTTGTTCGTTTTCTGAAAATTCCTTTCCTTGTCTTCGGGGTTTTTCTGTTGTGAAATACATTTTCTTGAACCAAACACTGTCGGCTGCACCATCCTCTGTCCTTCTTCACTTTCATTCCAATTATTATTATATTATTTATGTTTGCTTTCTAACATCTTTAGTATTCTTAAATATCCCCGGTTTCCATTCTACATATATGGTTTTTAAATACCTCAAGAATTATAAAATAATGTTATTAATGTGTTACAATACAAGAGGATTTAATCAGCGAGGATCGTAAGGTGTAAAGTTTAAAATATCGGATAATATTAAGTACTTACTGATATCATTAACTTCCGATAGTTTTAGTCAATTACTAAGATATTATGCATTTATTTTTATACCTATAACGTATTTATTGATATATGGAAAAACAAAAAAAAAGTTATCTCTGTGTTAATACTGCGAAATATTTTGTCAGTTGTATTTTTTTGTAAAGTTAACGGTTTCTCGACATTTAATATAAAACTTTAACAGGCTCCATAATTAAAATTTAGGGAATAAAGTGGTTTTTTTTTTTTCATACTGATACTAGTTTTAATACCAAAAGCATGTATCAAATCTTGAATCGATATCTCGTCCGTTTCCAAATTTATAATTGTGTATATTATACAAAACACAAACACACAGTCAGACGAAAAGGAATCGATTTTAGATGTAAGTTTATATCTATATGTTTATTTTTTTTTTTACATTATAAATATGTCCCAAATTTTGTCATTGCTTTTCTACTACAGCCTTTTAGGATTTTCTTCTTTTTTTTTAAAGTTTCATGTACTTAAGGACATTCGTTTTATTTAGATAACCTGAAAATCTTTCCGTGTCTCAGTCTCTGACTAAGAAATGCTTTTCTGTTGATAATTCAGAGCTTTTAAATTATAAATTCCGTTTATCTTGCTACTCCATATCTTTTAGCTGTCCAATGTTAATAGGGAACAGTATATAACAGAAAATAAAACATGAAAGATACTGAGTTTATACGTATAACTGAGGGAGTTTATTAACATTTAAAATCACTTATAATAATTATATTTCAAACATACAATACGAGGAACTATGAATGTTTAATTTCAAACTGTTAATTAATTTGTTTTCTTTTAGAAATTTACTAATTTCCCGTTTTAATATTTATATTCCTAAAAAAATATAAAATTTACATGAAAAAGAATACGAAACAAAAGCGTAGATACAAAAATCGTCTTTTAATTAATTAATGTTTTCACACTTATCGCTAGAATTTAGCATTGTTTAGGTTATTTATCCTAAATGAAAATGGTTTACACAAATGGTTTATAGGTATATTATTTTTATTACAATATTAAGTCCAAACAAAAAATATCATATTAACTAATTTCTTTATTTTGATTTTTGACACTTAATCATTTGTATGGCAGTGTCAATAAAATTATAAGTATCAGCTAATAAGTCAACAAAAACATGCGTATTAGAATAAATTAATTGTTATACAAATTTTGAACATTCAACAAACAATACAAACAACAATTAAAGAGTTATAAATTGACAACAAATATACCATGTATAAAATTCCAACAAAATAGTTAAAGGTATTGTTTAAAATTTAAATGCAATTACCAAGGAAATAAAGAGAAAACCCATAATCTATTAATTTATGTTGATATATTATAGTCTCTTCACCAATAACAACAAATAAAAAAATACATATTCATCAAAGTTTCCATGCTATATTTTAAGTTATTTTTTATATCACTGATTTTATTTCACAAATATACCTTTTGTTAGTTTATTCTGTACTTGGATCAATCGAAACATCGAATCGAACAAATGTTTGACATACGTCATCGTAATTCCATACAAGTGTGAGCCTTAAATGAAAATGTAAAACTCTCCAAACTCAAAGGATCGTTAAAGTATAAGAACGTTGTTTTGAGATAGCATTTGATAAACTGAGACTTCAGGGCGAAATTAGGTATACTTTGAGTTACTTTACATCAGTTACTCTATCTCTACTATTCGCTTTTCTAATAGGGACTGAAAATATTTAATAAACGTTTTATTTCTCAGAACTGACTTTCGACATTTCGAAATAATCGATAACAAAAAGTTAGCGGAAAAAAAGTTGTTGATATGGAACGTGGATTTAAAGTAATAGTATTACATTACTTAGCAACTATTCAAAATGGTGGTAGATATCTTTTATTGTATATTGTAAATTGAATATTGTATACAAGGGTAATCATTATATAGATTACTATAGGGAACACTGTTGGAATTTAGTAAATTATTGATCCTATATGCAACCTGTAAATGAGAGAATATTGATTACTTTTTCATAAAATTTAAAACCAGTTTTGTAATCTTTTATTGATCGCCATTTTTTAATATGGCAGCTATTTTTGAAATTCTTTGCGTAAATTATTATTTTGAGTACTACTCTCTTTTGTTGCATCAAGTTACCCGTCCTTTACCGTTCTTCGACTCAGCCGAGTCATAAATATTACTTTTTTGAACTTAATGTTTCGCCCACTAAAAACCGTCCTATCGAAATAATTTAGGTACCATCGTAACGATAATATTCCATAAATTCATTTTCATCCAAAAGTCCGTAAAACGATATAAGTAATATGTAATAAATCGATATATGTTTTTTGTATTTTCTCGCTAATGAGTAACACGGCAATATTTGTTGCATTACAGGAGAAAAATCTAATTTTTAGAAGTACACATTTTTGTCCAACAACTCTACAGTGACATTATTTTATAATATTTTTTTAATTATCGTATAATATTATATTGCAACTTCTAATTACCGTAGAACTCATAGTTATTGAGATATAAAAATTTCACAAATTGATGAACTAGTTGATTCCGTGCGTTTTTTTCCACTCGCTTCTAAGAAATGTGAAATATCTATTAGTAATATTTCGATTTTTTTGACGATCTTTATATCGTTGGAAAGAAGACGTTCAGACCTTTAGATTGGTACTTTGCTATTCCTTATGTTACATATATTTTGTTTGGACTGTACAAGTAAAGTCGTCATTCCCAAAGGGTCGAGGTGTCTTTTGTTCTTTACTGGTCGTAGACATTTCCCTTGTTGGTGCTTACGGGTTTTTCGTTCAGTTTAGTGCGTTTGAGGTTATCACTTAGAAATTTTATGACTTTGTATTGTATTGTAAAATATTTATTAGACTTTTTTTGATATATTTATACAAGTTTATCTCTAAAACTATTGTAATAGTCAAAAAATATTTACTGATATTTTATAGAAGGTTGTAGGTGATTCTATGATTCAAATCTTTGTTACATAAAACGTTTTTTTTCTCATTATTGATATCCTGATTCTATATCATTGTATAAAATTTATAATTCAAAGTTGAAATCTATGTACATTGATCTAAACAGTGGCATATAACAAGGTGTGTTTCATGAAATAAATAGTGTTGGTGATTTTTTCAAAATAGGCCTAACTTTTTTGCTCTTTTGTACATTTATCATAACAATTATTTTTACCCTTTTAATCTCCTAAGAGGTCGAATTAACTTTTATGGCATTTGTTTGTTAATATGAAAAGTCTTTATATAAATGAGCCCAAAAGATAGTTAGAAATGTGTAAAAAATTATTTTACCCTTTCCTTGGGGATCGTATAATGAAAACTTCTCTTCTTAGTGGGTCCCTAAGTTACGGACTGACTATAGTCCGTAATTTTCAAACTACAATTTCCAGTGGTTTGGGTTGGACGTTAATAATTAATTTAGTTAGGACTTTTATTTCTTGTATTTATGTTTGATTTTTTAAGCATTTGTATTGGACAGCTTAGGAAAGCAAAAGCCAAGTCTAAATGTCATCGGGACTAACATCTCTAAAATATATTAACCCTTTCAACACCCTCAACTTATAAGGGCAACCAATAGACAACATTTAGTTTAATTTAAAAACTGGTTCGTATGTAAATCAGAAACCAGATAAAATAAAATAAATAGTTAAGATGTTTTATTTTATTATCTACATGTCATTATTCATATATATATATATATATATATATATATATTGCCCATCTTCTTTATAGTTCTAAATGCTATTCTGATTTAAATATCCCATTCAGCATTTTTGGCAACCCTCTAAATATAGCAAAAGCTTTTGAAAGTATTAAAATTTGTATTCATGGGGTGCCGATGTAGTACTATGCTATTGTTTTATTTTTACCCACATGCAGGGAGGTTTTATGCGCGATTTAAGGGATGTTTTAGAAAAGGTTTTAAGACCGTTAGTATGTGTAGATTTCTCCACCAGTGAGTGAGGATTTCTTGTGTTTATGGGGTAGTAAGAATGTTTACCCTCGTGCCCTCTAACTTTAACACTGACATTTCTTTGTTCATTCTACAAACTTTAACATTCGTTCCTGTGGTAGAAAGATTGAATTATATTTGACTAACTTGATGAGTTTCAGAATATGTTTATATATAGGAAATTATCTTACGCTGAGTGAATTGTTAAAAGCGTATTAACTAAATTCTGTTATTCAAACTATTTCTTCTGGTTGATTTATGACATACAAAAGAAAAATTAATGCTGTTTTAGTATGGGAAAAATATTATAAATAGTCACCTTATAATTCAAAAAGTTTATTTTATTCGTTAATTCTAGAACAATGACTGTTATAAAAACTTTTTAAGACATTGCAGTATTTAAAGTTTTGTTTTTCAAAAAATAATAAATGTTCATTATTATTTATTTTATTAAAAATAAATATGGTAAAATATTAATTATTATTTACTTGTTTTAATCACTTTAAATTATTGTCTTCTATTGAAAGCTCACACGATTTTTATGATATACGGAACTATTAAATCGTGGGAACAGGTGTATTACCTAGTTCTAATTACAAAGCCTCCAATAATCTCCTATATTTATTTGTTCTGCTGTTAGTTATTGTAAAGAATGTGAAGAGTAATTCACCGGGGAATACGAAGTTTTGTTTTAACGTGAATTTTATTGATAATTTGTATTATTACGCAATTACGGCCGAGCGTGGAACTTTTTTTATTATGAACTGTAGATTTAATGGTTCTTCTTATATATTGTTGAAAAATATCCCTTTCCGTTCTAAATTGGCGACGTCTTAAAACAGAAACTGCTCATCTCTAAGACATGCGGTTTAGCGCGTTTTACGAATTATTAAGTAAAATGGTGTGAAAGTTACTAACGTAATGTCGTGCAAATATAAAACCATACTAATTACAAATCTAATTTGAATTGTTTTCTAAAACGTATCTGCCGTAAATGTTTACAATATCAAAAGCTAAACACTTCTTAATTAATAAATTCTTCATGTTTTCATTTATAATAAAAGCTTTCTCAAGTTCAATTAGGTTAAATTAATAAATTATTGTTTTAAATAACGGATACACAGTTTTGTTCCCGTAGATGGTCTCTACATTCTACAAATCACGAAGTTTGAATGTGAATTAGAACAAAATATAAAATATATTGTGTTTATTTACACTTCCAATGAATTGAGCCACCAACCATTAGCCTAAGGTCCACCAATCGTTTGGATATAGGATATTATTCAATCAGGGTGGTCATAATACACAGTATTCAGTATTCAGTATTCAAAGTAGTCAAAATTCAGGATAGTAAGAATTCTGGATAGTCAGCATTCAAAGTGGGTATAATTCTGGGTAGTCAGCATTCAAGGTAGTCATGATTCAGAGTAGTCAGAATTCATAATAGACATCATTTTTGACAGTCAGTATTCAAGGTAGTATGAATTCAGTTTAGTCAGAGTTCAGAGTAGTCAGCATTCAGTGTAGTAAAAATTTATGATAATCGTGATTCAGGGTAGTCAGAATTCAGAATAGTCAGCATTCGAGGTAGTCATGATTCAGATAGTCAGAATTCAGAGTAAACACATTCAAGACAGTCAGTATTTAAGGTAGTCTGAATTCAGTTTAGTCAGAGTTCAGGGTAGTCAACATCAGAGTTCAGGGTTCTTCGTAGTCAAAATTAGGGATAGTCATGAATCAGGGTAGTCAGAATTCAGAATAGTCAGCATTCAAAGTAGTCATGATTCAGAGTAGTCAGAATTCATAATAGACACCATTTTAGACACTCAGTATTTAAGGTAGTACGAATTCAGTTAAGTCAGAGTTCATAGTAGTCAGCATTCAGTGTAGTAAAAACTCAGGATAGTCATGATTCAGGGTAGTCAGAATTCAGAACAGTCAGCATTCGAGATAGTCATGATTCAGAGTAGTCAGAATTCAGAGTAAACACATTCAAAACAATCAGTATTTAAGGTAGTCTGAATTCAGTTTAGTCATAGTTCAGGATAGTCAACATTCAGGAATTGAAGATTCAGGATAATCAGAATTTATCATAACCCATTCAAGTTTAAATTACATCAATGACTACAGCATAGTATTTACTACAATTGTGAGCTCAATGAATTGTATATCATATCACAACAAGGCAAACCATTCCTAAAACTTTTAATTTTAGTACTTTTTCTTAGGTCCCGGTTTACACTTACCGGTATACACTTCCTAGGTCCCGGTTGTAGTTATTTACTATTAAATATTTATCATTGGTTATTGTTGCACATCGCGTGTTGGGATATCTTCTATAATTTAAATATCCCATTGTTCATTTTTTTATAGAACCCTGTACAAGGTATCTAATTTCCTTTTCAAAATTGAGACTTTTTATATAAATAATCTCTTAGTATGTATTTTAAACTATCATTATTTGAACGAAGCAAAAATTCAACATTCAAAACCATTACATTCTCAACAAAAAATCAAACAAAACATGCAGTACTTGGAGCAGGTGTGATTGTGCGATAACACAAAACGGTTACCATTAACCCTCATGAACTGTGGTTTTAATGGACACTGATAAGTCTGTAAAAGTGATCCATTTTGCCAAACTAAACACTAAAGCGACACAGTCTATAAACACAGAGCCTACTACTCGTATTTATGCATAGTTAAACTCTGCTGCCAGTTGCAAAGTTATTTAACGTAAATATGTTCTCCCTTGATAAGGGGGATGGAATTGTAAATTAATATTTACCATTATAAAGTCACCCATTTGTTATAAAAGACAGACTGCAACAATTTTGTGCTATTTAATCTATGTTTAATTATTAAAATTTATCAATTGTACAAGTAATTTAATAACAATTTAATAACAATTCGTTTTGGTCCACCTGAATCCAGAAAGTAGTTTATGGAAGTTGTTTCCCTGGCTCTACAATCTAAACGTGAGGACCGATTATAGTGATATTTAAAATGTAGATACATTTTGAGTATCTCAAGAACTTTTTTTTCATTTATCCAGTAACTTAAAGTTTGAGAGTAACTGCAATAAAAAATTAATTTTATTTCAAAAATTTCTCTAAACATTTTGATTAAAATTTTTATCTAAGGACCAAAACAATAGTGATGGCCAACTTTCATTTAAAAATTCTCGTTCATAAGGTAACGTTAAAACATTTAAAAATCGGGGCTTTTAAAAAAAGTCGAAATACATCAAAATAGGTTCTACAGATTTCGTTTGAGTTTTAGTAAAATCTGAACAATAATGGGCTAATACAAAAAAAAAAAAAAAAAAAAAAAAAAAAAAAAAAAAACGGAATAAGTTTAGGCCCTATTTAAATGTATAAATATTTTATTCAATGTTGTCGTCCATTGGTCATTTTCACTTGTATACTGACAACTACTGAACTGATATTTTTCGTGTTTTACAATTTTCGAATAGCATATTTTGGTTTAATTTTCTCGCTACAGAAGTTATTAATAGGTGTTAAAAAATAACTAATATATACTCTTTATGGGCACGGTATATCTCTAGTTTATTGACATTGTGAAACTAACACAATTCATAGCTGATATTTATAAGGCAACAGATAGAAAACAATCATATAGTAAGTTTAAATTCTAACAGCTCTAATTTGATTGTATTAATTTAGAACTGAAACATAATCATGTTCTCCAAAAAATATCACAAAGTTTTTGCCGCTGATCGTTGACTCGTGTCCAAATAATGTAATATTCATAATGCAACTTTTTGTTGCACGTGGCGTGTATATTTCACGACAAGATAAATGTGCAAGCATTATTTTACTTTTCGTAATAATAAATATTTCACTCAATGCGTTACTATTTTTTAATTTTTTTTTTTTTTTTTTATATTCTTAGGTGATTTATAAAAGAATTTCGATTATCACTGGATATCATATATTATATTTTTCAATGGATGTAACCATGATAACAAACTTTATGAATAATTTATATGAATATTGTAATTTTAATTTAGCACGTTAAAGTTTTATCATGTCATTTTAAATCATAGTTCATGGCAGACTGATTATATGTTTAAATTTACAAAAGTGCCAAAATAAGCAGAACATATAACTAAATAATTATTTATATCAACAAGAGACGATAATACTAAGTATTATAGTTATTAAACCCTCCGAAATATTTATCTTTCGTATAAACTGTTCTAATGACAGGATTGCTTTTGTAATTTGATTTATGGTAGTATTTTGTTGAAGTATTCGATTATCTATCTTTAGTTTGTTTCATTTTTAATTAATTATATACTATTTGGGGGCAATTTGTGTAATTAAAAATAGTACTGACATTCGTAAAGGTTCAAAATGTAAAATATAATAAATAATAATATTTTTATATAATAAATAAATATAATAAATTTAAATTAATCTTCTTCTTAAAAGTAAATTAAACTTCTTAAAGTACAATAATAGCTATGATTTTTCCTTGCTGTTTAAATACGAAAAACCTCTCGGACATCATCGCTTTATGTAAAACATAAAAGAAAAGAACATAAAATAAAGACCCCCAAATAGACTACTATAATAGTGTCAGCATCGTAGAGAGTGGTCATGAGTAAGCCGATATGAAATATACAACACAAGAGACTATTTGAAAAGGTGTAAATGTACGGATCTCTAGGGACTGTCATTCTTGTCCTCTCGATAGTTAGTTCATGAAAGTTATAGTTATAAAAACATAGTCTACTATATTTGAAACAAAATTTAGAATAATATCTTTGAAAATATGATTCAAGCTTCTTTGTTCGATTTGCAATTATAAAGCAAACCATTATATAGAAAACTCAAACAAATCATATTTGTTTCATTGATTGATACACCCTATAAATAAAAATTTATAATTACGATTGAAATCTTACTAAAGACGAGCTTTCATTTGGTTTACTACAATCTTTAAAATAAATGTATCTTGATTCGTTTTAAATACATTCTTTTTTATCGGTGGTTCGGTTGCTATGGTAACAAGGAGAGTTGTGGTCATTACCATTTTTCACGCATCTGTTATTTTAATAAATATCGTTCTTTTATATTTAAATTTTAGGAATTAAGTCATCTTAGTTTGAAACATATTACTTTGTGTCCAATGTTTGTAAATATAATATTTTAATTGTCCACGAGAGCTGAATTTAATGCACTATTATTTCGTAGTTATAAATAACGCATCACGTGTCCTTGTGACGTTCGTTTAAAACGTCTCAATACCATTTAATCTCCAGGAGATCTGGGAAAAACTAATGTATTACAAAAATCTTTCTCGGCGTCAGTTTATAAATTCCCATTAGAAACATTTGTTTTTCAATATTGCGTAACCATGACCATTTAAAGAAAACATATTTATCTTTAGCAATTTTGTTTCCTTATAAAGTTTAATTAGAATTAAAATAATTTCAAAGCTTTCTTAACTTTTTATTGTTTAAAATACTGCCGGAATAAGTAACATCTGCCGTAGATAAGAGATATTAAGCACTGGTAGAAGAATGAGCGAGGGTGAAATAATACAAGAACAGTATCTTTCATTACAATTTCTTTATATTTTTAAACATCACGTCTTTAAGATTTATACGCAGTCAAGATAGACTGGACTGATATTATTTTCATCTGGAACGCGAGTTTTAGGGGTGAGGCTTTACAAATCTCTTATCGTTTGCCTCTCATTTAATATGCTTAACCTTATTCGGTACTTAAAGGGGCACTTTTCGACAAAATACAAGGAAGCCCTATATACGCACACGCACACACTCACGCTCACAAATTATACCTCATGAAATTTAATATCCGTTTAGTTTTCCTAACAATAAAGTTTTGTAAACAAAAGAGTAATTTTTTTGTTTCTTTTGTTCTAAATTATTAGATAATATTATTGAATTTATTAGGTCAATCGTTTGGTATTTAATTAACTTATATTTAATTCGCATAAATTAACCCAATACATTTTTATGGGATGATCTATTCAGCCTAATTCTCAAAATTGTACTTAGCCAATTGAACACATATTTACTGTTTTAGGAAAGAGCTTGAATTCTTCTAGACCAAAAAAATATCAGACATAGTCTTTAAAAGACATTATTTTCTCCGTAAAATCAACAATAAGACAATTAGTAGCTTGTATTACTTATTTATTTAATGTTTTTGTAACTTTTTATTTCGTTACTCTATCAAGAAAATTTACAAATTTAATTACAGCTGATTTGCTACACTTCATATGAATTCTTCTTGTTATTAAGGATACGTAAACCAACTACATTGATGAATAATATTAAGATCCTCTTTAATCTGTAAAGTAGTAGTATATTCAGAAAAAATAATCATAAATTATCTAACACGCAAAATACTATTCATTACAAAGAAATGGTAAGGTTTTATGGTTAACATCGAGTTATTATATACGGCGATGAAGGTTCTTTTTCATTATATCTAGGTCGAATTTTCGTAAAGGAGAATTTCTATTAGTTTATAATTTATAAAAATTCATAACTCAGATTTATATAAAATAACATTGGATTTGGTAATAGGCCAAGTTTTATTAAGTCAAGTCAAGTATGTATCTTTTTTTTTTAAATTAAAAACAAAACTTAACGGTTTTACAGAAGTGATATTTAAAAGACTTATAAATTTATAAATCTGCTCATACATTTTTAATATTATAAAACAAGCATTAAAAACTATATTTAGGAAATATCACGCTAAAATTAAACTAATCGTATTTTGAGTCTAAACCTTGATATTACTTCAGTACCCTAAAATCACGGTGTATATGTATTTAAATTATGATATTTTTATTGACTAGTGGGTTTACTATTATGCAAAGTATATATGACAAATAGTGTTATAAATACAGACTTGCTGGAGTAGTATTAAATACAGATTTTGTGCCAAGGTTAACAATACAATGGTATTAATGGAAATATGCAACCCCTATTTAAACACCTGCTCTAGATATCTTTGTAATATAATATTATTTGTTAAAGACAATAGTAATAAATTTAAAGCAATGATTTTAAATAAACACTCGTATTAAATTATATTTTTAATTAATTTTATTATTTGAAACTTAGTTCTGTGGTTTATTGGATGACAATATGTTTGTTTTATTTCGAATATAAATATAGGGGTGAAGGTCGGGTAGTATCAGACGCTTAAGCTTTTTCAAATTAAAGAAAAATATATTTAAGAATTAATTTGAATAATCTGCACACTACTGATAATTGAACAATACCTTGAAAAGTGAAATTCCTTTAGTCACCTTTATTGGTTTTCCTTAATTTCTTTGTAAACCTGTTTTCTTTGTTGATTATTCTGTTTTCTCGAGGCTTGAATCGGACATGGTGTTGTGTTTGAAAAAAGCTAGTTATTGGCTTTACAATCAACTATTGTATTGTAATATATGGACATAGTTATATGAAAAATAAAAAGAAAAGAAATTAACATTAACTACATGGAAATAAAAAGCATTTTACATATAAACGCCAGTTTTATTGGATTTGTGTACAATGTTTTGTTATTACAGTCTGAAGATAAAAGTTCAAAATGTTTTGTCTCGTGTAATTTTTTGTAAAATTTTCTAGTTGTTTAATATACAAATTTAATCGACCACAGTTTTTAAAACTTACGAATAAAATTCTTTGTTTTCATGTAGCAGTAGGACTGTACACAATAAATAAATACATATAATTTTCAATTTTTATATGTCAATTTCCATATTTATAAATGTTTATATTGTACATAACACAAACACGCAAACAACATGAAAAACTAATCAATTCTGGACATTTGTTCATAGAAATTCTGTTCTTCTAAATTTAACATTATAAACCTGCCCCAAAGATTGTCATTGCTTTTCAGATACACACTTTTACCATTTTAATTTTTTTTACAACTTTAGGTACTATACTTATAGATTTTTGATTTATTTTAGGTAAGCTGAAAATCTTTAGGTGTTCTTAGTCTGTGAGTGTAGCTTTTCTGTTGATAAAAATTCAGAGCTTTTAAATTATAAATTTCGTTTTACATGCTACTGCATTATCTCTTGGGGTTAAATGATACCGTATATAACAGAACATAAAACATGAAAGATACCGAGTTTATATGTATTACTGAGGAAATTGTTAACATTTAAAATCACTTAATGTAAATACATCTCAAATTTATAACAAAATGAACATTTAATATTTAATTTTAGACTTTTATTTACTTTATGTTTTATAATAAACCATGAAAAAAATAGCAAATTATTTATTTATTTATTTCCATTTTTGACAAAATAATATGTATAGCAGCGTCATATAAATATACTAGTAGTATGTCAACAGATATTTTTTATATTACAATAATTACGATTCAAGTTTATAAATTGAAATGAGTAATAGGGACATGAATATTACAATCATACAGTTAAATATACAGTGAAAATAAATACATCATATATATAATTCCGACAATTTGGCTATGGAAATTGTTAGAAATCTAAATGTAATTATTCGACGCATTTCCTTGGAATTATCAAATAAATAAATGAAAACTATGGTCTGATTTATGTATTTTTTTTGTATCCAATAAACTGATCACTAATAGTAACTAATAAAATAATAATACTATTCATTCGAGTTTCTAATCTACATTTGAAGGTAGTTTGTATGTCATTGAATTGTTTTCACACTTATTGGAGTAAAATTTTGGATAATTTATTCTGTACTTGGATGAATCGATGCATCGAATCGAACAAATGTTTGAAATATGTCTTCGTAATTTCATCAAAGTGTGGGCCTCAAATAAAAATGCAAATCTCTTCAAACTCTAAAGCTCTCTGACGTATAAGAGCATTGTCTTGCGAGAACTGTAATTCAGTCACTCTCTCTACTCTTCGCGTTTCTAACAGGAACTAAGAAGATTTAAAAATGCTTTGTTTTTCAGCGATAAACTTCGACGTTTGAAAATAATTGTTTACCAAGAGGTAGTGGGGAAAAAAAGACTTTGTTATGTAGCTTGGAATAAAAATAACACTATTCTATATTAGGAAGCAACTTTGCAAAATGCTAGTAGGCACCTTTTATAGCATATTATAAGTGGAATATGATTCTATAGTAGGCACTGTAGGCATTTAGTAAATTAATCTCCCCTTAGGATCTTCGTTACATAATGGAATGTAAAAACCATTTTTGAATACTTTTAGTAGCCGCTATTTTCCAATATCGTAAATAATTCTAAAATTTCGTACGGAAACTATTATTTTGAGTACTTTTTGTAGTTTTAACAATTTAGACTTATGGCTAATTAAATTTTAACTCCAAGACCTGCATTGCTATTTACACTTACTGGAAGACGCTTTAATAAATGTTTAACTTGATGCAACAACGGGAAGTACAGAAAATCGCCTCTCATTGATGCTCCAAATTTCAAATTTTAAAAGCCAATCTCCTAAACGAGTAGGTTTATAAACGAATTCCCAATTAAAAAATCTTAAAATAAAACCATGGAACGAAATTCCAATTTTTGTGGGATTGCATAATTCAATAGCAATACTTCGTATACTTGGTAAGTTAATACAAATATGTCAATTTTAGTTTGTGTGGAGATGTTTATAACGGTGATTTATTCTTATACAAAAAAAAATTTATTCCATTTTTACATCGATTAAATACAAATTGTATTAAAAAACGCACAAACAGGGACAAATGAAGTAGAATTGGCAAATTTTTAGTAAACATATTTTCGTTCCAATTGATTAGTACAATCTCAATATATAAAATTACAGCACGTTTTGTAATAAAACCACACAATTTTTAAAAAAATATATTTTCTGTGCTTATTCAAAATGATACCAATTAGCACACTGTATTGTAACTGAATTCTCGCAATATTTTCTCTTTCGTAGCAAATCTTTAAATATTTACATACTATATTTTTGATGCTTTATTTCGTATTACAGAATCCTTTGGAAGCTTTATGTATGTATGAGACGGAATATCTAGTATTGAGTGACATTTATGTACATTACTGACAATGAAATAGCAAGCCTTTGAAATATTAATGTTCAGGTCTTCAGGTAGTACAGTCTGATTCAGGCTGGTGAATACAATCACTAAATGCAGACTGATATGATGTTTCAGCCCTTTAATATACAATCATAAGAGTAAAGAGTACACAATATGTCAAAATAGTAATACAATCACAATCACTTTTCCATACTAATTCTGAAAATTTATTACAATTACTGATTGTTAAAATTAGCATGAAAATGATTTATCTTCAAATATTTTGTTTTAGACGACAGAAATTCTAATGATGAAAGATAGTATTTAGTTGATTTCGTTTGTGCGTAATTTAATCGTATTATGTTCTACTGTAATTAGGCTGCATCTCTTTGTTGTTTCTAAGTCTTGCGTGTGGTTGTCGATTTATTATTACTATAAAAACCAACCAAAACTAATAGTTACACAAAATGTCATTTTTGTAGTTGTCTGTCAAAAACTGATAATGAACCATGAATGCAGTTTTTGATACTATATCTACATTGAAATAGGGCCTAATCCTGCTTCTCTTGTGCCATAGTGTAATCGTATTGGATTAAAATTGTTATTTTAATAACAAAGGTCAAAGTTTCTGTTTGTTTCCCCATTAATACTAATTCGTAATCATTTTTACTAAACATTTTGCACACATTTTGATAGTTTGAACGAAATAGGTGAAGCCTATTTCGAGATAATAGTAATATTGTGTTTTTATGATTTATAATTAGTTATCATAAAAATAAAATAATGTTTTTTTTTCGCTTTGGTTTGTGTAGTTTAACATATCGTACCATACATTCTAATATAAATATATATTTAAAATGTTAAATAGATGTTAATAAACATACCTTTTTATAATATAATGGAGAATAAACAATTTATGTCCTACCATATTATTTATTTTAGAATCACAACACTAATATTAGTTTACAAATATCTTTCCCCGTGTTTGTAAAATTATCATTTACACATTGATATAAAAGTAAAATAATATTATAACAAAAACAACACGACAATTATAGTATTGCAACAGGAATAGTGGTAAATAGACCTACAGGAAAATTTAATATATAATTTATTACAATTATTTTTAATGGATATTTATGAAATTATATAGAATGGATAGAGAAAATATGTGAAGGGTTACAAACATTAATGTCTAATTTTGAGTATTACTGTTTTGAGGCCACTTAAATTTAAAAGTGGATTTTTCTTATTGATGTTTGTTTGCTGCCTGTCGTTTCGAAAACTCAAACTAGTTTGACTAAATTTGGTAACTTTTTGAAATATATGTAATTTTAAAATTTGGTTTAGCCAGCAAAGAACAAACTACAAATTTGATTTTCGGAAAGTTACTTTTAATGTTTCTTATCAAACTTTCATAAAGAACGTAAGTCTCTAAGGACCATACAAAACGTATTGGTTTCCATCTCTACAAAAACATCGTTTTTGAGTATTGCGTAAAAAAACACCAACTAATGATATTTGATTTAATTTAGAAAAAAGTTGATCAAGAGGTTCTATACCAACTTACATAAGAAATCTATAGAAAAAAGTCAATGGAGAAATGTTTTCTTTATTTTTCTAGCATTTAAGTAATAGAAAATTGTTGTTTCTAAACGACGCATAATATTTTCTAAAATTAGGGTTGAAAGTGTGTGAGAAACGTTTTCCTTTTATTTTTGCTTGAAAGAAGAAAACATTAAAAATAATCTCATTACCCAAATTACGTAGCCTAAAATAAGTTGTATAGTAATGCTACTGGAGCATCGAGTTGGGAAGATGATATTCGAAAACCATCTCAGCACATCCTTATTGTCCTTCTCTGCAATTCCAATCGCTACGAATCTTTCTTTTTATTACCTATTTCATGAATCATGGAACAAGATTTGGATATTAACATTTCCTTCTTTCCACGGTATATTTAAATAACCCGTTGATGGCAATACCTCTATATGGACGATTCATTTCATGCTACTATTTTCGTCTCATTATTTATTAATTTAGGAAACCATTAGTGCAATAAAACAATGCAAGTTAGTTAATGGGTGCCTTCACGGTACTTACCCAGCCACATTGTACAGTAGATCCTTTAAATGTAATGCCTAAAAGTTGGTCCTTTGGTCCATGTAGGATGTTATATTTTATTGGTAGATAAGAGGGTCGTATCCAGTATACGTGGTATATACGGTAAGTTTATTTAGAACAGTAGTTGTATCGATATTTGAATTGCATAAAATCACATTATATTCCGCTACACCATTTCATGTTGTTGTTATAATTTTGACGGAGGAAGCAATCGTGGTTTTTCGTAAAAACAACGTCGACAGCCAACCAAATAACTTTTTAATCTACAAACTCATTGATTTCTGACAATTATTTTAGGTTATCTTTTTGGAATTAATTAACTTTTAAGTTTTCGAAATTAAATTAGTTTAAATTTACTTCAGTTAAAACGATATACAGCTGTTGGTAACTTTATTCGCCTTTAATAATTGTCATTTTTCATTCAACTCCAATTTGTGAATATCTGTAAAAATATCGTCCTTCAACAAATGAGAGCAAATACAGTTTTCTTGAATAAGCGCTCTATTTGAAACGAGTCGCATTTCATGACCCAGTCGTTATCTTCCGTTGTTATATGAAAACAATTCTCCTTGTTGCTCTCTTCATTGCTTACTTCGAGTACCTGTGTACATACCATCAACTGAAGACTGAAACCATTGAAAAGTCCTCTGCTTACAAATAGTGTTTCTTTTGGAAAATTGTACTTTCTTTCAATTGGTGATTTAAGTATCCACAAGTTTAGCTCATTTCAAGTGGTTATTCATTTTTTTTTAAATCGGTGTGTTAAAAACTACAATAAGTAAAACATATACATATTGTTTATTAAACACGTAATTAAAAATTAACCAACTACTCCCCCACCCTTTTAAAAAATGGAGTATAAAGCTCACCAACAATGAATCGACGACTTTTTAAAATTAATAAGATAGGAAACAGATGCCAGATCACAGGAATAGCGCCAGGATTAGACGAGAACAAGACTTGGTCAAAAGAAACCTGAAGGAGGGAGTGAAGAGAGGGATGTAATTGATACTAGACGAAGATCCAAAACTAGGAAACCTAAGGATTGCCACATCCTTAATCATAATAAGTGAGTCAATGACAGATCATATCGGATTTGAAGGATATTGAAGAAATTGTGTATACACAAGTTACCTTTTTTTAAGCCAATTCCCTCGACTTATTAGGGCTAGGGATCTGTAAACATTTTATTAATTTCAGATCTGATATAAAAATTAGACCAAAATATTATTAAATTAAATAAACATTTAAGAGTTTTTATTTTATTTTCTACTCTATTTCCTTTTAATCTGGACCAATGCTTCTCCACAAATATTATTAATTTTCTTTATATCCTATAAGATATTCTGAATGGGATTGTGTTTGATTTAAATATCCAATTCAGCCTTTTTGGCAACCCTATTAATACATCAAAAGCTTTCGAAAGTATTAAAATCTGTTTTCATGGGGTACATTGGATGGTTACGATGCTATTGTTTTAGTTTTTTCTCCACATGCGGGGAGGTTTTATGTGTGGCTTAAGAGGGATGTTACAAAAAGGGTTTTAAGACCGTAAGACAGTGTTGACTGTTCTACGAGTTTGTGAGGATTTCTTATGTTTATGGTGTAGTAAGAATATTTACCCTCGCATCATCTGCCTTAAATATTTTCACATTTCTTTTGTTTTTCCAAGAACTTTAATATTATTTGCTTTGGTAAAAAGCTTGATTTATATTTGACAAACCTGATTTGTGTACTTCCTCAAATATCTTAAGGTTTGTACGGAACTGAGTTTCTGAATATGTTTATAAATATCGTTCCACGACTTTTTGGAAGGTATAGTACTAAACACACACCATGTGTGAACTTTTATGATAAACATATTGAATATAAGTTGTAGAACATTATAACAAGGTGTAGAATATTATAATCTTATCAACATAATTCTGGTATTCAAATTATCCTTTATGCTTTATTTAGGTTATTAAAAAAAATATATGAAAGTTGTTTTGGTATGAAAAAAAATAATATAAAGATTCACCTTATAATTATCAAACTCGATTTTATCCGTTTACTTTTTAATAAGACTGTTATCAAAAAATATTAAGCTGTTGAATGTTTTACGCACTATTTTACATTTTGCTTTTTAAAATGTTAAATAATAATAAGTTTAACATGAATGTTGGTTATGTTCAGCATTTAGTTCACACTTGATAAAAACTAGATTAAACATGAAACAGCCAATGTTCAGGAAATGCAGCGATTGCAACATCAAAGAAAGTTGATATCAGGCGTTTATACGAATACTTGCGATAGTTGCCATTAACGCACGTGAACTGTGGTGTCATTGGATATTGATAAGTCTGAAAAAGCGATCCATTTTGCCAAACTAATGATTGTAGCCACACAGTCCTTAAAACACAATAACAATCAAATCCTACTATCCATGTCATAGTCAAACTTTACCGTCATATTAAAGTTAAGTGTAGCAGGGATATTTTTATTTGGTATGTGTGTTTTGTAATGGGGGTTGTAATGAATATTTCGTATTGGAAGGTCGCCCGTTTGGTATGATAGACGGAACTCTTGAGAATAGAGATATGATCTAGTTTTAATTACGATGTGTCCATTTATCTCTTAAATCTATTTGTTCTGTTGTTCGTTATTCAGGAGTAATGCAACGAACTGGAATCTAACCAGTCAACAAATTGAAAGAAATTGAGTTATGTAAGTAATATTTTCTATCAAGTGTTGTTAGAAAATTGCCATTGTCTAACGTAACGCTAGTCTGTGAGCTTTGGGATTCAGCTACACAAACCAACAGGAATTATCCTGTTAGTTAATAATAATTGATTTTGTGAAAATTCAATAATAACATAATTACATTGTAAACATCAAATCAAAATAATTCAATATCTGCTACAATGATTAAGAAACCAAAGCTATTCAACAAAAACGATAGTTACAAAGCACTGAAATCTATACTCTTAAACAGACCCTTTTTAGGCCACTCAATTCTAAACAAACAGTTTCTTAAATTCGTAGGATACAAGTAATAAATAATAAAATACAACTAAAATTATTAACCCAAATTCCTTTATAGGCGGGTATTCTGGATCACGCTATATATCCGTGTTCAACTTGGTAATGTATTATTACAATGTTTTAAATAATTGTGTATTTTAAACTACCGTTAATATTATGCAGAATGTACAATTGTCTACAAAACGGAACTAGAAATAAATAATTTGATTATATCAAAAGGAAACGGTAGTGTTATCTACGTCCACGAAATATATTAAGTTTCCTGTTGAACTAAACATAATTTTAGATAAGTTTTGTAATCATGATTGATGACAGTGTGGGTAATTCAATAAGTCATCATTAATTTCCGTCAATTGTTGGCCTTTTAATATATTTTAAAAGTAATTCCCTCTTACAACACAAAATTTCTCCATTTTCATACATGTTCTGTTGTAATAAATCTGTAATGTTTTTTTATTTACAAACTTAGTGTATTTATTGTATCTGATTGTATATATATATATATATATATATATATATATATATATATAATTGTGTGTTTTTGTATACACTTACTTAAATATATTTAATTGATTTCAGGTAAGGATTACAACTTTGGGTGTTCTCAGTCTGTGAGTAAGACATGCTTTTATGTTGATAATCATTTAGAGATGCTTTTATTATAAATTCCTTTTTATAAGCAGCTACATATCTCTTAGCTCTGCAATAAATACACTAAAATGTAAAACGTACGTGAAAATGAACATGAAAAGTACACAGATTTTTTTGTAGTTTATGGAATACTTTCAACCTTCCAATTACTTTGTGTATTGTGAATATTTAAATTTCAAACGTTCGTAACAAAATAAATATGGTAACAAACTAATATTTGTTGTATATCTTATATGAAGCGGGGTTATTTATTTTAGAAATCTTTAATACCATTTTATATTGTTTGTAAAATACATTGTACTTATATTTGACAAACCCTTGTACAAAATCAAAAATATGCATTGTCTTTATCTCAATACTATTTTTAGTTGAGACCAAAAATGTACATTCCACCATTACTGAGTTTTTCACTCCCCATCTATTTCTTATAGGAATTTTTTTGGATTTGAAGGATTTCCCCATATAACCAATTTAACTACATGCGTATAAACACTATATTTTTTAATTATCTGTAGCCTAAAAATAATAAATTAATTGCACACTGTAAATTAAAAATTTCCAAGTTTTATTTTAAATTATTAGCACTCAAAAAATAAATAAGAAATTCCCTCGTTAATTTTCGTAACTCCAAATAGATTCCTGCATATTTTGTATCTTTATTATTTTTCTATTCTAAAACAAAACTAAAGTAAGTTAACCTTATTGAACATTTGATAGACTACCATTTACTTTTTGAGCAAGTTCTCTTGTTTGCAAACATTTTCCTTACTACACAACAATTTGAATTGTTTATGTTATTGTACAGTTTTTCGGACATTTTCCAGTCAAATAGTTCTCCAGTGGATGATTCCGGTTCAACTTGGTATTTCCTGTATAAATGTTTAGTTTTGCTGACTTGAAGTTAGAGGACTTGGAACGTTTGCATTTTCGCCTTTATGATTCAAAGATGAAAAACTCTTGCTAATGTCATAAAAAAACGAAGATAAAATAAAGACCTCGTAGCACTGGACTACTTTTTAATATCAGAGTCGGAAAAAAAAATAGTTGACCTGGAGAGATTTGATAGGAAAGATGAAAAAGACGGATCATACACAAGACTACATGAAAAAAAGTGTAAATTCGATTAGGTTCCTTGAGATTGCCACGTTCTTACTCATTACAGTGAGCTCCAAAGTAATTACATTTTAAATAGTGTTGTCTGTTTTCACGGCTTAGGCCAAGCTTCAGTTCCTGGGTTCATTTCTTGGATGACTAGTTTTAGTTTCCAAAAAGCCCCTTGGCTTCTGGACTATAATATTCCATATGTTCTAGGTTTATCACTTGATAACGGTAGTTGATCTATACTGTTGAAACTTCGTGCATTCATTTTTATATACACAAACAAATAAACTATACCAAAAATCTGACTTATTTAATCCTCTGAATTATTGATATTTATCATATTTTCATGTTTAGAAGATATTCATTCTGCAGAAAGACACTAATTTTCGAATAATAATCTTGTTTACAATTTTCTAAGGCCGAATTAACATATATCTTATTGTTAACATTTTAATTAGGTTAGGAAATGAAAGAATATTTATAAACGACGAAGTGTACAGGACAGAAATTCAATTTCAATGACGATTACAATTCTTGCGAAAGCCTAAGTTGTGGATATTTAGATTTTTATAATATCGAAACTGTCTCTAATTTGATTGGTTCATATATCTAACAAACATAAGTAGAATTCAGATTGAGAATTAAATTGAAAACTTGACCACTCAACAAAACTGTATTTTCTAGTTTGTAGATATTTAAAAGCCAGTAAACAAACTTCTCTCAGACAACATTGTACAAGAAACTTCAACATGAACAACAGATGATTAACTACGAACAGAGATTTAAGTACAAGCAAGATTTTACAGTACCAAATCCACCCAATCCATAATTTAATTTGCTTAATAGTGATTTTGATACACAAAGTTTATTAGTATAATTGAACATATTGTTATGTAAATACTGTATTTTTAATAATTGTATATTTTCATAAAAGAGTATAAAATTATTCGGTTTGCAATTCCATAAACAACTTTCAATGTATTTTTAACATAAATTATTCAATCTAGTAAAGACACACGTCACACTATATTTGGACCCATTACAACAAACGATGTGCAAATAGGTTTAAATTAAACTTGAAATATACATCAGGCTTTCATAGTTTCCACATTCCGTATCTAATTTTTAAGTAATAATCTTTTTATTACTTGGTGACTGTATAAACTTTGGATCTGCATAATTTAAAATATTCCTTCGTAAATTTTCAAAAGTAAATAATATACCTAATTTTTTGAATCTTGTTAATATTGATAATTAAGTTATGTAAAAGATGAAATACAGTTCACCGTTGCTGTCTCTAAAGTGCTAGCTCCTTTGTATGGTTCCAAAAAATTCCTCTATCTCCAAGGTATTTCTGAAGTGCCAGCTCCTTTGTATAGTTCCAAACAATTCCTCTGTCTCGAAGATGTTTCTGAAGTGCCAGATCCTTTAGATGGTTCTAAAAAATTCCTTTCTCTCCAAGGTAATTCTGAAGTGCCAGCTCCTTTGGATGGTTCCAAACAATTCCTCTATATCCAAGGTGTTTCTGAAGTGCCAGTTCCTATGAATGGTTCCAAACAATTCCTCTGTCTCGAAGGTGTTTCTGAAGTGCCAGCTCCTATGAATGGTTCCAAACTATTCCCCTGTCTCCAAGGTGTTCCTGAAGTGGCCGCTCTTTTGGATGGTTCCAAAGAATTCCTCTGTCTCTAAGATGTTTCTGTAGTGCCATCTCCTTTGGATAGTTCCAAACAATTCCTCTGTCTCGAAGGTGTTTCTGAAGTGAAAGATCCTTTGGATGGTTCTAAACAATTCCTTTCTCTCCAAGGTAATTCTGAAGTGCCAGCTCCTTTGGATGGTTCCAAACAATTCCTCTATATCCAAGGTGTTTCTGAAGTGCCAGTTCCTATGAATGGTTCCAAACAATTCCTCTGTCTCGAAGGTGTTTCTGAAGTGCCAGTTCCTATGAATGGTTCCAAACAATTCCTCTGTCTCGAAGGTGTTTCTGAAGTGCCAGCTCCTTTGGATGGTTCCAAACAATTCCTCTGTCTCGAAGGTGTTTCTGAAGTGCCAGCTCCTTTGGATGGTTCCAAACAATTCCTCTGTCTCGAAGGTGTTTCTGAAGTGCCAGTTCCTATGAATGGTTCCAAACAATTCCTCTGTCTCGAAGGTGTTTCTGAAGTGCCAGTTCCTATGAATGGTTCCAAACAATTCCTCTGTCTCGAAGGTGTTTCTGAAGTGCCAGCTCCTTTGGATGGTTCCAAACAATTCCTCTGTCTCGAAGGTGTTTCTGAAGTGCCAGCTCCTTTGGATGGTTCCAAACAATTCCTCTGTCTCGAAGGTGTTTCTGAAGTGCCAGTTCCTATGAATGGTTCCAAACAATTCCTCTGTCTCGAAGGTGTTTCTGAAGTGCCAGCTCCTTTGGATGGTTCCAAACAATTCCTCTATCTCCATTAGTGCTTCTGAAGTACCAGCTCCTTTGGATGGTTCCAAACAATTCCTCGATCTCCATTGGTCTTTCTAAATTGCCAGCTCCTTTGGATGGTTCCAAACAATTCTTCTGTATCCATTGGTGTTTATGAAGTGCCAGCTCCTTTGGATGGTTCCAAACAATTTTTCTGTCTCCAGGTCATTATTTTCCCATGTCGTTCTGAGTCTTGGGACGCCGGCCTTAAAACCTCCCTCATAAGGATGGTTCAAAGCCTATTTTCTTCCATTTAGTAGCCCAACTACATAATTTCTGATTTTTAATTGTGACCTTAACAGGATTTAATTTTAACGCAAAACTAATAGTAACTCTTCCACTTATTTAAATATTGCATTACCTATCTCTGTATGGCAATGATGTAATTTGTGTACGATTGCCGGTTAGTAGTATAGGTAAAGATGGCAAAATTAATATTCTTGAATATTTTTTGTTCATTTAGATATTTCCGTTTTACAAATGAATTTATTGTTTCTCTGCACAAAACCAAGAAACTGAACTGTTAACCATACCCAAATATTCTATCTGGATACAAGCATGTTTGATTTTTCATATCTTTATGCTTATTTTACAGATACATTCTTCCCAAGTTCTCCCATCCAAACATCCAAATTATGATACAGATGTATATCTAAACTTGCTACTAAAATCAAAATTTATTGTTATTTAATAAAACAGTATTGAAAATATATGTTTTTTAAACAAAGAAAATTTTGTACTTCAAATTATGCGTAAATTGAATGGGATTATCTAGACATTTTGTAAATTAGAATATTCGTTTTCTACCTTGTACTAAGTCACTTTTGCTAATTTGCTTCTCCTTGCAAAATGTAAAATATCATATTTGATAAAACGTCTAAAGAATACAGTACATTTAAAAGATATTGTCAATATTTTCTACATTTTCCGTTTTTATTTATTATTTTTCTTGACCATAAAATATTTTTATCTTAATCCATAAATATTGCCTTGTCAAATTGGAGTGCTGAAATATTAGAATTGACGCGTGTGTGATTTGACTCTTCTACTTAACCTTTTTGGCAACCAGCTGTAGAAAAAGCTTTTGCAAGTATTAAAATCTATATCCTTGGGTTACATTGGATGGGTACGATGTTGTAAATGTTAATGTTATAGTTTTTTTCTTCTGAGCAAGGGAAGATTTTATGTGTGGCTTAAGAAGTATGTTTCAAAAGGGCTTTATGACCGTTAGACTGTGTAGACTGCTCCACGAGTGTGTAGGGGATTTCTTTTGTTTATGGGCTACTAAGAATATTTACCCTAGCGTCCTCTCAGTTTAATATTTTAACATTTATTTTGTTAATCTGACAATGTTAACAGTTGTTGATTGATTTATTTTCAGCGAATTTGATTTGTGTTCTTTTTATAAATCATAAATTATCGATTTTAACGTTCTGTGTATCACAAACCATGTCTGTATATTGGGTTAACAATATCTAAATGAGATGTACGTATTATGTGAACTAACACGCACAAAAAAAGTTGACTTTATTAACAGAATACTTACGAAGAAGTTTTCTTGCATAGTGTAGATATTCAAATTGTGCTGA
This sequence comes from Aphrophora alni, assembly GCA_963513935.1. NCBI lineage: Eukaryota > Metazoa > Arthropoda > Insecta > Hemiptera > Aphrophoridae > Aphrophora > Aphrophora alni. The sequence goes on from OY740767.1 coordinate 35,274,672, forward strand.
AGTGTTTATTTTTTATTATTCAGTTTTTAGTGGGGAGATAATTTAAATTACTTTTATAAAGTTTTACCTATTTTATATATTCTTTATGGCGTAATAATGAAAGCAATGCTCTTATAAAGTCATATTATAATCCATTCCGTGTATCTCAATCAAAAATCGTGTCCGCATTCATTTTAATCATACATGTACATTTTTTATACTTTTGTATAAATAACTAAAAGGTGTTAAAAGGAAATTTTAAAATGTTTATTTCGGAATAGGAAATCTTTTCAAGTGTGTAGTGGTTATATCTGGAGTGACCAAGATACAAATAGACATATAAACGAGTACAGGTACAAATTAATACAAATTCATACAAATTCACTGATATGTGTAAAGCTGTTTGATTGTTAGCATAGTTAAAATAACTCTTAAAAGGTAAAAGCAATATTTATTGAAAATGTTATCTTTTATAAACGTTTCACTAAAACATTGCTCTTTTGTTAGTTGTGTACACTTCCTTGTTTTGTGTCAATGAGCTTTCTAACTTGATACATCTAGAGCAACCATTTGAGTTATTAATACTTTGTCAGATTTATGTAATAATTAAGGGAATTAAACATGAGTTTGAGAGGATTGCAAAGGTATTACGTGAGTCTAGAATCTAATTAGTCTGTATTGTAAGTTTATTGCTCTAATTTTTAACAGTAGTGGTTATACACGTATCTCAAACAGAAAAATAGACTTAAAGAGTTAGATATAAAGTGAAACTGTTTTATTGTACCGCTTAATAATTAACTGATAACTAGTAATATCTATAAATAACAATCATAAATTTATGTTTTGAAATATAGTTCTAAAAACGCTTCTCAAATTATTTTTAAAACATATCTTCTATAGTTTACAAATATATTATATCATGGTGCTCAAAATTTATAAAAACCTGGACCCTTCCAAGTGTTTCCATATTATTGCATTAAGTATCTTAGAAATCAGTCCATGTCCCCGAAACTCAGATTAATCAATTCAAAATATAACTTAACGTAATAGATTGAAAATAACTATCAAAAAAGGCAGCAACTCTTATACGTTGAAAATACCTCCGTTTATAGTTAAATTAAAGCTCGAAACATTATTGTTAAGACTATGCATTGTTACAGCTGTTTATTGCTTGGAAATTATCATATCAAGTGGATCCGAAAACAATTTCTCACACTTCTCACAGCTCATTGGGTTTTATTTCGGCCAACACGTTCTCGTCAGTCTGTAGTAGACTGCTTTCCAAATCAGTTAATAATTTGAATTATGTATTTTCAGAAAAGAAACTAGTTTATTTTGAAGAATTAAACAATCAATGGATTTTTTTTTTGATAAATCTAGATGTAATTATTTTTTAAAACTTGGTTGTTGTAAATTATAATATGACTGAACTTTAATAGAAACAATGTTTTAATTATCTGTTTGAAAATGGCACCTAACAAATCGCAACTCCTATCTTTAAAACAAAAGCAATAATCCAAGTTTGTACAGAATGATGAAGTATGTCAATAGATCAGTAAAGTGATGTTTTTGGCAAGAAGGGGATTATTATTAGTAAATAAAAATTGACTTCCTACAAAAGTGTTAGCTCTAGTATACGAAGTGGTCAAAATATAACAGGTCATCCAAATAAATTAGTAGAAATAGACTTCTTTTATATAGGCCTACAGAATGAGTCAAAAATTATGTAGTTCGTAAAATGTAAAATGTGAACGCTGCAAATAGTTGTATTTTCTTGATAAGTACATCACGAAAAACGTTGAAATATGTTTTAAATTTTGAAGAATTCCCCCTCCCCCTGATTTTTGGCTATTAAGTTAGATATATTATGGAAGATTTACCTTGTTCTTTTAACAATAAATGGTCAAACAGTTTCCCATTCTGCAGTTTTGACAGTCAACTGGACGACTGTAGTAGATATTTTTCATATTATCCAGTATATGAAGAGGGATTTCTGTCGTTTTATGTAATGTGCACTGTGTCCAGTCATTGGTGTTCTGTAGCCTGGTTTTATAAACATTGTTTTTTAAGTAACGCATCATTGAACTTCTCCGGTCTATCCTCATCTGTCTTCTAACATTTTAAAACAATTTTGATGTATTTTTTTTCAATTGGACCCAAATATGAAGATTTTCATAAAAAACTATATCTTTTAAGCACTTAAATTTTTTTATAGTATTCATTGTAATTTGCTCTAAATTAGGAAAGCACACACACACACGCACACATATATTTTCAATGATTGCATAGGAGTAAGAAGGAAAAATCAAATTTTATGAATTTGTGGAACATTGATTATTTTAGAAACTTATTTTTGTCCTATAGTAAGATGAACGATGACAATTTCTACAAAAATCCGTTTCTTTTAAATTTCAATCTAAGTTAGAACCAGAGATAGTCAAATTTTTTTTTAAATTTTTGAGATGTTGTTTAAGAATTAAAAATGTGAAAAATGTATATCCCCTACTGTCTACAAAATATGACTAACTTTAAAATTGTAGTTAATTGTTACGTAAATAGGATATTAGAAATGTGTATTTAATTATTCTGTACTCAAAACCTTGTTTCTAATTTCATTTCTTATTAAAAGTAAAACTAATAAAACCGTTTCTATTATGAAATATACAGTCTCGGGTACATCGACCATGTTGGCTAGAGCTTGATATCTGAAACGAAGCAGTGTTACCAAAAACTATTAAAAATCTTATATGCTTTATTTTTATTATTGTACAATAGCAATTTCATTTATTTTTAGGCAATAAATTTGGTCCATAAATTAGTGTTAAAATAATGATTGACAACTGCTTAGAAATCTCTTTTGAAGAAAATATAAACGTTGTTGATTGAACAGAATATTTCATTTTCAATATTTTGATTAAATTACAGATTATGTAATAAAAAATAGCCGCTGTTACTTTAAATAAATAATAATGGGGAGAACCTAAGTCTGTTAGTTACTTTTTAATGAAGTATAATGTGTTTCCAGAGCATCAAGTTAGGACACAAATAATTCTAGTTGAATTAACTATAATTCCTAACCAATTATTTACTCACGATTTTGGACTGGATCAATACGCTAATTTTCCAAACATTTAGAAGGATTAAGCCTGGAAACGTTAACACACTAAATAGAAACACTAACCACTAGCCCTACCGGAAGCTCTTGTTTTAACCAAAATATTAGACAAACGCAAGTAATTTGAGCCTTTCTATACCAGTAAAGACTTTTTTGACACAACATATATGTCGGATATATGTCTATATATATATATAATTTATAGAGATTATTCCGACATTTAACATTAATTGTAATTATATAATTAAAACAAGATTTTTGAGAATTAATCAATTCCGTTATCAAGTAATAAACCCTGAGTGAAGGGAAATCTATCATTATCCCGGAAAGTAAAATATATATAAAGAAAAAATTGCTTTTCTTTTCTCTCAAAATAATTTCAAATATTGCATTTTGTTCTGTTTTTTATACTATAGTATTTATCCTGTAGAGATCAAAATTATACCTTGAACACACATAGTAATGTTACAATATCAAAACATTAGATGGAAATTTATAGTTCATATAGACAGGGAAGTGTAATTGAATTTGTTTTAATTAAAAGCGCTAATAGACCCGAAACCTATATCAATAGGAAATGTTTGTTAACATTACAAAAAAGTCGTTGAATTAGTTTCTAACTTACACCCCGACACAAATTACAAATGTCCATCGTCATTATATCGTTAGATCTAAATCCGCTTTCGAACAACTGTCCCAAACTGTAATAAAAAGACAACGTAAAATACTAAAAGAATTACGAGTAATGTACCAACATTTTGTCTAAAATATTACTTCGACTAAAGGCACACGTTCCCAGGAGGTTCACTGTAACCAAACGTCCAGTGTTTGGTTTGGTTTTAAATTCCCCCGATATCATCCACTTTGTTACAGCGTCCATTATTCTAAATGTGCCTACTCAAATATATCACTGAATTCTAACTAAATTCTAATTTATTTGAAACACAATTTGGAACCCAACCGTGTTTGGAAAAAACAGATTTTACTATTTATTATTTCTAGTAATACGTTTTATTAGTCATAAAATAACAGTAAATATTATTTTAATAATTAAATGTCATCAATAAATTTAAAATATTAGTTATACTACTTTATACCTAATATTGTTTATTTCATTTAATATATTTCATAAGTAAGCTATTTTGTAAGTTGTACAAAACTGTTTTACGTTGTTTAATATGTAAATAAATGTTAATCGAATTAACTTTAAAATAATCAAAATTACATTGTTTAGATACGCAAAGTTGCTCTTTCTCAACGTTTCACAATTATTATTGTTAGTTTGCTTTTATTTTGTTACGTAATTTTTGGTTGCTAAACTTCACTCTTCACAAACTTTTCTTTAAAAGTTATAACTGTTTTTATTTTCTCAAATATACGTCTAATAGTGAGGGTTATGTTTTGGTTAAAAAAATCGGCCTCGAGTTTTTCGTGGATATATCCGTTTGTGTCCAAAAACTACCAGTTTTGGGAATAATGTCTGCCAGTCTGATGTCTATTGTTTAGACAAACCAAACAAGTGGACTGATTTTAATTAAATGTTGACAATATATCGAAACGTTTTTAAAAAATGTGTCCCAAAAACTCAAAATTTTGGGGTAGCGGCGTTAAGACAAAACAAAAATTTCCAATTTTTTCAAAATATGTTCCAACGATTTTGATTCAATTTTGCTATAATCTAGTCCTTAAGTACTTAACTCATAAATATTACGGTTGTGAGATATCTGTAAAAAAAAGGGAGGAAAGACATTGTTCTCTTAGACAAGACTATTTTCTCACAACTTACATAACCAATTCTGTTTTAATTTTGGTGAAATGTAATTATTTATGATGAAAACCAGTATACAAAATTGTAAAAAATAGAAATATAAACTTATTGTAACTTATTATTATATAAACTATATTGTAACTTATAGTGTGTAAAAGGAGTTCATCATAAAAGGGAAGCACGCTTAGACCTTATTTAAACATATAAATCCAGCTTCAAATGATCTACAAAATCTGAGACTCGTCAATTAATTGTGTTTTCCTATATTCAAAAATCTAATTTGTTTGTTCCTTTTGTTTATTCGGTTATAGTTGGTGAAGAGTTAATTTCTTAATAAGTATATGTGTTTATATTTGTAGTACACGTATAGGTTTATCTAATAGTGTTTAAACTGTACAGAGTGATTCAGTAAATATGCGGAGAGAGTTCATTCTAAATTAATGTAAAAATACAAAAAACGTTTAGAGATTCGAAAATGCTTTGTTTCTCCGAAATTTTGTTTTTTTATAGTATAAAATGAAAAGAAATAAGATATTGAGTTTAAATTGATTCACGGATTATATATATATATATATATAAATATATATATATATATATATATATATATATATATATATATATATATATATAGGTTTTACAAATACACTAAAAACAATGATTTTATTTTGTGTTATTTTTAATATGGCGGCAGTTTAAAATATATAGTATAAAATATCTGTAAAACAGTTAACTTTTACAAAAAATGTACACGAAATAAGGTTTTTTTTAAAATAACGAACAAAATTTATTTTTATTTTGTCTGTAGCTCAGAAGTTAGCAGAGCTGTCGATAAAAAACTAAAAATATCATTTATTGATAATTGTCTAAAACATCCAGAACTTTATATTAGGATAGGCTTACCATGGCATTAATTTAGGCTAATTTATTGTCGGTCAAACAGGCATTTACTAAGGTACTGGAGTTTTAGGAACCCAAATTAACGGTTACAATAAAAATATACAACTTTTTAATAAAACTTCTAGGAAACTTAATTCAAGTTGTGGGTGATTTAGATCAATACTGAGAAATTATACTTCTATTTTTCTGTCAACAACTCAATTACCTTTAGAACTATCATCATTAATAAGCAATAATATTTTGTCGGTAGTAAATTTTTGTAAGTTTATATATAGACTATATATATATTTGAAGTTAAACATTTTAAACGGCCGCTAATTGAAAATAAAACGAAATGATACCCTTGTAAAACATAAATAATGCGTGTACAAAATTTGAATCAAACATCTTACCTATGTCCATAGTTATAACTAAAAAATGGCCGAAAACAACCGTTTACGGACCGATGTTTATATGTAGCTATAATCAGTAAAAAGTGTTAGGATATATACATGTGTATGCAAGGCATGTTAAGGTATTAAGTGCTTCAAGACATCTCTTGTGCTTTAATCAGTCAATCAGTAATCAGTGTCACAAACAGAAATATAGATTGAAAATCGGAGGTCTGATTTATTGACGGTCTATGACGTACATATTGTTTCGTTTCTCTTATCAACCAATACACAACACATATTAACAAATCACTGTATAGTCCCAATAGATATCCTATATGGTTGTGTTTTTGTTTTAAGTGTTCTATTCGTGGTTTTTTGATAACCTTAGCTGAGGTTTTTAAAGTATTCATGAGGTACATTGGATGGGTACAATGTTGTAAATGAAAAAAGAAAAGTTTTTCTATACGTGAGGGGAGATTTTATATGTGGCTTAAAAAGATATTGCAAAATGGTTTTAAGTCTGTTAGACCGTGTGAACTGCTCCACGAGTGTTTAGGGGATTTTCCTGTATACTATATTTGGTACTAAGAATGTTTACCCTTTCGCCTCTGGTTGTAATATTTTAACATTTTTTATATTATTATATCAATATTAATATTCGTTGCTTTTCTATAAAACTCGATTTATATTTGACAGATCAAACATATATGTTCTTTATGTTAACATTAGGTTTCATTTGGTCTGTGACAGCTGATTTTAAGAACTTGTGTAGAATTGGGCTAAGAATAGCTGAACACATGAATACATGTAGACCTATTCTAACACATTTAACAAAATTCGAATTATTTACTATTCAATAAAGAGTTGTATTTCATTGTTTAGGTATTTAAAGTGAACTTAAGTCTTTACTTTTGGTTTATTTAGGTTATAAAAGCGATTACTTAAACTTTTATTATAAGTTTTAAACTGCTTCTTATCTTCTTTACCACATGTACAGATTTGAATGGTGTCTGGGCTCAAAATTATATTTTGAGATCTTTATTAGATTAATAAACATCTTGTTAAATGTTTAACTCTATGAAAAGAAATATTATTTCATGTAATAATATTTTTGTAACCCAATTCTACACAAGTTCTTAAAATCAGCTGTCACAGACTAAATGAAACCTAACGTTAACATAAAGAACTTATGTTTGGCCTGTCAAATATAAATCGAGCTTTCTAGAATAGCAACAAATCTTAATATTGTTATAATAATAAAATAAATGTTAAAATATTAAAGTCAGAGGCGCAAGGGTAAACATTCTTAGTACCAAATGAGCATAAAAATCCCCACATACGTGTACCATTCTACTCATTCTAACAGACATAAAACCCACGTGAAACATCTTTCTTAAGCCAGATATAAAATCTCCCTATATGAAGAGATTTTTTTTTCTTCTTACAATTTACTACATTGTACCTATCCAATATACCCCATGAATATGAACGGTAATTCTTACAAAAACCTTTGTTACTGTTGCTAAAAAGCATGAATATAACATGTAAAACAAACACACAATCATGTACAATAAAGAACATTTGTGATATTATAAACTAATAAACTATAAAGTGAATTGGCAATATTTGTTGTGTATTGGTTGATAACAGAAACGAAACAATATGGACGTCATAGAAAGTAAATAAATCAGACCTCCCATCTTCAATCTATATTTCTGTTTGAGACTCTGATTACTGATTGACTGATTAAAGCACGAGAGATGTCTAGAAGCACTTAATACCAACACATCTTGCATACGTATGTATAATTCCTTTAATTATTACATAAACCTGAAGATATATTAATATCTCACAGGGTTGCATAGACGTGTCAAGATATAAATCTGATTGGGAGAACTGTTTTGGCAGGTACGTTAGATGACATACTTTACAAAAGTGTGTCTAGTACCAACAAAAATGAAACATTCAATACATAATTGCTCCATACACTAATTATGGACACGGTATAAAACTTCTGTATTCTCAATTATTCAAAAAAAAAAATAAAAATAAAAAACTTCTGATGCATGTTTTTTTCTTGAATCATTCTCTAAACGGTTTGAATATTTAGCGTAAAATAAATTTTTTTTGTCTTAAATAAACACATACAAATTGTGCTCATTTTACACATTTTAATGTGAAGATATCTTACATTTAAAAAATAATAATAAATAAACTGTGGTAATCTATTGTACTCACTTTCGAACACATCTAGAAAACGAAAATTAATATTCTTTAATATCTTTCAAAAAATGTGTTTAAAATACGTTTAGTTATGTTAAAATTAAGTGTCTTCATTGCCGAATTTTTACTCATGATAAACTATTTAAAATTTTTTGAAAGAAATTTATATATTTATATCAATTCTGTTCATGTTAAGTATAGAAAATAAAACCACAACAACAGGGAAAAAATCAACCAGTTCATTAAAAAATATAACAATTTTAGAACCGGTGGATAATTTTTATTTCCGTTTACGTCTTCGTCTTTACGGTAAAATAATTCCTAATTGATTGTTCTATAGTAAATGATTTTGTTTTTTTGTATTATTATTTTTCGTGTTTGAAATTTTCCCGCAAATTAGAAGGAGGCGAACTCTTTTTGACAGTGTTTAAATGTTCAAAAATTAATGTTTCTTCTTCTACACTGATTGGTTTTGGTGGGAAAAACCTTTCTTTAAGAAAAACATTATGTAAAGTGGTTGACTTAAAACCAAATCATTTAAAAATAACAACTTATCAAATGACCACGAACCAGTTCTGACAATATAAAACATATGTATTAATATATTTTAATTTAGATACATAATTATTTAAACAATTTTGGTTTTTTTCTTATCCAGAACAAGGATGCTTATCTTTATCTTTCTAAATTAGAACAATCAGTCGAACAATAACTAAATCAGTAAAAGTTAATTTAAACAGTTTATTAATAGATTCTTAAGGTGCATTTAATAAAAACCAATGTTAGTATATTATATAATTTATTTATAATATATTTAATCAGTGTGGATCAAAATTGTTTTGAAAATATTAGAAAATGATGAATCAGACTTATTCACACTTCTGAAAGTATTTTATGAATTTTTCGGATGACCAAAAAATAAAGTACAAATTTTGGTCAGATAATTTGTAAAAATGTTTATTAAGGCTTGTTTAAAATAATTGGAACATCTAATACTTCAATTCTTTAACAATATATGACATCTAAAGTAGGGTAACAAATATCATTGAAATATTGATGAAAAAATCAACCAAATTATTAGCTTAGATTTATGTTAACTAAATTTATAACAGGAAAGAGATATAAAAGTGAATTTTACTGTATTTTGAAAACTCTTCACGGCAATAAACAAGGAAGTTCAGTATTGAACTGAAAGTTTGCCCACGCAACAAATTGTATTTTCCTAGTTGGTAGATTGGGTATATTAAAAGTTTCTCCAATCATTGCAAAAGCATGGAATAGTTCCTCCAGGAAATATTATATACGACTTAAGTATAAATATCAGCTGATTAAATAATCCTGGAAAATTAAAGACAAGATTTCACATTCAAATAAATGTCTAATTATATTTGGTCCAACAAATACGGGATTATCTGTAGTAAAAATGTGAATGAGTACAGATAGAATAAGAAATTTAGTTTTATCTATGGACTACTTGTGTACGGAATAGTTGTTATCATTATTCTTTAACGTGATGTTATTAGTTTTGTAATGATTCAAAATGAAATGTGCTACCTTGAATGCATTTATAAATGTTTAAGGTAAATATTTACGCAACATTTTACCATAAACACTTTAATGAAATCGGATTTTCATGATATAATTTAGTTTTAGTGATGATACGATAGTCTTGAACTATAATAAACTATTTTACATCGGGGAAATGTTTATTTCTGCTCTCCTCTCTCTACCGAGAAAATCAAAATACAATTCAAATGAATCCATTTTAAAGGGTTATATTTCACTAATAGATGTTGTTTCCCAATTTATGTTAGTATTTCAATCGCAATTGCTATTGAAGTTGTTGATTTCAGTTGATAAACAGTCCTTTAGTAAATATCAATAAGTGAAATTTTAGAGCTTATTTTATTTAGGAGAGGGGGGGTAATTAATTTTAAAAAAACTGTTTAAACATTAAACATAGTATATATTTTCACAACTGAAGTTTATTAGTTATAATAATAATGAACTTCATTACTTTAACGTTTTCAATAAACCTTGTAGCAAGTTCACTGTCTACTTTATAACAATGCACAGTAAGTTCTTAGATAATCTCGTTTATGTTGTTCGTGAATTATGCAATGAGACGTAAATAATCCTGGAAATTTCTATTTACAAGATTCCTTATAATTTAATTACTACGCCTTTAACAAAAATATTTATATATTATTAATTTTTATATAGATACAGTTTGACAATGCACTCGCAATGCTAATGTACTCACTTTGTCGCCGCCCTGTCTGTGTACAAAAATATCTTATAACCTTCCTTTATGAGTTTCAAAGCGAAATGGCATTATGTTACTTCAAGAGAATTCGTCCACCGTTCAACAAACTGTGAACACGAAAAAAATAAATACAAATCTTTCATTTAGGCCATCAAACTTGTAAAAAATATGTATTAAAAATATGTTTGTGCCAGATTTGAAGGAGACCATATTATTGTTTAAATCGCTCTAGGCTTACTACAATTAAAAAACTTTGTATTTTATTTAGAGGAAAATCCTCTCCGCCACCACACCTGAGAAACTCATCTGTACGAAAGGACAGAAAAGATTTCTACAGGGAGTAACGATTACAATTGTGGGGGGGGGGGAGCTCAATCATCCGCACAGACTTTTTATTTATTTCTAGTAGATCTTTAGTAACCAATTCATTCTACTTTAAAAATTGTAGCGCATTCTCAACTATTTTCCAAACCATATTACTCAAACTAACCTGAAGTTGAATGTAGAAAATTAAGTAAATTAAATTTTTCGATTAAAATTTTAACTAAATTAATAACACTTAAATAATGACAAGCTGATCTTTTAATCTGAATCAGAATCTAATTTATCTTGCTAACGTACAAATGTGACCACATTTAAATAGGAGATGTGTTTCAATTGCTTTGGGTATATTGATTCGAATTTGAATATTTTGCTCATAAAACAGCGCGATATGTAACGGAATCGCTTAACCTATATTCTCTTGATTTATAGTACTAACGAACTCAGTTGTTTCAATATTAAAATCTATCTTATTGTTTCAACGGCTAATACCATTCAATAATGTCTGACAAGTGAACTATTGTTGTACAATATTTAAATTTCACGTAAAACATGAACTGGAGACCTGCCCACTGATGGATCGTTCAGATGTCAATAAGGATACGAGACGAATGTAAAACACAACATTTCGTTGTGTCACGTTCTCTATTCAGTTTCAGTACGTGACCGCGGTTATCCTTGAATGTGTGCTTTGAGGAATCGATCGTTTGCCGATTGTCAGCTAAATACATTTTAAAAGAAAGTTTATCTTCAAAGTGTCATAGTTTTGGTTGAATTGTTTAAACATTTTACCACTCAATTTTAAGTTAACTTGAAAGTAGTAGAACTATAAATCAATTGTAATATATAGAAATATATTATATATTGCTAAATCATTTTTAACCTAAATAACACCATCAATCAGCACTGTGGTGATATTCACAATATTAACTAGTAATTCCCACAATGTTATTTACACCCAAGATATAACTTTCACGTTACTTTGTTATAGATAATAACTATGTCCATATTCAAATATTTTTAAATTTTATAAAATTTGTTATATTAATTTCAAAAGGTTAACGTTACGTTTCAAGCAATTTCTAAATTTTATTAATGTTTATGTTTAGTGAATTATTCATATTTCGTTGTTTGTTTAAATTGATATTATTTTGTGTCTGTAAATTTTAAGTAGTTTAAATAGAACAAATATTTACACGAATTAATTGTAGGTAGCAGGTAACATGTTATTACTGTTTTGTTGTAAAATGATATCACCAATTTCACCACTACCTCAGGTGAATGACATTGGCCTCTTGTAACGGCAAGCTGATAGGTTGATGCATCTGTGAAGAGGGAGGGGGTGTAGGTTAGATTATACTTGTATGTCAGTCCAAGTAGATCTCTCTGACGATGATAACTGTATGTCTCATTTACATTAGGCTTTTAATTTAATTAACTATTTTAATAAATAAAATATTATTTTTATTATAGCTATTGTTTCTGTAATTAACGTTATGAAATTTACCTCCCTCAAATGTAACGATATTTGGCTCCCTCAGAAGGTGTAAAATGTTACTAAAACTGCAACTTTGTTTATTTATATTTAAAGAGAAATTCGATATCTCTGATATTTAAGAGGAAAAAAATATCTTGGCGTAACACAAGTTATCTGAAACTAGATATATATTTAAGGTAAAGCCTAGAGGTTGATTCATATAATCAGTGACACAAAGAGTAACGAGAGTCTTTCATAGTAAGAACCGTTTTGTTAGAGAAAACTTTAATAATTAATATGGTTTAAACGGTCATTATAAACTACTACTTGAAATATTAAATATTTTACCTAATTTTCATGATGATCTAAACTTTTGTTATAACGTGCGAGATGTTAGGCTAATCCTTCAGGATGGAAGTTTTTCGCTTGTCCATTTATCCAATATTCTACCTTCTGTTTCAATTCATCATTTGCCTCTCTCATTTGGAACTCAATTGATACAAATGTTTGTATACTAGACCTTAAGAGAAACATTGTCTTATATTACAAAAACTTAAAGGAGTTTATCATTACTGATGCTCCGGTTATTAATTGAAAGTTCTTTTCGACTTCGTTTATCAAGCCCTCTGTGATGAGAGTATATTGTCCGGATCTTGACCCATAAAGAGCTTGCCTCTTCCTTCATTAAACATCCTAACTATTACGTATATTTACGTCGTACTCCTCCATATATAACGAAGTTGTCGATGAATTTTAGCAATACGAATATTATTTCCCTTCAAAATTGTAATCACACATCACGATGACGTTATTGGTGATCGACATAATATTTTACAATGTAACGTATATCAATAACTAACACGGAAGTAACGTTAGCGACGTTGTGGGCCATCTGTATTGGGTATCTGACGTTGATGTCTAGCTTACGGATTGAAAGATTATGATACTCGAAAGATATTTAGTTAAAAAATAACTCTTGTAAAAAACGAACACTTTTTCAAAATACTTTTTTCAAGTAATTGCTAAATTTCATGTAATTGATGTAACTTTATTATCTAATATGTATATGCATGATCTGTAAGCTTATTATATTAACTTCCTATAACTCTAGACTAGTTTGTAAACCATCATCTTTCGTAACTTCCAATGAACCATTTTTTATTTAGAACGTAATTTCTCATCTATTCACCTTTAAGACCAAACGATTGACATTACACAAACTTCAGTTAATATAATAATCTATAAATCACCACAACTATTAGCAACTCCAGTCAACTGGGAATTAATTCACTTCAATATAATAGTAAAGAGTTGAAGGGACCGGACATTTCGAAGGTAAAATGAATAATTAAGGAGATTGAGCAGTTCTACAGGACGACGCAGTAGGAGCTTTGTAACTTCTTGGGAATTAATTTAGTTTTAATCAACTTGTTTAATAATAATAACATGTTTAAAATCAAAATATAATGAGATGGAAATTTTATTTTGATACGGAAAAATGACTTGTGTACAGCAATTTTGTTTCACTTACGGTTTGGTAAGTAGGTTTAAGGTTTACCATATTTTTTTGTCACCTATATAGCACCAATATTAGCTTCGTGTTACTTTATACATATTTTATGATTGTTTTTCTTATGGAGATACCTGTAGAGGAACATTCCCTATTTTTGTAACCAGAGTTATTACGAAAGCTTAATACAATACAAATGTTAAAATTTACTCATCTTTAATTCAAGTTAGTTGTTCACAAAATCATTATTATGGGAGTTTCTGTTCGTGGTTTCTACCAGAGCTGTCTGTTATCCCTTCAGGTAACACAAAAGCGTGAAATTTTTCATAGATTATAAGGCGAGAATAATGTTAAATCACGAAAATCAGCTTTTGTGGAATGCAAATAACAAAACACACAAAACCATTTAATAAAATTTTGTTTTAACAATAGAATTTATGCAGTCTTTCTTGAAAATAATTAAATGTTTTATTTCGATTGAATATATTTATAACAAATATAATGAAAAACTATAAATAACCGAACGCAATTAAGAACATTAAAATGATCACAAACATAATTTTAGTTGAATTATAATAAAATATAAAACCATTGTTAACTATGTTATTATCGTACGTTGTATTTTCGTGTCACAGCTTTTATAGTGTTATTTCCAGGAAGTTGCTTTAAAAAGGGATATTTTGTTTAACGAATGTAAACAAACATTCATTACATTTTCATACATCTCTGAGCTGAATATAATAGCTTTGGGTTATATATTATTAAATATTTCTTAGTATGTAGGTAATGATTGTGATTGCAATAATATATTTCTTTGAATATGTATTATGAATGTAGAGGGAATATATATATATATATATATATATATATATATATATATATATATATATACTAAAGTCTATAAGTATATGATGGAATTATTATTTTAATTGATGGAATTCCGAAAATCTCAATAATGTTTTTAAGGTGCTATCTTAAAATTTATAGACCTTTGTATTTTACCTTTGTAATTTATAGACTGCACTTCTATTTAAACCTGTCTTTGTCACGCTATGGATATATCTTTTGTTATTGGATCTCATTTGTAGACGTGAATCTCCTTTGTATTCGTGGATCTCATTTGTACTAATGGATTTCTTTGTACTCATATATCTCGTTTGAAAGTATGGATAGCATTTGTAGTCATGTTTTCTCATTTGTATTTATAAATCTCATTTGTAATTATGTATTTTAATTTAACTAACTAATTGGTATATTTTCCACTAATTTATCACAGTATATTAAATGGATATCATTTGAACTCATGGATCCTTTTTGTACTGATAGATTTCATTAAATTATTTTGACCTCGTTTTTTCTTTGAATCGCGTTTATAGTCATGGATCTCATTTGTACACATGGATAAAGTTTGCACTAATAGATCTCAATTTATATGTAGACATTCATTTTGTAGAAATCTTATTTGGAGGCTATTACAAACACACATAACCTCACACATGTTTATACCAGGACATGTTAATTCCTTAATGCTTTTAAATACATGATTGATATTCCTAAACACGTTTACTGTCGTCTATTATTTAAAACCTAGGTGTTTGGACATATTTCTCTTTGTTTTATGGTTTGAGTTGGTTTATTGGTTCTCAACCTTGTTTTGATATCTTTGGTACTTCGCTAATATATTTTACATTTCTCCAACGAAGCAAGTTAGTAACTTGATTTGAACAAAACAAATAAACTGAACTACCCTGTCTAGTAATAATGATATATTTGATTGTAGAAACTACAGCGTAAATATTATGGTATAAAAAATTTAAAAAATTGGGTTAGAAGATCTCCAGAAATAGCTGAATAAATTTTTAATAAAGAGTCATTGAACTTTTATTATTTATGATAAGCTAACTGTACCCAGCCATGTGTTGCTGTGGCTCTGTCTGGTGGTATTTGGTGTAATTGTAAAGATAAATAACAATTATGTAACTATGAACACATCAACTATTTTGTTTAATAATTGATATTAATTAATAATATTTATACTAATCAGTTGCAATAACTATGTAACTAAGATAGGTAAACAATATCAATTTATTCAATTTATGTTTGAAATAGCTGTCTCGACAGACGTCGTTCTGATTATTCACTTAATATATTATTTCTGATATAATTTTTCTTCACTTGAATATTTTCATACAATTTTACCGTTATTAATCTTTATTTTTCCATAAGATTTCTAAGAAATCAGTGGAAAAGATTTTAAAAATCACGTATTTTAACATAACAGACCCTTATGGATTGTGTAACCTGTAATACAGAAATTGCCATTTTTGGAGAGATAGCGACTAATATGTTTTGTTTTGGTCGTTAGTCGTTACACTTGGAGCAAAATTGTATCAAAATAGTTATAGACGATTTTGAGAAAATTAGGTTTTTGAGTTTTTTCTTACTCTAAAATTTTGAATTAATAAATAAATGGGAAATATCCCGAGACAAATTTGATTAAAATTGATCCACACGTTGGGCTTTAGAGAATATAAGAAGTAACAGACGACTGACAGATATCATTACAAAAAACAACCAATTGGACTCAAAGAACACTTATTCTTACCCTATTACATATTATTATGATTATAAATAAAAGTGGGTTTGTACCCTTTATGAAGTTTTTTTACCTGAAACACAGAAATTGGCATTTCATAAGATAATATGATGACCAATACGTTTTGTTTGGCTTGTTAGACGTTACACTGGAGTCAAATATATTGAAAATAGTTGTAACGATTTTGATAAAATTTTATTTTTCTCTTTTTTCTTAATCTAAAATTTTGAATTATTAAATAAATTGTTTCGAGACATGGCAAAAATGTATCCACATACTAAATTTGATTAAAATCTATCCACACGTTTAGACTCTAGAGAATATACCAAACAACAGACAATGACGCGGAGAAATAATTTAAAAAAAAAAAAAAAAAAAAACTTTAATCAATTCAAAGAACCCCAAAAAAACGTATATATCGACATCGATTTTTAACCCATCACATAACTATAAACATACCTACGTATGTGCGATGGTAAACAAGTATTATTAACATTTAAAAAAATTTTGTCACATGTTTTATTTTTATATCTGTGATGTTGACCAGATTGAATAATAGCTGAATCACATTTGCACCTTTTGTAATTTACACCCGCAGGGGTCTAAGCTGTATCTTCACCTATTGCATTTAGTCATGTGTTAGATCCCTCTCTGTATTATTTCATATAAGATCTTCCTTGACCAATACTTCTTTTTTTTTTAATCACTAAACGCTATTATAGTATTCGAGAGTTAGGGGTCTTTATTTTATGTTATTTTCTTTTTCTTCTTTATAAAACGATGAACACCGAGAGGTGTTTTACCTTTATACAACAAGAGAAAAACAAGTCCAAGGTATTAACAAAAATGTGAATAAATGTAAATGATATTATTATTACATTTCTTAAATTCCTAAAATACTTAAACAAAACATGTAAAGTCTTGGTATGTGACATATAGTACACATCATTTCGCCTTTACCAATTTCCCAAACTAGTAAAATTACAATTTGAATCATGTACAAATTATTAACTGAATTGGAAAACCATCAACCGATACTAATAAATGTATTTTAATATTATCACAACAAACACATTTCTGAATGTTGAGACATACATTTCTGTTTGAGTTATGAACTTAACAGAAAGTAACTTACAAATATCTCCTCATTACAGCTCTGGAGATAAACTGTGTACATGATAATTCCTCTCAAATACATATGTAGTGTTTCCTTAATTATTACCATAAACCTGACGAATAAGTATCTGGAAGGGTTGCTCCAGACTTGTCAAGCTAATAACCTGAGTTACACAAAACAAGGATGTAGAAATGACCTGGCACGTTGGTTAGATGAAATACTTCTAGTCCAAAAATAATTTTGTTCGCAAACAGTAAATAAATATCTATTACATTTTTAAGAGGCGGTATGGGACTCTTTAGATATACCGTGAGTATGTTTTTACTTGATCGCGTATACTTAGTGTAGAGAAAGTTAGGCGATGGGTAAAAAAAAATCGATTTCTTATTTTTTGTTGCCAAAATATCAATTTAGAAGTCTTCTGAGTTTGAAAACAGATATTTGTAATGATGCCTGTCTCTTACTTCTCTGAATGTCAAGGCCTGGTTATAAAATATATTATTTATCAAATTGGCTCTTGCGATTTCGTTGAAGGCCTGTTAAAGATTGAATGGTAATATTCCAAACCAATTGTGGAAAGTCCCAAGTAACATAACATTACGGTCCAGGAATAATTAGCAGAAATTGTTTAGGCAGTAATTAACTATAAATATTTGTTCAGAGATGGCTTTTTTTCACTTTTTGATTCACTAGTACCGAACTGATATTTTGGAGAACGAATAGTTTTGATTGGTTTTGAGTTTGGGAATGGATGAGGTATAACGTTTAATCAACCCAATGGTTCTAAATTTAAAGAAAACTTTTACTAATTTGGACGATTAGGGCGAGGAAGCGACTTTGAAGTTTCGCTATAACAATAAACAAGAAAACACAGATTTGAATTGAAACTGTATTTTCCGAGTTGGTACATTGAGTATTTTAACAAGTTTCCCCAATCATTGTAAGAGCATGGAAAACTATGTTCTCCAGGAAATGTTTTACAAAACTTGAGCATAAATATTAACTGATTAAATAATGCTGGAAAGTTAGATATAGGCGAGATTTTACAGTAAAGTAAATCCAAACAAAACTTCTTTTAATTTGGTCCAAATATAGTTGTTTTTGATGAAATCTAGCAGTAAACACGAATTAATACAAAGAGAATAATTGAACTAATAACAGTATTCACATATACGTGTGTAACAAGTTTCAGAATGGTCAATATTTAAAAACGTTACTGTAAACGATATTATAAATTCACAGTTTTTATCGGAGTATTAAAAGTAATGGGTTGTTTGGACAATAATTCCGTCGAAAAATTTTCTCGGTGAATGAAACTCAAATCTTTTAAATGATAATTTGGGTGCTTGTCGTTTTATTTCTGATATACGTATACTTAATATAGAAAAAGTCACTTGTTGAGTGAAAAGTATATGTTAGATTGTTCGAGGTTTTATTCGTTTAAGGTCACGTCAACCAGTGTAAAGTGGTTTTGGAATATGTCTATTTGTCGTTTTTGGTGTGTTAAATAGCCCAAACTAGTGGCCCGATTTTTATGAAATTTAGTATTATTTTTGTTGTTGTTTACGACTCAAAATTTGGTTGTAACAACACAAAATTCATATTTGTTTTTAATATATTCTTAATTAAATTTTGTTATAATGTAGTTTCGAAAGAGCGAAAATACGGTCTTGTTTTCCAAAACGTAATCATCTCCCACCTTACCAAAAATATGGAGTTGTTATAAAATACCTAATATATAGATATCTGCTAATACCAATTTTATTTAAATTCTCGTGAGAAAGGAATGATCCAAACACGTGTGAATCACATGTAAAAGAAACGAATATTCCTTAATATTCATTGATTATTGATCTTGATAATAAACATCCAAACTTTAATTACGTTGTACAGGAAGGGTTTACGGTTATACCAACATTACTGATTATTATAATTTTTTTTAAGATTAAAAAATGGAACGAGTTTTAGAAGTTAGAGAATAAGAAACATATATATATATATATTATATACTACACACAATATTTTAATATATATATATATATATATACTACACAAATTTATTATAATCTTTTAATCCCGCAATGAACACTTTCCCTTTGAATATTTTTCAGCACAAACAAAATATCATTCCATTAAAAGACTTATTTAAGTCGGATTTTTAATTGTAATCCGGTCCGTAGATGCACAACAGATAGGTGTTTATTTCTTTGATCCTCTTTTTCTTTAATCCCTGGTTTAATATTTAAATTAATCTTTCAAGTAAGTATCAATATATCTTATATATCTCCAGTGAGTTTAAAGGATTTCGTTTTCATTACCGTTTTATTTCAATTTAACCCCTTAAAGTTTATTCCATTCAACGCTTATCCTTGGTAATTAATATTTGTTTCATGGCTAGTCTCTTCCATGCATTTAGATATAATGTGTAAACATAGCCTCAGCTATTGAAACAGCTGTTACGTCAACCGTTTGTTTGTTTAATTGTTAAAGTAATTATAAATCCCGTAAGACATAAGTTGAGACTTTATTGGAAGTTATATTGATTCTTACTTTATTTATATTTCTTGCAAATACGCATTATAGAGAAAGTTATGTCATTAGTAAACACAATTGAAGTCGAATGTGATATCATCCGTTTTTCTTTATCGCCTGAGACAACTGAAGTAGTTTTTAAGGCGATATGTGACCGTTGTCAGAAGACCGTTATCTGTTGTATGAAATATTATAAAACATTGCATAATCTGTCTTACTCACCTTTCCGAAACCAAATGAAAAACCTAACTAATCTTACGAAAAATGTTTTTCCGGTAGTCAACCAAAAATTGTTAAAATACACAACAAATATTTTTAAAATATTTATATTTTTATAAGGGTCTAAACTTGTTTCATTTGTATTATTAATGAGGTCTTTAGCGTAAGTCGTATTTTATTAAAATTAGCTTTTACCGTAGTAGTCAAAGTTTATTCTTGATTTTTTTTAACTGCTCCTGAACAACTGTAATTTTTTTATTACCTGTAATTTTTACACGGGTTTAGTTTCGTTTGACTAATATTTTAATTAAATTGGCAGAGCTGATTTTGCAATTACAGGGACATAACATCCCAGTAGCCAAATTTGTTGGTTTTTTACCGATAACTCTCGAACCAATTTGAAAAACTTGTTATTTCTGCTTTTTTCTTATGACTGCTACTCCAAAATTATGACTTATAAAAAGGTGAATTTAAGTCCGAAAATATAGCCCAAATGTGCCGAAGTATCATAATTGATTAAACCGGTTGCACGCGTTTGGATTGTTAGATCACTGCTCATACAACAAACGCCAGGCAGATAATAAATTTTTGGACTTTGTGGAGATTACAACTTATATATCAGTGGTGAGGTAGGAGAGAATATAACAGAGGTATTTATTATCGATGTTTTGTAGTATCATTTAAATAATATTAGGTTACAAGTTTTCGCCATTGTTGCTCTCATTTTTTAAATAAAGTTGAACACTAGAAATGATGTACTCTGTTCTGTTCTGACAATAATGTCTATAGAATCAATATAAAAAGAGTTTCTCGTTACTTCTAAACAAATCGCTGCAAGTTGCTTTCAGTAGACAAATGACTTACATGTAACGTAATGGAGGTAAATATGTTACATGTTTGCATAAATCGAGTTCCGCAAAGCTTTTCAAAGTAAGGTAACCATGAAGTTCCTGACAATATATCTGAGAAAACCATACTTGAATTGTGGACATAGAAAAATAATAATTTCATGAATGTTAACGATATAAAAAGATATTATAAAATATTGTAGTTTAATCACTTGTATTATATTAACTACTTTTTAATTTATAAATGTATTTCTGAATTATTTTTGTAGATAGTTTGTCTCCCGAGACGCAAAATGTTTAATTTGTTTTAATTTAGATATTTTATGAAATAAACTTGACATTGAATTTATCTTCTTTTGTTATCACTCCAACCTTTAATTAGTATAGAGAAAGTAGTGTAATGGTGAAAATATTGTTGTAAATGATTTTGTGGAAACGTTTCTATTAATCTGCAGTACAAATATAAGTGGACAGATTTTCATCAGATTCATTAAGTCAGAGAATACAACCATATAACAAGGTAAATTTTAACATTTTTCGATTATTCAAAATTTGATGGCCAAAAACAAAATGCGGGTATTTTTCTCCAAATATTTCAATTCAACTTTACTACAACTTGCCTATAAGAAACGTTTTTTAAAAGGAATGCCGATTCGATTTAAAAGGATCCCAAAAATACCGATTCGAATTATTGCTTAAAAGGGGGGGGGACAAACAATACAATTTATTTAATTATTAAAATTTGGATAACATTCAAACAAATTTAGTGAGATGTAAGATACCAAAAGTAACAGTAATTTTAAAAATACGGTTTTTTAATTAGTTATTTTTTGGGGAAAAAATACAAATACAAAATACACCCAGATAGAATTCATTCAAAAATGCCTTTTAATTTACTCGTTTATTCGACGCTTATTCAAGGAATTTAAAATACCCGAAGACTTTTATTATTGGAGTTTGATACTGATACTCTAGAAAATGGTCGCGACCACAGCGTAATTTTAGTCAGATTTGGTGCAATATTTTTAAATTGTTCTTATTAGTTGGCCTGAAAAATCGCTTGGGAAATTGTATAAAGTGGAACTTTGCAATAATATCTTACAATATGTCATCCAATGTCCTAAAATAGCTTCCGAATCTAAGCAATTTTAAAAACAAACTAACAATATAAATATATAAATATAACAAATAAATATAATAATAATAACAACAACCAAACAATTATGTCTTTAGTAGCATGAACATTAGTTGGATTTAAATGGTCAGTTCGATTATAGAAATCATTGATTTGTGTTTGTTAATCAAAAGTAATGGTTAAGGCAATTTTTAAATAGCGGTTTAACTCACTTTTTGGTAGATTCAATAACTTTTATAGTTTAATTATATACATTTTTTTACTCAATACATATTGATACTAAGGTTGATTTCAATATATAATTAATTATACATATATTAAATTGATAATTGACGTTACAAATATTTCGTCTGAACTTATTTCGTCTGTTGCTTAAGGAAGAAGGTCAAAACTACCACTTTTTAGTGACGTCAAGTCATGCAGATCTGTTCTCGATCCTGAAACATTCAGATTGACTTCAAAATGCGCTGTCCCCTCAACTATTCATCATAATATTAGAGTGAATGAATTTCCAGTTGACTGAAGTTGCCAAAAGTTGAGATTTTTGGATTATACTAACAATTTTGTACAATTGTTGATAAGTTTGTACTATTTCAAACTTCCGGTCTTACAGACGTTGATTAACTACGATTCCAATAATTAGACGGTTTATTGTTGATTCAAGATGTGCAAAATTTATAGGAACTAAGATGAATGAATTATACTTATAATATGACAATACATATATTTTTCGTACCGTTAATTTTGTGTCAAAGTAACGATGTAAATATTTCTAAAGTATTGCCACAAAATTTACTTTAATCTAATTATGAAACTACACTGACCAATATGTACAGTTAGTATCACATGGTGAAAGTGCATTTTACGTTGTCTCTTAAGATACAATATTTTGGCTTTACTTTAAGAAATATATATTTCTAAACATTAGGTCTTACAATTGATAGGCGATAGGTGTTATTATTTTTAATGACTAGTTAATTCGAAATTTTTAGTTTTCGAAAATGTTATTTCATATCTAAAAGAATGTCTATAAGATTGTATACAATGATATAATTTGTAAAATGCTAATTCAATAATAAGAAATTGTTTAATAATAAACTTGAAAATTAGCATAACAAACTGTGTGAGTTTTTTGGTAATTTGTAACATATATTTAAAAAACACATATAAGAGAAAACATACATGTCACAATTTTGTTTATATGAGATAGACTTCATATGTGTGGCTATATTCATAAATCATTAGTTACTAAACAGATTTCGACAAAAACATTTTCCCTTGATCAAGTTGGTTGCTATACGTACATTTTCCCTTAACTAACATAATTAAATTTCTCTTTGAAATTCGTAGAGGAAAATTTGTCTATACATAGACTAGCCGGCAACAAAGTGAACAATGTAAGCGTGTGCTTTGTGTATTAATTATGCAATGAATAAAGTATATTAACAAACATGTGTATTTGTCATAGGAGTTATGATAAAATTTTATGGAACTTTCATAGAGGAAAGTTTTCGTATTACAAACTTTGTACTAAGTATTAAAATAGAAAGTAGTAATTGCTGTTGTAAATAGCTTTTACATCTTTACCCCTTTCTATTTCTCTCAAATTCAAGAAATTTACTTAGGCAATTTTCTGTTAAAAAACAATAATTCCTATGTCAAACATTTATGTCAAGATATGGATCTTTAATTACAATTAATGAATACACCCGTTGCAAATCCCATACATTACTAAACATTTTTATATTTTGAGGAGCTATTTATGAACTCCCGAAAGGTTGATTTTTATTTATCACATATTGGTAGTATAGAAAATATTATATAATGGGTAATGAAGCTAGAGTCGAGTTTTTTACAGATATGTCTGTTTGGAGGAATTATGAGTTCACAAGTACGGCTTTGAAAATAATATATATCTTTATTTAGTAAAGAGTGTGTGTGCACCATTTTATATAGTAACGTTTAGGTAATTTCTAAAAAGAAAACAAATATTTCTTTTATTTATTATATTTGAAGCTAAATGTGAATTAACATATTTACTCGTAAGAAGGACTTTGGAAAATTATACATTTGCACATTTGAAAAATCTGTGAGAAAACATTTAGGAAACAAATTTAATATAAAAAAAATGTATAAAGAAAACTTTTAGCCATCTATAAAATTATTAAATTTTCCATATATGAAGAGGTGGATTCCAAAAGGCGCTAAGTCATATTTTTTCAAATTCCGTATTTTTGTTGATGCATAATGTTTGATTCCAGCTGTACACAGCTGTCATACTGTTACCCGTCACAACGAGCTAAGTCTAATTTAAACTGAATGATAAAATTTAAGATTTCTTCCAAAAAGTGCTAAGTCAGCGGGAGTTTTATTCCAAAGAGCTCTAAGTCTATGCGCATGCGCAAAATAGCATCTGATCCTTACAATGTAGGCTGTAGCATCAGTCAAATCTGTTTCTTTGATGTTGATTGTATTCGTGTTGTGATCGTTTGTTATTTCAAGTAAATAATGTGTGATATCAGTTTGCTAGAAGAATATAAAACAAATGTTACTGTGTCAAATCGAGGAAGAAAGAGAACGAGAAATGAAGAAAACTGGGATAAAAGCCGCCGCAAGTATGCTCGAAACAGTTCCTCTTCTAAAAGTAAGCCTACTATCGAGTGTAAACATAACCTTAATAAGGGTTGTTCTGCTGCTACTTTAACAGAAGAAGACATTACTGATTTTTTCAATAAGATTCACAAATTTAAATCTCAAGCAGCCCAAGATATTTTTTTGATAAAATACGTTAATACTTCGGTGCCTAAAACAAGCCGACCTAGGAAAGAAAACCCTAGGAGCCGTAGCGTTGCATTATATTTTATCCGGAAAGCTAATGGGCCTATTGTTCGAGTCTGTGCAAAAACATTTTGCTCAGTGACTCAAGTTGGGCGAAAGAGACTTAGCAATCTAAATAAATATTTTAGGGAACACGGTGAGTCTAGGCCAGAAAACAGAGGTGGTAGTAGAATCACTGAAAATGACAAGAATATAACTTTGTCAATAATAAATTTCATTTCCAGCCTAAAATGTAGAGAGAGCCATTATGGGAGACATAAAAGTGTAAGAGGTTACTTGCCCCCTGAACTTAATGTGAAAAAACTTTGGCGAACATGGAAAACCGATACA
Source organism: Aphrophora alni (assembly GCA_963513935.1). NCBI lineage: Eukaryota > Metazoa > Arthropoda > Insecta > Hemiptera > Aphrophoridae > Aphrophora > Aphrophora alni. The sequence goes on from OY740767.1 coordinate 35,300,217, forward strand.
AACAGTAAAGGTTTGAAGATTTGTTCATTCTCTAAATTCTTCAAATTATTTAACTTCCGTTTCAATTTAGCCTTTGGGGATCCAAAAACAGATATTTGTTCATTTTGTGAGGAGTGCAAAGTAACTATTAAAACCGTCATAGATACCAAGACTAAGCTGGAAACCATGACCAAACTGAGACTACACAAAATACGGGCCAAAAAATTTTTTGAATTGGTAGGAACCGATGTTCCTGATACTGTATGCATATCTTTTGACATGCAACAAAACCAGCCTTTGCCAAAGTTGTCTGTTGGCGAAGTGTACTATTCACGACAAATTTGGATGTTTAATTTAACTTTCGTAATCCATGGGCTTAACCAAAATAAGGAAAATGTCTTTATTTACACGTGGACCGAGAACCAATCAGCAAGAGGTTCTAACCAAGTGTGTTCTGCACTAATGGACTTTATTAAAGTTCTTGAACACAGATTCCAAGGCGACCCAAACAAACCCAACAAACTTAGGTTGTTTTCGGATGCATGCTCAGGCCAAAACAAGAATCGTACTCTTATAGGCTCTTTGTTGCATTATGTCAATAATAATGAAAATCCATTCTTCTCTACTGTAGAGCATTATTTCCCGATTCGTGGCCATAGTTTCATGCCACCTGACCGGATCTTTGGTCGAATGGAGCAAGAGTTTCGCAAAAAAGAAGTTATTGAAAGCCCGAGAGAATACTTGAAAATTTATGAAAAGTATGGGATCGTAAAGTTGTTGGGGAAAGATTGGGATGTATTTGATTACAAGTTGTGTGCAACCAACAGTTTAAAAACCAAATTTCCTTTCTTACTAAGAGAGCAAAGAGCTTTTGTATTTTCCAAAAAACACAAAAATGTAGGTTGTAAATGTACGTATACAGGGGACGTCTCATGGTACGCCGTGAAAAAAAGTAAAAATACTTTTGTGGAAGCCTACCATACTATTTTAAAAGTTCAGCCCAAAAACTGCATAAGTAAAGAAAAGCAGAGAGATGTTTTTAAGCTCTTAAAATTTATCACTCAAGACCCAGAAGTAAAAATATTTTATGAAGATGCATTAAAAGATCCAACTGGAGATGGTGACAATAACGAACGTGTGTATGATGAGCAAGAACCTTTTTTGTAAAACCCAAGAACTTTATGAAGTAACCTATAATAATAATAATAAACATGAAGAATGTGTTGTTGAAGACGAACTTTTTGTGAAACCTAGACCTTTAAGAAGAAACGTTGAAATTTCCAATTAGAGAGAAGTTAAAGATTGTTATCATGTAAAATACATAAAATATTGCAAAATAATATACTGTTTAATATGTTTTTAATTAATACATAATTTAATTCACATAAACTGTGTTTCTTTTACCTAAATTACCCATTCCTAAGGATAAGGTAAAATTAAAATTAAAGGTGTTTTCCAAAAAGTGCTAAGTCTGTTGACTTAGTGCCGTTTTGAAAAATATTTTCATTATAATTTCTTTAAAATAATATTTTAATATATGAACAAATACAATATATAAATAGCAACCTAGGACCTTTAAAACAACGTAAACACATGGCCACATTTACCCGCCTAAACAGTTTTTTACATTTTCTGAACATTTGCAAAAAATGACTTAGCTCCTTTTGGAATCCACCTCTTCATATATTAACACTATATGTTTTTCCTTTAAGTTAAATTATTTTTACGTTATTCTTGAAAAAAAAAATAGTCACATACAATTTAAAGCTCCAACAAGTTATACAATAATACTTATGCAATCATTAAATATTTCTAATTGATCTCGGCGTTGTTTAGAATCAAATCGTATTTAAGAATGAAACCTTATAAGTCTAAGAAGGTCTAAGAAAGATTTATTAATAACGACATAAAACACAATTATACTAACTAACGCGAGGATTAAACAAAGAGGGAGTAAAAGAAATAAAGAACTATCAGTTGCACTTCTATAAACCGGATTACAATGTAAATCCCGTAAAAATAATAAAAATAACAGAATATATTTTCTTATGAGGAGAAATGAATGTTATTATTCCTTTGAAATATAATTATAGTTATTTCTTTTCGCTCTCTAATCTCCTAACGTCCGTTGTATTTTAAATCTCTTAACAAAAATTTACACTGAACAGAAATCAAATTATAAATTAAGTTGGTTTAATAATCTCTCCCCCCCCCATACATACACAGTGATGGGCCTCAGAATTGAGGGATATTTTCACACAAAATCCCATTTTTACAACATATTGTTTCAATTTTCATTTCTGTAAATAACTAAAATTTAATATACGGTATGTATATTTTTTATTTTAACTAATCTGTAAAAATAATTCAAATAATATTTTAAACTATAAAATATATTATTTGATTCAATTAATTTTTATACAATATTTTACTTAGAATTTGATAATTATAAATTTGAAAAATAGGAGAAACTTAATGGCAAAAAAGTTAAATACGGTATCATGTTATCAATATGTCATTTGGTTAAAAATCTTTTACTGAATGAGTTAATAATTTTATTGTATACCACATTCTCAAGAACATTATGTAAAGTTTGATATCATAGTTCATTAATATTTTTTAACAAAAGTGAAAATTCTTGGTAGTTAGTGTCCACTATCTGTTTGGGTCTTTCAATAAACATGAATATATTAAGTTTAATTAAATTACACAAGTACAAAATTAATGATTTAATTTGTATTAAATGTTTCCCATATTTTCCTATAGGCAAATAGTAGCAATAGCAACTCCTTTGGTTTTAAATTTTCTTTTGAACATGCCTGAAGGTATGTAAATTTTTTCCTTTTAAAAATAAAGTTGGGCTTCTTACAACTATAATTTTCTGTGGTAATTTGGTGTTCTTTAGTGGCGAAGCCGCCGATTTGGCTTTGGATGCAATAGGTTTTGTTGATATATCAAGAAGGTCGATTTTAGAAGAATATGGGATGTTAAATGATGTACAGCTTTGGACTGCAATTAATTGCTTAATCTGATCTGCAAGCATACGAACCATCTCACCCAGTTCCTTACACGATGAACATGTATTCAGGAATGAGGCTGATGTTGTATTTGCATACGGTTTTCTATGGTAGGAGTAGTCAGTACACTTTGTTAGCTTCATGAAAGGAAAGTTATTCCTTAGCAACAATTTCTAAAATTGCCATCTCGACTTGTTACTTTAGGCATTTTGGTGAAAGTGCAGGATGATCACCGCCGCAATTTGCACACTTTGCCTCAATATTACATCCTTCACTTTTGTGACCACACTGTCCACAAACTTCCTGTTTAGAACAAGTGTTGTTATATGTCCAAATCCTTGACATCAGACTCAACATCTTGGATTTTGAATGTACAGTCAAACAGTTGAAACAATATGAAAAATGAGGGAGTTGATTTTACTTTATATAAATGTTATGTTCTAATCTATTTGGGCGCCATTTGTAATTTAATAAATAAAAGTAAAAATTTAAAATTAAAAAAATGTGAATACTAATATTTCTAGGGTCATAAGTTCTTTTGAAACAGTGTACAGAATGGAATACTGGATAGAAAGAATAGAAGTCCTTTTTATGGTGAAATGTACATGTTATTTATATAACGTTATGTTTATTGTAGGTTATAAAACAAACATAATAAGAGTATATGTAAAAAATTAAGTTACTGTAAAATATCTTATGTTAATGCACCCTACACAGTTCTTTTATTATATTCAAGACTCAACACAAAGAAAGAAAATAAAGTTTTATTAAATCTAATTTTCAGTTGCAATTTATTAATAAAAAATTAAATGAATTTAATTTTTCTTCTCATAAAAAGAAATTGAATTATTTTAAAAGTATATTCTTTATAGAAAACAAATGAATCTCAAATAGCTAGTCTCTTCAAAAAGACTCCCGCATAATAATTTTACTTATAAATATTGAGTCTTATTAATCAAAAAACATCATGTAACAAATTCAAAGTTATAACACTAAAAAATTTATAAAATACTACAAATACATATTTTATTTTACATAATAAAAGTTTATACGTGCTATACCAAGACACGTTTTCTTTTTAGAAGAACCTTTTCATTTGAAGTCACTCGTTCCTAGCTCCTCTGCATTGGGCATTATGATGATTCATCAAAACCGCTCCAACCGTTCCATCTTATGTCCACGCTTCTTGTTTTACAAAAGCACATTAATTGTTCATATTATAAATTAGCATCTTCCAATGTTCAAATTGTTCTATTTTTTAAATTGAAACACAAATAAACTTAGTCTTTACAATATTATTTCTCTAAATTACATCACCTTTACAACATCACTATATTCCGCTGACGGAATATGTGAGTGAAAATGGCATGTACATAGGATCAACTGTTCGGTCGATAAATACGTCATATCTAAATGTCTAAATTTTCAAAAATTTTAAATAGATGTTTCAAAATAGAAATTTTTAAAAAGCTTTACAATTTTTGTCTCAAGAGAGAAATGAGTTGCTATGCAAATGCCGCCTATAAAAAAAATCATGTTTAAATTACAAGTCTGTATAAATTCAATTTTATGATGGAGAAAGTTTTGCTCCAATCTTAAATCAATAAATATACTCTCAATAATTTTACTATTCCTTCTCCCTTGATTAAGAGTCCTTGAACGTTTTGAAGACGCTGCATATTTAAGTGAATAATATTTTCCAAGTAATATAACTTTCACTGACTCGTACATATTGAGAAACTAAACGTACTAAATATCTACAACCCATTTGTTCAATTTTGAAATCATCCTATAATCGACTTCGATATTTCTCTATTACGGAAAAGACATTTTTCAATGAAAATAACTTTTTATTGCAGTGTCATCATACTCTATCACATGAAGAGAATCTCTAATCTTCTCAATTGACTAATTGGCTGTCATTCACATTTCCAGATTAAAATTAATTGCTTAATTAAGCTTTTGTATTGGTCAAAATTGAATCTTTGATCGATCGTTGGATTCAATTGGAATTTAAGTCTGCCGTGTTCTGATGCGTTTTTTGTTACTGCTCTAATCAAAGCTATTTTTAATTGTTTTATATTTTCACCGGATTTATAATGTTTTAATTTTACGTGTGAGGGATAAAAACTGAAAATATAGTTAACGCTTCTTAAAACTATATTTTATCTTTTATTTATTATCAATTTTCCTATAAAAAATATAGTTGTTGTTCAGAGTGAGCCAGGAAAACATTTATCAATTAATGTAACTTTAGCACATAAATTATTTGCTTAACACATAAATATACACAAAATAACACCAAATCTATAGAGAAAAATCAATTCTTTGGTGATTCAAAATAGACGTGAATGGATGAAAACTGTATTAAATAGTATTCCTGTTGTCAGCAATTGGTTCTATATCTTGGAAATGCCGTAGCACACGATGTGAACCTCAAGATGTGAGTTGAACAGTTGTAGTTATAAGTTTACTTTCAGAATGCGCTAGTGTAGAAGTAGACAAAGCACGTTTTTTTTAATTTTGTGGGAGAGGTGGAAAATCGACAAAAGACAAAGGGAGACATCCGATCTTCCCAATAGTGTGTGATTCTTACTCACTAAAAACCACCTTCCTTCCTATTAGCACCCTTACCGCATAGGACAAGGATTCAGGAATGGTTTTCGATGTACCAAGCTTATAAGCTTTTTTCATGGACGTGTCGAGAAGATATGGTGAAAAAGGCAGAACAATATGTACCGCGTGAAGAGCGAGGCAAATCCCTAGCTGGGACAGAATCCAGGTAAGGAAAACCTCACGACAGATCATGCAAGATCCCTGTTTGGAGTGTTGTGTAGGTGAAAGATGGGATTACCTTACAAATACATTGTTAGTTATTTTAATGCATAATCTTCTTCTGCTGCCTACTCGAAACTGGAATAACCATGCAAAAAAGATATGCTTCATGTAATCTTGTGCTGATAGCTGCGCCTGCAACAAAGCTGAAGGCAATATCTTCTTCTGTGCTAGTTAAGGTCTTGTCTCATGCATCTACGTTGCCCCTACCACTTTTGGAACAGATTTGATCATGTCAGTTAGGCAAATGTCACAGTGATAAGGGTGTGGTGGGCGTTAGAGGGCCAGTAGGTGATTTGTTTTGTATCTGCCTAAGTGAGTAAATCAGTGTGGATGTAGGGTGTGAGTGTGCTACCTTGTAAAGATATACTGCTAAATGTTGGATGTGTTGTTTGATAAAAGTGACATTCAAGTCTGCGTGTATTATTCTAAGTTTGGTGCAAACCGGTGCTTTAGTCACTATTCTCAAAACTTTGTATGTAAAACCAATGCTGGTAGTTACTTTTTCACAATGAAGTATACTGTTGAATAGGTTGTTTTTATTAGAAAACTTGTTGGATAAGAAGTCCAAGGAGCTTTTGCATTGTGTTTAGAGTCACGAATGTTAAAAGTAAATCGACAATTTTATCCATCATATTGAAACTGGAAACAGTCAATCTCTACTCATTGAAAATGGAAATAAAAATGGTATGCACCAACAGCTTGTTGATGATGCACGATGTCTTTTATTATGTTCTCTACAGTAATATCTGAACCGATTAAGTCAAGATCCGGGACATTGTTATAGGACTTGCCAAAGAGTTCCCAATAAGTAAAATTATTTCCTTACCATATTCATTCCTTAGAACTAATACGTGTAATTTTTCCATCTGTTGAGATTAACGCACGATTTATCGAAAGAAATTGCTTAGAAAGTTACGGGTATTTTATTTTTTTTTTTTTACTGTCATTTATATCAAATCAGTCATTTAGTGGTTTTTATATGAAATTTGTGACTTCTCTAAATGTTTAACTGTCTTTGCCTACAATGTGAAATTTCAAACCCATTTAGAACAAAACAAAGATAACTTGAATCGTCAATAATATACTTTTAAAATGATCTCTCCAATTATTTTTGTTATTTTGATTATTTCTCATATCTCACAATAATGTAATAATCTGTTTTATGTTTAGGTAAGTGCATTCTGCTAGATTTTCAAGACGATAATACAATTTGGAATTAAGGTAGGAATAAAATTGTGTATTAACTAGTTTAAGAAAGTCTTCATCATATATTTAATTTTATTTACATTAAAGGATATTGATACTCATACCAGAAAAGGAGGTACTATATCAAAAAACAATTAATTAAAAATTAATAAACTATATTTCGTTACTGTAATCATTAACTATAAAACTTACTTCGTTTGACGTCAATAGTGGAACTGTTATTCGTCTTTTGTTTCTACACTACAATTGTTCAGGATAAATCCGATCATCAGGTGCTTTCAAAAATTAAAAAAGTTAATAAAAACACGCAACACATAATTCACAAAACACTAGTAATTTTTTGCTTATATTAATTATAAATATGACTATAGTTTTGTGAATAATGTGTTGCGTTTTTTAATTAATTTTTGTTGTCGTGTAGCAATAAAGTAAGAATAACAGTGGCACTGTTGATATCATATGAAGTAAGTTTTATAGTTATTAGGCCTAAATAAGTTGTTTATTAGACAAAAATTTCACAACGAAATAAGTTGTTCATTATTTGACTAACAGCTACAAAATTGTTTTTAACTTGTAGGATTACGCGAGATTCAAACGAAATTCGAAATTGAATAAAAAGAGTAATTTAAAACCGGGTTAGATCTATAATGAATAAAATACATATTGATAACTAAACGAAACAATGCGATACCTGCTGAAACAGGGATTATAAAGGAAGAGTTGAAAGGTATAAATCTCCGGTATGTTTCCATGAGATGCCGGATTACACGGAAAATATGCTGATATAATATATCGAACAAAAGCTATATGTTTGATGCAAAAAATATAAACCGTTGTATGGAATTATTAGGAATTAAAATATATGTTAATTCTCAAAGGGATAATAACTAATTCTCCCTTCGTTTTGTTTCAATCGTATTACATTTTCTTATATTTGTACTGAACTATTTAAATATATATAATGAAATTAACAAAGTTGAATTTAGTTTAATAAATGTTTTACAGTATACTTGCTATTAATTGAATGTGAAAAATGCATGTGTATATTACAAAAATATCACGCATTGTTTTATTATTTATTTTCCAGTTATTCAAATTATGAGTTAAAAATTTTACGAATATATCCATTTAAAGGTAAAAGAGTTTTTTTTTTTTTTTTTTTTTTTTTTTTTTTTTTTTTTTTTTTTTTTTTTTTTTTTTTTTTTTTTTTAATGATGTCTGTATTCTCTCGTAGGGGAGTGCTCAATACCCTAAATAGTAGCCAGATATATTCACATTTGGTAAGTGGCCGTATTTTGTCCTTACTTCAGGAAAATTTTCCAGTCAAATCTAAATTTGAGGTTAGCTGCCATAAGAAAATAAACACAAACTTAAGATGAGATAATATTATATAGAATAATGGTAGAACTTTTTGACTTTCACTTTTTGATTGACAAGTAGGGAAGTTATATTTTTCTTAACTATTATTTTTAGTTCAATTTTATTTAGTTTTTGGAATGGTAAATCGGGAAGCTTTTGCAATGATTTTTGACAATTAAAATTACATTCGTGACACATTAATTTTTATACGCAATTTACTATATTGTTTTAGTTTTCGATCTATATATTTAACCATAATATGATATAAATTTGTATGTAATGTCTTTGTAAGCACGACTTTTAAACAACGCACTGAAATTTTAGTTAGTTAAATAAAGTCACATTAATGATCATTTTGACATTTATACTAACAACTCCAAGGTTTTCTCTTCCATCGGATTACTTATTGGTTATATTTCATGGCTTACAAGAATTTGAGGTTTTTACTTTTTATTTTCCCTTTCGTTCATATAATAATTATTATTATTATATGAACGAAATATTATTAATAATAATAATAATAATATTATTATTATTATTGTATTTTTGGCATGAATGATATCCTTCGTCCTTTCTGATCTATATCATCATGCAAATAAATATCCAAAACTTATCTGAATACAAAATCTATGATTACCTCGTTTGCCTGTATTTTTCACATGAAATCAAAGACGAAATGTTTAAAGACGTTATTTTTTAATGATTTTATTTTAAGAATTGTTTTATCATAAAGGTTTATATCGTGATACAGATAAAGTTATGAGCCGTGTCCAAAACCGAAGTTGAATTTTAAAAAATAAATCCGGTTTTAGGTCCCTTGAACACAAAACTGATGTTTTAGAATGGTGTATGACTGTCGTCACGTCTAGTGTTTTACACCCCTAATGCGATTACTGATATTGATACATTTTGTAACGGGGCATATTTTGGTCATATCTCCTGACGAGATTATAATTATTTTAACATCGAAATTTGTATAGTTCTCAAATTTTACTCTGACGATTTTGATCGAATTTCGCTAAATTTTAACCCCTAAGCAACCAATGAACACAACAAGATTGTGGCTATTCCTCCAATAATACTTGTTAATGAATAATCGGTAAACAAGAAAACATGCGATAGAACTGTTTTAATACATGTAATTCATCAAACTCTACTCCACAGATTTCTTTTACGCTTTGGTGAAATGTGAAGATAACAAAGCAGTATATAAAAATCGGAATTGATAGAAATTATTGTTATTGAATAATTTCCAAAAATGAAAATTAATATTTAATGTAACAGCAGATATTTCTGGTTGAAACTCCATATTAAAGGATTAAATAAAGCAATAAAGCAAAAGTTTCTAAATTATTTTAATACTGTAAATGAGCTACAATTGTTTCGCCTTACGGTATCATCGTATACATAAGCTGGAAACATGCCTTTAGAAACTATAACTTTGCTAGCCATCTTTGGATTTAGGTCTAAATTTTGATCTTAAACTGAAGGTAAACTCTTACATATAGAAAATAAAAGCATTAGATTAAATAATTTAGAATGTCAGGAATTAATAGATCTATTTCACTTAGGCCTATTTTCAACTTAAATGACCAAATTGTATTAAATTCTTCACTCCTTCTAAAACACATCCTTAACATAGTTCGTCAACCTTCATCTACCTGCTAGGTCATTCCCCCTACCCTTCCCGATTTCTCTATTGTACTTCAGTTTCCTGTTACTTGTGTACAAATAAATAGTTGTCAATACTAAACTTGTTAATTATCAGTTGTCCAATGATGCCACAAGGTGAAACAATTGTAGCTCATTTATATTATTAAAATAATTTACAAACTTTAGCTGTATTGTTTTATTTAATCCTTCGATGAAAATTAACCTTGACCGGGTTCATTTAAACTTTATTTCACCTTATAATATTTTATGATTTAGACGAGTTATGAAAGCAAATTTAGACCTTATTTAAATATATAAAACTTTTTTTTAATAATTTACAAAATTTGAGACAGTGCCTATCGTGTCTATTATTTTTTAGTAACAACTACAGAACTGACCATTTTGATGACGGATAGTGTTTTTTTATATTAATTTGGTTATGAATGGGTGTGTGAGAACGTTTCTGAGATTTTTTGCACCGATTAATTAACGTTAATTTTGAGATCGAATATTGTTGAAATTTGTACTTCGAAGGACTGTTCTTCTGTAAATTAATCAGTCAATGAATATTAATTTGATTTTACATATCTGCACAAAAATCATTAATTTCGTCTGTAATTATTTGTATCTAAATCGATAAGAGTAATTACTACAATTTTCTGAAACTAATCATTAGGTAGATTTTACAAAGAACTTATAAGCGATATATACGAACCAAGCTACAATAAAAACCTATTTAAGACGGATCCAACAACCAAATCAGCATTTTCTATGTATGTATGTATGTACTCATTTGCATAAGGAATGGTATAATAATAGATTGACTTCAGATGTATGTGTCCCTCTTTCATTAATATTTAAAAAAGGACAGTAAACGCCGGATAGCAAGCTTTTGCTCAAATATCGTAGGAGAAAAGTTTATGTCTTATTCGATCAGGGTGTAGTCTACCTGATATAATCATATTTTATTTAGATATTTTTAAAGTGTAAAATTTATGTTATAATTTTTTTAGCTTTCCGAGAGTGTCTACTTAATATTTGCTATTGAAATTTTTCACAATAACATCTGTTCGTCGTCAATTTTAAATTTAAATAAAAATCTATGATAAGGATTCAGTGAGAAATTGAATTCAATCAGATTGAAAGTGTATATAGGTTGAAAATAATTTAAATCCGTTAGTTGAACTGACTAAATGACGATGCTAGATGGTCATTTGTGGTCATTCAGAGCACTACGTGTTGCCACCAAGTTGTGCAATAACGAACCCCCCCCTCCAATTCCCTAGCTGCCAGTAAGTGTAATAATTTAATGTAACTTATTTTGGAATTCCTTTGCTAAACATTTACTTATACATTACACATTTTATACCATTTTTTAATACTATAATTTTATTATTTAGCAAAACACTTATTTTTAAGTTATCTAACTTATTTATAAAGTTATTTTTACTTATAGGGAGACCGAGTAATCCTAGCTCAAACTACCTCATTCTTAAACTAGTCTTTGGTTAGACACATCCCTCTCATCTGAGGTCTCTCTTAACCCTTTGTTCTAATCAGACCTAGGCGCTTTTAGAGTGTTCGAGGGATAGGGGTTTATATTTCATAATAGTTTCTTCATATTTTTTTAAAGCAACCAAAATATAAAATTCCATAATTTAAGGATTTTCAAGTCAGTTTAATATGATGAAATTCTGAAATCAACTTTTGAATATCTGATTCCCAATAATTTATTTTGTGACTTAAATGTATTCCTATTTCATTTCTTCTCATTGTTTTCTTGTTGTTTAAAGGAAATAAACCTTTCTCGATCATCATTAACTTATAAAATGAGGAAGAAAATAATTTATTAGTAGCGTCGATTTTACCTTTTTGACGACAAATCTATGGTTTTCCTAGTGCTATTTACAAAACGAACTATATACTACGTTTAAATACTTTTACCTATATATATATATATATATATATATATATATATATATATATATTTCATGGTCCGATAGTTAAAGAGATGATATAAACTTGTAATATAGTTCTGAATAAAACTGGGAAATATGCAACGCTTTGTGTGGCGGGCAATACGCGATGGCAGTAAATAGGGCAGCATAGTTCATGTAATGCATTTTGTACAGAATTGAGAGAGAAATTCATCGTCATGCTTCAACGATATACATCATTGTATGATTTACATGTTTTATCTGGGGAAATGTTGAATGAAAATTAATATTAGTATTCGATTGATGTTTCATAAGTTAAAAACATAGATTAAAATTGTGTCCGCCTTAGTTCATATATTTACTATTTTATTATTGTTACAATTCTTGCAATAATTTGCCGACCATTACACAATCACACAATTAAAAGTTCTATTTTACGATACTTTCTTACATATAGGCCTACAATTTCCAGTGTTTCAAGGAATTATCTGTTTTGTGATCTCTTGAGTGAAATAGTATTTTTTTAACCTTCGTCTGAGCAGTCGGTTTGTTTTGTTACAACTTTCCACTACTCACGAACGAAAATTTCCCGTTACTTTTTTACCAAATACTGTTTGATCGAAATCACTGAGCCAATTTTAGATTAACACCAAGTTTACGAAAGCGTCATTTCATTTAATATTTTAACATATGTTGACCTGGTATTTTATGGTAACTAATGCGATTCGTATGTGTCCTTAAAGGTAAATTTTAGTATCGTTTCATCAAAATCGATAGAGCTTATTTATAGTAAAGTATAATTTTGAAATTTGAATTTATTATAGTTACTTTTAATTTTAGAGTAGTGTAAAATTAAAACAGTAAAGAGAAAAGGGAAAGGAAATAATAGCCATGAGAATATGTAAAATGTGATCAAAACCTCTGGTATGTTCTAAAGAAGTGCACATACAAAGGAGAAAGATAAAACATCAGTCTAAAAACTATAAACCCACAAATGTTTATAACAAATATTTACACATAAAAACTCAATATTGATATTTTGACAAATCACATAATTTTCAGTATGCTGCTTTCAAGTAATAGAAATAAAAATGATGAAATATGCATTTTTTTCAAAAAATCTGTAAATAATTTTTGTTTTGTTTTAACTTGCAGCAACAAAGTGTACCGGAAAAAGATATGTCAAATTGATCATTCCAAAAGACATTACTAGTTAATATAGTAAAAGTATAAAATATATATATATATATAGTAGTTAATAAATATAAAGTATGTTAATATTTATTAACATACGTTTTTACATATATTTGATAAAACTCTATAATTTATTACATTTACATGTCTACCACTTAATAATTGGAATTGTACCAATATCTCAGGAACATTATGATGCCCTTACTTTGAAGTGGCTGGAGGTTTTCGATTTATGCCAAGATATAACATATTTACCTCCATTCCGTTACATGTAACCCATTTATCTACCGAGAGCAACTTGTAACGATATGTTCAAAGATAACGAGTAGCCATTTTGTATATTGACTCTTTGGACAAGTAACTATTTATGCATTTATTTATTTATTTTATGTAGGTTTTTTTTAATGGTTAAGGATTATGTTATAAAATGATACAGGTATATATTTTTTTAGTGGTAATAAATTATTTTTTTATAGCATTTAATCCAATGTTTTAAAATTGCATTTCACTTCTAGGAAATTAATTGAGAGGGTTTACGATATTAAATACAAAAAATATTTATAATCTTTTTTTCAAATGATGTAAATATCATTCAATTCATTACGTAATTGTAAAATTATTTTCAAATTCCAAATCAACACTTGAGTATCGGATTATTTTAAATATATGTTTGAACAACTCTTAAACAAATTCTAGTATTAAATACCTGAAAATAAATTATTTATATCTAAAATTATGTAATTGTAAATATATATATTTTAATCGTGTTTTACACTTGTTTATAAAATCAAAACCAGTCGACACTATTTGAGTTTTAATGTTTATCAAAAATGTACACGGTTCCTTAAAATATATTAAGCGATTCAATTAACAAAATTCCATAGCGTAATACTACATTTTAATGTGATTTCATTCTTGGTACTTTTTTCTTGTTTTGCAAGCGTTTAGGAGTTAGTATGTCGACAAAATTATTATTTTGTTTTAGTTTACTGTTTAGAAGGTTTAGGCAAGTATACAGTTTATTACAGTCCAGGAAGTGTCAGTAGCATATTGCTTAGGCTATAACAATTACAGTTGAATAATGTGTTTTTATCGTTTATAAAAAAATGTCTTGAGATGTAATGGACGTATGTGGTTAAAACATCTGGACATATGTAGTTAAAACATATGGACATATGTGGTTAATACATATGGACATATGTGGTACCAATAATTTTCATTGTGAGATAAAGAATACGGTGTGGGCTAGATTGTTATTGTGAACAAAAAACCGTATACAAAGAAATTCCTGTAGTTTTAACTTTGGCTCAATTGGCTTCATACAAATTTTATGAATAGTGAACATTAATGATCCAAACCTATTTAAATGCGTATTTTTGTTGAAACTCGGCCTGCATGCGTAATTTACTGCAAAGCGTAAATTTGAGATCCGTATGGATAATTTTATAAGTATTCGTTGAAATCTGTAAATGTGTTATCCTTTTTTTTCAAAAATGTAATTTTTTTTATTCTTGGTTATCCTTTGGTTTTATTTGACGAAGAATAAAAGTTTTGAATAACTTATGTGCTTACAAGATTTTGAGATTTTGGGAGCACTTTCTATATGTAATATGAAAGAAAATATTTCACATAAACATAGGTCCGAAAATAGTTGTTTACCATCTATCAGATATTTTGTATATTATAACTGTGAAAACTATAATATATTGATTAATGTTCACCACCAACAAAGAATTTATTTTGTAATATTTTTAACGTAAAATATCTCGAAAAGTGTTTACTTTACAAAACATGTAAAAGAGACAAGGTATTTTGTTTTATAATGAGAAACAAAATTTTTATTTCTCTGTAACACGAAAGTTAACAGAATTGTTCATAAAAAACTAAAATCTAGATTTATGATATTTTTTTTTAAACACTCATATAAATAATTACATAAACCATGTAATCTTTTGTTAGCTAAATAGGAAATATTATAAAATTTAAATAAACACACAACCATGTTTAATAATCTAATGAAACTGTAAGGTGAAACGATAATATTTGCTGTGTTCCAGAAGAGAAACGAAACAATATGGACGCAGTAAATTAATTAAATCAAACCTCACATTTTATTTCACATCTCTGTTTGAGACATTTATGTAGCCTGACAGCAATAAACTTACAAATATTGACTGATTAAAACATGAGATATGTCTAGAAGCACTTAATACCTTAACACGCCTTGGATATACATGTATAATTCCTTCAATTATTACATGATCCTGAAGATGTATTAATATCTCAAAGGATTACTTTAGACGTGTCGTGTTAGAAACCTGATTGATATTAGACAAGAATGTGGAACTGTCTTAGCACAAATCGGATTCGTTCCTTTAAACTGCCTGGGTTGTTTAACTTTAATGTGATAAACTAAATAAATCAGTGGTTCAGATATCTAATTAATCGTTCTTTATTATTTAATACAACTTGACTGTTTCTCTTAGTTCTCTTATATACTAATAACAAAATTTTAATGTTCTTAATTATTAGGTATCCAGAATGGCTCTAATTAGTGTGATTCACATATCTGATTCTACGTTAGAGTTTATAATTACTTATCTCTGAAATAAATACAAGGTTTATACACGAAGTTTGCTCACCCTACTTCCCACTCTTTTTGAATGCTCGTCCAAAGTCTCAATACTCCCCATGATCTTAAGTCTGGCCTTCTTAAAGAATTCCTGCAGCACCTTCCCATGATCAATTTTGGCCACACTGGCTACGTTTTATCCTACCCAAGGGTAGCATGAATAACGTCTGCCTTGCTTACAAGGTAAGCAATTTCGTCAGTTTTCCAGGTCTGTCACAATAATTGTTTGTTGTCTCTCTGGTTTCTTTAAAAGAACTGAGACTACATTCCTAATTATAACTATCTTAATTCCTAACAGCACTTACGTTAAAAAACATACTTTACAAAGGTGTGTCCAGTAGCAACATAAAACGTTCAATAAATATCTGTCACATATTTTAATTGGCAGAATTATAGACGTGATATAAAACTTTTGTTTTCTCAAAATATTAAAAAATAAAAAGTAATACAAATCTATATCTGTATGATATCAAAAAATATCTCCTAACTTCCCTCTATAAGTTGGGAAGAAAGTTGAAATTATGTTACTTCAAGAGAATATGTACACTATTCCGCAAACTGTGAACACGATAAAAATAAATGCTTTTGTCTGAAGCATTTTAATAATTATCGTATTACGAACGAACTTACATTCTCTCTCTATTAGCCCAACTTAATTTGTAAAAAATATTGTAATAAAAATGATCTTGTTCCAGATATAACTGATATTGTATGTAAATACTTACTAATTTACATGTAAAATATTCATTTAAATTAAAATTGTTCTTGGTGCAGTTATAGTTGTGTGTTGATAATGGATGTAATTACAATATTTATAAGAATCACTTTACGCCTGAAATTGTAAAAAAAAAAAAAAAAAAAAAAAACATTATAAGGATTGTAAAGGAAGAAGGTAAACGCCTCCACATCTGAAAAGCATATCTGAACGAAAGGAAAAGAGGAGATGAACGACAGAGTAACGATAAATATTGAGGTTGGGAGCTCGATCATATCCATGGCATTCTTCTTATATTTCTTGTAGATATATAGTAACACAACTCATTGTACATTAAAAATGATACCTCAAGCGTCAAATCTTTGTCAAACCATATTTACCAAACTAACATGAACTTTAATCTAAAAATTTTAGTATATTAAATACCTTTTTTGGTTAAAATTTTAATTTAAGTAATAAATTCCCTTACTTCATGACAAAGTGATTTATTTATATAAATTAGTGTCATATTTTAACGTGGTAACTTACCAATGTGAACACGTAAATTAGAAGATCTGTTTCAATTGTTTGGGTATTTTGATTCAAATTTGAATATTTTGCTCATAAAATAGAGCAATATATAAAGGAATCTCCGCTTAACCTATATTCTATTAATTTATAGTACTAACGAAATCTAAGTTTTTTTTTAATATTAAATTTCATCATTATACCTTTAGAGGCTAATATCATCCAATAATGTGTGACAAGTGAACTATTGTTGTGCAATATTTAAATTTCAAGTAAAACATGAATTGGAGACCTGCCCACTGATGGATCGTTCAGATGTCAATAAGGATACGAGACGAATGTAAAACACAACATTTCGTTGTGTGTCACGTTCTCAATTCAGTTTCAGGACGTGACCGCGGTTATCCTTGAATGTGTGGTTTATAGAATCGGATCGATTACCTAATCACAGCTAAATAAAATTTTTAACAATTATTTCTGTTCAATGTTTTGTAGTTTTTGTTGTATCGTTTAACATTTGACCACTCTATTTTATGTAACAAGAAAGAAATTGAATTTTAAACCGATATATATATATATATAATAACTGGTAATTCGATATATATATATATATATATATATATATATATAAATTTTGGAGCCAGGATATTAACATTAACAGTATTTTGTTACAGATAATAAGCTATGTCCATGTTCGATTATTTTATTGTTTTTTATAAATTTGTTGTTTTAATTTTTAAAAGTTTGACATTACATTTGAGGCATTTTCAAGACTTCATTAAATAGTAAACTCATTTTTATATTAATTTAGTGATTTATTCATATTTCGTTTTTTTGTTAAATTGATATTATTTTCTGTCTGTGAGGTTTAAATAGGACAGATATTTACATAGTTTATATAGGTATCAGGTAACATGTTATTACTGTTTTCTTCTCTACTGTTATGGTCAATTTGACCCCTTCCCCTCCCTCTCAGGTTAATGATCCTCCTGTGGCAGTAGATGATCGGTGGGAGGTTAGATTAAGTTTAGCAGTAGATCTTTCTGACGATGATAAGAATATGTAATAATGTACATCAGGGTGTTTATTTGAATAAACTAAGTAACTATTATTGTTTGTTTTGAAATTCCTTTAGTAATTATTAAGAATTATACCTTGTTAAATGTGTGAAACTATAAACTGTATACCATCCCATCGCAGATGCAATTATAGTTGTGGAATGGTCGGAGTAAAGCAGAGATTCGGTCAACTGGCACTAATCGGTTTAGCTAGCCCGGGCCCGGGTACCATTGTTGGAGCATCCTTACTGACCTGTGGGGAGACAATAGGCACTGACTCATAATATATTTGTCCAGTACAAATATTTAGCTTAGACAATTTTTAATAATTGACAAAAACAAATATCACTACGACTTTTGTCATAAAATGTTGTGAATTTTGATATAAAATCTCAAATAAATCGGTTTATTTTTGCTTATACAAGCATATACAACAAGTATTGTTATTGACAAAACTAAAAAATTATTATAAATTCATGTGGGATTAATAAATGTAGTCTCTCCAACGATAAACGCTTGTTTTGCCAACTTTATTTTAGTTGGTGTCCAAGCCTTTTTTTTACAGTGTGGCCGGCAGCACACCAAGTTTCATCCAAGTAAAAAATATTTTTTGTTGCTCTCTATACTCCTTTCTTTTGAGTAGGTATTGTCTTCTCCGTTGCACTATGTCTTCCCATTCAATAAGGATCGACCTGCGTTGCCTTTTCACAAACTTAAAGCCTAGATCGTTCATAAGTTTTCTCGTTGTACGAGCACTTACGTTCGGAAGATCGGCATCAGCATTTATCATTGCAGTGATCTAACACAATTAAATAGATACAATGAAGGAAAATGTCACTTCGCCATTTTACATGTTTTGCGACAGTTAAAGTGAGCGCAGAATGTCGTGTCAACGTGAGCGACGGAGCGTGGCGCCGACTCAAGTAACCGCCTGCAATTTTCGGATAGGCCAGAGATCACGGGACTTCTTTACTCTCGCGGACAGTAGAGAGTCTTTCTGAAGTAAGAACTGTTTCGTTACAGAAAACTTAACCGCGAAGCTCCGGTTATCACTTTCGACTTTGTTTATCAAGTCCTCAGTGATGAGAGTAGATCGTCCGGATCGTGACGCATAATGACGGATCGTGTGTTGGTTATTAGACAACCTACACCATTACGTGTATTTACCCCGTTCTCCTTCTTCATACTTTTCGAAGTTGTCGATGATTTTCAGCAATACAAATATTATTTGCTTTCAAAATTCTAATCGCACCTTAGTATCGGCGTTATTGGTGATCGATATAATGTTTTACAACGTAAGGTAAACTAAAAACGTTAGCGACGTTTCAAGGACTTTGAAGTTCTAGTCTACGGCTAGTACAATGATGGTACTTAAACGATTCTTATTTCAAAAATAACTCTCGTTTTCACGTACTTACTAAATTTCATGAAATTGGTGTAACTAGTATAATCTAATATATATGTGGATAACCCGTATAGGTATTAACTTCCTACGAGTGTAGACTAGATTGTAAACCAACAGCTTCCAACAAACCATCTATTTTTTAGGGGAACTTAAATCACCTCATCTTTTGGCAACTCCGGTCAACTCGGAAGTAATTCACTTTAGCATTGTGATGACGAGTTGAATGTACAGGACATTATGAAGTTAATTTGAATAAATAATGAAAATGACTAAAATAATGAAAACAAGTTAAGACTTCGAATTTTACTCCATTTTATTACTAACACGATTTTTCCGTAATTGAACCTATTATCCTTATAACTCGAGTACGAAGGTATTTAAGGATAAACGGTTTTCACTATAGGTTTTATTGTCAAATTTTACATAAAACTTATATTATGATTAAATTAATTCAATTATTCGGATCCAACATGGGGAAAAAACACAAACCTACAAAAAATATAATTATACTACTTATAAATATAAAAATATAAGTATATCGTCTTTGCTTCTGCTTCCAATTACCTCTCCGTTATGCAATATAAAATCTTTTCCATACTTCATAACTACTCTATATATATAAAAATGGATCTTTGCGTGTGTATAGGATTGCAACAATTTGATGAGTCAATTACGGCCCGATATTAATAGCCCGATATTTCGTTTTTGGAAACATAAATACATTGTTACACCATTATTAAATTGTGTTTTTGTGTTGACCATTTAAAAACTAGTAATGTTAGTTAGTCTACCCAAACTAATATTTTAGTTTTGAAAAGACGTTTCCTTATTATTCCATTGCGCTTACTTTTAGAGGAACCATTTACAAACAAGTTGAATGGTATCATTATGGTACTTACCCAACCCAATATTTCTGTATTTGACTAGTTTATATTATTGTATTTATGAGTGGCAAAATCATTACAAAACAATTTGATAGGCCGATCACGTACTTACCTACCTATTGCTATTATCTGATTTTAAATTTATTTTATTCTCATAATCACCATAGGGAAGGGAGGTAATCCATTTAGTTTAAGATAAATGTTAAAAGTTATGAAATCTTTAAATGAGGTGTCTCTGTTTATATCTCCTACCTGATGATTTGGTTATCCTTTCAGGTGACACCAAAGCATAAAAATCTATATAGCCTGGAAAGTAAAATGAGAATAATATTAAATCTTGAAAATCAGCTTTCGTCGAATGCAAATACGAATTCAACTGTCAATCATCTGATATTGAATAATAAACTTTTCTTTTTTAAGTTTTTTAAAGATACTTTTAATCATCTGTACTTCCATTCAACTGTCAATCAGCTGATATTTTTGAATATTTAGTTTGCTTTGAGACTTTAAAAGTTTTGCTTTTGTAGTTAGTATTAATTAGTTTATTAGTAAAAAAGTTTTCTTTATGCATTAACCAATTACTCTTCATTATTATATGATCGATAATTTAATGCAATATATCAGTTATGTTTAAAAAAAATAGTTTTTGTTATAGTTGAATGTATTATTTGTTTATATGATTGCGATTTTACTTATCTACGAAATATATTGTAAGTTTGTAAATTTGTAAGTTTGTGTTAAATCCCTCTCTTTCTTTTTTCATACCAGGTCTCCCTTGATCAACACTTTTTTTCTGTGTCTAACGCACTATAGTATTGAAGGGTTTGTTGTCTTTCTTTTCTTAATAAGCAGATGAACACCGAAAGGTGTTTTACCTTTATATCACAAGAGAAAAACCTGCCTTATGTATTAAGGAATTATGAATAAATTTAGGTGATATTAAAATAGTTAAAATCCCAAAATACTTAAACAACAAATGTAAAGTATTGGTATGTGACATATGTTAATTATCATTTCGCCTTTATCAATTTCTAAAATTATTAAAACTACGATTTGAATTATGTACAAAATATTAACTGAATTGTTAAACCTGCAACTAATACTAGTAAATGTATTTTCATATTATCACAACAAACGTTGAGAAGTACATTTCTGTTTGAGTTATGAACTCAGCAATAAACTTAGAAGTATCTCCTCATTACAGCTCTTCAGATATCTAGATACACTTAATACATTAGAAATCCTCTCAGACGTATGTGATTCCTTAATTATTACATAAACCTGACGAATTATTAATATCTCAAAGGGTTGCTCCAGACGTGTCAATTTAGTAAACTGATTTACACAAAACAAGGATGTAGTAGTGAACAGGTACATGGGTTAGATGAAATACTTTGTTCTAAAACAGACAATGTCTACTAGATAAATATCTGTCACATTTTTTAGGAGGCAGTATAGGACTCTTTAGATATACCGTGATATGTTTTTACTTGCTCGTGTATACATTAGTATATGGAAAGTTATGGTATAGGTCAAACAAAGTGACGTAAATATTTTTGCGGTTATACCTGTGGAGTGGTCCTCTGAGTTTAAAAACAGTTATTTTTAATGATGTCAGTCTCTCACCTATCTGTTTGTCGGACGTTTGGCGTTTGTAAACCTCTCTACAACCCAAACACGTCAACTGATTTATTTAAATTTGAAATGTGGGCATATTGTGTGTAGAAGCTCTCTCCACAAATGTTGTTTTACGAGTTATTAGCAAATATATAATCACCAATGTGCTTGTTATAAAATAATGTCATTTATCAAAGTCGGCTCTTGAGATTTCATTCAATTTTTAGTAAAATTTCTATGGTAATATTTCAAACCATTTGTGCAAATTCGGAAGTAACATAATATTTTGGTCCAGAAAAATTACCAAATAACAGAAACGAACGTTTCATAATACTAAATGGTCATCATATACGATTTATAGTGCGCTGAATATACGTTTATGGTACAATAGAAGGAAATTTAGGCTGTAATTAGTTATAAATAATTACATAAATTTTTCAAGTGAAAAATACACGACTTAGACTGGAAATTGAATCCAGGACCTATTTGTTTATTGTGCCAATGCTCTACCAACATTTGTGGGGACCAATCGTCTATTACAATGTTTATTATTAGAACACAGATATACGGTAAAATATTCAATGGAAGTAGCAGATCGTTTAAAAAATATAAAGATTAATAAGGATTGTAATCTTATTTCTTTTGATATGGAGAATTTATATCCATCTGTACCATTTAAATAAACGTCAAATTTATTGAAGATAGATTAAGCAAAAAAGTCAAGATAAAAACTTAAACAAAGACATTACTAAAATACTATAAATAATTCTGGACCAGAACCAGTTTGATAACATATTATACGAAGGGTTAGGAATGGGGATCACCTATCAGGAATTCTAAGTGAGTTTTTTATTCAAGATTTATAAGAAAAAGTAATGTAAAAAAGTTACATAAATATGAATGTTTGTAACGTAACATATATCGGACAGAAAGGGCGAAAATGGTAACTAGATTCAATTAACGAATAAAGGCTTTTGAATATGAAAGGAATGTTTCTAATTATCCCACACAATTAACAAGGGAAGACCACACACCAGGAGAAATGAAAGAATCCATGAAAATATTACATTACAACGATAAGGGGAAGCGATTGAATATATTAGAAAATGTGGAAATATACAAATCAAAATTAAAAGGACACACAATTTTTAATGAACAAATATATCCCCAAGTAGATTTTTTTATTTGAAGAGTTTTTTTTCGAAAGGGAGGGGCGAACGACAGGAAACATGGGCAGAGAGAAGGGGAGTGACTATTCAGAAACAAGTTAAACAATTTTTAGATATGCCAATAAGAAGAAAGGAGTGGGGAAGATTCGGAGGAGCGAGTTGCTTAAAATAACGAGTCCAAGCACAGGGTGACCAGTACTATTAAGTGTTTAAAGAATGGAGTAAATCCGAAACGTGTCAACAAACGTATATTAAGGAAGGCTTTTTTCGCTTTTTGACTCACTAGTATTGACATTTTAGGTAACGAATAGTTTTAACAGTGTTGATAATGGTAATGGGTGATATATAACGTTTAATCAACCTAATAATTTGTTTAAACTAGATTTAAAAAAAAGCTTTAATACTTCTGATAATTAGGATAAGAAACCGATTTTTAAAATCCGCCATAACAATTAACAAGGAAACTCAGGTTTGAATTAAAAGTTTGTCCAGGCATTGTACATTGAGTGTGTTAAAAAGTTTCCCTAATCATTTTAAAAGCATGGAAGACTAAGTTTCTCCAGGAAATGTTATACAAAAATTGAGCATAATAACCAGCTGATTAAATAAACCTGGAAAGTTAGAGAGAAAGTTTTACAGTCAAATAAATCCAAACAAAACTTAAATTTATTTGTTTCAACAAATACACGAGAGTGGTTTCTGATGAGCTCTAGTAGTAAACACGAATTAATACTAGAGACTAATTGAACTAATAATAATATTCACATATACCTGTGTATGAAGTTTTATAATGGTCAATATTTATAAGCGTTACTGATAACAAAGGTATACATTCACATTTTTATCAGATTATTAAAAGTAATGAGTTGTTTAGACTAATTTTTCCCCTGAAAAACTCTTCACTCTCGTGTGGACGTTTTATTTCTAATATATAGGCAGTAAACATAAAGTAACGTAATGAGTGAAAAATACAGTTAGACTTTTCCTGGATTTATCCATTTAAAGTAATATTAGCGACTCAGAATTTGGATGTTACAAAACAATATTTATATTTTCTTTAATAAATCTTAATCAACTTTGAATAAAATTTAGTTTCGAATGACCAAAAGAAAACGTCGGCATATCCCACCTACCTCAAACAATATAGGAGGTTGTTATATAATATACGTAATGTATAGAAATCTGAAGATATTGATTTTATTCAAATTCTTGTGATATGTGAAAATAATTGACGCAAACAAGTATGTAATGAGTAGTATAAGAAAACGAATATTCCACAATAATTCATTGATTACTCATCTTAATAATTAACACTCAATCTTTAGTTAGGACGCCCAAGATTGTTTTATGGTTACCTATTTAATCCAACATTCCTAATAAAACAAATTTATTAAATTTAAAAAGGAACGAGGTTTAGAAAGTAGATAATAAAAAACCGATAACTTTTATTTTACTACAAATAGTTTTAATTCAGCAATGAGTATATTATCCGTGATTATTTTTCAGAAAAAATAAAATATCATGAGAATGAAAAGAATAAATTCAATCGGTATTGAACTGTAATCCAGTCTATATTATATGCACAACACATAGGTGTATATTTCTTTGATCCACTTTTCAATTTCAATACCTAATGTTTATAAATCGATATTTCTTAAAGTAAAGCCACACTATTTTATTTTATTTTATGAGACTACCAACTTTATGCACCAACTTTCAGCAAGTGATATTAACTGTAATATTGGAAGTAGGTCTAGTTTCGTAGTTAGTTAAAGTAAATTTTGTAGCCATACTTTATAAATATTTACTTTGACACAAAATTAACAGTAGGAAAAATATACGTAATGTCATGTTATAAGTATTATTCATTCACCTTACTTCCTATAATTTTGCATAACTTGTAAACCAACAATAATATGTCTAATTATTCGAATCGTAGTAAATCAACGTCTGTAAGACCAGAAGTTTGAAATTGTACAAACTTACAGTTAGTATAATCATCCACAAATCACCACAACTTTTGGTAACTCCAGTCAATTGGGAATTAATTTACTCTAATATTGTGATGAAGAGTTGCGGGGTCAGCGCGTTTTGAAGTAAATCTGAATAATTAAAGATAGAGAACAGATCTGCATGACTTGACGTCACTAGCCTAGCAAGTGGTAGTTCTGATACTTCTTCCAGGAAACGTTGCTGTAAATTAAGTTCTATCAAAATATTTAGTACATTTCAAATTAGTACATTTAGAACTAAATATATACTGAAAATAATGTTATATAATGTGAAACTAAATAGTGATAATGTTGTTTAAATTACATCTTTGAAAAAACACGGAACCCTGTTTATTTAAAACCAATTTATTTACATCTTTATTATTTTACATCGTCAATACTGGTATATAATATGACCAACAGACTATATATAATTAAATCATATATGTTAATGAATCTACCCTAAAGTGATTCAACCCGCTATTTAGAAATTACATTACTCTTACTTCCAATTAACCAATACAATTTTATAAAACCGAATTGATCATTTTAATCCAACTGATATTCCTGCTATTAAACAGATAATAAAATTGATTATGGTTGTCATTATTATATTTTTATTATTATATACCTATATATGTCATTATAATAATTATTATTATTATTATTCATATATCTTAGTTAAATTTTTTTAATTAATTAAATTCGATTGTACTTGGGATAAAATAAGCTATTTTGGGATATTGCACACCTATTGGTACGAAATTATTTTAACGTGCCATTTTTATGCAATTTCTCAACCGATTACTCAGACCAACTTATTAAAGCAATGTAGGGACCATTTTCTAGATTACGAGTATCAAACTACAGTAAATGTATTCAATATACTTACATACCTGGAATAGGCGTCGGAATGAAGTCAGATTGCCTGTCTTTCGTCTGAAAATTTGGATTAGTATGATTATTCCCCCCCCCCCCCCAAATAACTCATATCACGTCGCAATGTTTAATTGTTATACTAATTTAAATATTAAACCATTTAAACCATAATGCTCATTTTTTCTCTTTTTAAGTGATAAGTCAAACCGATATTTCAAGAGGACAGTGCTTCTTTTCTAAAACCTTCCTTCGAGACAGTTTGTAGTCAAGTTTGATTAAAAATTTTTAGAAAAAATAAAGGAGTTTTGGTTTTGGCCTAAGACAACTCGAGATACATCCCGACTTGTAAAATCTGTCCACTCGTTTGAACTGTAGACTCCATGAACCTTAGAACGAGTAGGCCTATTTCCCAAAAAACTTAACAATAATATTTTTGACACATTATGTAACATTCCCAATACTACTTAAAATTGGGAATGGTAATAAGAGATGATAAAATCGATATCTGGATTTTTAAAAAATATGTAATTTTAATTTTTTTTTTTAAATTTTCACGACTTCGGAGACAAATGAAGTAATAATCCAAATTCAATAGTCCATTAAACGTTAATAAAGAAAAAAGTAGTCAAAGTAATGAAGGTACAATAATGTATAATATAATAATTATTATATTATATATAATAAAGTATTGATTGGGTTCATTAAATTATAATTTTTACAAGTCCACAATTTAAACATTGTAAGTATATATTTTCTCAGGAACTTGATCGGGCCCTTACTTCCGAAAAGTTGGCGGATATCGATTTATGGTAGAATGTAAGATATTTACCTCCATTCCGTTACATGTAAACCATTTGTCTTCTAAAAGAAACTTGTAAACAAATGTATATAGTGATCGTATGTTGAGGTAACGATCCCCCATTTTGTATACTGACTCTATAGACAAGTTTTCACTTCCGTTTATCACAGGCGATAGGTGATGCAAATATTGTCATAACAGTTGCAACAAAGTGCATAATTTATAGTATTCAATTTTATTTAAAGACATCAGAGCAACAATAGCGAAATCCAGTAACCTAATATTAAATGGAGTTTTAAACACGATAATAAATACTTCTTTCTTTCCTCCCTCAGCACCGATATTTAACTTTTGACGTTCAGAGGGTCGTACAAAATTATTTTGAAATGATATCTATCTGCCTGGCGTTAGTTATGTATGCCCTGATATACAACACAAACCAACGGAAATATATTAATACATTTTGTTTGTGGGTATAATTTAACCTTATTTTGAGACATAAATTTATTTTTTATAAGTCAAAATTTAAGTGTAGCTCAAAGAAAAAAACATTATCGAGTTTTTCAAATCGGTTCCTGAGTTAAAGATAAAACAAATCAATAAAATTCGATTATAGGGCTGTTATAAAATACTTAATTTCTCAACATTGATTCTACCGATTTTAGTCAAACGTCAAATTTATGCCCCAAACCCGTGTGATAACTCGTAAGTAAAACAAAAATAGTATGGTTTTGAAATAATTGGGGGGAAAAAGAACATTGAACCAAATCATTAAAATTTGATTTTAATGAAACGAAGACTTACGCTAAGGACGTGATTTTGGCACAAAAGAAAGAAGTTATGTCCTTATTTATGGTTCATTTTTACTTTTTAATTGACAACGATTAACATAACATTTTCTGTAACAATTAGTTTGGTTTTCTACGGTTTCGGGACAGTGAGTGAGAAAGTTTGTGCAATGTTATTTTAATTACTCACACAACAGGAGATGGTCTACAGACGACAGTCACATATCTCTTCAAAAACCATCTTTGTTGGCTCAGGCGAGCAAAAAACGGATGTATCACATTCAACATAATTTTGTTTACCCATAACTTAACTTTATCCATAAATATTGTTAGCGACAGATTAAAAAAAATGAATTAATACAATTCCGATAAAGTCTCAAGTTATGTGTTACAATATTGATAATTTTGCTTTATCAACTAAAACACCATATAATGTTAAGTAAGAGTTGTTTTCATATTCGAGGTTATGTACCTCCAATTTCTTTAAATAAATGTACAGATATAACTAGTCATGAAACAATCCTTAAACAAATATTAAATAACAAGGATAAGCGTTGAATGGAATAAACATTTAGGAATTAAATTGAAAAAAAGGATATGAAAACAAAAACCTTTCAACCCACAGGAGATATATATGATAGGCCTATATTGATACCTTACAAACATTAATTTAAATACTAAAGCAAGGATTAAAGAAAAAGTGGATCAAAGAAATAAACACCTATGTGTTGTGCATATAATATAGACTGGATTACAGTTCAATACCGATTAAATTTATTCTTTTCATTCTCATGATATTTTATTTTTTCTGAACTTTTTTATGTTTAAATTGTGGACTTGTAAAGATTATAATTTAATGAACCCAATCAATACTTTATTATATATAATATAATAATTATTATATTATACATTATTGTACCTTCATTACTTTGACTACTTTTTTCTTTATTAATGTTTAATGGACTATTGAATTTGGATTATTACTTCATTTGTCTCCGAAGTCGTGAAAATTTAAAAAAAAAAATTAAAATTACATATTTTTTAAAAATCCAGATATCGATTTTATCATCTCTTATTACCATTCCCAATTTTAAGTAGTATTGGGAATGTTACATAATGTGTCAAAAATATTATTGTTAAGTTTTTTGGGAAATACCCGTTCTAAGGTTCATGGAGTCTACAGTTCAAACGAGTGGACAGATTTTACAAGTCGGGATGTATCTCGAGTTGTCTTAGGCCAAAACCAAAACTCCTTTATTTTTTCTAAAATTTTTTAATCAAACTTGACTACAAACTGTCTCGAAGGAAGGTTTTAGAAAAGAAGCACTGTCCTCTTGAAATATCGGTTTGACTTATCACTTAAAAAGAGAAAAAATGAGCATTATGGTTTAAATGGTTTAATATTTAAATTAGTATAACAATTAAACATTGCGATGAAATATAATGATTTATAGCTCAATGTAACATCAACTAAGAAAACAGTTACGTGATATGAGTTATTTGGGAAGGGGGGGAATAATCATACTAATCCAAATTTTCAGACGAAAGACAGGCAATCTGACTTCATTCCGACGCCTATTCCAGGTATGTAAGTATATTGAATACATTTACTGTAGTTTGATACTCGTAATCTAGAAAATGGTCCCTACATTGCTTTAATAAGTTGGTCTGAGTAATCGGTTGAGAAATTGCATAAAAATGGCACGTTAAAATAATTTCGTACCAATAGGTGTGCAATATCCCAAAATAGCTTATTTTATCCCAAGTACAATCGAATTTAATTAATTAAAAAAATTTAACTAAGATATATGAATAATAATAATAATAATTATTATAATGACATATATAGGTATATAATAATAAAAATATAATAATGACAACCATAATCAATTTTATTATCTGTTTAATAGCAGGAATATCAGTTGGATTAAAATGATCAATTCGGTTTTATAAAATTGTATTGGTTAATTGGAAGTAAGGGTAATGTAATTTCTAAATAGCGGGTTGAATCACTTTAGGGTAGATTCATTAACATATATGATTTAATTATATATAGTCTGTTGGTCATATTATATACCAGTATTGACGATGTAAAATAATAAAGATGTAAATAAATTGGCTTTAAATAAACAGGGTCTCGTGTTTTTTCAAAGCTGTAATTTAAACAACATTATCACTATTTAGTTTCACATTATATAACATTATTTTCAGTATATATTTAGTTCTAAATGTACTAATTTGAAATGTACTAAATATTTTGATAGAACTTAATTTACAGCAACGTTTCCTATGGAAGAAGTATCAGAACTACCACTTGCTAGGCTAGTGACGTCAAGTCATGCAGATCTGTTATCTATCCTTAATTATTCAGATTTACTTCAAAACGCGCTGACCCCGCAACTCTTCATCATAATATTAGAGTAAATTAATTCCCAATTGACTGGAGTTACCAAAAGTTGTGGTGATTTGTGGATGATTATACTAACTGTAAGTTTGTACAATTTCAAACTTCTGGTCTAACAGACGTTGATTTACTACGATTCCAATAATTAGACGGTTTATTGTTGGTTTACAAGTTATGCAAAATTATAGGAAGTAAGATGAATGAATAATACTTATAACATGACATTACATATATTTTTCCTACTGTTAATTTTGTGTCAAAGTAAATATTTCTAAAGTATGGCTACAAAATTTACTTTAATCTAACTACGAAACTAGACCTTCTGTACTTCCAATATTACAGTTAGTGAAAGTTGGTGCATTTTACGTAGTCTCATAAAATAAAATAGTGTTGCTTTACTTTAAGAAATATCTATTTATAAACATTAGGTTTTGAAATTGACATGTGATAGGTAACTTTGACTTTTTAATGACTATTTAATTCAAAATTCTTAGTTTTCGAAAATGTTATTTCATATCTAAAAGTGCTGTAAGAATTTATACAAAGATATAATTTATAAAATGCTAATTCATTAACAAGAAATTGTTTAATAATAAACGTGAAAACTAGCGTAACAAATTGTGAGTTTTTTAGTAATTTGTAACATATATTATAAAAAAACACATAAGAGAAAACATACATGTCACTCTTTTGTTTATTATAGATAGACTTCATATAAATGTGTGTGTGTGTGTGTGTGTGTGTGTGTGTGTGTGTGTGTGTGTGTGTGTGTGTGTGTGTGTGTGTGTGTGTGTGTGTGTGTGTGTGTGTGTGTGTGTGTGTGTGTGTGTGTGTGTGTGTGTGTGTGTGTGTGTGTGTGTGTGTGTGTGTGTGTGTGTGTGTGTGTGTGTGTGTGTGTGTGTGTGTGTGTGTGTGTGTGTGTGTGTGTGTGTGTGTGTGTATGTACGTAAATCATTAGTTACAAAACAGCATTCGACAAAAGCTTTTTTTCCTTGATCACAGTTGGCTGCTCTATGTACATATTCTCTTGACTAATATAATTAAATTTCTCTTTCAAATTCGTTGAGGAAAATGTGTCTGTACATAGACTAGCCGGCCACAAAGTGAACAATGCAAGCGTGTGCTTTGTGAGTATTAAACTGTATTCTTAATGGAATGAATAAAGTATATTAACATGCATGTGTCTTTGTCATAGGAATTATTATTAAATTTATATGGAACTTTCATAGAGGAAATTCCAAGAACGAATAAACTAAAGTTTTTGTATTACAAGCTTTGTAGTGAGTATTAAAATAGAAAACAATATTGGAAATGATGTCTATCTGTCGTCTGTCTCTCTGTCTGTAAACTTTATCTCTGTCTACCTGTAGACTCTATCTCTGTCTATCAGTTGTCTAGTGTTCTACAGATTAAACAAGTGATCCAAGTTTTATAAATTTTTTTATGTGGGCATTTTTACCCATGACTCGGTTCTTTTTATCCTGATATCTCAAAATTTAGGGGTACAAGCCATAAAAATAAAAAGACAAACTTACGATTTTATCAATTTTTTTGCCTCTAAGAAATGTTGATAATATATTTACTAAATACGTATTAGTCGCTGTATATACATAAAAATCTCTTTCAGAGTTATCGGTAAAAATAAAACAAAATCTCACATAGTTACAAAAGTTATAATTTCCCGACTACCGATTTCATTATAGTTTTTGTGAAAATTTAAGAAGTTCCAACTTTGCGTGTGAAATCCCAAGTAAAATGAAATTACCTTTGAGTAATAATCGGTAATATATATATATATATATATATATATATATATATATATATATATATATATATATATATATATATATATATATATATATATTTAAAAAATAAAAAACAATCGCAGCATGTATACGACGTCAATTCAAAACTATTTAGGCTAAGAGCAAAGCTTGTTATAGCAGAATCTAAACTAATATAGATATTCGACATAAATTTTTAATATATTTTTGTTTTTTCATTAGACTTTGGTATGGGAAAAATTTAGTAAAATTTTTTCACCATTTATTTTATATATAGTAGTGTTTAATTGGTCTTTTCTAAAAAATAAATAAATTTTAATTTAGTTTTAATTTACTTGTTTCTCCAAATCTTGCGAAATTATCCATATGCCCATTTAAAGAGAGTTTCAGTTATTATTTAAGAACTTTTACTGTACAGATATTCATTACTTTTTTATATGAATTTAATAGTTTGTAGATCTATTGATAACTCCTAAAACAAGAGTTTATTACTAAAACAGGGATAAAACAAGACAGGACAAGGAAATAAACGCTTACCTGTTGTGCTTTTATTGACCGGTTTACAGTTTAAAACCGGAAAATAATGAAAAGAATGAAAGGTATTTTTTCTGCGGAAATATACAGAATAACATATTTTAATTATGGTATCAAAAGGATTATTGGAATAAACCTTTGCAATAAAACTATAGTTATATTTTGTCGCTCTCTAATTTCCAAACCACCGTTTATTTTTTTTAAATCTCTTTAGAAAAAAAGATCAACAAAGAACAAAAATAAAATAGTAAAGGAAGTTGGTATAATAATACCTCCACATACACAGAGAGAAGGACCTCAAAATGGAGGGACATTTTTACATAAAATGTTTTACATACAGTTTATTACAACACATGTTTTTAATTGTTCATTTTGATAGAAAACCAAAAGTTTAAATAGACTTAATACACTTTTATTTTTAACTAGCCTGTGAAAATAATTCTAAAATATTTTTCGTTTTAAATCACATTAAATTATTTGATTCATTTTATTTACAAGTTAATTAATTGTAACTTAGAATTTATTGAAAACAACAATTTTTTTATAAAGGAGAAACAAAACGCAAACAATTTAATATATTATCACATCTTAAATTATTATGTACTGATTGGTTTATTTATTTTATTTTATCCCTTCCCAAGTAAAAAGGTCTAAAGTATAGAATCAGAGTTAAGTTTTATATATTTTTTGTATAAAAGTGAAAATACTTGATAGTTAATGTCAAATGTCTGTTTGGGTCTTTCTATAATCATTAAAATATTAATTTTTTTTAATATAAAAGAACAAAATGATTGATGATTTATTGTATATTAAATGTCCCCATTTATTTCCTTTGGGTGAATAATAACAACTTCTTCGGTTATTAATTTCTTTTGAAATTGTTTGAAAGAATCTCGATTTCTTATTTTTAAATATAAAAGTTGAGTTTCCTACAACAATACCTCACATGGAACAGGTGAGTGAATATGGTACGTCGGTCTAGTTGTTTGGTAGATACTGTACCAATCTTAGCAAAACGCATAAATAAAGAAACGGAAGCTATACTGGGCCACATAGATTGGTCATGTTCAAAACTTACCTCTAGAGTAAAAAAAAAAAAAAAATAATCACCAAGGTGGAAATGTTTAAGCCGTTCACTCACAATTCATATGATACCTAGAGGATAAGTCAATAAACCAGAGAAATAGATATAAATTCAAATTTACTGACCAAATTTTAGTGAAAGTTATACGCCCTTAATTGATAAATAAAAAAAATTAGTTATACGCCCTTAAGTACAAAGAAAAGATGTGATTACAAAAAAATACATGTATAAATTTAATTTGAATTGAAAATCCCTCCCCAAAAATAAAATTAAAAAAAAACCCTCCCTTTTAGCAATGATTACAAAAATTATACAAATTTAATTAAACAAGATTACAAAGAAAATATAAATATATAATACCATGGATTTTTGTAATTAACCTTTTATATAGTTGGCCAACTGTAAACTTAAGTATAATTAAATAATAAAAAAAAATTTAGAATTATGAGACGTCTCTCTATTTTATTAATTTAGAAAATAACCTCTTTGAGGTTGTCAGGACCGAAAATTTGCTATAGCTGCTCCTCCCAAGTTATTTAATGCTAAAGACATATTTTTTTATTTAATACAAAAGACACATTTATATATTATTAAATTTCATCACAAAAATACAAAAACACAGCCTATTTAAAGTTCCTTATAAAGTCCACTGCAGGTTTTTGAAGTTTATAAATTTTTGTACATAGCCACATAAATAAAAGCACTATTGCAGAAAGTATCTAATAAAGTTGCATGATGATGATTGCCTTTAACACCAGAACATGAGTGTAGTACTTGGAATTAACTCTAATTCTTGGACCAGTCAAAACTGCATTAAACAAAATAACAATTCTTTTTTAGAATGCAAGTAGGCTTTAAGACAAGCATTGTAAAGCAGTTAGTTTTAAGAGTTTGCCTTTGTAATATTTTAATACAAGGTGACAAGTAGGCACTTTAACAAAGATGGTAATTGTTACTACAGGACTTAACCAAGTTTGTCTTGTCATGTTACTTTTAAATGTTTCTACATGTCAGCAGAGCACATGTTAAAATTAAAAATGTTCTTAACTTGTAACACAAAATATATCAGAACTATAAATTTTGGATATAGTTTCTTTTGTTTTAAAAGCCATAAATATTCTAGGTTACACTCCTTTAAATTTGTACAGAAAATAACTGTTTAGGCTAGGCCTTGATAAAATTGGCTAGGTGTGGTAAAATGCATAAGATTTAATATTTTAGGCTGTAAAGTTAAAAATTTAGGCTGTAGAAAAATGAAATATATAGATTTTGAATTAAACCCTATGAGTTTGAAATATCATTTACAAAATAAAATGCAACTCTAACTTCATAAAACTTACAAAAGCACATGTCCTAACCATATGAAAAACTAAACATTTTAACCTTGGTAAAGCTTATTCACATACCTGGTATTTTAGAAGAAAGCACTTATAATAAACCATGTTAATTAGCCACGCACTGTTGTAACTCGCGACAAAAAAAATTAGAAAGGTCACGACATAATTATTAATTCTTTGGTGATCACGCAAGGCAGTCTAATTAAGTCATTACAAGCAGTGTAATGGCGGACCTTGTTACAGAGCAAAAAGGACTAACGGTATCTGTCAGCTGTTCAATTACCAGACAAAAGCTCTGGACTCTAAAATTTAGATACTGTATTGAGTCGCCGCTCAGCGGAGAATAATGCAACTACGTGAGAGTGAGCAGACGGTACAGAGAAAGTTGTTGTCTGTATATAAGCGTATCTGTATAAGCGTAACAGCTCTCCCCCCCCCGAAACGACAGCGTCGTAAAGAAAAAAAAATTTGTCAGAAGGACAAACAAAAAGGAAAAAGACGCAACCAAGACAAGTTAAATCAAATCAAATCAAATCAACCGAAAGAAATGTGCTTGACTACATAAAGGAAGACAAAACACAGCAACACACATGAAAAACTTACAACTAACTCTAAGTAACCAACTGGTCAATATACCTCCACCGAAATATACAACACTCAAAAACAAGAACAAGAATTACTTAACTATAAGTGGACTCGCTGTGTCCTTAAAGTAGAATAAGGTGCTCGAAAGCAAACTTATTAGTTGTCTTATCTCTAGGATCGGAAGGTGATCAGTCTTCCTACCTTGCGAGTTAGACTAAATGATGCATGACATGTCATGACTAACGACATAATATATCAAGGATTCCGGCGCCGGGAATTTTTGTCATGTCGATGATACTTAATAACCTTTGAGATGGCCAATCTCCTGGTTTAACGTCGAGTCCGGGTACACTTGTTTATCAAGTGATGATGTGTAAAACATTACACAGCAACAAAACACAATTTAATACCTATAAGAGGTTCAGGTGGGGTAAACGCACTTAGTGCAGTTAGCTGAAACAGGGTAGCGATTTGAAAAGTGACTAATGGGATCTGTAGGTATTAGGTGAGGCTTCAGTTGTTCAACATGGGCCTTTTTGACGAAGTTTCGGGAATGCTGAAAAGATAGGGCAACTGTGACTGGGGTTAGAAAATCGATGATGCGAAAGGGCCCTGACCACCTGGGCATCAGCTTGGCGGCCCTCTTATCTATTGCGGAGCTCAGATTGTGCGTCTTACACCATACTAGATCGCCAATCTTGAATTGATGTGGTCTACGGTTCTTATTGTAGACGCGCTCAGACTTTTGATGGGCTCGCAGAATGTTGTTTTTGGCATCTCGCCAGATTTGATGAGGGTTGGAATTGTCCCTGGGGAGAAGGTCGTCAATATTCCAGGTTAAGCTGAGCGGGGTGTTGGGCATGAAATTAAAGAGGATTTTAAAGGGAGAAGTCTTTAAGGTCTCGTGGGTTGCGAAATTAAAGGCTAACTGCAGCCATGATAAGGATTTGTCCCAAGAAGTTTGGCTGTTGGAATGATAGGCAATTAAGGCGGCTTTAAGATTTCTGTTCAGACGTTCCGCATTGTTCGGTTGGGGATGGTAAGGTGACAGAGTTGCGTGTTTGATGCCACGAGTGAAACAGTAGTTGCGGAACGAATGTGAAGTGAAACAGGCGGCGTTGTCAGAGATCAGAATCTTAGGAAAACCAAAATGTTGGAAAATGTTTTGGCTTAAGGCCTTGATGGTGTTGAAAGAGGTGGCGTCTCTGACAGGGCAAAGCCAGGTGAATTTAGAGAACTGGTCCACCGCGACCAGTATCATGGTGTTGCCTTGTGTAGTTCTTGGTAGTTTACCAACGTAGTCTATGTGGATTTTCTCCATAGGACGGGTTGGGACAATCGATGATAAATAGCCTAGTTTGCTATTTTGAGCGGGCTTGCTCACTGCACATGTTGCACAACTTCTAACCTTCTGGGTGACATCCTTTACGAGTGAAGGCCAGAAGAAAAACTCACTCACTTTAAATTTGGTCTTGAAGATACCTAAATGACCTCCTACTGGGGAGTCGTGATAATAGTTTATGATTAGGTCCACTAATGATCGGGGTACGCAAACTTTGATAGGGATACCTTTATGATTCTTAAGGCAAAGGGTCCCTTTATTTAGACAATATCGGCTAGAAGATGCACCTGCTTCTAGATCTGAAATAATAGGACTTAAGATCTCATCAGCGCGTTGTTGAGCGCTAATGTCCTGGAAGGCTAAAGGGAAATTAGTTAAAAGGCTATTGCAGACTATGGTGTTCTCAGAAGGAGATAGTTGTTCTGGTTGCTTTTCCAGCTCAAACATCCTAGAAAGTGAATCTGCGATTACATTTTGGGTGCCCCTAATATGTGCCACTTGAAATTTCAAAGAAGTTAATTTGGCTATCCATCGTCCCATTTTGCCTAATTGTCTGGGACGGGCAAGTAGCCATGAAAGGGCCTGATTATCTGTTTCCAAGAGAAACTCGCGATGCTCGAGGTACTGTCTAAACTTCTCTACTCCAAAGATCACGGCCAGACATTCTGACTCATACGCAGAAGAGGCTTTTCTTTCCGCAGGTGTTAAGGTGCGGGAAGCATAGGCAATAGGTTGACGTGTACCGTCAATTTCCTGGAGTAGAACTGCTCCTAAAGCGCACGAACTTGCGTCCGTTTGAAGGACAAAAGGTTTGTCGAAATTTGCCATACGAAGTACGGGAGGTTGCGCAATGGCATTACGCAGATATTCGAAAGCAAGTTGTTGCTCAGTGTTCCAAACGAACTTTTGTCCTTTCCGCCGGAGCAGATTTAGAGGAGCGGCGTGTTCAGCGAAGTTTGGGATAAACTTAGAAAAAAAATTGACCATACCAATAAAGCGTGGCACAGCTTTTGGATTGGTGGGTTTAGGAAAAGTTCTGATGGCCTTGGTTCTTTCGGGGTCAATTTGCACGCCTCTAGCAGAAACTAAATGTCCAAGGAAACTTATCTCTCTTACTGCAAAACGAACCTTATCGGGATTAACCGTAAGTTTCGCTCTTCGCAAGCGAGATAGGACTTCACGCAGATGTTTGATGTGCTCATCCCAAGTCTCAGAATAGATGACTAAATCATCAAGGTAATTGAAAACGAATTTAAATTTGATGTCTGAGAAAACTTGGTCTAGAAGTCGGGTTAGAACTTGAGCACCAGTACAGAGTCCAAATGGGACTCGTGTAAACTGGTAGAGCATCCAAGGGGTACAAAAACTGGTGAGATGTTTAGAACTCTCGGTGAGTGGAATCTGATGGTAGGAAGAATTGAGGTCAAACACAGTGAAAAACTTGGCTCCCACAAACCAATTGAAGCACTGGTGCAGATTAGGAAGGGGTACGGCTTCGATTACGATATGTTGGTTTAGTTTTCGATAATCGATGACCATGCGGGGTTTCTTTTCAGGATGCTGAACTAGAAACGCTGGAGAAGAATAATTGGAGATGCTTTTTTCTACTACTCCTTTTTCAACGAGGTCCTTGATGTGCTCCCTCAAAAATTGCATTTTCGGAGGGGCCAATTGATAGGGCTGGCTTTTCACCGGTATATTGTCTTTTAGCACTATTTCATATTTAATTAGATCGGTGAGTCCTAATTCTGTAGTAAGGACATCAGGAAAATTTTCTATGAGTCCTGAGATCTCCTTTTGACATTTGTCATCAAGATGACTCAGTGGGTTTTCAGTGACCTGAGTAGTAGAGGATAAAGTAACTGTAGGAGGTGACTTTTTTTGAAAATTTACTAACTGGAAGGGTTTAGCCTTATAAAATTTAAAAGTAAAGGTGCCTTGGAAAAGATCTAAAATGAGTCGACTTTTAAGAAAGAAATCGGACCCTAGGATGAGAGGACACGACAGCTGAGGTGCCACTAAAATTTCAAAATTCCAGCTACAGTGCTGTATTTTAATATGAACTTTACACGCTAGATTGATCCCTAGCCTTTCTCCGTTTGCGGTGAGGCACTCCGATTTTACCTCTTGAATTTCTTTGACTACATTTAAGGATTTTAAATGTTCAAAAAGATCAGAAGACATGATGCTTCTGACTGAGCCAGAGTCTAACAAAGCGTTAGCCTTAAAATTTTTAAAATTCACTTCAACAAGAGGTAGAATCTTGTTGCTCAAACCTTTGGATTTTAAACACTTATATGTTTTTCTCGTAAGAGAATTATTGGCTAAAGGAGAAAAACTAGTGATCTTATTTCTACACTGATTGAAAGAAGGGCACTCCCAGTTATAGTGACCAGTTGTTTTACAGTAGAGGCACGTGGGCCTTAAATAAAAGGGTGCAACTAATCCCTGTTTAAAATTTGAAAAGTGACGAGCTTTAGTGGATGTTGAGAGGTTACTCTCATGTTTAGAATATAACTTGGACCTATTTTGATTGTGTATAATCCCTGGTTTAGATTGAAACTGAACTGAATTATTTAAAAGAGGTGACTTATGTGGTATGGATTTATTTAAGTGTGCAGGTTTAAAAAAAGCTTGGTAAAATTTAATATGACTATAGTCGTTTCTTATGGTAGGAGCTTTGATTGGAAAAACGACTAATTTCCGCCCCTTGAGTCGTTTTTTGGATGAGAAGAAAAATTGTGTTGATTCTGTGCTCTACGATTTGGATGTTGCCTACACTGTGGGCTTGTATGACCTCTTCGGCCACAATTATAACAAGTGACAGGTGACCTTATGGGTCTAAACTCGGGTTCCAACCTAGAGAAACTTTTTTGGGTTGACAATCTTTCCTGATCTGTATATAAAGTATTATTGACTTGGGCACAGATGGTGTCCAAGTCATTAAAGTTAACAGGCCTTTTAGCGAAAACCAGACAGTTTCGCACCTCCGGCGAGAGAGCATCCACAATAACCTGAGTGATTTCAGCTTCATTTTTGTCTACGAGAAGCACCTGCGCTGCTTCCTTAATGTCAGAGACAAAATGGTGCAGAGTCTCTCCCAAACCTTGAGGTCTGAAGAAGAGATCCTGCTCCAAAGTGTTCCGACGTTTAGCAGGAATAAAACTACTTAGAGCTTCTCTATGGAAAGCGCGAAACGTCGTATGTTTGCATAAGCACGAGCTTAACGGTTCCTTTGCATAAGGCATAAGGACACTTAAAATATTTCTTCTAATGTCTGGATAAATTTTGCATAAAGATAAGGCGATTTTGATGAATTTAATTAGCTTCTCCAAATCGAAACCGTCTGTTATAGGCAAAGTTGATATCAACTTTTCAGCCGGATGGCTGAGTTTACCATAAACCATTTCAGGAGTAGAGTACTCCTGACCTAAAATAACGGGAGCAGGTACAGAGCCTGAATGTAGCAAATTTCCTTCGGTCGACGGTAAATTCAAAATAGGAATGGTGGAAACTGTGGCCACGTTGATTTGGCTCGACACTGAGGACTGCGTACAAACTACAGAGATGTTTGAAATGTCTGCAGAGAACGACTGAAAATTTAATTTAAGCATTTGGAGAGATGCTAACATGCGGTTACACTCCGCATTATGCTCAGTGGCATTTAAATTTAAATTATTTAGACCGGTTGTTAATAGGCTCAGCCTGGCTTCAAACAGTTCTAGCCTTGTATTGAATCTAACTAACTCTAGATTTTGACTAGGATTTAAATCTGCAAATTTATCTTGTAAATCTTCAAGAGATTCCTGAGCCAGGTCTAACTGCTCCTCAATATTATCAACAGTAATTCTATTTGCACAAGGCTCAGAACCTGCCTGAAGTAGGCCTCGCAAACTAGGCCGCATTGTCCTTACAGTGCCAAGACCGCCTCCTCGCACCATTACCTCGAAAGAAAGTTCTGGCTTCCTAAGATGCTCTATTATCTGGTGTAGGTCTGACATGTTTTTAAATTAAAAGAAAAGAAAGCCAGGTGATAATTTGGAAAAGAATAAGCTATGTGTATGTAAATAAATTTTAAAAAAAATGAGTATTAAAGACAGATACAAACAGAGAGAAATTTTGTAATTTTTTTTGAATTTTTGTTAAGTTTTTATCTATTTTTGGATTTTATAGTTTTTTGTGTTTGTTTTGTTTTTTTATTTGTCTCTGTCTGGATATATCTCAAATTGTAAAAAAAGAAAAGGAAAAAAAATTTTTTATAGTTTCATCAAAAAATAGGTTTATGAAAAATGTTGTATAGAAAGGTGTGACAAATGAAGTATATGTTGGCAGCACACAAGAAACAAAGACCATTGAGTTACCACCAAACCAAATTTTATGTTTTAAACAAGATAAACAAACGGTAATCACAGAGTGTGACCAATAAGCTATTTTTAAGTTAGGCCTATCTGAGAACTGACCAGCTAGACAAATTTTAAATGGACGAAAACAACCAAACCAGAATTTAGAGAAATAACCACAATTACATTTAGAGAAATAACCACGGTTCTAGAATTTAAAATAAACCACGCTCTGCTACCAGAAAACATGTACCAATCTTAGCAAAACGCATAAATAAAGAAACGGAAGCTATACTGGGCCACATAGATTGGTCATGTTCAAAACTTACCTCTAGAGTAAAAAAAAAAAAAAAAAAAATCACCAAGGTGGAAATGTTTAAGCCGTTCACTCACAATTCATATGATACCTAGAGGATAAGTCAATAAACCAGAGAAATAGATATAAATTCAAATTTACTGACCAAATTTTAGTGAAAGTTATACGCCCTTAATTGATAAATAAAAAAAATTAGTTATACGCCCTTAAGTACAAAGAAAAGATGTGATTACAAAAAAATACATGTATAAATTTAATTTGAATTGAAAATCCCTCCCCAAAAATAAAATTAAAAAAAACCCTCCCTTTTAGCAATGATTACAAAAATTATACAAATTTAATTAAACAAGATTACAAAGAAAATATAAATATATAATACCATGGATTTTTGTAATTAACCTTTTATATAGTTGGCCAACTGTAAACTTAAGTATAATTAAATAATAAAAAAAAATTTAGAATTATGAGACGTCTCTCTATTTTATTAATTTAGAAAATAACCTCTTTGAGGTTGTCAGGACCGAAAATTTGCTATAGCTGCTCCTCCCAAGTTATTTAATGCTAAAGACATATTTTTTTATTTAATACAAAAGACACATTTATATATTATTAAATTTCATCACAAAAATACAAAAACACAGCCTATTTAAAGTTCCTTATAAAGTCCACTGCAGGTTTTTGAAGTTTATAAATTTTTGTACATAGCCACATAAATAAAAGCACTATTGCAGAAAGTATCTAATAAAGTTGCATGATGATGATTGCCTTTAACACCAGAACATGAGTGTAGTACTTGGAATTAACTCTAATTCTTGGACCAGTCAAAACTGCATTAAACAAAATAACAATTCTTTTTTAGAATGCAAGTAGGCTTTAAGACAAGCATTGTAAAGCAGTTAGTTTTAAGAGTTTGCCTTTGTAATATTTTAATACAAGGTGACAAGTAGGCACTTTAACAAAGATGGTAATTGTTACTACAGGACTTAACCAAGTTTGTCTTGTCATGTTACTTTTAAATGTTTCTACATGTCAGCAGAGCACATGTTAAAATTAAAAATGTTCTTAACTTGTAACACAAAATATATCAGAACTATAAATTTTGGATATAGTTTCTTTTGTTTTAAAAGCCATAAATATTCTAGGTTACACTCCTTTAAATTTGTACAGAAAATAACTGTTTAGGCTAGGCCTTGATAAAATTGGCTAGGTGTGGTAAAATGCATAAGATTTAATATTTTAGGCTGTAAAGTTAAAAATTTAGGCTGTAGAAAAATGAAATATATAGATTTTGAATTAAACCCTATGAGTTTGAAATATCATTTACAAAATAAAATGCAACTCTAACTTCATAAAACTTACAAAAGCACATGTCCTAACCATATGAAAAACTAAACATTTTAACCTTGGTAAAGCTTATTCACATACCTGGTATTTTAGAAGAAAGCACTTATAATAAACCATGTTAATTAGCCACGCACTGTTGTAACTCGCGACAAAAAAAATTAGAAAGGTCACGACATAATTATTAATTCTTTGGTGATCACGCAAGGCAGTCTAATTAAGTCATTACAAGCAGTGTAATGGCGGACCTTGTTACAGAGCAAAAAGGACTAACGGTATCTGTCAGCTGTTCAATTACCAGACAAAAGCTCTGGACTCTAAAATTTAGATACTGTATTGAGTCGCCGCTCAGCGGAGAATAATGCAACTACGTGAGAGTGAGCAGACGGTACAGAGAAAGTTGTTGTCTGTATATAAGCGTATCTGTATAAGCGTAACAATACAGACGTCATAACCGGATTTCTAAAATCTGTAATAGTTATGGAAGAACGTTTGAAATTTGTTTTTTAAGTTCATATGAAATTTCTATGAAACTTCATATGAAGTTCTACAATTTTTGTTTTAAGAGGGAAATAAGTTGATATGCAATTGCTGACTATAAACAATCAGGTTTAAATTACAAGTTTCTTGAAATTCCACTTTATCTTTAATCCAAAATATGTGTCTTTCAATGAGTTTCTTTGAGTAAAGCTATTTTGTAGTTATTCCGCTGGACACAGCGAAAGTGTTCTAACTTTTTATGTTTTTGGTATTGGCTTTACAGTACAATAATAGCAAACTACTATCCATTATTAATTGATTAGCCGCATTGGTGGAATGAGGTCAGGAAGGAGCTAAAGGTGGTAGGGTTAGGAGATCAGGAGGAAGATCATGAAAGATCCATGGTTTCCCGTAAACGAGTCCCAGGTAATGCGTCGCTTCAGAAGGCGGAAAAATGGTTGAAATGTGTATTGGATACAATCCATGTTTCTGGGTGAAGCTATCCTAGCCCTGTTTGATGAGCAGGATGCCTCTTGTGTCTGTGGTGTTGGTGGTGGTGGTGGTGGAGCAGCTTCAGGTGAACCGCAACTGAAACTGCTTTATAAGAGTCGAAGCATGCATTGCTGTACTTGAAGAACCCAAAGCGTACCGTTAGATGGCATGACTAGAGCTTCGAAACAAACCCTGCAGATTGGCAATATATTTATTAAGTAAAATTAATGCTGTTAGTTACTTGTCCAAAATGGCATATACTCTTGAACAGGACCACTTTATGGAATTACGAACTCATTGGTTGCTACCCAAAGAACGTTTCGGATTGAGTATAATTTTAAAAGTGCTACAAAAACTAACAATATATCAATCATATAAAAACTGGAAAGAACTGGATCTCAGTGAAAAGTGGAACTTAAATGTACTTTTTTAAGTTCATATGAAATTTCTATGAAACTTCATATGAAGTTCTACAATTTTTGTTTTAAGAGGGAAATAAGTTGATATGCAATTGCTGACTATAAACAATCAGGTTTAAATTACAAGTTTCTTGAAATTCCACTTTATCTTTAATCCAAAATATGTGTCTTTCAATGAGTTTCTTTGAGTAAAGCTATTTTGTAGTTATTCCGCTGGACACAGCGAAAGTGTTCTAACTTTTTATGTTTTTGGTATTGGCTTTACAGTACAATAATAGCAAACTACTATCCATTATTAATTGATTAGCCGCATTGGTGGAATGAGGTCAGGAAGGAGCTAAAGGTGGTAGGGTTAGGAGATCAGGAGGAAGATCATGAAAGATCCATGGTTTCCCGTAAACGAGTCCCAGGTAATGCGTCGCTTCAGAAGGCGGAAAAATGGTTGAAATGTGTGTTGGATACAATC
Organism: Aphrophora alni; assembly: GCA_963513935.1. NCBI lineage: Eukaryota > Metazoa > Arthropoda > Insecta > Hemiptera > Aphrophoridae > Aphrophora > Aphrophora alni. The sequence goes on from OY740767.1 coordinate 35,344,768, forward strand.
CATGTTTCTGGGTGAAGCTATCCTAGCCGTGTTTGATGAGCAGGATGCCTCTTGTGTCTGTGGTGTTGGTGGTGGTGGTGGTGGAGCAGCTTCAGGTGAACCGCAACTGAAACTGCTTTATAAGAGTCGAAGCATGCATTGCTGTACTTGAAGAACCCAAAGCGTACCGTTAGATGGCATGACTAGAGCTTCGAAACAAACCCTGCAGATTGGCAATATATTTATTAAGTAAAATTAATGCTGTTAGTTACTTGTCCACAATGGCATATACTCTTGAACAGGACCACTTTATGGAATTACGAACTCATTGGTTGCTACCCAAAGAACGTTTCGGATTGAGTATAATTTTAAAAGTGCTACAAAAACTAACAATATATCAATCATATGAAAACTGGAAAGAACTGGATCTCAGTGAAAAGTGGAACTTAAATGTACAGCTTGTTGATGATGCTAAAAATCAATTAATACATTCTCTTCAGAAATAGCTGAACCGAATAACTCAAGATCCTGGAAATTCTAATCGGACTTGCTAACGAGCTGCCATGAAAGAAAAAAATTCTCCTTACAATATTGATTCCTTAGTACTACTGAAAAACCCAAATCAGAAAAAAATCAATATGTTAAGATCAACGAACTACTTAAAGATATAAGGTTATTAGAAAGCTATGAGTATCATTTATAACGACAGTAATTCAGACCATGTTTATGGAATTTATAACGTCTTTAAATGCCGTGTAACATTTATCTGTCTTGGCCTACAATTAGATATTTCAAATTCATTTAGGATAAAACAAAGATAACGTGAATTAGTTAATAATATACTTTAAAAATTCTCTCTCTATTTATTTTTGTTAGTTTGACTAATGATTATTGCACACGATAATATTAATAATCTGTTTTTTGTTTAGGTAAGTGCATTCTGCTAGATTTCCAAGCCTACAAGACAATTTACAGTTAAGGTAGGAAGAAAATTCTGTATTAACTAGATTAAGAAATCTTCATACATCGTATCTCAATGTTTAATTTCACTTACGCTAAAGGATGTTAATTTCCTTTACTCTCAATAATAAGGTACAATAACAATACACAATGAATTAAAATTTAAGGAACGGTATATCTTTATTGTAATTCTCTAGTTTACTCACTGTTTCAACATTTTCTTTTAACTTGTAAGATTTCGCATGTTTCAAATACAATTCTAAATTCAATAAGTTGTCATTTAAAACCCGGTTCAATATATAATAACTAAATGAAACAATGCGTTACCTGCAGAAACAGTGATTATGGAGGAAGAGTTGAAAGCGATATATCTCCGTTATGTTGCCATGAGATGTATTACACGGAAAATCTGCGAAATAATATATCGAACAAATGCTATGTATTGATGCAAACAATATAATCGTTGTATGGAACTATTAAGAATTAAAATAGATGTCTACAGTAGTCTCAAAGAGATAATAGCTAATTCTCCCTTTCGTTTTATTTCACTCGTATTACATTTCCTTCTATTTGTATTAAATTATTTAAATATATATATTCCTACATGAATAAAATTGAATTTAATTCACAATTTTTTTATAGTATATTTGCTTAAAAATTGAGTGTGAAAAATGCATGTGTAATCAAAGATTACCTGGTTAAAATTAAAACATTATTTTCAATGAATTTTTGATCAGATTTATTTAATATGCATCCATATAGGTTTATCCGTGATATAGAGGACGTTACGTGAAGTAACAAAAACTTATTTTGAATTTTTTTTCGAAATACGTCTGTTTTAGTCCACTAATCTCAAAATTGTGGTTTTGGATTGTTATATGACTGTAGTCTGTACAGCCCTCACGAGAGTATAATTTTGTATAGAGAACCAGACTGATGGACAATGTTATAAAGACGATAAATTCAACACGAGCCATATATAATATATACGTACAATACGTATATATGAACCAAGTTTCCATTTAAGACAGAACCAAAAAAACATTAATCTCCATTTTCTATTTACGTATGTACTAATCTGAATAAGGAATGGTATAATTATAAATTGATTTCAGAGGTATGCATCCGTGTTTCATTAATATTTAAAACAGTACAGTGCATGGCATCTAGCAAGAATTTGCTCAAATATCGTAGAAGAAAGCTTTACGCCTGTCTGATTCGTTCAGGGTGGTGATAATATATTAAATATTTATGTTGATCAGAAATAATCTAATTTTATTTTGATATTTTTAAGCTGTAAAATTAAAGTAATCATTTCTTAGCGGTCCGTTGAGAGCCCCTACTTAATATTTTTGAGTGACATTTTTCCCAATTATCCTCAGTGCTGACAATAGTAAAATACTTGTTCTTAATCAGTTTTTCATTTTTATTTAAAGACTATGGTACCGATTCATCCATTTACCGATAATATGATAACAATTGGTATTTTATCCAGTTAGATTTATAAATTGTGTATACAGACTGGAAATAATTTTAAATCCAATAGTTCAACCCACTAAACGACGAAGCTAGATGGTCATTTGTGGACCAGTGAGAATACTTTTCCTTTTATTTTTGAAGGGCAGCGACTTGCAAATAGTTATGCAATAATAAACCTGTGATTTCCCTTGGTGCCAGTAGGTCTAATAATTATAAAGTAAATCTTGTTGTAATTCACTAACTACACTATCATATAGCATGTCACATTTTAAGCACATTTTTTTTAAAAATTGAATGATTTAACTGAATCATAGACTATTATTTACCAAAACAAATATTGATATTTGATATTTAATAAACAAATATTAATAACTACGGGTGTGGAAATCCCGAGGTATCCTAGGGGAACTACGCTTTTCTTAATTTAGTCATTGATTATTTTCCTCTCTTTCATCTTTCCTCTTAGGTCTCTCTTGACCAACTCTTCACTTCCGGCCTAGGCACTTTTAGAGTATTCAAAGGATATAGGTTTCTATTTTATACTCTTTTTTACATACCTTTTTGAAAAAAATGTCGACCACGAGGTTTTGATTTGAAAAAACAAAAAAAGCATTCAAATTTACATCATATAATAATATTCCAAGTCAGTATGATATACTGGTGTTGTTAAATTTTTGAAGTCAACTTTCGAATATCTGATTCCAAGGAATTTATTTTGAGTCTCAAATCAGATTCTTATTTTATTATATATAAATTGTTTTGATTAAAGGCAATAAAACTTTCATTCATGATCGACTTATAAAATAGCAGTAAATAACAGCAGATTAGTTTAGTAATTTATTAGTTCTCTCGATTCTATCTTTTTGAACGCCACTGTGTGGTTTTCCTAGTCTATTTGCAAAACAACCTACATATTTTGTATAATACTACTGCCCATACAGATATATTTTATGGTCCGTTAGTCAAAGAGCTGATATAAACCAGTAATATTGTTTTTGAATAAGACTAGCAAATATGCAATGCTTTGTGTGGCGGGAAAAAGCGATGGCAGTAAGTAGGCCAACATATTTCATGTGGTGTATTTTGTGCAAAATTGAGAGAGAAATTTCCTCGCCAAATGATATAGGCCTACATGAGTGTATAATTTGAACAGTATTATTATTTAATGAAAATTAATATTAGTTATTCGATTGACGTTTAATTAGGTAAAAGTATAGGTTAAAATTGTTTCTATCTTAGGACATATTTTTACACTTACATGAATTAATTGTCGGGTAACAAACAATCTAAAAATTAAAAGTTGTATTTTTTGTTAATTACTTTAATATTTACTTTCTCACATGTACGTAGTCTATAGAGAATGTTTTACATTTGTAGGAAAACATCAATTTTCATTGTTGCAAGAAAACACCCGTTTCAAGATCTCCTAGTCAAAAAGCCTTTTTGAGAATGATTTTTGTCTTAGCAGTCACGATTAATTTAATGACATTTTCTTTTTTTCTTTTTTTTATGCATGAAACGAAGTTTTATTTTATTTTATTCCAATATTTGATCGAAATCTCTGCTCCAATTTTTAAATATATCACAACGTTTACTACAGCGTCAATGTCCATTTCATCTTTTTAACCTTTCATTCAACAGGTATTTTATGGGAGACATAAACTAATTCGTTTTGTGTGACCCCTTGAAGGCAAATTTTAGTATCGTTTCATTAAAATCGTTAGATTTGATTTTTAGTTAATGATATTTTTGAGATTTGCATTTAAAGCATCTAGTCCCAATTTTGAATTACTAAAAAATAAAAAAATAAAACAAGAGAAAAGAAAATTAAAACAATAGCCATGAATATGGTAAACATATAAAAAATGTGATCATAACCTGCAGTATGTTTTAAATAGCAGCACATACCGCTAAATAAAGGTAAGACTTCATCCAAAAAATTTTTTTTGGGGTTTAATACCACAATTGTTTAGAAAAACAATTTCACATAAAACTCTAAATTGATAATTTGACAGATCACATAACTTTCAGTATGGTACTTTCTACTAAGAGAAGTATAAAATCATGATAAATCCATTATATATTTTCACGTGTACCATTTAATAATGGTATTTCTCTAATATTGCAGGAAGATTATGACGCCCTTAATTTCAAGGGATTTACGCTTCTCTATTTATCCCAACATGTAACATATTTACCTCCATCCCGTTACATGTAAGCCATTTGTCTACAGAGAGTAACTTGTAACGATATGTTCAAAGATAACGTGCAACGATTTTGTATATTGACTCTGTGGATATGTATCTACTTCCGTTTATCACAGGTTATACAGGATGTAAATATTGTCAGAACAGTTGTAAATACACAAAATACATAGTTTCAATATTAAATTTGATTTACAGGATTTAAAGTATTTAAACATCAAAAATGTGCAGTCTAATGATGTTTAAATGGTACTGCATCTCCTGATAATAAACTTCAATTCATACCTCGCAGTTGCCTTTTAATTACTTGGTGTAAATATTATAGGATCGTATTATTATTATTCTATTATTATTAGGTATAAGAGTCTGGTTTACTTGTTGTACTGCGACCACTATAATATTATTTATTCATTCATTATAAAAAATGAAGATATAGGATATAACGCTGTAAGAGGAGAATGATCATTTTCAAGGTGGATAAGAGGAGTGATGTTTGAGGATGGGTCCATCTTGTAAATCGTATATGTGTTTCTAAATTTAGAGGTCATGTAATACAAACTATTATAAATTCGAACTCAGCGCATTCAAACTATTATGAATTTCTACAAAGTTGGATTAACTATTTAATACTTTTGTAGTACCAATCCCTAATAAAAATTAGATAATCTAATATACGTGTCTTGGTTTGGGAGTATAATTAAGTCTTATAATATGACTATTAGACACAAACGATGATAAAAGATTGACTATATGTCTATAAAAAAAAGAATAGAATAGAAACCATCCAAAATACTTCACAACAGAGCTGTAAAAAGAGGTGAGAGAAGTACAGCAGAGTAACTGAGAAGAATTAAGTGATGAAGGTCAGTCAGGAGCACGATAATTTTAATAATTTTGTTTTGTAGAACTATGGTCCTACGTGTTATTACCAAGTAGTCAAAATACAATCTTGTTAAGCACTGTGGTGAAATTCACAATACTTATTCGAATTTACCCCTAACCACAATCACTAGAAACTTTCAATAAAACACGATTATTTGATTAATTGTTCTTTATTTATTCTTTCCACGAATGCTCTGATGTACATTTCGATAAGATGGTTATCATCATCGGAGAGTCTTGCTTTAAACTAAATCTAAACTTACATACCTACTAATGAAAAAAGATAATGAAGTAGTCCACAACATCCTTCCGAGGATCAAAACGTGAAGGACACATTCCAATATATCCGCTTTGTAAATTTCTCTAAACTTAATTTTAAGAACCTATTTTGTAAACCATATGGTTTACGTAAAAATACTTTAAAGTAAATATCAGAAAATATCTTTATAATAAGAAAAATTTATATTGTTTGTTTACACATGAGAAATAGTAAAAAATCGTAACCTTAAAATAGGTAATAGAGTATTTAAAAAGGAAAAGAAGACAGTAAAAAATAAGATTTAATAAAAACAAATAGAAATATTTAAAACAAAAATTACATATATATCGACGTTTTAAAAGTTATAAATGTTATAATGATTTCTATATATTTAATGACAAAATATATAAGACGAAAATAAGAAGTAAGAACTGAACGATAAAATTATTAGGAGATCTTAAAGATAAATTAAATTATATATGTATGAGTTAACTAAATGAATACATGTAGTTATTTAATGTATATTATTGAATGAAGGATAAAATTATAAAATGATACTAGTATATATTTTTGAGATATAATAAATTAGTTTTTATATAACATTTAATCCAATGTTTTAAAATTCCATTGCCCTTTTAGGAAAATAATTGAATGGGTTTACAATATTAAATACAAATAATAGTTACAATAATTTTTTTTTTCAAATCATGTAAACAATATTCAATTCATTGTGTAATTGTAACATTATTAATACATTCCAAATCAACATTTGAGTATCTAATTGTTTTAATTTACGTTTGAAAAACTCTTAAACAATTTATATTATTAAATACCTGAAAATAATTCATTTAGAACTAAAATTATATAGGGCTTATATATATATAACCCCTATATATATATATAGTGAAGGTACTTGGTTTCTAAAAAGATATTTTTGTTTATTTATTTTTAATATCATTATAATTTAAGAGAGGTAACTTTATAAACGAACTATTTTTTTTTAGGCTCTAATATACCTAATAATAATCCAATTATGTTCCTTCTCTCTCCACCAGTTTTAAAAAAATGAAATAAAATACGTTTGCTGTCGTTAAGAGACTCGTTTAATAAGAAATGTAGGTTTATTTTTGAAAATTTTGACTTTAAATTTCTGGGTGTTTACACCATTTTATTCTTTGGGCGTGTTAAAGTGGGCTGAATACAAAAAAAGTAGTTAAATTTAAAGAATTTGTTTTCTGTTATTCGTTGAAGCATTAGTCATAGCATTTTCCTACTTTTCTAAGGTGACATGTACATGTTGTACTTACTTAATTTCTAAGGTGGCCTGCACATGTTGTACTTACTTAAGTTAGTTATATATTTATTCTACAATAAACTGTGCGTGCTTCAACAGTGTTTTACCCCTGAAGATAGGGATGCATTAACATTGAAATGTTTTACGAGACTTTTGTGTTATGAAGTATGTCTTTCACAAGGTAAACTCAGTATTTATTTATGAGCAGTCTGGTAATTCTGGTCACACAGAGTATTATTGACACTGGTCTTCTAATATTGCTGGTCTGGACACCAATACAACCTACAATACAATATTGCGTGTGTCTGGACGATCTCACGCGGTCGGTAGCCGTTTATACAAGCCCAAAGAAGACTGAACAGAATATGGATGGCGTTACTTCGTTTCTACTTTGTTCTGGTATACAATTATTCATTTCCTTTCCTCACCTTTCTAGCATTTGTTTACCCTTTCATCCTGAACATTGGAGTGCATAGCCCATTATTGAGCTGCGACTAATAAACTTTTTCTGCATTCGCGCCATACAAATAAACCTCTAGGTTACGAATAAAATATTGTAAATATTTTTACAATATTTCAGTTTGTTTCATAGTCTTCGTTATTCGAAGTTTTCTTAAAGAATATCGCTTTAGTTGCAATTTTAAACAGTAGTCTATATTGAAAATTCTGCGTTAACCATTAATATCAAATTATTTGTATAACATTGGTTTTAATGAGGATTTGACTATGAAATACATAAAGTATTTATTGTGCCGTTTAATTATACTTTTAAAGTGTTCGATTTGGAGCGCCCAATTTATTTTTGTCACCTGTTTGGAGGGTTAAGACAAGTGTACCGTTTATTGTTGTGAAAGAAATATCAATAGCATATTGCTTTTAAAATTATAGTTGAATAATGAGTATATATATATATATATATATATATATATATATATATATATATATATATATATATATATATATATATATACTTCCTATGTACAAATCAAAACCGTATACAAAAAAATCACTGTAAATTACTAAGAACTAAATTACTAAGCAATGTTGGTGTTTTTAACTATTTTTATATTCTAAATTTAATACTTTATAACGTAAGTATATATTATACACTATCGAAAAGTTGTATACAGGAATTGATATATGAAATGATTTGACAAAAGTTTGAAAACATTCAATTACATACAATCACAATTATTATTGAATAAAAAATATTTGGATCTGTTGTATGAATATGCAGCAATTAATAATTGTGAATTTTTACGGTTTTTTATTTTTTACAAACCATAACAACGGTAGAATCGACTGCGATCAGTGATGCAAGACCTACAATAACAAAACTATAGCTTTAACTATTATTGTTTTACCTTGTGCATCATTAAAGCGACTTTGTTGTTGACACTCGAATAAATATATAAATTTACTATTTGTGATAATTGTATTAAAGTTTTATTTGATCTAGTATATCACCTCACAACTCAAGGATAATATTTATTTATAGTAGTATCGACTATCAAGTCATTCAGACATATTCTAGAGGTCATAAAGATACATTTTTCAAAGGTTGAATTCAATTCCATCTATAAAATCTCGAGATATTTTAAAAAAACAATGAAAAATATAGTTTGTAAATTACTTCTATTTGGAAATTTAATTTTTATAAACTCATTGTAATCGGTATTTACACAGAAACTATGGTTTGAAACTATATACTTGTTTTTAAGCCCCTACCCAAAAATATAACAAAATATCTCAGACAGTGGATTTACGTGTTATGATAATGGAATTGTGATTTGTTTACAAGGACTATATTAGATTACATAGTGTTAAATAAAGGTACTTAAAATTAAGTCGTTCATTTAGCAAGGGAGGATTTTATCTTCCAAATAAAACTCTATAAGATAGATTATTATTGCAGGTTATAAACCAGGACCAGGACATAAAGATATAGAACCGGGGATTTTTATTAGCAATTCTAAAATATCATTACGTCATAAGTTTACCATCAACTGTATTACCATTAAAATAATTACTTAAAATTAACTGAACATTTTGTAAGGTGTAAAGATTGGAGTTTATCCACTTTAAGTGTTGATGAAATAAACTATTTATATTTAGATGACTACTTTATATAGATGAACAAGGTAACGCTACTTTAAAGTTTCGAAGAAAAATTCTGCGCAAAAACATTGAACAAACATCCAAAACCAAATCAAAACTAACTGTCACAAGAAATTTGTTAGTTTTCATTCTTAATGCGAAAATTAACCATTTGCTTAAAAAATTATGAAAAGAGGGTCTAGCCTTCCTTAGTTTATGTCATATACATGTCCTCTTGGTAAACACAATTTTATCAAAATCAAATGTTAATGAAGGCGGCCTAGTTTCATTTTGTTGATGCTTTTGTTAATAATTTGTGAACCGTAATATATTTTTATTTGCGATTCTTTGACAATTTATGAAAATTTAAACGGAGAAGTTAGACCAGATTTCAGAAATTACATATTTCTAACAGCTCCATGACCGATGTTCGGTTTTTTATTGATAATTCTAGAACAGGGATTTTTGAAGAGATTGCAACCAATACGTTTTGTTTCAGCACTTAAAGGTTATTTTTTTTTTGAATCAATCATATTAGCCACGGATCAATTATATAATTATATTATATTAATGTGAGTACTCACGTCTGTTGATCCTTTTTTTTTGTTTTCTCTCAATAAAACAATTGCAATTTCGGGCATGAAGTACCCATCATCAGGTTTTTATAATCATATCACATACACAAGAACGCAAAAACACATATATATTTCACTCCGTGTGGAGATCGTTAGAGTCAAAACACGCACTTTTTTATACGAACATTGGTGTGCACACCGCATCAGTTGTTTAAGATGGTACTGACTGAAGTTAGGTTAAGCAACGATTATTGGACCGTGTCCCACTCCCTTGTCTTGTGATTAGCGTATCATACAATAGGTTTGACTTAAATGACAGCTGATCATTCAATATGTTATTAGGTTCAGCTTTTAAACCTTTGTAGATTTCGAATTCCTCTAACGCGTTTAGAGTATTTCCCTTCTTACATTTATGTAATATACTCATATTAGTAGTAATATCAGTATATGAATGGAGGTTATTGATAAGATGTTCGGCATAAGTAGATTTTATAACTCTAAGGTTGCTATGTGGCAAATGTTCTTTGTATCTGATGTTAAAGGGACGTCCAGTTTGTCCTATGTAGAAACTAGGACAATCATTGCATAATAACTTGTAGACACCGGTTGTTTTATATTCATCGAATTTTTCTCTAGTTTTTGGTTTAAGCAGAAATTCCAACTTATTAGTGGTACGGAACGTGAGAATGATGTTATTATTGGCCATTATATTTCTTAAAATGTTGTTGAACATGTTACCATAAACACATGAAGCATATTTTTTCTTTTCGCTATTATTACACTTAGTTGTTATTTTTTGTGTCATTTTCTTTTTCTTATGCTTACTTATTAATTGGTCTACGATAGTTGTCCTGTAGCCATTAGCTTGTGCGATGTGTTTAATAACATTCCTTTCTCTCTCATAATTTGTAGCGGACATGGGTACGGATAAAAGTCTATATATAAGGCTGTTATAAGCGGCTAGTTTTTACTCTATTGGATGATGAGAAGATTTGTGTATGGTTTTATCTGTAGTTGTAGGTTTTCTGTATATGTTGAATGCGATTCTTGTATTGTTCCGAGTTAAGTTGAGGTCTAAGTAATTCAGGCCATTATTATTTTCGATTTCTGCGGTAAAGGTGAGGGCAGCGATAACCGCAAGGGCAGCGATAAATAATAAATTAAAGCTACGTTCAACCAAACAGCACAATGTTATCTCAGATAGACAAACCAATATCATTAGGCAGGCCTCAACCGGCATTAAAGATAAACTAATAAAACATAATGCCCTCATAACCAAAGCTGATAAAGGAAATTCAATAGTCATTATTGATAAGACTATTTACAATGGCAAGGTCAATGATTTCTTCCAGGCCAACAATATAAACAAAATGACTAAAGATCCCACTGTCACTTATAACAAATTAATAAACAAATCTTTGAATGCAAGTAAAACCTTATTGTCCGATACTAAAATACGTCGCCTAAAAAATATTAATCCTCACGCCCCCATTTTGAGAGGTCTACCTAAAATTCACAAACCCAATTCCCCTATCAGACCGTTAGTGAACTTTACACCTGCTCCAGGATATAATTTATCTAAAGAACTAGATAAATTATTGCGAAAACATTACTTATTCGAAGAGGACTATAGCCTTAAAAATAGTACGGACCTCATTAATAAGTTAAATGATGTTAAAATAGAAAGCACATACAAACTTGCTTCCTTCGACATAGTAAATTTGTACACAAACATCCCGGTTCAACAAACAATAGAGATCATACATAATAACCTAAAAAAGAATTCCACATTACAGAAGCTTGCAATAGACGAATTTATTAACCTCCTAAAAACAACCCTAAAGCAGAATTACTTCACTTTTAACAATGAATATTTTTTACAGAACGACGGCCTAGCCATGGGCTCACCCCTATCTGGTATATTATCTGAAATATATTTGAACTACATAGAAAACAATTATTTGTTTGCTGATTCTAACCCATTTAGAAATAAAATTATATTCTATAACAGATATGTCGATGATACTATTATTGTATTTAATGGCAGCGACAGACAATTATGCCTTTTAACCAATTTTATAAATAATATACATCCCAACCTCACCTTTACCGCAGAAATCGAAAATAATAATGGCCTGAATTACTTAGACCTCAACTTAACTCGGAACAATACAAGAATCGCATTCAACATATACAGAAAACCTACAACTACAGATAAAACCATACACAAATCTTCTCATCATCCAATAGAGCAAAAACTAGCCGCTTATAACAGCCTTATATATAGACTTTTATCCGTACCCATGTCCGCTACAAATTATGAGAGAGAAAGGAATGTTATTAAACACATCGCACAAGCTAATGGCTACAGGACAACTATCGTAGACCAATTAATAAGTAAGCATAAGAAAAAGAAAATGACACAAAAAATAACAACTAAGTGTAATAATAGCGAAAAGAAAAAATATGCTTCATGTGTTTATGGTAACATGTTCAACAACATTTTAAGAAATATAATGGCCAATAATAACATCATTCTCACGTTCCGTACCACTAATAAGTTGGAATTTCTGCTTAAACCAAAAACTAGAGAAAAATTCGATGAATATAAAACAACCGGTGTCTACAAGTTATTATGCAATGATTGTCCTAGTTTCTACATAGGACAAACTGGACGTCCCTTTAACATCAGATACAAAGAACATTTGCCACATAGCAACCTTAGAGTTATAAAATCTACTTATGCCGAACATCTTATCAATAACCTCCATTCATATACTGATATTACTACTAATATGAGTATATTACATAAATGTAAGAAGGGAAATACTCTAAACGCGTTAGAGGAATTCGAAATCTACAAAGGTTTAAAAGCTGAACCTAATAACATATTGAATGATCAGCTGTCATTTAAGTCAAACCTATTGTATGATACGCTAATCACAAGACAAGGGAGTGGGACACGGTCCAATAATCGTTGCTTAACCTAACTTCAGTCAGTACCATCTTAAACAACTGATGCGGTGTGCACACCAATGTTCGTATAAAAAAGTGCGTGTTTTGACTCTAACGATCTCCACACGGAGTGAAATATATATGTGTTTTTGCGTTCTTGTGTATGTGATATGATTATAAAAACCTGATGATGGGTACTTCATGCCCGAAATTGCAATTGTTTTATTGAGAGAAAACAAAAAAAAGGATCAACAGACGTGAGTACTCACATTAATATAATATAATTATATAATTGATCCGTGGCTAATATGATTGATTCAAAATTAAATGCAAGTCAAGCAAAATCAGCCTATCAATATAAAAATATCAAACTAAGAATGATAAAGACAGCACATAATATTAAGTTCAATAAAGCATGCTTACACAACAACGTCATTCCCAATTACATTTCTATAAACATAAGGAATAATTCAAGAGCTGCATGTACCGCTAAAAAAGCCGCCACATTAACCTGGTTAAAAAGCGAAATTAAACACCTCTACGGTAAAAAAGACAGATTGAACACATTACTCTACAAAAAACACATCGAAATGTGCAATTATTTGCACCCTGCTCAGATTGAATCTGTTTTTCTCAATATTAACAAACAGATTAACTTAATTATTAATCGCAAAAAGTCTATTCAAAAGAAAAAATTCAATCTCTTAATGGACAAACAACACGGACATAAAATAGTCACATGTGAACATGATTTCTTTCCACGTGTCATAAACAATACAGACATTGAATTTACTGAAATTGAATTATCTCTATTGCATAAGGGCCTAAATCACAATCTTGTTAGAACTAATAATGCTCGCGTCATCCAAAGTGAAATAATTAATGCAGAAACCGTCATAAAAATGTTACCAACGATGGAATCTCAAATAACCGCAAGGGCAGCGATAAATAATAAATTAAAGCTACGTTCAACCAAACAGCACAATGTTATCTCAGATAGACAAACCAATATCATTAGGCAGGCCTCAACCGGCATTAAAGATAAACTAATAAAACATAATGCCCTCATAACCAAAGCTGATAAAGGAAATTCAATAGTCATTATTGATAAGACTATTTACAATGGCAAGGTCAATGATTTCTTCCAGGCCAACAATATAAACAAAATGACTAAAGATCCCACTGTCACTTATAACAAATTAATAAACAAATCTTTGAATGCAAGTAAAACCTTATTGTCCGATACTAAAATACGTCGCCTAAAAAATATTAATCCTCACGCCCCCATTTTGAGAGGTCTACCTAAAATTCACAAACCCAATTCCCCTATCAGACCGTTAGTGAACTTTACACCTGCTCCAGGATATAATTTATCTAAAGAACTAGATAAATTATTGCGAAAACATTACTTATTCGAAGAGGACTATAGCCTTAAAAATAGTACGGACCTCATTAATAAGTTAAATGATGTTAAAATAGAAAGCACATACAAACTTGCTTCCTTCGACATAGTAAATTTGTACACAAACATCCCGGTTCAACAAACAATAGAGATCATACATAATAACCTAAAAAAGAATTCCACATTACAGAAGCTTGCAATAGACGAATTTATTAACCTCCTAAAAACAACCCTAAAGCAGAATTACTTCACTTTTAACAATGAATATTTTTTACAGAACGACGGCCTAGCCATGGGCTCACCCCTATCTGGTATATTATCTGAAATATATTTGAACTACATAGAAAACAATTATTTGTTTGCTGATTCTAACCCATTTAGAAATAAAATTATATTCTATAACAGATATGTCGATGATACTATTATTGTATTTAATGGCAGCGACAGACAATTATGCCTTTTAACCAATTTTATAAATAATATACATCCCAACCTCACCTTTACCGCAGAAATCGAAAATAATAATGGCCTGAATTACTTAGACCTCAACTTAACTCGGAACAATACAAGAATCGCATTCAACATATACAGAAAACCTACAACTACAGATAAAACCATACACAAATCTTCTCATCATCCAATAGAGCAAAAACTAGCCGCTTATAACAGCCTTATATATAGACTTTTATCCGTACCCATGTCCGCTACAAATTATGAGAGAGAAAGGAATGTTATTAAACACATCGCACAAGCTAATGGCTACAGGACAACTATCGTAGACCAATTAATAAGTAAGCATAAGAAAAAGAAAATGACACAAAAAATAACAACTAAGTGTAATAATAGCGAAAAGAAAAAATATGCTTCATGTGTTTATGGTAACATGTTCAACAACATTTTAAGAAATATAATGGCCAATAATAACATCATTCTCACGTTCCGTACCACTAATAAGTTGGAATTTCTGCTTAAACCAAAAACTAGAGAAAAATTCGATGAATATAAAACAACCGGTGTCTACAAGTTATTATGCAATGATTGTCCTAGTTTCTACATAGGACAAACTGGACGTCCCTTTAACATCAGATACAAAGAACATTTGCCACATAGCAACCTTAGAGTTATAAAATCTACTTATGCCGAACATCTTATCAATAACCTCCATTCATATACTGATATTACTACTAATATGAGTATATTACATAAATGTAAGAAGGGAAATACTCTAAACGCGTTAGAGGAATTCGAAATCTACAAAGGTTTAAAAGCTGAACCTAATAACATATTGAATGATCAGCTGTCATTTAAGTCAAACCTATTGTATGATACGCTAATCACAAGACAAGGGAGTGGGACACGGTCCAATAATCGTTGCTTAACCTAACTTCAGTCAGTACCATCTTAAACAACTGATGCGGTGTGCACACCAATGTTCGTATAAAAAAGTGCGTGTTTTGACTCTAACGATCTCCACACGGAGTGAAATATATATGTGTTTTTGCGTTCTTGTGTATGTGATATGATTATAAAAACCTGATGATGGGTACTTCATGCCCGAAATTGCAATTGTTTTATTGAGAGAAAACAAAAAAAGGATCAACAGACGTGAGTACTCACATTAATATAATATACTTAAAGGTTACACTAGAAGAAAATTTGATCAAAATCGTTACACCTAATGTTTAGAAAATGATTTTATATTTTTCTTAGGCCTCCAAATAGAGAGTAATAAAAACATGGGGAAAAAAACCGTCCCCAGATAGGGTAAAAATAATTCCACATACCAAATTTCAATAAAATCGGTGCACCATTGTATGCTGTAGTGCACTTTCACAGACGAAAGACAATCAGCTGACATCGTACGAAAAACTCTATTAACTCAGGGAATCTCAAAACATATATTATATCATCAACCAAATCGATTTTATATTCCATCACATAACTTCTTCTATACTACGTTTATCTGACAATGTAAAAAAGTATTTTTGGTCATATTGCTTCAACAAAGCAGCTGTTTTCAATACATGCATTTAGATGCTAAAGTTGTTATTTTTAGTCCTATGATGTAAAAACATCAGCTAAAGTAGAGGTCATGAGCTGTTACTTCATGTATACGAATTAATTAACGATTGTAAAGCATCTATAAAATAAATCGATACTCTCGATTGTAAATAACCGTTAAAACAGCTGTTACGTACCGTCAATTTGAAGGCAAATAGGTTACAATATTTTAGTTTTTGTGACATTGTTTTCTTATATTATTTGCAGTATAACGAAAAATAGAGTTCATCACTTGGACCAAAAGAAGCTTTTCGACCCTGGCTCATTTTCCGAGATCGTTAAACTTGAGCTTGTTTCAAAAAGCTTCACTTTTGGTCTTAGTGATGAAATATACTAATTTTTCATATATCCGTGAACATATACAATTGTTTAAAAATATTTATATATTTCACCGATTTGTACCGCTATGTACTAGTATTGGATTCCTAATTTGTGTAATTATAAAAAATATAAATTATGATCCTTCCGTTATAAATTCATTATTAAAAATGTTGATAAAATTATCTTAATTCTACCTCCTAGGATTGTGGAGATGGACATTAGATCATCAGTTGAAGAAATTCCTCTTCAATTCTTCCAACTTCAAAAGAAGAACGCGCTGCTCAGCAGAACTATTAAACACAAATTATTAAGAAACAAGATTGTAAATCACGCTTAAAAACATTTTGTTTTATGTGTTTACGTAATAATAGGAATTTTCCGTGCATTCGTTTAGTTATCCTCTGTTTTTTCCTGGTTTACTTCATTTTTAATACGAGATAAACCGAAAAGCAAACAAAGTGAACATTATTTTCTCCCCCTTTTTTCCAAGAACTAAGAACAGATACATATTAACATTGCGTTACGAGTTTTTAATTTATAACAACTGCTTTAATAAATCAGAACACGCAGTGTCTTCGTTTAATTAAATCCTAAATCACTCTACGTTATAAAATAAATTTCAGTTATTTGCATGGAAATGAATAGCATAGCATTCTTATTTCGCAAACCATTGATAGCAACTGTGAACGTGACTCACTTAATTATTTAACCGATACGGAATAATTAGAATTTCTTTCGTTGCCTGTAGAATATTTTATTAACCACAAAATAGATGTTCAAATTACTGAAATCTTTGCTGAAATTTTACAAAATTAATTTACACTTTACCGACAAGTAAAAATAAAAAGGCGTGCGTATAAATATGCTATAAAAACACTTATATTCCAATAAATATATTTTAAATATTTTGGCACATATGCGTGGACGGATATATGAGCATATTTTACCCATGTCTTGGTACAATTTTTTTATCTGTTTTATAACTCAAAATTTTTGGGTAGCCTAAAAACACAAAAATATTGTTTTACCAACATCGGCTCCAACGATTTTGATTTAAATATCGGTTAGTGAGTTATCGGGAAAAAACCAATATCGACCACGGGTTTTTGCTATACAAGATGTAGTGTCTCAAAATCGGGTGTACTGGTTTAATTAAAATTGAAGTTAAATGTCAACACTACATAAAACACGTCTGATAAAATTCCAAGTCCAAAAGTATTACTTTTCTCTAATAATTGGTAAAAACAATAATTAACCTTAACCGCCGTCATAAAGGATTCGATTTTAATGGAATAGAATTTAGGCTACTCTGGAATACGGCGGAAGAGAGGCAAGCTTTTAACTTATTGGAATTTATTTCTTCAAAGACGGGCTTCATTTTTGACTTTAGACTGACGATTGCCGAACTGTCAATTTGGTAACTTGAATTAATTGTGATTATTTTTTATTTTGTTTTGAATATGGGCGTGCTGGAAAAGTTGTACAATGTTTTGTAAATTTGTGTTTTTACTTATGATAAATACCTTTGAAAATTTGAGTTTTAAAAAAATGAAAAAAAGTCTCGAGATGTAGCCAAAATATGGCCACATATCAAATCTGCTTAAAATCAGTTTATGCGTTTTGTTCTGTGAACACAGCATCTGCGACAGACATCATTCCAATACACACTTTTTTGGACTCATTTAACCACAAAATTGTTATATTCGCAAATACGGAACATTGATTTTTTTTTTTTACCCATCACATATTTTTTCCATTGCTACCTTTTAGTATTTGTGTGTAATTAAAGTGCACAAGTATTGTACACTTTATTTAAAACCATTGAGGAAATAATACATTTCTTTTTTTCTTCGTAAATATGCCAGACACACTACATATGCTATAACAGACCACCTAAATAAATAAAAAATTAAAAACTGTGATAGCCACTTATAGATTAATAATTCGTTATTGTTAAACTAATGTATACGTTATATATTGTGTTGTACATGTTGTGTTGCGTTACGACATTTCACTTTGCTCTTGCATTATATATTTAGATGCATAATATTACCTGGCTATATTATATTATACACATCAGGCTTGTTTTCCACTCTACATAACACTTATCTTTTTATTATTATGAACTTTACTTTTAAAGAAGTTACGAATCACAATCTCATACTTACGTGGCAAAGAAACATAAAAAGATATTGTTAACATACCCGTTAAGAAAATAATAACAAGAAAAGTAATGAATATATATATATATATATATATATATATATATATATATATATATATATATATATATATATTTCTTTCTTTTTTTTAGAAATAGAAAAATTATTTTGGATTATAATCCAATCAATTGGCAATTTATAAATATGCTCCTCTTAATGTTGAAGTTTTGGGTATTTTTAAAATTTTATTTAACTTCTGACTGTACTTAGAGAGTGGTGAGAATAGTGATCAGTTATAACAGTTTACGATTTTAGAGTGATTTTAAATTATGAATACAAATAGTATTTTATATATTGTTCAGGTTAATTTTTCAATTTGAGTCATTGTTTGTTTTCTTTATTCCAAAACAAATCATTATTTTATTAAAAACACCATTATTCAGTGACAACATTAAACATTACTAAATCATCCATTATAATATTAGATGAATTAAACATTTCTATATATCATATAAAATTATGTAATCAACAGCATTCATTCAAATTGAAGTTTCAATCAAGAAATCCAAACCCATATCCTTAATATTATAATAATTTTAATTAATTTTTCATACATGTTTAAATAAATATATTAATTGCTAGTCAAAAAATTAAACTAATTATTTTAAGTATGGTTTTCAGATAAATCTACCAAATTTTATTTAACACCTTCTAACCTTACAAACATGTAACAATAATCCTACTCAATAATTCAAAATTATTAAATAAATCAATCACCAACGTAGATACTTAAACTATTCCAATTATATAGTTGGAGAACTTCTTAATATCGTAGATTTCTAAACTCACAACGTAAATAGTGGTAGTTTAATACAATATACTGACAAACTATAATTTCCAATAATGATGATGTCATAGCTACCTTTCTATCAAGTCAGTGAGTGCCTTTACAATTATTCCTTATCTCTTTAGATCAAAGTTCAACTGTTGCGCCAACAACCTTTAGTTACTCCGATATAGTTAACAACAACACTCGGGAGTGTACGTTCGGTTTTAGGTTATGTTTCGTTTAGGTTTTTAATAATTGTGTAATATAAGTTTTAGTTTGTAAAGTTCGTGTATTGTGTTGTTAAGTGTTTAATTTGAAGGTACAGCTTGGTTTGAGGTTATTAAATGCAGTAACTTGAAGTAAGTATTCCTCTTAGGCCTAGGCTATTGTTAAACTTGGTGTTTTGAAGACTTCATTGCTTTATTTGCTGTTTCTATAAGTTTCCTTAAAATACTTATAATAGATTGCTTCAGTTTGAGGTTAGGAAAAGTATATCTGTCAATGAAATGATCATATATCAAGGTGTACATCATTTCAAGCTCATTAACATCAAATATTTTAACATAAATTTCTTTTTAAATCTCTGTTAGTTTAAAAATAGCTGTCTGAAATACCTGGAATATTGTATTTACCCTTCTACATAATAATTATACTTTCTTTAAAATAAAATTAGGCTTCACCAATAATTGTCCCTTAACTAGTAAATCTGACAGTATTATTTTAAACAACACGAAACACCCTGTTTCAATTTTTGAATCATTAAAAAAACATGTTTTAATATTTTGTTAAATAATAAAATAGGTCTTGTTAGTTATCAAATAAAATATCTAAATAAAAGATCTTTGATAAGATATTTTTGGTACAAAGTAAAAAAAAATAATAATAACAAAGGAAACTCATATTAAAAGGCAAGACAAATACAAAAATATTTTATAACTAATAATTTCTAAGCAAGTTGGATTCAATTTCCATCTATGTAAAACTAAATAAGAACTTATAGATATATATTACAATATTCCAATAGTAATTTTATTTACCTAATTTGCAGATTTTTATTTTTTTTTATATATTAGACGATTAGTTTTTGTTCTAATATTGATTATTTAAAATAATATTTTATAGAAACTATTTTTACAATTTTGTTTTTATTATATTAATAAAATGTTATATTTTAATATTTCAGCTTCATTCTCATTATTGATAAATTTTAGTTTAAAATGTATTTCTCGTTACAAGAATTACTTCCTTTAAAATATATCACATATGACGTTCTTTTAAAATTAGTTTGTTATCATTTAGATGTCCTGAACTTCATTATCGCTATGTATAATGTTAATTAAATATATTTTTAGTTTAAATATTCTTCTAAACTGATCACGTATATCCTCATACTAAAATTATTATGTTCCTAATATTTGTTAAACATTCATTTCGTAATGTCTTTTAGCAATAAAACGTAGTCATATTCTACACTGGAGATATCAGAGTGGAGCGTATTAAATATTGAACAGCTTTGGGCATAGGTTTCGTGAGATAAGAGATGTGATGTGCCAAGAAATTTAAGTCATTCAATATACAACCATATTCCAAGTCCAACTGCAGTGATAGGGGAACACATTCGATTTAAATTTCGGTCGTATCGACGTTATAACGACGGCCTCGAATAGATAAGCAAAGTGTCTATATTTAAATTTGTGACATTCGTATCAGATTGTTTTTTTTTTAGATGACTTTTTAAATATATTTTAACATTTTATCTAACATAGATTACGTATATTATCATTTAACGTATTTACGTTGATATATGTAAAACTAACTAGCACTACAATCACACTTATAGATATATTTAAATTTAGGATGCAATTTAATAAACAAATTAATACATAATTTTTTTGAACAAATTAATAATTATCAATAGTAGTAATTGGAAGCAGATTAAGCTGGATTAGGAAAATTAGATTGCGTTATGATTGGTTAGGTTATGTTGATAAGTTAAAAAAATTGTAAAGAATAATTAGACTTAGTTGGTTAAAATATCTAGGATTGAATTAATATTAGGACGGTTTTGATTGGAGACAAAGGGTTAGGTAAATAAATCGAATGTATTCTGAAATGTCCCTTTAAACATAACTTATTCAAAATTAAATTATATTAAAAGCTATACGAGATTAGGGGAGACAGGTTATATTAATGGGTGTTTGCGTAACAAAGCTAGCATTGCTACACAATATTATTATTAGGCTTAATAAGATTGTGATTGGAAATAGTAGTTAGGTTTTTGTACCTTAAATTGTGCTTCCCTATTTTGGTAAGTATTTTATATTATTTTTCGTTAGGTTTAGTATAAGGGGAAGGACAGTTTAGGCGTATTGAAGTACTGTACAATGAAATACAGTCTATCAGACTTTCTTATTCTAGAAAGGATTTGGTAAATTTGATTTGATTTGGGTAAAGTATTATTGGAGGGACAGGTTAGGTTATTCTACAGAACGATGAATTATATTAAGCCTTTCTATTTTTTAAAAGTCAGGTTATATTATGTTTGGTGTTTGGTTAACATACCAAGGATTGCTAATATATATAATATATATATATATATATATTATTTAAGGGAGTCTTGGTTCCTTAATGATTAAGGACATGGTTTAGCTGAAATTATGATAGTTGAAATTATATTAGACTTAATTTGATTGTTTTGGAATAATTATGTTTTGTAGTAATTCCGTTATGGTTTCTAAATGGACTGGTCAGAATATGTTTGGTGAATGATGTAATATAGTTAGGATTGGCCTCCAATATTGATATTAGTGTGGGGTATATTACGCTTTGTTGGCCTTGACAAGATTACGGTTGAACGGATAGGTTAGATTATGTTAGATGGCTTTGAATTTTACTAAGATTTTTTAATGTGTAAGAAACCAATTAGTTTTATTTTTTATATATATAATTTGGTTAAAATAGGTAGGATTACTACTTATATCGTATTGCTACTTATTGAGAGCTAGGTTCCCAATATTTATATTAGTGTGACATATTTGACGAAATTATGATTAGAGAGACAATTTAGGTAATTTTAAGGTAAGTTGAATTCATTTTTCTAACTTTGAGAGACATTTATATTTAAAAAATTTTAATTGGTCAATTGATCTGAGCATGATCGATTTATTTATAATGTTATTTAAGATAGTGTATTATTATATACTATATGATATTATTGTAATTGGAGCAACAGGTTAGGTTAAATTAGGGTAGTTTGAATTACATTTGGCTTTACGGGGTTGGAAGTAACGGTTAGATGTAGTTTTAGTTATTTTTATTATCTTCAGAATATTTATTTAATTGAAGTTTATGTTGTTTTTTGTTATTCATGATGGGAAAGTTTAGTTAATAGACAGAAAATAATTTATGATCACGCTTGAGAGGTGGTAGAATGAGGTAAAGATCATTATTTTAAGTTGGTTTTGAAACGATTATGTTTGTTAAGTTAAGTTTTTAGATTTATTAGGAGCTCTAGAAACGTGAGGCTAATTGGTCGTTAAAAAATTCAAGGTCAAATTATTTGAAAGTAAAAAAAAATGTTTTAGTTTTTCATCAAACTATAGAGTGATAAATAGAAATTTTTAAATTCCCAAATTGTTGTGTTTACATTTCACCCATCGTAGTATGGGATAATTCCTGAGTTCAAGTCATTTCAAGATTACATATTCTAAGAAACCATAATGCTACGTGAATAAATTCAGTTTCCCTCTATATTGCCACAAATGCAAGCTTGTCAATTAAATTTTGAGACTCCGTAAAGGTAACCGCATGGAAATGCCTCCTTTATAGAGTGACGCGCGTAATGTAAGGTGATGTTAGGAAACTGTATTAATTAGTGAATCTCGATATATTCCTAAGTGGTATTTAACATTGTGATTAAAAGCAAATTATTTCGTCTATTTCCAACAGTCTGAGATGTACAAGATTTATTTATTTATTTTATTTTTTAAATAAAATGTAATAAAGGTATTTCAATACTGTAATAGCTTTATTTATTTTGGTGCACTCTTACCTGGATTGATACATTCAATTAATACATTACATTATATTTAAAAGGGAAGATGAAAGTATATTTTACTCGTTTTTTTTTCATATATAACTTGAAATGTTTAATAATAATTACCCCCAATTTAAGCTGATCAAAATACAGTAGACAAATTGCTACTTTTTTGTGTCTTTATTTATTTTTTTTTGGTAAAGGTAATAGTGAAATTAATTGACATTTTTGAATATTTAGCCAATTTTTTAGCGGAGATGTTTTTCTTTTATGCCGAGCAGTTTTTATAATTTTCTGTCATTCCTATTTTACAAATAATCCCTTCCGATAATTTTGTATAACCATTATAAAATGATATACATAGTCTTAGAAGTTATAAACTAACAAAAATTATTTATAAATAACGTATATCTCTCATCCGTATAATTTAAAAAGACATATCGTGCTCATTAGATGCAGACAAAAGTTAAATCTTTGTTAGATTAAATTTTGTTACGTCACAAAACAACTGAAGTGTTATTAACTAAAGTTGTTTTTTTCCCCGTCCAATTAAAGTTTATTTAGTTTAACTTTGGAGTTCCATTTCAGAGTACATTATTTCAGTCGACCGAGTTGATAAAAAACTTCTAGGTTGAAAAAAACGCCCTGACCACAAACACGGCCGTTAATTAAACGTGTGGCCAAAGTTGTACGGCAATATCGATAAGGCTGTGCCGTCCTGCTGGCAGAGCATATCGCACTTATATCAACAAGGGATATTTTGTGTATTATAAAAAACTAGAATATTAAACCAACAAAATGTGACGCAATTGGTTTTTTTTAATGTATAATTTATAATAAAATTTTTACCCTCTAGGTGGGAAAAGTGAACTAAATTTTAACTACTAATACTCTCTAACAATAGGCGCGAGATGAAATTATTAAAATTATTGTGAATGGTCTTTTAACGCACATTTTATATGAGAGGAAAACTTTTGAATGTGTTATATATATATATATATATATATATATATATATATATATATATATATATATATATATATATATATATATTATGTGTATGTTTGTATGTATGTATGTGTGTATGTATGTATTATTTGATTTGTAAAAACAATACACAACCAAAGTGTAGAATTGTGAAAACGCACATTTATTCATGTCTACTTAAATTAATTTTGTAATAGGCGTAACTGGATTTTTTCAATTAAATTTACATTTTCATGTGTTTTCATACATCTTTCAATCTCCAATATTTCCGTTGAATTGTCATTAATTTATAAAATAACCTTAATTTCCTTAATTTTAACCACATATAATACTCCCTCTCCTAAGCGACATTTTCCCCTTTTTTATGTTCAAATCTGTTCACGAATATTATTGAACTACATATTAATATCTGTGCCCACTCCTCTATCAGCATTGAAAATAGGGTTTGTGTGCATTTCCTTGATTAGCCCGTATGCTGCCCGCTTGTCTAAACTATTTTTAATCTGTAGTTTTTTAAGCTCAGGATAGTTTATTATAGAAAACTTTACTTGTCCCAAATTATTTCCAATAACATCTATCAACAATTATAGAAACGATGTAAGGGTTAGGCTTTTTACTTTAAAAGAAATAATTTATAATTTACCTTGTGTCTCATTATACATAAATGAAACGATATATATATATATATATATATATATATATAGATTTATGTATAAGACCTTTCGAGTGCCTAATGGCACGGGCGACGACCTATTGGAGGCCTGGAGTGCTTGAACTCAGGCATTCAAAAGGTCTGTTTTCATACACTAAAACGACCTTTTGTGCCCTCTGTATAAAGCGAAAACGTCGACGAACCTTTTGGATGCCTAGAGTGCCTGGTGTGAAATGTACGGGAGACGATATTTTGAAGGCTTATATACGATCAGTTACAAATGCCACCTATTGAAGTCTTATACGATCAGTTACAAAAGTAACCTTTTAAAGGCTTTAGTTGACGCCTGTTCCTGTTAATTTCTATTTTCTGACGCCTGTTATCACCATGGTATAAGTCATCGTGATTTAGAGACCTTTTGAAGACCTGCTATTATTTAAATAGAACCTTTTGAAGACCTTATGCTCTCCAATAAACTTAATTTTGACATTACATTGTCTGAAACATTATTTGAGTAAAATTTTGCGTCACATAACAATATTGTATAGTTTTAATACAAAAAAATTTGATTTTAAAATTTTCTCATATCACTTACTTTCTTTCATTAATACTATTGTTTGTCAAATACTAATGAAGTAACTATTTATTTTAAATATAACTAGAGGGTACATAATCCTCTGTTCGCGGTACAACTCCCGTTCAGCCATTCGTTGTCCTCGTTTTCATAATATAGTTAACAGAGTGTTAAAATATGTTACACATTATTAATCAGAAGACGAAAATAGTTACATTTATTTCTCCAAACAAGTAGGCTACGGTATTTATTTTTTCAAGTTTATAAATAAAACTATATTTTAACTAGTTACCATTAGTATAGAGAAAGTATAGTGATCGCAAAAAAATCGATGATGAGATTTTTGTAGATATACCCGTTTTGGGACCCCCTGAGTCCAAAAAAGTGGTTTTTACAAAATGTCTGTCTGTATGTCTGTATGTATAAAAAGCTAGAGAGAAAAATATTCGATCGATTTCAAACAAATTTGCACCAAGCATGTCAATTAGGCATGCTTTATTTTTGTTTAAATTTGTTAAATTGTTAAATTTGTTTAACAACAAAACACACGTCATAGTACTTTTCCCAGCCCTGAAATGTATGTTATACTGTACAGTCCTAATTGTAGTTATGCGATTAAGCAGAAAAGTGTTTTAAATTAATTCAGCAGCCTAAACAGTTACTTTTTCTAGTGTTTAACAACAAAACACATGTCATAGTACTTTTCCCAGCCCTAAAATGTATGTTATACTGTAAATATATGTTAAGTGTACTGTTTAATTTGTGTGTGTGTGTGTGTGTGTGTGTGTGTGTGGGGGGGGGGGTGTGTGTGTGTGTGTAAATAGTGTGCGTCTCTACGATGAGACAGCGAGTTTGGTCCCGCCTGTTTAAGTAGCCTATGTATAGTCCACTACAAAAACATGTATTAAGTATCAAAGTTTATTAATATTTCACTACAATTATTATTATTGCATTTTATAGTGTGAAGCATAAATATTTACGTTATTGAAGAACGTTAGTTTCCGTTAACGTTTCGTTCTGCAGGTTAGTGATAGACCTCTCCGTGTGTATTATTTTCATTTTTCGTATTTTGTGGAATTTGAGAAATTTTTCGGGCCTATGAATGACTCAACGATTGACAAATATTTTCCCCCAAAAAATTCGAAAGTCTTAAAACGTTTCAGGGCGTACAGTTCGCCAGAACTTTCGGAAGACGCAAGTGTTTCGTTAGGAATGTCGGAAACGCATTGTGACAAGATGGATAATGCAAAGGTAGGTGACACGACACATGGACAGCTAATGACTGGGTTGAGTAACTTGCTAGATACAAAATTATCGACATTGGCTACTAAAAAATACCTCTTAATTGTGTTTTCTGAGGTGAGAAGTCTGACGGAAGAGAACAAAGTTTTGAAAGCAAAGATAGACTGTATTAAAAAACAAGAACAGGTTATTATGGATAAGCTAAATGATTTAGAAGGTAGATCTAGACGTAACAATTTAGTTTTTGTAGGTCTTAAATGGAATGGTCGGACAGACTTTAAAGCCCTTGTGAAACAATTCTGTGTGGAAGTGTTAAAGTGTAATGACAGTTTGTGGGTCAATAGAGCGCAACCATTAGGAGCAAAGAGCAGAGCAATAATTGCCCAGTTCCCTTCAGGTGACGATATTGGGTGGATCATGTCCAATGTAAATAAGTTAAAGGGAACATCTTATGTCGTACATCGGGATTACACACAAGATGTAAGATTAAAGCGAGCCTACCTTGCTGCAGTCTGACGGGAGATAGAAAAAGAGTTGGGAAGACGTCGTATGCCGTTAGTTTTTGACCACATTAGAATAGTATGTGTCAAATTCACCTGGGAGGACAACACACTGATGGCCGGCCGAACAGATGGAATAGTGAAGCTGAAGGATCTATTCAACTACGATTTCTCATCGCGCATAGCAGAGTTGAGAAAGGACGGTCCAGGGAAGCTGCAACCAGGACGGACGGACGAGAATGGAGTGAAGACAACATCTTCTTAGGGACTAAACACCAATTTCTCAGGAAAATGTTCTCAAACAGCTGATAAGGAGTTGGACAATATTATAGTGCCTCAGACGGTTATCAATTTTAAAATATTGTCTTATAATGTATGTGGACTAAGAGCCAAGGTTGGTGAAGATTATTTTTTTCATTTACTAAATAAGTATGATTTAATTTTGTTATTAGAAACATTTATATCTGAACATGATGAAGAGTTTATTGTTAAGAGTCTTCCTAATTTTAAAATCGATTTTTTTAGTTTTGATGAAAGAAATGCTAATTTTGGAAGGGCAATAGGAGGTATTATTTGTTGTGTAAATTTACAGTCATCCTTTACTAAAGAAGTTAGTTTCGTATGCGAACGTAATATAAAATTAATTGAAATTAAAAATTGGTTGGTTTTGCCAATTTACTTAAATTATATCAAATGGGAGAACAGCTTTGAAAATTTGTGTAATTTTATTAATTCAAATTCAGAGCAAAATTTAATAATAATTGGAGATTTTAATGGCCGAATATCTAACGAACAAAATAATTCTGATATGTATAATTATAATAATGTAACTAGTACAATTAGAGGGGTCATAAATCGAAAGACAGGATATTAAATACAAGGGGGCGTAAACTTCTAGAATTATTCCTTAATTTTGGATTAGTGGTTTTGAATGGCAGAACGCAAAGTGATGCTGAAGGAGAATTTACTTTTATTGGGAAGATGGGTAATTCTGTAATTGACCTTGCGGTTGTAACAGTGAGTTGTTTAGAAATAGTAAATGATTTTGAGATTATAAGTCATGCAGGATCGGATCATCTACCTATTTGTGTAAATTGTAAAGTTGGTAGACTTGCAGAGAGCCAAAGGGGTGGGGATTGTATACTACCATTGTTGCCAAGAATAAAATGGACTAATTCAGATAACGGCTTGTTCGGTAAAAACATAGATAAGGAAATGTCAACCTTTGATGTCTTGAATGATAACCAGATAAAGGTCAATAGCATGATTCGTTGTATCAAACAAGCAGCCCACTTTAAACCGAGTACAAATAATAACACTACGGTAAACAATAAACAACAATGGTTTGATTTCGAATGTCTGGTATCAAGGCAGCGAGCCTTTAAACTCTTAAAGCTGTTTCGCAAAACAAATTCAACTATGGTTAAAATCGCATATTTAGAGGCAAATAAAAACTTTAAATCGTTATGCAGAACTAAGCGTAAGATACATTACAAATATGTTGTAAATAGTTTGGGGTACGTTAAAGATGCAAAACAATTTTGGAATTCTATGAAAAGTTTTAAAAATACAAAAAGCAGATTAGCTGGAAATATTAGCTGTGTCGAATGGGTGGAGTATTTTAAAAATCTTTTGAATCCTCTTATTGTACCAAGGGATATTTCTTATACGGAACAGTATATTTTCGACAATGATCTCGACAAGCAATTCAACCAGCAAGAACTGCAAACGATTTTGGCAAAATTGAAAGATGGGAAGGCTCCAGGTTTTGACGGAGTACCGTATGATTTTTTTAAAAACGGCCCACGGGTTTTAAGATCAAAGCTATTGGCTATTTTCAAAAAATATATATGGAAGAACGCGTCCTAGAAAGTTTTAAAAAATCTATAATTTTTCCCTTGCATAAAAAAGGGGATGTCAATTGTGTGCAAAATTACAGAGGTCTGTCATTTATAGATTGTATAGCGAAAGTGTTCACTAGTTTATTGCACAATCGATTAAACAATTGGGTACACAGTCATCAAATAATTAGTGAATTTCAAGTCGGATTTAGAAAGGGTTATTCCACCATAGATAACATATTCAACTTAACTAGTATGATTCAGTTGCAACTGTCAAAGAAGGGGGCGAAACTGTATTGTATTTTTGTAGATTTTTCCTCTGCTTTTGATACTATTGATAGAAAGGCGCTGTATTTTAAGTTATCGTGTTTGGGTGTTTCTTCTCATATGCTGAATATTATAAAAGAGCTTTACAAAGGTACAACATCGGGAGTGTGGTGTAATGCGGGCGTAACGAAATGTTTTGAAACTAATATGGGTTTGAAACAAGGCTGTATTTTAAGTCCATTGCTATTCTCTTTATTTGTGAACGATTTGGCTGATATATTAGATGGAGGATGCGATTTTGAAGGGTTTAAGGTCAGTGTTTTATTGTATGCAGATGATATTGTTATTCTGTCCCCTACTCCTGGTAGTTTGCAGAGTATGATAAATAAACTCGAAAATTATTGTAACAAGTGGAATTTTCGGGTTAATTCAAGTAAATTTAAAATAAAAGTTTTTAGGAAAGGGGGTCAGTTGTGTAGAAATGAGAAGTGGTGGTACAAAAGGCAACGGGTAGAGGTTGTCAATAAATATAAATACTTAGGTGTTATACTTACTCGATCATTGTCATGGGAAACTCAATTTAAGGACAAATCTATGGCTGCAAAATATGCTATAAACGCGGTATGGCACAACCTTTTAGGTAACTAGAGGGTCCCACTTAGTGCCAAGTTTACATATTTTAATTCTATTGTGAAGGCGATTTTATGCTACAGTTCCCAGGTCTGGGGCTACAAGGAAAGCGATAAATTGGAAGGGGTATTTAGATTATTTATAAAAATAATATTTAAGTTGCCAAATAACACCCCAAATTATGTCTTGTTTTTAGAAACAGGGTTTGAAAAGGTTTATTTGTATACATTGAGAATCCACCTGAATTTTCTTTTAAGGGTTGTAGCTTTACCAAAGAATAGATTGCCAAACATTCTTGCTAAACAAATAATAAAAAGTGGCATTTACTGGTACCAGGAGTGGAAAGTGTTAGGATATAAATACGTTATTGATGTGGATATGAGCATAATTAATAGGCTACGGGAACAGATGCTTAGTGTTATTGAAGCGGTCAGAGTTACTTGGGAGGGAGAATGTTTACAGAGGGCAAGAAATGCGACATATCACAAACAGTACCGGGACCTTGACTTTCAACTCTGCAGTAGACTTGTTTTATTTGATAAATATGATATACAAACAATAAGTTGGATCATCAAAGCAAGGGCGGAACTTGTTGACTTAAACTATAAACCGTGGTGTAACGATAAAATGTGGTTATGCTCCTTATGCAACATAAATGAAAACGAGACGGTTTACCATTTTATTGCTCGCTGCCCTATCCTAGCCGATATAAGAAATTTGTGCTTTTTCAAACGCAGTTTAAATAGGGGGGAATTTCAACTTTTATTAAATGGGAGAAATTGGTGGAGATTGGGTAAATTCATGAAGATTGCGTGGAAATTTGGATGGGAATTATTAAATGAATTTAATTTTTAACTGTAACAGTACACAAAATTTTGGTTGGGAAGGGGGGTTACACCTAAGTTCTTGGAAGGATTACTGTAAATCTATTTATATATGTAAGTCATTTTAATTGTATAGCTGGTGCCAAATTAATTAGTTTACCTAGTAATACCTTAGTAATACCTGTAGTAATTTATATTGAATATTTTGTATGATTATATGATTATATATGATGGAAGGAAGGTTATATTATTATACACACAGGTCTATATGTGTAAATATATGTGACTCATAGTATAATTTTTAATTATATTGTTTTGTTTATGCCAACCCAGCTGACGGTCAAAAAGACCATTGCTGTAAAGTACTCTGTAAAGAAAGAATATTATTAAGTTTATTTCATTTTATTTTATCTTCTATAATTAATTAATTGTGAATTTATTTTATATTTTGTATGGAATACATGTCAAAATAAAGTACTTTTTCTATTCTATTCTATTCTATATAATATTCATAGTACTTTTCCCAGCCCTAAAATGTATGTTATACTGTACAGTCCTAATTGTAGTTATGCGATTAAGAAGAAAAGTGTCTTAAATTAATTCAGCAGCCTAGACAGTTACTTTTGGTAGTGTTTAACAACAAAACACATGTCATAGTACTTTTCCCAGCCCTAAAATGTATGTTATACTATACAGTCCTAATAGTAGTTATGCGATTAAGCAGAAAAGTGTCTTAAATTAATTCAGCAGCCTAAACAGTTACTTTTGGTAGTGTTTAAGAACAAAACACATGTCATAGTACTTTTCCCAGCCTTAGGGCATTTATTGTCTGGGCATTGAAAGACAAGAAATTGAGATATTCGGCAAAATACACTGGGAAATCCTCACACTTAACAAATATCATAAACCACCTAACTTATAGAAAGGTTTTGAACCCGAACGGCCATAAAGGACCACCGGGTTTTCACTAATTGGTTCTGTTAAAAGCATGCGTTAATGACATACCTATAAATATAAGTAAATATGTTTTTTTTCACAATCACTCCCGAAATTACACGCCCTTACTACATGTAAAAAAAAAGTTTGCTAATGGCCACCTTAGGATCGTCACGTTTAGGGAAACAGATAATACAAATTTTCCCTAGGCCCTTTAGTGGAACCGACCTTATTAACCTATCTTGTTATTTGTGCTTTAGATAATAGTATTAATACATACAACTGCTATATTATAAATTTCAAATATACAGGATGCCCTCGAAATCTCTGGTCCCCTTTTGTGGATTTGTTCCTGGAATCGAGATAAACATATTTCACAATATAAACATAGGTCAACGGTGCTTACTTTTTCGTCTGTCTGTATGTTTTTTTCACAAAATAATTCATATCTATAGAACGGTTTCACCAATTGAGTTCAAACTAGACTTGAAGTTATACCTAAAAATGATCTATTATAAATAAAATAAACGATTATATCCAATGATGCGTTTAAAAATGGCGACTGTTAAAAATGTCATACCTAACAAACTAAAAAACCTTTTATTTTGTCAAAAAATTTCAATACATATTTGTTGTTGCCCTTTTCAATTTCCTATCGGAAAGTGTAATTATCAAAACAATTGGATGAAGGATAATTGTTAAGTTAAGGATTATAACAGCATAATATGTACACACAATATATTGTTGTGTTTACTGTGTTGGTATAAGATGCCGGGTTGAACAAACCGATTATTACACATAACTTAACTATTATCCTTCATCCGATTGTTTTGGCGGTTACACCATCCGATACGAAATGAAAAGGGCTACAAAAATAATTTCTTGAAATATTTTGTTAAAATGTAGGCCTACGTTTTTTGGGCAATTCAGGTTTGAAATTTTCAAACACCTTATTGTATATAATCGGTTATCTTGTTTAAATAGATCATTGTTAGATTAAACTTTGTGCAAAGTTTGAGCTCAATCAGTCATATAATTCACTAGATAAAAAATATTTAGTGAAAAAACAAATTGGTGGCTATGGGGAAACAAAGCTTGTCCGGACCCATGTCTAATTGATTTTTTTTTCGCATTCTTATGTGCTGAATCATATCCTAGAATATTGCAGAGTAATTACAAAACATCCTGCATATACTTAAAAATCTTATTAAAATTATGCAAAACATCCCAATATTGTGATTACGTACGCTGTTATTATCTTTAACTTAACTGTTATCCTTCATCCGATTCTTTTGAAGTTACAACATCCGATAGGGAATTAAAAGTGCTACAAAAAGGTGTCTTGAATTTTTTTG
Source organism: Aphrophora alni (assembly GCA_963513935.1). NCBI lineage: Eukaryota > Metazoa > Arthropoda > Insecta > Hemiptera > Aphrophoridae > Aphrophora > Aphrophora alni. The sequence continues at coordinate 35,378,071 of OY740767.1, forward strand.
TTAAAATGTACTGTTTTTGGGTATATTAGGTTAGAAATTTCCAAACAGTCGCCATTACGAAACGCAAGATTGGATATAATCCTTTATTTTACTTAAAGTAGATAATTTTACTTTCTCACTATCCTACTATAGTATAGAGAAAGTATAAATATAGTGATCGCAAAAAAATCGATGTTGAGATTTTTGTGGTTATATCCGTTTTGGGACTCCCTGAGTCCAAAAAAGTGGTTTTTACAAAATGTCTGTCTGTATGTCTGTCTGTCTGTCTGTATGTCTGTCTGTATGTCTGTATGTAGACAAAGCTAGAGAGAAAACTATTCGATCGATTTAAAAAAAAAATTACACCAAACATGTCAATTAGGCCTGTACAGATGCACGAAAAAAGGGTTTTGACAAATTTTGAAAAATAACCCCCTTTATGGCCAAAAAAATCAGTTATTTTTTTTTAATAAAAAAAACGGCTCTTACGATTTTGATAAAGTTTTGCTTATTTTTAGCCCTTAATGTACCCTACCATATGGGAAAATCGGCATCTAATGTCTCCAATGCCTAGTATCTGTTGTCTTTAATGCAGTGCAATTACATTTTTATACAAAAATTCAATACAATCAGTACGAAAATATTTCAATAATAAAAATTAAATCCAATTTTAATCCTAATCTTTTAAATTTTGGACATTTATATTTCATTATTATTTTAAACACATATTATTATCAAAGAATTTGAGACATTATCAAAATTTATTTTGACACATTGTGTCCTTTCTTCCAAATAACTTTCAAACCATTTATGTGCTACACCACGTATTCCACATTGATATAACTTGTCCAATAAAATGTTGTGATCAACTGTGTCAAAGGCTTTTCTTATGTCTAAGAAAAGACCGCTCACACATTTGCCTTCATTCAAGCCATTATTAACATCTGTCATAAAATTCAAAAGAGCATTCTCTGTATTCATTCCCGATCTAAAATCAAATTGTGTGTTACTAAAAAAAATTGTTTTATCTAAATACTTAAGTAATTTCTGTTTCATCAGTTTTTCAAAAATTTTTGAAAAACATGAAAGCAAAGATATTGGACGGTAATTATTACTTTTCAATCTAGAACCACTTTTAAATATTGGTATTATTACTGCACTTTGTAACTGCTTTGGAAATACTCCACTACTAAAACTTAAATTTATTATAAATAACAAAACATCAGTGATTTTTACAGAAATCTGTTTAACAACGAAAGACCTGATTCCATCCAAACCTGGTGAAGTGTTGTTTTTTAATGATTTTATTATATTTATTAGTTCATGAGGGAGAACCGGTTCGATAAAAATTGATTTTATTTCATATTTTTTTGGAAAATAACATTTATAGACCATTGAAGATAAATCTATTAGCTGAATAGTATTTAAATCCAGATTTCTTACTATATCTAAAAAGTAGTTATTAAAATAATTTGCTACAAGTAAAGGGTCAACAACAGGCATATCATTAATTTCTAATGTAATTGATTGATTAACTCGCCTGCTTTGGCCAGTTACTTCATTTAATATTCTCCAAGTAGTTTTACAATTACCATTTCAATTCTCAAATTTTCTTTAATAAAATTCATCTTTTTGTACCTTTATTTCTTTTTTTAATTTATTTCTAAATTCCAAGTAATAATGTTTCAATTTTTCATTTTGAGGATGTTTTTTTACTAATTTAAAAATGTGGTTTCTCTTTTTGATTTTTAAACAAATATAGTCATTAATCCATGGTTTCATTAATTTATCACCATTACCTTTCCTTAACTCTACTTTACTCTTCAATAATAAATCGTATAACACATTTAAAAATTGATCAAACGCTACTGATGCATTCGTATTATTGTAAACAACAGACCAGTCTGCTTTATCAAACAGCTGATCGAGTTTATCATAATCAGTTTGGTATCGAGGGGAGGGGTCAGGAGAAGGGGTTATTAGCTCGACTCCCCCACCCATTCCACTACACACCTGAACTCTGACTCACAGACGCTTCTACTATAATCTTATTTTTGTTATAAACTCTTACATAAACATGGTCTATACAAGTTTCAGATTGTTCTGTAATTTGTGTAGGTTCTATTATCAAACTTTCAAAGCCGTTCATTGCCATCTGAGTTTTATAATAATCCACCGATACATTGTTACAATCTAAAGTATTTATATTAATATCAGCGATTACTAAACAATTTGACATTTTTAAAAAAATACTATTTGGATCATTAAAATGATTTTTAATTTCATCTATGAAATCTTTCGCTGGATTGAAACAAAACCTATAAATTGCGAGCAAATGGAAAATTTCTTTGCAGAAAAAAAAGGAAATCAATATTACGTCCGCAGATTGTAATTGAAATTCAATACACTCAGCATTTTTTATTATATTATTAACATAAACCGCCACCCCTCCCGATCTGTAATTATCATTACACCTAGTAATTAAATTGAAATTTGGTATTTTATAAAAGTCAGTTTCACTTGAACCTATCCATATTTCGCTCAGAATTATAATGTCTGGAATTGTGTAATTTAAATTTAATTCAGCAATGAAAATATCAAAATTCTGCCTCAAACTCCTTATATTTTGATGAAAAACTATAAACCTATCATTCATTGGATGTTATTTTAGATATATCTGTACATTTAATTTAAATACAACAAAGAAGATAAGACAATATAAAAAATAAAAACCTCTATTAGTTTCATCTAAAGAGAGTGCACGGTATGTAATTTATTGGTAAGGAGAGGAAGACATTAATCTGAATGAAATTTACATAACAAAATAAGAAATTTTTTTTTGTTCTTTTTTTGGCGAGAAAAAATAATAAAACTTAAACCATTGAGTTTTTCTATGGACGTAAGAATAACAGTTTATCTAAATCAGCTTGGCAAGTCACCTGAATTACTTTCGATCCTTCTTCTTTTCGTAGGAAGATTTCCCCCCCCCCCGCGAACCCACATAAACCTGAAGTCCTTCTCCTTCTTCACCAGTCTCGCCACCGATAGAAGCCGCCTCCTCGAAGGAGCCAATGCCTCGTTCACATACACAGGCTCATCCATGGTCATGTTCATGTGTCTCGTGGACAGGTTTCCCTTGACACGACGTTTCTGCATAAACTCCTCCTTGTCCAGTCGCCTCACAAACTTGACGATTATGCCAGGTGGGGAGTTGTTGGGTCCCACTTTATTACCAAGACTAAGGCAGGCGTCGATCATTGAGTCCGTAACTGTTAGGTCCATAGCTTTGCCCACTTCCTTGACCACGCTGACGTCGTCCTCATTCGGCTGCACTGGAATGCCTTGTATTTCCACGGCATTTGCTCTGGAATATTGTTCCATATCCTCGACGCGCTTTTCTAGATGAGCTACCTTCTCATTTAGTTTTTTATTCTCAACAAACAACTCATCAATAATTTTGAGACATTTTTCCACAGACGAACTTTGCTCTTTCATAATTTTTGTATTCTCATCTATTTTTTCAGTTAGAAACTCGTACGATTTATTAAAACTTTTCTCTTGATATTTTTGACCGTCCGCAATTTCTTGTATTATTTTCATGAGGTCCTCGAGAGTGAGCTTACCTTCTTGGGCCTCGGAGTCGAGTTGTAAACTCTTTTTTCTCGTCACACTACACGGCCGACACCTCCAAGTTAAACCCTCAGCTGTAATACAGTCCAGATCAGCCTTACTCATCTTAAGACAGGTTCCGTGGAACTCCTTTTCACAATCATTACACACTATTTTAAGCTGTTTAGCGGTAATAGATTTCACACATACACCACAATTAGCCATCTCAGTACGCAACAAAGTTAATAACAAAAAAGATTTACAGTGTAATATACAATAATAAATAATGCCAAATTTAAACACCGCCAAAAAGAAGCAAACTGATACCAGAGACAGTATTTAGTCAACGCGAAATTAAAGCTCTGTAAACATTAGGCCGGAACACTATCGCTTGTCGATCCACCTTATCTGAGCGCTGACTCATAACTCCATATTATTATTTGTTTGACATATTATTCTTTGTTTTTCTTGATCTTAGGTAGTTGGTTCGAATCTAAATCTCGTTATTTTTTTTTTAATAAGCCTAAAGATTTCAATTTATTTAGGAAAGGCTATTTATAATACTAAATTAATTACGATTCTACAAAGAAAGTACGTTTGTTGTTTTTAAGATTCGTGTTAAATAGAATAATGTTGAAAAAACAATAATGAGACACCGTGAAAATAATAGAGGTTGCAGTTTTACAAGAACAGAAAAGCATCCCCCCCCCCAGCCCACATCAAAAACACAATCACGGACGCATGTTATTCACAATTATCATCTCATCAGAGAATAAACTATATTTCCGTTTTCACAGTTGGTTTGTTCACATGTAGGCCTATAGGTTACTCATCGACATTTGAAGAATTGTGCCAGGAAGTAGTTCTTCCTTCATTGAAACACACTGTGCTTGTTAGGAGTGTTACAAGGAATTGTTTAATCAAATATTTACACATTTTATCTTTACAAAAAATACTGCTCTGCAATTTGTGAAACACGTAAAAACATTTTGCCTTAAAATAGTTGTTTTTTTTTTGACAAATTTCTTTATTTATCGAAGTTAAAGAGACCAACAGTCAAAAACAAAATATATTTTATCTAACTTCGTTTTAAGATATGTTAAACAATTTGAAGAAAACTGAACAAAAATTACGCGAGCTACTCAATTCGCCAGAGTTTTGAAATCCCAAAAATCGGTTCAAAGCTTTTCCGATTTCTCGATTTATTATGGATTTAGTAATTTATATTAAAACATTGAATTAAAAAAACGGTTTAATATCATCAGAATTCTTTGACAACTGTATCGAACTCATCCAAAAGAAATGTTTGTGACAAATAAGTTGAAATTACTCAATCAAACTTCAGAATCTGATAAAGTACGACAATATATACATTAAATGCTATATAACATGTAGGAGAGTCCTATCGTGCTTAGTTTTCGAATATCCGCCATTATTTAAAAATAAAATAACATTATAACTTTAGAAATATATATGATATTGAGTTCAGATTTGATAAACGCATTTTTCATGTAACGTTTTACACGAGATTTGAAAATGATTTCCATTTTAAAATGTTAAAGTCGTATATATTGAAAACTTGTTAACCTTATAAAACAATTACAAGAGAGTAAAAACTTTTATTTGTTAATGACGAACAATATAGTATTTATATTTTTACTGTAGCAGTAAAAGAAAATATATTTGAACAGAAAAGGGAAAATTGCATCACAGATATTATATAATTTTAACAACAAATAAACTTGTGCACTATGAAGTAAGAATCGGTTGACATTTGATGGTTGGAGAAGTGAGGGGTTGGTTTTGAGATTGTCTAGATAAACATTTATAGTTAGTTATAGAAATTCGAACAAACAATATTAGGTAGTAGCAAATTTTAAAAAAAATATAGTAGAAATAGGCTGTGGATATCTAGTTATGACTCACTTACGCTCAGTAAGGAGGGAGTAATGCAACGTTGTCACATGGTGTGTTTTTTCTACCTGCGCCAATACACTGTTTATTTTACAGTTGGACACAATATTAATATTTGCCCGGTCGCAAATTTGACTACATTTGTATTCAGGAACTATACAACTATATTTTAAATATTTAATAATGTTTTTAATTGATTATTGAAACATTCTGATGAATCAAATATTTTCCTAAAGCCGGTAAGTAAAATCTGGGGCTACATCAATCATTATGCAAGCTATTTCAACACTAAATGAAACGTACATCACTTTCACATTAATTTGTATAGTTATTGTGCTCAAAATGATAATAAACTGTTCATCTTTTTAAAGTAAAATTATCAAACAGATAAAGCCAGGGTTAACTCGCTTAACTGTTATAGATATACTACATAACTCAGTCTATATTTTTATTCCGTAAATACGAATCAGTCCCAACAATATTATCTCGAGCTTAATAAAAGTGACACCTTGTAACGATTTGTTTTAATGCTTGAGTTTGAACAAGTTGGCTTGTGTTTTAGTATGAAAAAGTGTCAAAATCTGACATTTTAGAATTGGAAATGATATAGTGGGTCGGCCTTATCAGCCTTTATTTTAAAGGTAAAGGTAAATTTTATGTGATTCCGAAAGTTATCCATTTAATTTACCTTTCTTAACGGAATTAATTCAACAAATCGGTCGGGTAGAACACCCTGGATAAATTGTATTGTTTTATATAAACTGTTGTTTCCTAAGTATTACATGGAGAGAAAATTGCACTTCAACGTCCAGTAGTTCAATAAATAAATGATTTAGGCTACTCAAGACATATGTAAGCTTAACATTCATTTCATCAACCATGATAATTGATCTGGTGATAATCACCCTGTTTGTCCAGAATTTAGAATAAATTTAGATTATAATGTTTTACGATTAAGATGAGAATTTTTAGACTACGATGAGATCTAGTTCATAATAATAGGTCATTAGAAGAGCGTAGATCAATATGTAAACTGAACACCTCTACAATAAGAATATCACTTCCTTATTTTTTTTATAGTCATTCTGTTCAATATGATGCGGTATTGTTAATTGTTAGTGTGAAATACATGAAAAATGTATAGTACAGCCCGGAGTTTACAAGCGAAAGACAGATGTGGTTGGAGCGGAAGTGACGGGGGGGGGGAAGGTCAGTCAAGATAACAAACACCTCCAAAAAAAACGCGCGAACATCGAGCCCTCAAAAAGTCGTGAATATGTCTAAGGTATAAACCAGGCATTTGTAAGGTCGCAATAGTAGTATCTTTATATCAAGCCCCCAAAATGTAGCAAATGCGTCTAAAGTATAAGCCAGGCACTGGAAAGGTCGTAACAGTAGGTTCATATATGAAGCACCCAAAAAGACGCAAATGCATTTAAAATATAAGCCAGGCACTGGAAAGGTGGTAATTGTATACACGGTATAACATTTATACTCAGGCACCCAAAAGGTGGCCTTTATGTCTGATCGTATAACCGCTCCAAGGTCAGGAATCGCCAGGCACTCAAAAGGTCTTATACATGTATATATATATATATATATATATATATATATATATATATATTTAGTTTGTTAAATTTTGTAAGCCTACTGTCATAGGATACTGCCATAGCTGATTACAATTTCAGGCATACAAGACAATTTAAAACGTCGTCCTATATAATACAACAGATATATTCGTGTATTATACACGTTTTGCATACATTTTACAATTATGTTCTAAAACTAACATACAGTATACTGTATTGGAAAACAAAAGAAGGATTTGTTATGAAAAGCAACCTGTGTGAAAACAGTGCAGAATATATTTATACCCTTTTAAACAAACAATGAATCTCGTCCGAGACAAGATACATGATACATCATGTTTGACCTACATATCACAAATATGTTTACCTAATACTGTTTCCAATACCGTAAAATATATAAATTGATTATAAGATACGAAAACAATAAATGTGTTTACGTATGATAAATTATGTTGTTTTCGAATACCTACCTTTCTAAATGTGAATCCTATTTCATTTTGACATTTTGGGTTTTTTTGGCTGTGTTTAAATTCCATTCTGACTATATCTATCCTTTAAATGGCGAATGAAGTTGTTTAAATAAATAATAATAAGTTTGTTTTAAATAAATTGCTTATAAAAAGTAAAAATATTCAAAATCATACTGTATCCTGATAAATTCTATAATTCTAATTTTTATTCTATCGTGCTTTTTTTTCTTGTTATTTTAAAGGCGAAAAACCTTTTTTGACGTCATATGGATCATTATTAACCAAGTATTGAGATTTTCAAACAAAAGCGATTTAAAATCAATTTTTGTTTGTAATAAATCTGTGTTAAAAGTCGTTGATTTGTTTCATGATCTTCGTCTCAGTCTACCTGTCAAGCCTTGAGGCTCGGTCGATTAATATAAAATTTAATGGGTTGTCATGTTGTTTTAATATTATAGATACGCACATTTCACTAGAAATTTATGGCAAGTATATTTTGCTTATTTCGAGAAGTATTTGGTTATTTAGGTCGGGAATTAGTCAAATTATTTAAACACATTATATTAAATATATTCGTACTGGGCCAAAAATACGAACATACAAATGGATTATATTTTATTCAACACAAAAGTAATACACAAACTTACTCACTCATTCAACTCCAAAAATCAAATAACAAATATCAACACTAATCGCAAAGTATTTGTAAATTAAGCACACTAAATATGACTTTAGCAATTAAAAGTGAAACTTAATATGGAAATTTTCCTTCAATAAATATATATATGTAAGAGCATAAACTTTCTTTTGCTTGTGGTATAAACACAACTATAAGACAAATCGTATTTTAATAATATCATTACATTAATGACGATTTTCAAGGTTTATTTTAGTTTTTGTTTGAGTTATTCCTAAACCGTTTTATTTTTCATTAATATGTATCATTAATATGTATTTTTGCTAAAACTCAAACGAAATTGGTTGAATTTATTTTGAGAAATTATGGTTTTTATTATTATAGCTATATCGGCCGATTTGTTGGGTTTTTTTTATAGATAACTGACGATCCTCCATTTTTACAGATTAACAGCCAATTTGTTTGTTTGGGTCCTTATATACTATATTTAAACAAAATTTTATGAAAAGCCTATCAGCTGATTTTGAGATATCAAAAAATAAAATAATAAAAATATATAGCTAAAACATTCTAACATTTCCAATTTTATTAAAATCAGTCCTTGCATTTAGGCTATAGAACACTGCATATACGACAAACATAATTCCAAAAATAATTATTTACCCTGGATGCGTCAAAACGGATATATTTCCAACAAATCGATAATGATATATAGAGCAATCGCAGAATGTTTCGTATACTACATATATGTAAGAAAATAAACATTAATTTTATGGAGTTCTACGAAATTATTAATAAATAGGCAACAGCCACTAGTCAATCAAGATCAATATTGAATTATCTAATGTTATCAAACAAACCTCTATATATTCTATTAGACCTATGTTGTGAAGCGTTTCGGGACAATAATTCCCTCTTCAAGTTGTCAATTCATTGGAGTTCGTCTCGTTTACTTATTAAGGACAGCAAAAACACTAATAGTACAGATACACAAGCTCATAGAAATACACACGAATATATCTACATTGGTCGTGCACACCATTCGTTGTAACTTACAGGTTTTGCACACTGCCTTTTCTAATAAACCTAAAAGTTGTGTCTTACAGGACTCCTGCATAAGTCATAACTCTAAATCACCCTCCATGAACTTAGGTCTGTATCGTTTACCCGTGTAAAAGCAACCTCAATGTCGCTATGGTTAAATCCCTACCATATAATTACTGCACCGCCGCTGAACACCATTTTTCTTCATTATTAATGTATAGAATTCGCTTCTGAATTTGAGGGAGGATGTATATTTCCACTGTACACAGACATGCGGTTGGCATATTTTCCGAAACATCCTTTCATTTAGCAGTGTGAGTAGAATTTTAAAATAGAACAAGCGTGTTGAACAACAACGTTGTTGGTTTTTTGTGTTTGAATTTAAATAACAGAAAGAATTTTGTAAAATGTACTTTTAAGGCGTAACGTAACCACTACAGATTCAACGAGGGTTTTGTTTTACGTAGCTCTATTTTAGTACAGTAGTTTTAATTACTTAGCTTATTTATAAAATAATTTTATATTTTTACCTTATAAAGATAAAAGATATTGTCACAATAGATTTTCATTGATATATCGGATTGAATTTTCCACAATGTTTTTGCTAGTTTAATAAGAGGTTGCAAACTTGCTGTTTTCTCTTTTAAATTGTTAAAATGAAATTCTTTATTGCAAGGTTCGCGTTTAGTGTAATAATTTAGTTGTTAGTGAAACAATTTTTTATGAATAAACAAATATCACAAAAATGAAATTCGACGAAACAATATTCTTCAGGTAAAACTTATTGTTATTGAGGGGAAAATAAAATGGTGTTTTTATTATCGGTTTGGTGCTTTCAAGGTCGTGTGAAGGATGTCTTCACAATGTTTTTAAATAGAATTAAAGATCTCTTGATTTTTAAAACTTGGTGTCTTGAAAAAAAAAGTTTTAAAGTGGAATTACAAGAGACACATGACTTATTTGACTCTAATAAATTAAAATAACTCTTCAGTTTCTATTTTAACTTCCATAATTCATTAATTGGAAACAAGTTTCTTAACTTTACGGTTTAAAAAACTCATTTTTATCTTCTCTAACTTGACTCTAATACTAACATTTTTTGTGGATAATTTTTTTTAAGGTCAGAATGTCACCCAATGTTTTGTTGAATATCTAAAAAATTTAGTTGGAATAAAAAAAATCAAACAATAGTGTCTAATTTGTTAGCATAGAATATATTCTGCCATATACAGGATATTTTTAAGTATGGAAACAGAACGTAACTGATATATTTTTAAGTATACGTAACGTAAACGTAACGTAAACAGGATGTTTTTAAGTATATTGCGTAACTGAGAATTACTTGGAGGCGGAAAAATAAATGCGGATTTAGGTAGGCCTAAATATAATATATTATACTTTTTTAAAGGTTAAATTTTTGTTCGTCATCTTGGATCCGCTATATTAAATCAAACTTTATTTTTTAAATAGGACGATGAACATTTGATACATGACTTTCATGTACCATTCTATAAGAAAAACGATAGTAAAAGCCGTTTTTCTATAAATGTCTTAGTTTTTAAGTTATAAGCATTCAAAGTTAAAATAACGAAAATTTTTGGTAATTAATTACCTGCATCACCCAAGATTAATCTAAACCAGAATATTAACAGTTATATTTTAACACGTTCTTATAATTTTTCCAATAAATTAGTAAAGTTAGATATTAATAAATAAATATTTAAAATTAAATTTGTAAAAAAATTATTTCCGATAAAAAAGATTTATTTGTAAATATGTAATTTTATAAACTTGTGGAGAAAATTACGAAATATTAAAATTAGTATTAAAACACCAGTTTCCATTTTGAAACTGTTAAGGGAAACATTTTCATTTTTGGTACCTTTCTGTCCAATGGATTATATTATTATTAACAATTTTAATAATTGTAGTTCATAATATTTTAGTTTTTGTTTAACTTTTTTTCTTATATTGAGCTCTAGCTTAAGCTCCCGAAATATTGTCGTACAATTTTGAATCATTTTGTATAATATATAAAAATATTCTTAGTCCTAAACTATTTAAGTTACTACACTAATTCAGATATATCGAATGTACTCGTCATTCTAATCTTCCTGCTGAGTTTTGTAGATTCAAATATAAAATAAACTAGATTGTGATGTGTAAGAATTATACAGGCATTCATAAAACTTCAACATACTTTTCAATTTATAGCCATTTTAAAATCCTCTAAATCATTATCAGAATTAAATCAAAACATATTAAATCATAGACGAATTGTTGACGAAAATTCACTTAACCGAATTATTGATAACAAAGTTTCATATTACAGCTGATTTAATTTTAACCCAAATCAAATCCTCCCTTTGCTTCTCACTCAAGATGGAATTATATCTCATACGTAACACCAAATTAAGATCTCAGCTTGTAAACCGAGCGTATGCTTAGAGATTATCAATAAACTTTGAGTGAATGAACACTAAATTAGGTTATGTCAAAATGATATTACGCGATGGAGTTTGCTCAGCACAAGTACAATATTGATGCTATTGTAAAGTGTTCTCAACGCAGAGGATTTAAAGCTAAATAGGTCGAAATAGCCGGAGGAGTTATTTTGTAAAACAGTGTTTGATAATCTTTTCTGTTCTAAATATAATATATTAATGAAAGATATTTATGTTTTACCTGAATTTATAGCGTATCAATCATGAAACCGTGTAAGAGAACTTTTAATGACTGTATTGCTAATACCAGTATGTAAAAGCCAAACGTACTATCTTACGTTTATAAATCAGAAGATCTACTAATGAAGTACTATAGTTTAATATTTGTTGTAATCGATACTTTTTTTCAATGAAATGACAAAAACAAATGTAATACATATACATATGGTCTTATATTGAGATCTTTAAATATATAAAAGTAAACAGTGAAAATCATTTCACAAACTTTACCACTCTCGCATCACCAAAACTAAAGACAACTGAAACAAAAGCGTTAACAAAAAGTGATGATCAACCATAGACGACATATTGTAATAAACATTTATATATTTAAATGAGAACCTAAACCTGCATAGCTTTTGTAATAAATACATCCTCAGAGGAAGTATTAATGAATTAAAATTGACCTTTTAATGAAATCTGCCAACCGTTCATTTTTGTTTTTTTAAATTTTCCGCATGGCAATTTGTTTTATTTGCTATTTTTTACGTTGGTTGGATCACTAATATTCTCATTTCATTACGATTTAAAGAATATAGGGAAGCAATTTAACTCATTCTAACAACAGTTAAGGGAAGTTTCCAATTTAAAAATTAACTATAACAGTCTCAGATATACTACATACCGATTGTAACATATCACGTGACTTAGCATGTACGTATTAATATCGTAGGAATCAATTATTGTATTTTAAAATATAATTTTGAAAGGTGTAGAAAATGTTGTTCCCGAAAACTATCTCAAGTAACATTTGTTCATAAAACCGCCATCCTATGAAGTTAATTTATAAAATCTGAAACATAACTCTTAATCGACCGGTAACTAACGAATTATTATTTCACGAGTACACATATATTGCAAATTACCTCCTATCTTTCCTAAAATAACTAAATTATGAGAATTTTTTAAAGATAAATTGTTAAACGGTGTATGTAAAATTAATTATCATGGACTTAAACTTACAAGGAATTTAAAAAAATCTCTTTGATAAAAAAAATACAGTCACACACACAGAACCTAATTTTTTTAATAATATTCACCATACTCCTTTTCTATTTAAATATTAAAAAAGTTATATTGTTTCAAAATGTAATATAATTTAAACTGGGAAAATAGAGTTACATTGAACAAAACCTCTTCGAAAGTGAAGTGGTTAAACCACAATATTTTAGCCTCTAAACGTATATTTAACAAATCAACTCTGTTTTATTTAAATTCACACAAAAACATTGGGAGCGTTGTTGTTCAACACGCTTGTTCTATTTTAAAATTCTACCCACAATGCAAAATGAAAGGGTGTTTCGGAAAATATGCCAACCGCATGCCTGTGTACAGTGGAAATATATTTACATCCTGAACTTCAGAAGCAAATTCTATACATTAATAATGATGAAAAATGGTGTTCAGCGGCGGTGCAGCAATTATATGGTAGGCACCTCGTACCAGAGCGACATTGTGGTTGCTTTTACACGGGTAAACGATACAGGACGAAATTAATGAAGGGAAGTTAGAGTTATGACTTATGCAATGAGTTTAAAGATATTTGGGGGTTTGTTGGTGATATTAGGAAACGCAATGGTGTTTGTATCAAATTGTGATAATTTTATGGTAATTATTTAGTAGAATAACGTTTTAAATTTGTGTTTAGTAATTAGGTCGTATTTTCTTTTTCATCAAAAGTTTTTGTATATTTTGTTTTGTCACATACAGCTTTTTGACCTTGAATAACGGCATTATCAGGATTAATGTACACTAATTACAAAACATACTTTAATTTGCATAAACACTGGTAATATATTATGTTTTGTAATATTGCAAAGAACAGAAAAGTTTGTGTTTGTACATATTTTGATATGTTAATGATATTTGGACAATCATCGTGGAACAACAAATTTTAAAATGATGTACTTTAAGATGACATAAACGATTTAGAAATATTAAAAATATAGTTTTAAAATTTAATTTACCTTTTTCTTTTTTCAACATAATAAAAGATTACATTGGTTTACCTTTGAGTTCCGATTTATATTTCGTATTTATTATGGGCTCGTTCATATAATTTGAACTTACATATTTTTTATAGTGAGTTCGTTTATTTAAAACGTGGGACTGAAGAACATTTAAAATAGTTTCTTCAGGATCCCACTTACAGAATCAGAAACTTAGATAATTTAACAAATCTGAACTATGAACAAATAAACGTCGCAATTTATGAAATAAATCTAAATAAACAAAGTTTCTGGTAACGTCAGGTGTACAAATGTTTGTTATAGCCTCTCTTTGAAGGATTAAACGTATTACAAAAAGAACCACCTTATCTCCGAGTTTTCCTACTATGAACATTTTCCCGTATTTTATTTCGCTTAATATGACAAATAATAATAAAGTTACAAACATATAATTTAGTAAAATAAAAAATAATAAAATATAAAATAATTTGAAATAATTAGACACAATTTTTATTAGCCAATATCAGATTTTTTTTTTTTTTAATTAACCGTAGTACTATTTAGTTTTTGTTTTAAAGTACAGAATTCAGTGATAAAAAAATATGATATTAAAATAATTTGTTTTGTTAAAAAAAAACGTGACAAGCGTTAAACAGAATATTCAGAAACATATAAAGTTAACTAAATACATGCATATTGATATATACATTTGGCCGCGGTTATTTGGTACAAAATAATGTTACATGAACACAAGCTGAACACAATCTGAATCTTACCCATATGATATCTTAATATTATTTATCCAATCACATTTAATAAATTAAGTGCATTATTACTAAATATTAAAAAGTTCAATACGAAATATGCATGTTTCCGCCTAACACGCGTATTAAATTCATCAATAACAATGAGGTCATATAATGATGAAAGTATATTGAGAACTCCCTAATGAAAACATTGAATAGACGGTATATTTTGATTTGAAGGTTATTTGGATAATTACAGATTCGTCATATTATTGATATAGCGTATTGAAACTTTGAGTTCATTTACTAGGTCCGAGTTATGTAGATACTGGCGAAACAAAAAGAGCTCTTAAATTTGAAAGTTAGTGAACACGCGGTTTGAAGTATAAGATAAATCAAAAGTAACCAAACTTTTTTTTCGAGAATCGTGAAAGAAATTTAGAAGAGGCCAAGATAAAACTCTGGAAATAAAAATGAAAAATAATTCAATCCTCATGCACAAATTCACGGACAATCATATCACCAAACACGTTTCAGAAACATGGGAATTTTGTTTCCACTAATAAAAACTGAATTAACAAATGAAAATAAAAATTCCTCTGTTTTTAATTTTGCTGGTAAAATTTTGTCCAGTTAATCTACCGCAAGTTGTAACTACAAGGTCATACGATAAACTCATGTGTGGAAAATAATGCGGTTCACTTCGATAAACTATGCAGTATGGGATACACCCTCCCCCCAGGCAGTAAAAGCCCTTTTCTATTATTTACTATGTGTATGATCTCCATTCAACTTAATGCTTCTCCTTCTCATGTTAGCAATGTGTTTGTGCGATTTTGGATTTTCCTGATCACGTTGGGTTATAATATTAGTTGATCATCACTCAGGTTTCGTTTTATCTTTGGGTTCCAAAATTATGAAGATAGTTTTAGTTTTCATTTCTAACAGTCATAGTATACTAGGGTAGGTGGTCTTTTTCATGTTTGTCAATTTTGTTTTAGTTTTCCATTGTTTTGATTTATGACAGCCATATCAAGTTTACCGTAAATTGCCGAAATGTATCCATGTTCAAATTTAATTCAATTTCCCTTTTCGGGTTGTGGCTTATAACGAATATAACAAACATACAAACTCTAATGCTAAAAAAAAAACTTTTTGTATATTCTTACCCAATACTCAACATCACAAAATATTTATCTTACCTACACGTGCACTGCGTAAATTACGTCTGGAACACAACGAATAAACGCAGAATAGCTTAAAATGTACGCTTAACATTTGACATTTAATTATATGTCCATAGTATTTTTTTTTCCTTTTGTATATGTTAATTTTTTTATAACCATCTGGAAACTAGCTTTAATTTTTTGATTTTAATATAATCCTCCTGGTCATCTTCTATTGTTTACTTACTGCCTTTTTAACGTAATACCGATTACTGTAACCCCTTGTTTAATATCCCGTGTCTTTCTCCACATATTGATAAACACTTAAATATAGTTTCAACTACAATACCACAAAATATAATGTTGGGCACAAAAAAACTTTTATTATTTTTATGTGTATGTATTGTTGTTTTCTAAGTCTTCTTTTGTTTTAATTTTAGCGACTTCTCCTAAGTAAAATATGTTCTTCAACAATACCTCAGTGAATGTCACACAATTGAAACGTCTGTAGTTCATATTTCAATGAGTAGAACACGAGTTGAAAAAAACAGATAATTATACCACTTTATTTATTTAAATGATTCATCCGTGGAACTTCGTGATGGATTTCTTTCATCAATCTTGGATCTGTTATCAATAAAAACAATGCTCTGTTTTTCCAGTAGCATTTATCATAATATTTTGCTAAATGTCATTTTTATTTTATTTAGATGATGGACAAAATACTGTTGTAATTTTTCAACATAGAACACTTCTGAAATAAGTAAAAACAGCTAAAAGCTATATTTATATAAAACAACTAAATTTTGAAGAATGGAAAAGATATTAAAAACGGGTTGCAACATTGCAATCAAAAGACGTTGAAAAATTATGTGTTATGTGTTCTTTTTCATATCATCAAGTTTAGGTTAGTTTAAAGATGGGACCCTAAACAAGTTCGAAAATTACAAAGTTAAAAATGACAAGATATTGTGTTCTAACAACCGCATATAAAATTTTAAGTTTTTATTTGAAACCACTATCTAAATATTGCATTATTATTTTACACCTTTGTATGATTATTAAAATTATTAAATATCAATTTGAAAATATAGCGCAAATTATAAATATGACACTAATTACGTTAAATACTGTTTACCAATGTACCTAGTTTTAATTACAACTAAATTTAGTTTTACTAATCCATAAAGTTCTTCCACTGTTGCATCGCACACGATCAATCAAAATGCAACTCGTAGATTCTAGTGTCGGAAACATCAAGGGGTTCTAACCCCTGCGTCTGGAGTAAGACTTAAGCAGGTGAAAGAAGGGTTGATCATGCGCGCTTTGTACTGGCGACACGAGTTCAGGACGCGCGTCGAGTCAGTTGACGTCGTGTGGCGTCCCGACGTGGTTCTACCAATATATGGTTAGATAACATGCTTTATATATACGTTAAAAGACACGCGATGTATCAGTACGTGTTTAGTGCACACAATGGATAAAGTGTTCTTGTTTAATATAGTTTTTTTGATAGTTTGTGACACGAGTGATTTTTAATGGTAGTTGATATTATTTACTGTGAAGTATTTTTAGAGAATTTGTTATTGTTATTGACATTATTTTTTCCGTAAACAACTAACAAAATTTTTTTTTTACAAACTTATTATTTGAAAAATTAAAATTTTAATATTAATAACCATTAACTTTTTTTAAATAATTTTACTCTCGATAAGTTTTTTTAAAGGGATACTTTTTTTTATCTAGATACTCGTATATTATTTTGTTTGTAGGTACATTTTTTAAATTCTTATATTTATATAAAATATACAATGAACGATATTTCGATGAATTTATATTTTCATTACTATACAATTAAACAAAACTATATAATAGGAGTTTTATTTTGTTGGTATAATTATATTTTTCTCTAAATATTTTAATTGTAAAATAAATACTATAGTAAATTATATATAGTTTTTCAATTTTACTATTATAGACTATTGTTTTTTCCGACAAATAACTTTAAATTAAATATAAAAAACAATTAACAACTTATTTTCCCAGTTGATCAACACAAAGAACAAAATTCTCCTAACATATCATGATATTTTGTTCTCTGTCGGTTTGAAATTCAAAATATTCTATTAGGAACTTAAACATCAACGGAGCATTGTTTATAAAATTATCTCAAACGATTTCAACTCACGTGTTTGATAAGCATCGCAGACGATGTGTTCTTACAGCGACTGTCAACGTGTCTTGAAATTTAAAGGAGTATTAAAATAAAATTGAAATATCATTAGCTATTTCGTGTACACAGTACCTTTATATTACCTAATCAAAAATTATTTACCCTTAGTTTACTCTTACACGTATTTTAATATTCCTAAATGTTTGAAATAATATTCTTTATGAAATAAATTTACTAGATATGTTTATCAATTCCGTTATTTTTTATTACAGCATATTAACAATAATGCATTTTTTGTAGCTAAAGGACATCTAAGGTTTAGGGGAAAAATCGTTTAATATATTGGAATTAATTATTAGATTTATACATTGTTATTTTTAATTACAAATATAAAACACAGAAATTAACTTTAGTTTTTATGAGAATAGTACATATAAAGGTAAAAATGTACATTAATATACACATATCATATATGTTCATGGTAAACGTGTATTTTTCTGTAAAACAATAAAAACAAGATTTTTAATGTTTGTATTTATTATTTTAGTTTTATTTTGTGGTGAATAAACCGTTTTTTTATGCAAGTAAAACATACAAACATAAAATAAAATTGTTCCCGCGTACACACTGATATTGATATTATTTATGGAAATTATATTGAAGTAAAAACTAATTAAATTTGAAAATAATGATTTACTAAATATGAATTAGAGTAAAATATTAGTTTACATAATTAAACGAAAATTAATTTTATTATTTTGAAAAATGTACAGTTGCTCTGTAAATATTAAATTAGAATTCTTTAGAATTTTTCGTTTCCAGCTAAAAAGTTAACAAAATCAGACTTTACTGGAAATTATTAAACCTTCAGAATAAAAATAATAAATATAAATATAACACTTATTTTTAAATCACTATAAAAGATTGAACAATTATTAAAGAAACTAATCAAAACGGAAATTAAAATGAAAGTTGAAAATAAATAAAATAACAATCTAAATGTATATCCTAAATATATTATTCATGTATTCCACTTGCGTTTATTAAAAGACCAACTAACTTCTGAACCCAACTAATTTTCCGTTTTCATTTCTATCAAATGAAATACAAAAGCCGGCAACTTGTAATTTGAGTTTTGTTCCTGTTCAAACAATCCTGGGTGAACTTAAGTTGTAAACTTTGCTAATTTGCTGAACTTATTTGCATCCCTAAAAGAGAGAGAGTGAGAAAGAGAGAGGGAGAGAGAGAGAGAGAGAGAGAGAGAGAGAGAGAGAGAGAGAGAGAGAGAGAGAGAGAGAGAGAGAGAGAGAGAGAGAGAGAGAGAGAGAGAGAGCGTGGGGCAGATAGAAGGCCATATATTGAACGTCGAAGTGTTCTAAACTTTAAAATTAGTTATGTTAAGAGGAAATCAAGTCGACTCACCTTTACCCCGGTTAAGTGATATTAAAACAGTCGAATAAGTGTTTGGGTTAAATTTTGTTTAGGAGTAGTTTTAATGAAAAATATTTGTTGTTGGTTGGTGGTTTGTAGTGCTTCCGTTGGGACTACATATTTATATGGTAGATTTATTATTTTATGGATTTTAAAAATTTAAAAAATACAAATTACGTTAATTTTCCCCCAAAAGTCAATCTAATTCTGGTATACATAAACACTTAAATATGTTTTAGGGAATATAAAATTTTCGTTTACGTACATAAAGCTTTTACTTTTAATTAGTGGTGGCTAAACTATTTTCATATATTTTTTCTGAGGTATATAATCAAAACAGAGAGTTTAGTATGGAGTTCAAAGTTTTATTCGTATCATTTTTAGTTATTTTATTCTCAATTTCATTTTCATACTGTATAGACTTAATATGGTAATTGTTTACAAAGAAAGTTACTGGTATATTTGGCGTTTTAAAAAAAGATATTGTACATACCTAATTTCTTAATATTTCCTAAAAATAAAATAACTTTTTAATGCCGAGCTTTTAAGAAAAATAAATAACTCCAACTTTTCTACGTTAAGATCCATTAAATGAATTACGCGTTAAAGTATGTACGTAGGCGAATTTTTAACTTTATGTTGGCTATATATATATTTTCAAAGCTTCTTATTTTTAAACGACACCTGTCCCAATCGAGTGACATACCCTATATATTATTTTGTAAATACAAATTACAATATGAAGATGGTTATTATGCTTAACGTTTAATAAAATCTATTTGAGGGGAAAATATTTTCAGAAGTTATATAAAGTAATTTATAGATCAAACTTTTTATTCATTTCATTGCATATTTTTCTACTACAATCATTTGATTTTAAGTGAATCATATTAAATTTAAAATGTACTTTTATTTCTAAAATAATTTTAAAACCTGACCCCATCATGAAAAATCAGACGATAAATAATGATTTCATTGTTTCTCACAGAAATGTTTTGTTTCATAAAATCAAATTAAGTGATTTCTTCTAAATCCAACAAACAACAGAAATGGAAAAACTGTGTTAAACTGAAACAATGCAGTGGACACAATACGGGGCAGACTGGAGTGAAGTGGGGATATGTGTAGACGTGATATATTTAATGAATGTGACAGACAAAGCCCAATAATTCGCCCTGGCTTGTCCGGGGATGGGCTTAAACGACAAGAACCTGCGGCGGTTTAGACGATTTCGCTTCTTTGGGAGAGCCAAAGTTTACCTCCTCATACGGTGGCCACATTTGGTATGTATCTTATTAATTTATGTGAATAATATTTTATGTAAATAAATCACCAAATGTATTGAAATTGTCCACATATTTTTTTATTAATATATATATATATATATATATATATATATATATATATATTGCAACGACGTTTCAGTGACTAAATTATCTTCTTCAGGTGTCAAAAGTAAATAAACTTTTACAAGTTTGTCTTTTCAAATGTTGCAAATACGTTTTTTATATTCTCACTCTAAACATAGAGAGAAAGAATTGTGAAAGAGGAAAACATGTGTTTATGTGTTCGTATTTAAATCAGATTTTATTGCAAAAAAGTATTATTATATCGTATGTGAATAACATAGAGAAAGGTATATAAGAGGAGCAACCAATTGATGTGGAGTTTTCTAACATAAACGTCCGTTTTAAGATTCACTTAGGGATTTTGCTTTTATTTAAATATTGTCTGATTGTAGTCCACAACAATCTATGAGAGGAACCAGCTTTTGATTAAGTTATGTTTTTAATTATTATTTATTTTATCAGTTTAAAAAAAAACACATAATCGTGGATGGTACTCTAAAAAAAACACATTTTTCTTCTCGAAATATGAAAATTAGTTACCCTAAATAGTGTGGTATATGTCACGAAAAATAAACTATGGTAAAGGTATTTATAATTGGCAAACAATGAATACTAACTTTGACAATCGTCAATAAAAGCTTGATTTCAATCAAATACGATTTTTGGTAGAGAATATTTTATGACTTGACGATAGAAAACTTTGATTCCATTTAAATATATCGTACAATGTTTATAAACATACACCAACTGCTATACTTAAAAAAAATGTACGTTGAATAACACAGTCGTAAGGAAAACTACATTTTATTCTTCCTCACGTATTGTTAATATTGATACATTTTTGGTGACGTTGCGACTTATTATTTTGTGTTTGTATTTGATATCGTAGGTGGGTTGTAAGAAAGTTAGCGCAGTGGTTTCACGCCATTTACAAAATATCAGTCTTTATATTTTATATCCTATTTTATTGGTATTTATAATTGGCATTTAACATTTGTCGTAGTCAAATTAGCTAAATAATTACATTGCTCCCAGAAACAGTAAATTCACGTTGACTCTAATAGTATTTCATTTATAAAAAATTCTGATTAAATGTCTTTTACACGTGGATACATATTTGCGTTCATTCACGCGTGACGCAATCAATTTAGTTTTGATATTTTTTTACTGCAGAAAATTAAATTATATGCAATTGGAAGAAGAAAATAATTCTCATCATGGAAATAATAAAATGAGAAATAATTTGTTGGCAAATTTTTACTTATATAGTCTTACTTATATTGTCCCAAGAAATATGGGACAAATTTTGTAGTCTTCAAAAATCTCATCCTGTGTTTATTGATTGATTGATTGATTGATGCACTCGGAAAACCGAAAAGTGAAACCGACATTCCGTAAGGACGATAGCGGCCTTATTCTCGAACAATAACCTCCAAAAATGTGATATTCTTATAGTTACGAGGTCCAGCATGAAATACTGATAAATTTATGTCGTCAAGTTTAATTATTATTTAATATATTTAAAGAGAAATAACAAAAATTAAGCAAGAAATCCAGAATTAAAAATTACAATATTCAACTTGAATTTGACCAATCGAATATGTGCAACACATACGAAATAGTAATGAAATTAATCAATTACATAAATTCTTTAAATGGTATGCATTTGAACAGTTATAAACCACATTAACGAGACGAATGTACCTACTTTTATTATACAGCCTGCAATAACAATATTCTGAATTAATACGAAAAGTTTACTAAATAAAGCAGGATATTAAAATGACTTCAAGTATATCCTTTCAAGTTAAAAGTAAAGTCAAGAATGCAGGGTCTTTTAACGGTCAAAAATGTGCTGCTTATTTCCATTCATGATGTGCTACATAGTTCATGTTACAGTAGATTAAACTGTATAGAATATGACATGGTATTACTTTGTGTCGAAAGGAAGTTTCTGTTCGTGAAAAATTAATTTAACAGTAACTTTTATACAATGTGAATACGTATAAATTTGTATACAATTATACACAATAACTAGATTTTATTTACGTTGGTTATGTAGTGTCTTACGATCCAGTAAAAAAAAAATTCTTTTTAGATAAAATTCTATATTTATTGATACATTGTGCAATTAATATGTTAGTAAATTTCTCATTTTAATAATTAATAGAAATACGTCGAATTATTAATTTATGAATTATAGTTACGTCGGGTTTGCTTACAAATATATTTAGTAGATTTAATGTTTTGTCTTTCATACATTTATTTATTTGTTTTATTTTACATATATAGCAATTCTTAAGCCACAAGGACCTGGATTTAATAAAAAATATAATATTTGAATGTACTAAGTGATGTAATTCTTTCCCCCGCTTGAACCCTTGTGCGTATAACAGTGAAATATAGGAATTCATTTATTTAAAACTTAAGAAAAATCGAAGAAAATATAAGGTTTTTCTAAATTGTATTTTTCGCTTTAGAATTGAGACTATGAAAAATGTTGTTTCAATAAATTAATGCAATTTGAAACGCTTAATAACCATATGATACTTTACATAAAACCCTAGATTTCCGTGAACATTTCGGAAATGATACTGTTTTTGGCACATTTTGAGCTCTAAAACACTCACCTCACGTCTTCCGTTGCACCATTGGGTAGCCGTCTTTGAACAGATTAATTTAATTTATAATACATTTCTGAATTAAAGCTAATTACTAATTAAACACTCATACAACACTCACTAATTTAAGACTCGAGCTGTACTTGGGCGCTACCCATTCATATACTCGTCATGATTCAGTTAATAAATAACTTGTTCGATTTTGGGTTTGGGCTTCCGGTAAACCCCGAACGCCAAGACTCCGATTAATTAAACAACCATGGTGTATTTTGGAAAATAATTTAAAATCAAAATAATAGACAAAAGGACCGGTTGTGTGTACTTTCAGTAGCGTTTTCTAGGTTAATCAAAAATGGACCTAATAACAGGTTCCGAGCCAAAGTGACAACTTGACAAGGTCGTTCTACTTGAAATAAATTTAATCTTAACGTCGAAATATTAAATACAAAGGGCGTGACTAAGACATATTGAACAATTTAAAAAAAGTTCCAATGAATTGCTAGTTGTGATTTACGGGTACTAATTTAGGTCTCAAATATATATTAACGCGTCAAAAAATATAGGAAAATGCTAGTATTTTACTCAAATTATGTACATCCTAGGAGATATGTTTATTAGGCTATATTAATTTATATGGAATTTTCCACAAAGAAACGTAAATAAACTTCTTCGGTAGATTGTTTTGTTTTGAATGGTATTATTTAAAACTCTTCAACTTTCGTTTTCATATAAATAATAATTACTTACAAAACAGTTTAAACTCTTTTCCCCCCTAATATTTCTTCCAAATTTCATTTAACTTTATGTAACTTGTATACAGAGTTAGGCAAAAGTGTGGAGACACCTTGTTACCTCTTTAACACGTGATTATTTTTTTTAAACATTTATTTAATACCTTTTATGTAATAAAAATGTATTTTTGAATAAATGGTAGTTTTGCCCATACCCCTAAAATGGTATATTTTGGGGGAGCTAATTTTAAAAGCCAATCGAGTGATGCTTCTTTTTAAAGGTTTCAATAAGAGATGAAGAACAGCGAAAACTAGACGTCCTCATCTTAATCTTATAAAAAATGGCGGCCAAATGAAATTTTAATAACATCAGCCTTGAGAGATACTAATTGTTGTCTAGGCAATATCTTTGCCTGGTTAGTGGTTAAACATAATAATAATTTTGTAAGCTTCCTTTACAAGTATCGACATGTTAACATAGAGCTAAGTGAACGACAACGTACTACCATTTTAATTATGAGAGACTATTGTGATAGAGTTAGATCTTATGATGAGGTGAAAAACTTATTTAATTATTATTTTCCAAATAAAATCCCTATATCGAAAGCAGTTTTAAATTTTATTTAAATTTGTTTATACCCGAAATCCTCCATTTTGAGTACATGAGCGAAATTTCCCTATACTAAAAGAAGTACATTTTTTAACCTAAAAAGGTGTAGTGAATTTGGTTTTCTAGGTTCAACCATTAAATAGATAACAGAGTGTCCTTTGCCTAACCCGGAATATGCATCAAAATGAATTATAGGGAAATTATAAACAGTACGTTGTCATCATTTGAGTCACCAGCCACCGAGTCCCACGTCGGAAAGCGGGTAAAGTTCTTTTTCCATTTAAAATAGGTTTTTAGTGTTAAAATAAATTGATGTTTTCATCATAGTATGACCATTATGGTACCAATGAATCGAGATCACAATCGTAAAGCAAGAAACCGTCCACCCTTATTACTTTTATTTTTGTCTCCGTGTAAATTATGTTTTGGTGTATTATTTACGACTATTTCTTGATATAATAGATATAGGTTGCTACATCGTGTAGCCACAAGACAAATGCATTGAATACATTTAAGTATCCAATTATGTTCACGGAACTACTAGTACATATAGTTTAAATATATTGTATGTGAATTAATATATATTAGTTTTGTCGTAGTATTTGTATTTGTTTTCTTGTTAACAATTTCAGACTTATGTACCTGTGAATATATAATTTGTTAAGTTTGTATTATTATTGTTGGCAACATTGCAAGCACTGATTGTTTGCATTTGTTGATTAAAATAGAAATCAGTGGTTGTTTTCCAAAATAAACGGTTGATCTTTCGTGCATCACGTTAAAATTACATGCACAAAAGCTATGACTTAATTATTTGTAATTAGGTGCAGCCTAAATAGTCACTGATTATCGAAAAATGTACACTTTTCTCTCACATATACATAACATAGTAAAATTTGTGTCGTCGGTAATAAAAAAATTACATTTTTATGTCCGTTTTGTGATTGTATCAGTATAAAATAATAACTTTTGAATGTAATCTGTCTATTGTCGGTATGGTGTACTACAGGTTTATACTATAAGTATAATGATATATCAAATTATAGTGCTTTCAAAACTGAACATTATTTATTTAAATATAGAGTGTTGCTATATCTCCAACCATTTGAAAATAGCGGCCAAAAAAACTGAATTTTACATATTTCGTGACTCCTTTAATAGTTAATAAATAAATGGGTAGGGTAACGAAAAAAACAACTTCCTAATAGTAATTCCATAAACAAATGTAAATAGTAAATAAAAAAAAACTTGACATTACACTTTTATGTTTTTTTTCTTCTAATTTACTAACATAAAAATGTGAAATTATTATTTTTTTATTTACTATTATATATTCTCAAATGATTTTAATTAAAATCTCTTAATATTGCAAATTAATTAACGTTATAACTTATTATTGTAGTCAGCCAGAATGATCTGACGCTTAACAGAAATTTAAAATGTACAATTTGATGTAATATGTTAAAATGTATAGTGAAAATTAAAGAGTTATTCTTCCAGTTTTACTTACAACTTATTACTTAGTTTTGAAAAATAAATCATCTAAAAGTTTCCCTTCCTTTCTCATACACTCATGTAACGTTACGAAAGAAACACTAAACTGATTTCCATAATACCTCATTGGATATTAGCACGGAATGGTAATAGAATATTTTTAAAATTGAGACATTCATAAAACCAACAATGCTATTTATTTATTTGTCTTTTTAGACGTATGTTACAGGCTTTTGTTTATCAGCAACAGTTGTGTCGCCACTCACCGGTGACAATTTCTATCTTGACACTACTTAAATTACAATTTGGTTCACACCTAATTAACATAACATTTACCAGAATCCTTACATATTTTTGTACTACAGACACATGTCACATTGTTTAAAACGTTTTTGGTGTATGTGTCTCAACCAATATTGGCAGGTTGGTTGAAATCAGATTGTACTACAGTTTACTTTAAATAAATATTTATTAATACCAGGAGGCAAAAAAATAAGGAATTAAGGTTTCATATTTGAAAGTCAAAATCTAAAATATTACTTGCATTAAAACTTTAAATTATATACAACGTATTACTGATTACAATATTTGTTAAAAAAGAGGTCATACACGAAATGTAAAATTTAGTTTTTCTCGACATTTTTATTTACTATTTATAATCTTTTAAAGAATAATAAATAATAACTTCAATATATTTGTTTTTTCCTTACGCATCCCATTTATTAATAGAAAAAGGGGCCATGAAACATGTAAATTCTGTTATATGCCGCCATTTTAAAATTGTTGGAGATATGACAAAAGTTTAAATTATTAGAAATATGTTTAGATTGAAAGATTTTTTTTATTTGAAATACCACACGATCTACATTGCAATTTGAATATATATATTCAAATATATATATATATATATATATATATATATATATATATATATATATATATATATATATATAGGTATAGGCTTTTTAAATCATTCAAAATTCTAAGTATTTTAATGTTGGAATATTTGTGAAAATTTGCAATAAAGGAATATTGTTTGAAAGGGTATACCATTAGATAAAATTGGTAAAATTTTGGTATTTTAGAATAACATCGTTTATTAATAGTAAATAAAATTTGAAAAACCAAAAATTGTTTACTTAAGATGGCATAGCCGCCATCTTGAAACGGGACAAAGTAAGTCAAAATTTGTATCCAAATTATATACTTTAAATATCTTTAAAATAATTTATTATTACTTGACATATTTTTACATTTGCAATGTCTTTAAACCCCACCTCCAAAATATGACTTTTGGGGTACTGGGTTTAAAAAAAATCCTCCTTTTTTTTGGTGGTATATGTGTGAGTGTTAGTTTGGAACGAAGTGTCTAAACTGATTCGTTTGTTCGCTATAGATACTGAACGGGTGGTCAGATGCGCTCTGTATAATCTAATCATTACTAACTCCCTTTACACAATGCAATCAATACGTGAAAACTTACAACTATTTAGTTTTATTTTATTTTTAAAAAAACTTCATTTATCTGTTAAAAAAATCTTAGATCTAAAACTTTAATAAATAAATATATATATATATATTTTTTTTTTATATTCTTATCTAGTTCTACCATAATCAGATCTACCTAGCACCGTTAATACTTACAATAACGCTTTTTAGCAATAAATACGTCGTATTGTACGATTTATACGTTCTCTCAAAGAAACCTTCAAAAGGATTTTCTGCAATGAAATATGATATAGGCTAATATGAGATATAAGACTTACGAGGTGTGATAAATTATTGAGAATTCATAGGTAGTAAATTATAATAATCGCGATCATATAACCTATGAAAGTAGTACTTAGTTTTGTGTTTAATGTACTGATATAAAATATAGTATATCTAAGGATTAATGGTGAATATAGGAATAAATGTCGCAATATAAATTTTAAATCAATATTTAATTCCAAATAATTAATTTTATCTTCAAGGATTTAAAAGAAAGATTGAAATATTAGAGTTCTTGGTTCATTATTTATTTTCTCCTTTCTTCAATTGGCGCCCTTTAACTGGTCAGCCACAAGGGCTTATTGGACTCCCAAATAGAAATAGATGGATTGACTTTCCCAGAAAGACCCATAAACTCCAATCATCCTGAGCAGATCATCTTCAGGAATTGTCTGTCCCTTAGTCCAAGGGTCTCATTCATTTTCCTATCGAGGTATTTGTATTCAAAGATCGGGTTTTCTGAAGTTCCTTCTTGTTGGCCCAATGAACAAGCTCAAGTCAAACATATATTTTCTCAGGTCGCAGTGATAGCTAATAAACCCAAATATCATCTTTACATTGTCTCTTCCTAACGAAAAAAAGCCTGATGCAATTTTTTTAGATGAGGGGCGTTGTGAGAGTTTGATTATTGTTGATATACTCTCTCACTTAAACAGAATGTAAATCGGTTAAAACATATCATGTCGACATTCTGGAATGTTTCGTTTGATAGGTTCAGCAAATTATTTATCGCCTGTATGTCTATGTTACAATGACTTACAATCCAAACGGTTGAACTAATCATTAAAACAATTTGGTACTTGGACTTATTTTAACAATATCTTCAGGAGTTTTTCATTTTTATTTTCTAATATATAAGTTTGAGAACACTCATTTTTTAAGAGAAAATTATCAAATTATTATGAATTGTGATATTTAAGACGTAAACAAATGGGGAATAGTCATCATGAAGAAAAAATAGTGTTCGAGTGAAATTTGAAGCAAAGTGATCCTTTTACAATTAATTTAATTTTTTTTTTTTACACATAACTAGAAAAAAAATCATTTTCGTTCACTCACAGTTTCGAGCAATGGTTTAGTTCATAAGCCTTCACATTTTTAAATATTATTACAAATTGACATAACAGCGTCCTACTTTTATTTATACTTTTTGACTTATAATTTCGAACAATAATATATATTTATATATTTAAAGTAAACTTTACTCTGGTGTGTGTTAGAATATTAGCGTAATATTTGTGATCCTTTATTTTTTTATGGTGGCAAGGTATAGTCATAGAATTTTTGAGAATTGAATTAGATTCTACAGAATCCACCGTTGTTGTCCGGTACTAATATTCTTCATAGGATTCATTTCAATGTTTTTTTTTTTTAATTCTCCCATTAAGTATCCACATTTTGGATCCATAGAAAAAAATAGCTTTATTAAAGTTTTATATAGTCTTAGCTTGGTTTTCTGGTACGTATATTTAGATTTGAAAGTTTTCAAAAGGACAAATTATGGTTTGTTGGCCTAAGACATTTTTCTTCTTTATCCTGGTTCTTCTGAGCCATTCATCTGCAAGCTTAACTCCCGTTTATATTTATTTAATATTATATCTCCAAATCCCGATTTATTTTTTTTATCATCTAAGTAATAATTGGATAATAACATTAGGTCATTAAATTTTACTGAAGAAATTTGTACGATAGCTTCTATGTTTAATTAAAAATATTACATTTAAAATTAACATTGCTCTATTAAAATACTTTTCTTATTAAAACTCACATTATCTTGTACTGTATAGTCTTGTCATTTTATCATCATTACTTCAGCTATTAGTAGGTTTATAATCAGCCATATCCGCGAGATTATATCACCTTGTTGCAATAAATGCATCGTTATAGTTGACGATTTATATATCCCTCAAGCAATGAAATACCTTAAGAGGGTCATCTGCAATAAAATATAGTGATATACTATCAGCTATAAATAATATGGTGTATTAAAACTTGCAGCTGTAACACGTAGTGCAAGTTACATAGTTTAGATCATAACGACTGAGTAAGTAGAAGGATTTATGTTTGATGAAACTGCAGAAAGTATATTATATATCGTCTTACGTTTATACAAATCATAGAGTATTTCAGTGAAATTCACAATAACATTAATTGATAATTACAATAACCAGAATAACAAGAACCATAACTAAGAACGTTATCATTTCCATCATTATTGTTTAAAGTATTCCATTTACCTTGATGTACAGTGTATCTTCAAACAGTTCTAGTACTAAACTAGTCTAAATCTAATCTAAATTAAATTGTAACTTACCACCCATCCAACTCTAGATATGTTTCAGTCTATCAGCTTGAGGTCAAGCGGGGTATTTAATGGAATAAGCAAAATAATTATTATTGTACTTTTACTTATTGTTTTCTGTTTTTATAGCTAAGGGAAATTCCAACTTATTTAAGGCCTTATGTGTTTAAACATTTTGATAATTAACAAGAAAATAGAAAATATTTGTTAAAAAATTATAAACATGCATTTATCTTGAGTTGTATGAAAAAACGCGAACACCAAAATTGGAAGTTCCTTCGTCAAAAATGTGACAAAAATTATTCCATAGAAATAAAATTGTGGTGCAGTAAACTTGAGAATTGTTAATTCATCATACAGTATTTTTATTTAATTAAGATATTTTCTTTATTTAATTCAAGACTATAACTAAGTACAAACTTATCTGGTAATTGTAACTTTAAAATACTTCATTCTACAGAAGCTCTGTGAGATAAATAAACTAAAAGTGCCTATTTTACCAAGTAGACCATTATCATTCCATGATAAAATACGTACCTTTAGGTTAAAATTCATTAGAAGTTTAGAAGTTTTCATACTTGTTTCTATCTTTCTTAATCTTTCATGAATAAATTCATTCGTAGAAATTTGTTCTTCTAGTCTCCTGAGAGTTAAATCAAATTTTTCCGTTATAGAGGTATTGACATTCTCAGTGCTATTCCTTGAGTATATGTGTGCTATTTGGTCTGTTCCCTGTATGGGTGTATGTTTCTTTAACTTATCGGAATGGCTTCTTTCTCTTTTTTATTCCATACGTTATATTATTTGTAATCTCTCCTACTTTGGTTTTGTGTCTTTATGGCATTATTATATTTCCTCTCTAACTCTATGGCTAATTAGCAACCCCTATAATTAACAAAATGGTCTCCCTTATAATAATTTTAACAATTTTTATCAAAGCTTGTCTTCACTACCATACCAAGTATTGTTTTGATGTAATAAAATTTAATATTTTCATCATTATGAAACTTTAGCATAAAAAGAGGAAGTCCACTTTTGGTAACCACCATTTCACCTGTTTCTTTCCTCTTCACATCTTTCCTTATCGTATTTAACAGCCTCTAATATGTTGAAGGAGTTTCTATTTAAATCTTTTATTTTCTTTTCTTATGAACAAGTTGGATGCAATCTTCTTGCAATAACTCTTATGGGCCATTTAATTTTCATAGGTATACCATTCAATGTTTGTATTAGATAGCTAAACCTCTGTAGGTATTATAGTCTGGCATATTAATTTTTCATGTATATTATTTAGCAGATTTAGTTCATTGTCTGTCATTGATTTTAATATGGACTGTAACTCAGAGTAGTCTGAAGTGCCACTCACATTAATTGGTGGAAGCATCTGGCATAATTTATTAACTACATTTAAGTAATTAGTAGGTTCTTTACTCAAATGATCTTCTGCCGATGACGATTCAGCTTTTCTCTTTTATCATGCATACTTTCTTCAAGAATCCAGTCTGTTTCTTGCTTCAGTTTATCTACGCCTGTATGATACTCCATTACTTCAAGAGCTTCATTTCTATTTTGATTTAGATCGTTAATATATTTTAATGTATTATTGAGATCTTCATTTTGTAGGTGTAGTTCCACGACTTCATTTGTTACTTATTCACTTTTTTTTCTATTTCTCTCAGCTTAAATCGGAGGGAAGTAATTTCACAAGTTAAATCTTCATCTATTCTCCTTACACAATCTTTATTGGCATTTTTGTAGATGTTGGAGGTCTGGTGACCATTGAAGTTGTCTTTAAAGGATCCTTTAGTCATTTTCATTTCCTTGTTTGTTTATATAACTGATAATAGTTCCCAATAATAGGGCAGATATAAAACGTCACTTGTAGGGTAACGTCCATACCTACAAGAAGACATAATACAACGATGTTTGCCAGGTCCATCAAGGTTGATTTCCCACCAAACATTCATCGTATCGGCACGCACCCCACCTTAGGATTGGGATATTTTTTAAGTGTTTTTATCTTACCTTTTCCTCGCAGCCCAGGCGACTAAACCAAGACTTCCGTTCCTGTAAAACATGACAACAGGGTTACGGTGTACAAAGAAAAAAACACAGTAGTTTAGACTTTAATGGTGGTTTAATTTTCATGATTACTATAACCTAAGTACATAACATAACATAAGATATTATTAAACTTACTAACTTTAATTGTGATAAAGTTTTATTTGTAGTTCGGGGATACATAATTCGCATTATTATTTAAGATACTGTTAACAAAATATCACTTTTTCAGTTAATTTCGCTTTTATATATTTTGTATTTCACACATACATCTCTGTATTGGTTTTTAAAGAGTTAGTGTTTATTTGTAGACTTCTTCATAGTACTCCCTAAATATAGCCATGGCTTAATCATTTTTTCCTTTTCATTCATAACGGTATATGGTCTCTCTTTCTAGTTCATCAAAAGAAGTAACTCAGATTCATCTTTTGACTCAGCTTCCACCCATCTCCGTTTTTAGCATCTGAATACTATTTTAATAAATATTGTACCTTTTGTGCGTGTCCATGCCCATCTCGGACGTTATAGCTTTATATAGACAATCTTCTCCCTACAGGATAATTCATAAAGAAACAGACTAGTTTTTACTAGTAAAAATAAAGAAAAAAATCATATGAAAATTGGTCCAAAACCCTCACGTTTCCGTCTATCCGTCATTTTATAAATATATATTAGACGTTATAAATTTGTACGAAATAAATAAAATTTACGTTCAATCAGTTTCATTTTACTACTAGACTTTATATTGTATGTTTTCAAAATGGTGGTCATTCAAAATATTTATCGTTGAATGTCTCTAAACCGTAAAATTCATGGAACATTAAGAAGAGACTAAATATATTCCGCTTTTAACGACAAACGAAATACTATTCTTGTATTTTTTTTCCTGTAGGATAACTGACATACATTTAAAACAATAAATAAATATCCAAGATTAGCCATTAAGAAAACATTTTTTTCAAATTGTGATAATTTTATCTCCCAATCTTTTTATTTTATGATTTATGAATACACGAATCATTGTATTAGAGTGAGGATTCAGAAATTTCAAAATGTTATACCAATCAAAAAATTTAACTAATACTGAGAGAAATAATTTTAGCCTATACAAGAAACTAAATTTTTAGTTAGTTTTTGAAAACTTAGTTAAAATTTGACATACATAATTTGTTTTAAACAACCTTTTTGTCGTTAAAAGAGGAGAATATTGTATGAAGTGAAGAGTTGTCGAGACAGTCGAATTTTAATATTTTAAACAGTCAGAATTTTGAAAATATAGGTAATAAATTCTTCTTTTTTTTGCACACTTGTGAAACTTAATATTAGAAAACGCCCGTACAAAATTAAAACTCAAAATTCTACAGTCGTAATGTTTTGTGTTTTGTGTTTTGTGTTTTTTTTTTTTTTTTTTAAATGAAAAGGTGGAAAGACGAATGGACGGAAAAGTAGAGATTTTTGTACCTACATGTACAAGAAGTACACTTCTTCTTTAATTTTACTACTGGAACACGCCAGAAAGTTTTTCAGTTTCATCGTGAATCTTCGTTTATAATCTTTTCAATTGAATATTATTCATAATTTTCGAAAAACCACTCTCACTACCTGGTCCATATATTTAAACACCACTTTTCCAGTCCAAAGTTTTTTTCAGCTGGAGTTGTTAATTTTTACGTTTCAAGAACCATAGTTTGTATAACCCGATATTGTTTTGTAGACATTTCTGAGTTAAAAAATTGGTAGAAAAAAAAGTACCATTTGCTGCATTTATTCGTTTTGGATCTCTTTAATTATTAAACTATGTTTGTACTGAACTAATTAAAGTTAAGATCTTAAAATTACAATTTTCTCTGCTAATTACGCACAGGGGCTCATTTAAATTGGAGCTCAAGTTTGGTAATATGTGTTTTTCATGTTGTCTTGGGTTGGATCACTCTATTTTTTTTTCCTAGCAAATCTTTCTTGACCAGCTTTTGTTTTTTCCGACCCTAACACTATAATAGTATTCGAGGGCTAGGGGTAATTATTTTACGTTTCTGTCTTCATTTTTGTAATGTTTTTATTTTCTATACGGCGATGATGACGGAGAGGTCTTTCACTTTTAAACATCAAAAAATAATTGTAATAATTTGGTTATTTTTTTTTTTTTCGATTTTGTCATTTAGGTGCAAAACTTTTGTATGTTTTATTTCTTAACCTCTGACCTAGTTGGGTTTCTGTATTTTCCAAATTTCCAAACATGACAGATATATGTATTGTATAGTGATATTTAAATAGGTTACTAAGTTTGTTCAACTAACTAAAACTATTTAATAAAATAAGATATATTCTCCTATTAACTGTAACTTACGGTTTACGAACAAATATATAAACATATTCCATTAAAAGTATAAATCTCTAAATAATTACACTTTTAAATTTATTTTTCATAATAACAGTTTCACTATTTTAAAATAATACTAATTAAAAACACCACCTACACTTACGATCACTACCTAAAATAGAGAAGACTTAAATAAAATGCCATTTAATCTGAGTGATTTATTTTTATTCTGTCCGTGTCAATTTAGATGAGAATAGTCTGTCAGAACTGCCCACATAAAACTCCTGAAATAAATTACCTCAACCTTCAAAAACCTAATAGTTCTATTTTAAGACATTTCAACTTATCCTACTCTTAAATAAATATAAACTAGAAAGTCTGGAGAAATTTTCTTACGTTACTTTATTTTTATAAATATATTCTACGAAAGTGTCTTCAACCTATCATCTAAAATCTGAAGTATATAATATAAAATTTATTAAAAAAATTTAACATAATATCTCACTAATATTAAATTTATTAATTCAATGACAATGTCACCGTCCTTAGTAATGCATTATCTAAAATAAATAAACTAAAACTAGTATTATTTGTGAGATATTTTGTTTAAATTAAATTTTTATTTGACGTCATCTCACAAGTCAAGCTCAATAGTTATTTACCTGAAGCATATGTTTATGATTGTAATCAAAACGTTTTATCTCTTTTTAACATGTTTGATTTATATTCAGGTTTTCAAACTATTAGATAATGATAAAAAGTTCATTTAATTGATATAAATTATTTAAACGATTGTCAACATTTGTTAATTTAAAAAATACAGTATCGAGAATCGACTCTGGTTACCAAGTAGAATACCCTAGAATATAACTAACATGTAAATGATCAAGTTAGGCCACTATCCTAGGACTATAAACTGAAACTAGTCCCTTTTAATCCATAACTAAAATTAGACCTCCAGTTGGCAAAATAACTGAGACTACAGGCGAACGGGATCATGAAAATCGTCGTGGTTATATTACATTTTTATTGCAGTAAAATCATCATATAGCGTGATGTACCTTATCGTCATGCCTTGCGAAGAAGTAACCGGAAAATTATCAATTTTGTTAAAGTAATGTATTTCTTTTTTTTCCACCCAATTTTTAATAATGTAAGTCTTATTTCTATACTTTTGTTAAATGTTATTGTGCGTTTAGTTTATATAAGATTCGAACATACAAATATTTTTGATATATAATTGTTTTCTTGTTATATTCTCTTTACCTCATCCCAATTAAGCGTATATTATTGGACCTAATATATTCGGGTATTTTGAACCCTATCACATGTTCATTCTGTAATAATTATATACAAGGTTCATGTATTAATGTTTCTATAAAAAAACGATGACAAATGTCTGAATAAGTTCTATCAATAGTAATATGTTTTATTATTAGATTAAATTATTTTAGACAATAAAAACAAATAGAACATATGAAAATGAAGCGTTTTTAGACGAGCTTGATTGTTTATAACAACTTTTTGTTAGTGATTTATAAACAAGCCTGCCACATACATTCAGTATAGGGTATTTTTGAATGTACATTTTAAAATTAAATTGATAAAAGTCCCACTTTGCAAGCAGTTTGCCCTAATAGCCAGTTAAGAGTTTTAAAAATCGACTGGCTGCCATACCTCGTTAACTGAAAGAATATCTCCCTTTGAGTTTTCCAAATCCATTGCTAAAGTTACGACTTATTGCTGCTGTACAAGTCAAATAAACCTTCTAGTGACCTTTTAACGATGGAGTGTGCTTCATGTGTTTTATTTATGGAATTGCAAATTTATCAATGAAATGACTGAAAAGTAGAGAATAAAATTACTTGCAAAGCCGGTTGTGGTATTGGAATTCGTTCTTTTCAAGATGATTTCGATTAAATGCAATGACATACTTTTACTATATTTAAATTTCGTATTTCTTGAACGTAGACAATTGTATTTGTTTCATACTTTTCGATAACCTTCGCTCACATTCAAATGGTAGAATACTTTGAAGTAATCTTGAGATACATGATTTTTAAATGAACTATATTAAAAGTAGCATAATTCAGATATAATATTTAGGAAGAGTTGTGTTGAATTTTAGCGTTTTATTTTGTATATCGTACCTCTTATCTCAATATGTACATACGAGGAATTTGTAAAAGTATCTGATCTGAATTTTTCTTATAGAAACAAATAAATCACGGGAAGTGTAGTCCGGTTGGTACGCGGAAGATACATTCACGAACATAAGTGGATTTTTTTCCAATCCCACGGAGCATTATTTCCTATTAGTTAGCTTTTCAATGACAACTGTATTCTGCACCCATCATATCATCATTTTCCTCAAAATCAAGCGGCATTTTTGCAAGAAGTACGGCCGAAAATGACAGAGAGAATGTCGGGAAAGTAGGAAGCTGGACGTTCAAACTAGATTAATGCTGAACTTGGCCAAGTAAATCCGGATGATATGAAAGGAATAAAATATTGTGTTTTATAATGCATCAGCCAAGTTTTCCCTTTCATCACAATACCACAAAGGCAACGAAGGACCACCTGGTAATTTTTTGGCCTTCTGGTAAGTCTTCTTTATGTTCTACGCGACGGAAGTTAAAGAAAATAACCAATATCACTTTGAAATTGCTCAGCAAATGACTCCACTGTGATGAATGCGGTGGTTTGGTCGTATTCGTAATCTCACTTCTCATCACCAGTTATCATGTTTTTCATAGAATATTTTGTCCATAAAACCACGCGGTCATCATCGCCTTAAAAAGACATAAGAACTTAAAATAAACACCATCCCCCCTCAAACACTCGAATAGCGTCATAGTCGGTAGAGAACAAGATTTGGTTAAGAGAGACGTGATAGGAAAGTGAAAGAGAGGGATATAACGTAAGAATACATGAATACAGGTGTAAATCCAGCTAAAGAATCTCGGCATCCGTAATCACCGTAAGTGAGTACGTAAAGAGGCTTACAAATCCAGTATCACCGTTTACCGAGTAAACATATCCTGCGAGACTTCAGATGGAGTTACTGTATTGCTGTATACTCACCGTAATGTACAATCTTCACCCCGTTCATATCCCCACCTCTTCTGCAAGTTCGCGATGATGACACGTCAAACCTGCATGACTAAATTTGGTATTTGGTTAACAACCTTGTTGAGGAATTACTGGAACGTGATTTCCGCTTCACCGACATGAAACAATCCTTGAAAACATTATACCTCTACGTAATTTTTGTAATAGCCAAGCTATTAAATCTTCCAAATGATTTCTACTTGGGTATCGCCAGGCTGGATGTAATACCTTTGCTTATGTCGTATAATAATTACGTGGAACATTTAAATTTTTTACGATGGCTAAGTACGCCTCTTCACTACCAGCAACTGGCGCTCTCTGCGGGAGAGAAAGTAACCACCAGTGCACATTAAGGTTTACTCCTTTTCCCCATCTCCTCGGGGGATATAATCTTGCATTCTTTTTTGTTATTTATGTTGTTGACGTTATTATGTTTTGAACAAAAGTTGTATTTTCAGTTTTAATATTATTCACATGTTTTCTATTTAAAAAGAATGTAAGATATGAATCCTTTTCCAGACGTTAAATATTGATTCTTGTTTAGTATTTATTATTTAATAAAAACAAAGACAAACAGAAAGACTGGTGATAAAAAAAAGTATGTCAGGCACATTATTATTCGAACCTTTTTGTTCATTTTTACCTCCTGAACACGTATACCAATTATTTCCCTTTCTCTGTAGACTATGTCTGTATCACACACCCTTGTAAATAAATTGACTTACTGTCAGAAACACCAAATAATGTAAACAAATTTAATTAAACTTCAAATAACAATCGAAACGCGTCATGTTATATTTTTAAATTTTGTATCAACCCTATCTCACAAACTCCAGACCTATATTATTATATGTTTTCCTCGTTTGACATATAAATGTATTGTTTTCCTCAAAACGAATGTATTTCAAATTATAACAAACAAATCAAATGGAAACACCTGATATGTTGAAACAATGAAGTGGACTACAGTATTATAAACGGCAGACGAGTGAAGTTGGAAAACATGTGAGGGTGTTATATATAATGGAAACAAGCGGGAGGGGGTGTAATCACAATAATCAGTAGAAAGTAAATTAAATTATTCCAAGGAGGAATGGATTATTTTGGAATTAAAAATCTTGTTATTATTTATAAATTCAAAATATAATTTTATATAATTTTTTAATCATATAGATTTAACGATAATAGTTTCTCAGTTAGTGACTTTTTAATTTAATCCTTTATCTCATTTATTTTATCTCCGATAATCATAAGTGTAATAAAAATAAATTTACGTCATAGAAAATGTAAAAATTTGAAATTAATTTTACGGCTATCCGATTTTAAAATACTCGACTAAAATTGAATACATGGACGTAGTCCAAGAGATAATGGTACCAAACTAATAGCAAGATAGGATGGGTTTCTTAAACATTGGTTCATAATTAAAGGTGCGGAATCGTAGATTTGATATTTTAATTTGACTTAAACCTTTTAGTAATACAAACATGTGTTCACCACCCAGAAAACATTTGGAAAATAATTTCATGAAAATGGGTTCATAAAGAAGTTAAAATTTCCTAGTAGGCCTACGCTAAATTGATGTACATAATAATGTTAGCTAATGTTCTATTAACACTAGTATCTTAAAACTTACGATTTTGAGAAATTACCTATTTAAAAAAATAAAATAAATCTTTTATGTTTTTTTTTTACATTTAACTCGCGAACTGGCATTTTTTGGAGAGATGGTGAACAATCCGTTTCTTATGGTAATTAAAGACTACACTTCATCAAATATTTGTAGCAGATTTTGAGAAAATCGTAATTTTGAGTTTTTTTATGGTATCTACCACTAAATTTTGGGTTGTCGAAAAACGAAAGAGAGGAAAAATCTAGATATCGCCAAAATATACCTAGAATTAATCGACGTGTTTGGGCAGAAGAGCAGTGCACATACAGTAGACAGACATTATTACAAACAAAACTTTTTTGTAGTCAGAGATCCGAGAACACTCAATCGATCTTTTGAGCCATCACATAACATTCTACGTTTATACGAAAAGTAAAAACGAATATGTTACTTTGTGTATATAATGGTTTCTTTTGAAAGTTGTACAGAAAAAATATTGTACAATATTTACCCAACATTATTTAGTTTACCTTATTTTATCTCATATTAAAGCACACGTTAAACCAAGAAAATGAAATTGTAAAATAATTTATCAACCCCCTATTTATCAATCAAAAGCAGTCAAGTAAGAAATGTACGGAAGTAATTCCAGTAACGTTGGTTTTACTGTAATTTGAAAGGAAGAAGATTAAAACTGTAATACTGTTCACAACAAAATTCTGTGTACGGTGAAATAACATTATGAAATAAAGTAATTAATAACATAATACTGAAAATCCTTTGGGTACGGTATGTGTTAATTAATTTACAGCTTACCGATTGTTCCTCTACTTATAGTATTTCTTAAACTTTCATGATCAGTGAAGTCATTGATAAAATAAATAGATTGTATAAAGCTATTTTATAATGGTAGTTTAGTTTATTAAATAATTCTATAAAATATTAAAAAAAGGTTTGCCATAAAACCCTTCGTTTTTTGTCTGCAGTTTTGTTTATTTGTTTGGTCATTAATAATTTTGGATATCAATGATATATTAAGTCCTGATTTGGTTTACATATTTATTCCCCTAGGTACGAAAAGTATTTTTTGAAATAATGTCTATTTGGCATCGAATTTGGTCTGTTTATCGCATATGCAATATTCTCTAACTCAAACGAATGAACCAATTTTAATCAAATTTGGTATGTGGTCATATTTCCAACATACCTTGGGATGTTTAATTTTTTTGTATAACTTAAAATTTTGAGATAGCTGCTAAAAAAACACACAAAATATTATGATTTGCTCAAAACCAGATCTAACGATTTTTATAAAATTCTAACCTAACCTAACATTTTCCCCCACATTTCTTCCTATGCAACCAGAAAATATTAGAGATTTATTTTATCAAAAGATATCTCTTCGATCTCTTCAAACTCATTATTACTACAAACGTTTCCGTTGTTATTTAGGATAGTATTTTTTTTCTAACAATTTTTCAGTATCCTTGCATCGATCACTAACATGTTCATTATTTCTGATCTCTTCTTACTGTACTGCGTTTATATCCGAGACACCCTATATAACTATAGTCATATATTTTAAATAACGTAATTAATTAGTTAATAATTTAAATAGAGTTTATGTTTTCAGCTGTGTATATTTTCCAAACACCACCTAGGTCAGTTCTGGTTGTATGACTTTTCGATCATTCTATATTTAATGTAGTTGGAATATGTTCAATAAATAATGCATAGAATAATAGTTCCCTGATAGAATATGCATGGCGTAAGTTCATAAATTTCATGTGAATAATTAATATATTATAATCATTTACTTCAATGATTTACTAGTGGCCTTGGTATATGTATATGATCATTTAATATACAAATTCAATAAATCGCTCATTTTCGTGGTATGGGATGAAGTTCAGATGTTAGAGGCTCTAGTGCTGCCTTATAACGACCCACGTCTGGTAACTTTCAGGACAGTTTTTTATTAATTTCGCAGGATAGGTGGAAAATCGTCAAAAGACAAAGGGAGAAATTCGCTCTTCCCAATAGTGTGAGATTCTTACACACTAAAAATCACCTTCCTTCCAGGAAGGAAACAGGAATGGTTTGCCATGTACCAAGCTGAAAAGCTCTTTCCATGGGCATATCGAGATTGTAAACTTGGAAGAAAGCAGAACGTTATGTATCCTCGCGAAGGGCGAGGTAAAGAACTGGCTGGGATACAGAGTGCAGTTAGGTAAAACGTCGCGACAGATCATGCCCAGGTTTGGTGGACGTGACGTGCAGAGTGAAGGATCGGAGTTACCTTACAAATACCTTGGTGAATTTATTGGAGGAGATACAAGCTACATCTTATTCTGCTGCCTACTCGATCTATTGAACGTCTTACTATCGTAAGCTATAGGACTACCTTTTATATATAAATTGAGTGATATGATTATTTTTCTAATATGAAAAGTGCTTATTTATTGCCAAATTTTGCTTTAAAACGGAGGCGAAAATATATAAGTTTTCTTTATCTTATAAAAAACTTTCGGGTTTTAATTTTGAAATAACATTTATTTCAATAAATACCCTTTAATCCGTCTATAAGACTCCATAGAATTGACATTTACTAGTAACGTTTCATGTAACGTTTCATCCACACAGAGGCATCTTCAAGTTTTGAGTATTGACACTTTAAACATTATCATTACCATATATATAAAATACACGATTCAATACTCCAGAAATAAGTTTATAGAACCATTATGGTATTTATCTAGCCCCATTATACAATATTCATATAAGCAGATATTCTAAATGTAATACCCAAAGTTTGGTTTGATGGGCGTTAAAAGTAAAGTTAAATTGAATTAATATAACAAGGAGTCTTCCCCAGTAGAAACAGTTTGTATACAGGTTTCACTTAATTCATAGAATTTTGTGAGCATCCTTGACCTGAAACGAAAGTTTAGTCTCATTAAATCCCAATTTGTTTCCAAAAGCTCACCAAACTTTAATAAGCGGATCCAATGTGTTTCATATGGTAAAAATAATTTTAACAAGATTTTATCTAACCAAATTAAACAATTTATCATTTAAATAACAATGAAAAACTTTAGTTTTAATAGTACAACGATATTATGAAAGAAGTATATTTTTACATCTCCTTTCACTCTACTCCTTTTAAAAGCGTAACTAGTTAGTTTTACTCACGAGAAATTTCTGTTAACTTTTAGTTTACCACCTTTTAATGCGAAAATACTAGATTTTAAATAAAATACAATAGTCTCTATGGAAGAATTACATTTCATTAACGATGTCATTATCGTAAAGCAAGAAAATTTATAAATTATTTCATTCTACTTTAATGCATATATAATTTTATCGCTACATTAAAACTGAATTAGTTTTATAATCAAAAACATTTTAGATTACTGCATATTAAATATGAATAATTTATAACAAGCTCTAATATAAATACTTCATTGCTGCCAACATTATATTTCATTATAGAATATCATTTAAAATGGTTGAGCTTCTACGGAAACGATAAATTCTTAGTTTCATTTATTTTCCTAAAGTATTTTTACCAAATAGTT
Organism: Aphrophora alni; assembly: GCA_963513935.1. NCBI lineage: Eukaryota > Metazoa > Arthropoda > Insecta > Hemiptera > Aphrophoridae > Aphrophora > Aphrophora alni. Next base: position 35,421,060 of record OY740767.1, read on the forward strand.
TGCTTCTAGATAAAATGTAAACTTTAAAACTTTTAAACTTTTATAAAGGTCTAAATAAACGAATTGGTATCTGTACAAAAATATATGTTCATAAGTTACTGGTACCAATTTTTTATTCGGTCATGGGTTTGTTATTAAAATACATTATTTCTCGAAAGCGGCAATACCGATTACTATGAAAATTCACTGAAATGTGAAGCAAAGTATGCAAAGTGAAATGTGATTATTAACCAAAGTATGTGTGTAAAATCGTATGAAAATAATTTTACGGTTACAATAAGGAATAACAATATCAAAAAACTACCTGTTACCACTGTCATATAACACTAAATTTAAAAGACATGTTTATGGAACAAGTGAAGAATGTTTAGGTCCAGTTTATATATTATTTCTTTTTTCAAGACGGCGTGCATGATTCATTTTCTCATTTTGACTCATAGCTTTATAACAAACAACTTTCGAGACAAGTAGTTTTTTTTTAAATTTATTTTTGTGGATGTGTGAATGATTTTTTTGTGGAATTTATTTGAACCAGTTTTCATACTAGTAATGAAAAAACTGTTTAAATATAGTTTATGTACCATACAGAATATGTTGTGCAAAACTTTAATTAGCCGTTATATGGGTTCATATAAATGTGGTGGTTAATAAAGGAAAAAAGTTCCTATAAACATATAAATGGAAACTCGTCGTTTTCCGTTTATCATCCATTTTGTGTTTTGAAAAAAAATTATTATAGTTTTTGAAATTATTAATAATTCCAGTCGAAATTTGGTAAACACATTTTTGATACTATATTTTCATCAGTATATCATCAAAAAAACTCTTATCTTATAATTTGTCGAAATGGTGACTTTTGATTGTTTAATGTTGAATATCATTAAAACCAATAACTTTACGGTCACCACTTTGAATATTTATGAGATAAAGTTCTTAGTGTACTGATAAACCGTTACAAAAATCTTGTGTATAGGTACCAAATTTTGAATCGAAATATTTTTAATTTCAAAAGCCATTTTTTTTAATGACCAACGAATGGAAATCGAAGCGTTTACGGAGAGAGTTTGTAGCATCTTTTATCTTCCTTTTGACCCACATAACCACCACTCTAAGTTTGGCACGACTTATTTGAACATCCTGTATAGTGTGATGTATTAACACTAATAGTTAGATTTAATATTAACATATTATCAATTGTTTCAACAAAGACAGAGAGACAAATTTTAAGTATAATATCAAATTGTATATTAATTTTGTTTTTTTCATTTTTGTTCACAGGTGAGTGGATTGGATTGTTATATTGATATTTAATCGTCATTGGTAAGTCAAATTTGTTTTTACATTTTGGTTAAATATTATAAAATCTGGATTTCTAAATCTGTACGGTGAATTGGGGTAAAGCAGGGTATTAATTAAACCAATTCTCTGAAGTCTATTTTGTATATTTTATAACTGCTAATTTTAGTAGTGTGCGCAAACATATTTTTTAAGTCCATATTTTGAATAAAAGATTTAAAATGAAGTATCATTAATCAAAACCTAATGTTTGTCCAATCTTTAAAAATAATAACTTGCTAAAAGTAATTATTTAAATGTGATTTTAGTTATTCTTTGGAAAGGGGTTGTTAGGAATAAATAAGATAACGATATATATTTTGTGGATACAAACGTATTTCCCACGTACTTTATTAAATTTGAATTCCGGTGTAAGCAACAATTCCATCAACAATTTTTAAGTGACTAGAAGTGTTTTTCTGATGAAGACAAAGTAATTTTACCTGAAACAACTATGAGGAGACTGATATAATGATCTGTTCTGTTTTATTTTGAACATACAATTCCAAGTAGGATTGATAAATCAATTAAACAATGTTTAAATTAAATAAATATTTCAATACCTTCTACAATAAACTTTGAATTATTTGCTAACAAAAGATATTCAACTTTGTTAAATCAATTAATATTGAATGTTTAACTCGTAAAATGTTTTATAAGAGAAAAAAGTAAGATAAATTTACAAGATTAGTCTGACAATTAAATATATTTGAAATATGTTCTAATGTAGCCAAATCTATATATTACCTAATTACACAATAGCATGTATTTTATTTTCAAATCAAAATACTTGATTTTCTGGCACAATAAAGGAAGTAAATCAGCCATATTATGGCATGCAATTTTAATCAAAAATAATGTTTTTACGCCTTCTTGTATTGTTTGTTATTATTTTCTTTCGCTATAGAAATATATATTCCAAGGAAGTACAGCTAGTACAGTGGGTTTAAAACTAGACAGGAAAATACATTAACTAGAGAGTATCAAAATATAATAACACAAAGCCTCGACTTTTATACAATAGGAGTTGAAGATGACCTAGATAAGAACAGTACTGTTGTATAAATTTATTTTAAAAAAACAATGAGTTATTATATAAACACAGAGGTTTTTTCGTATTCTTCTTCTTCGGATTATTAATTGTACTTTTTTTAACAGATATTGATTACATTGTATAATATAAATAATGTAGAAGTAAATAAAATCAATCTCATAAAAGATAAGAAAGGGTAGACTACGGTAAAAATAAAACCTAATATATTACGAATATAATGTGAATGGGGTTTTGTTTATATAAACTAGGTGAATACTTACCTATTTAATTCTCCAACCAGCGTGCAAGATAGTATGTAAAATAAAATGACTCGTGTTCAAGTCTTGCAGTGGTGCATGACTAAACTCTTTCCATTTCTGTTCTTTTTTAAGATATTTAGATTCGATGTAAAGCCGACACATATTTTAACAAATAAATAAGCTCTTCAGTATGGATGTTATTATTTAATGGATTTAAAATAAGATGTCATACAAACTATATTAAATTGTTTATATTTCATAAAGTGTTTATAAACTTTTCCTGTATAAATGTTTCTGTATAATTATTAGTGTGTTAGTTAACAACTAGCAAGTTCTTTTAAATTTTGGTATAAGTGTCAATTTGCATACTTTAAAAAAAATTACACTGAGAAGGAATTTATCACACATTTTTATGTTTTGTTTTTTTCTACAAAATAAAAGTATTATTATATTTTTAGGATTATTAACTAACTACTGTTATTTCTTATTGTTTTTAATATTCACTTTTTCATTATCTTTTGTATACAGTCTTCTAATGTAACTTGCAGTTGTTTAATCTCCGCCTTACTATTAATCCTTGAATCATGTCTCATTTATAGTGTAAAATGTAAGAGTTATTTGACTTCAAAGTTTGAGATTTTCTAATAATCTTAGGCATGGAAAATAATTGGGTTATATCCGATACTTGATGTGTTCCTAGTACCATTAAATAAAACTAAAATGTTCCTATAAACAATACTCGAAATATCTTCGTTTTCTGTCTATCGTGCTTCTTGTAATTGTCTAAAATAAAGGAAATCATAAAGGAGGTCATAACATTCTACATTTTCATAATGAAAGCCGTTTAAAAATATTAGAATATTTGAAATTATTGCAAAAGACAAAACGTGTTTTTCTTTTAACAAAAAATGAATTGCTAGTTGTGTTGTTGATATCGGTTGAAGGATAACTGAGTTATAGATGAGATGATTACGAGTATAATCTAATTTATTATAACCAACTATAACGCCCAGAAGTTGATAACATTTATAATAATTTGATTTCGCCATTCCGAATATTGTTATATTAATTCAAATATATAACACTTACCGTCGTCAATATTCTGTTTGCGTTGTTCAAACGACGGCCGTTTCGTGTCATTTTGCTCTTGTGTAATGTGTATAATTAATTGTTTGTATTTGACGAAGGGAAACCAGATTACTTTACAACTTGATAATGGCTGAATAGCCGAAACGGCCGTCGTTTGAACGACGCAAACAGAATATTGACGACGGTAAGTCTTATATGTTTGAATTGATAACATTTATTCAGTATTACCATTTTTATTTCCACAATATCACTGGATGTGTATAATATGGAATAATTAGTATAATTAACTCCCTCAGAAATATTGTCTCTTTTTATATAAATTACTTTGTTATCCTTTCAAGGAGAAATTATTATGTATCTTATAATGATTTCAACGGCCGCTGCGTTGTTTTAACAATTTACAAACTAATCTTAGTTTGTTATAGACTAGTAAAAGGTTATGTAAAAGATTTAAGTATCAAATCTGGATTTATTATCTCATACATTTTAAAAGTTACATTTTTTTTTTTAATTCACAAAAAAACCTAACACACCCACACAAAAATATAAATTTTCCTTGTTGGTCAATAATATTTTAAATAATTTTTCTTTTACGAAAAATGACGATATTGATACATTCACTATAGGCTATGATGTAGTACGTGTGGTGAAAAAAGTTAATACAAGTTTAACAGATTAATTCGTTTAAAATAGTTAGATTTTCCATTTACATAAAAAGTTTTTCAATAAGGAAAACTGGATTAGTGTTAATTAATTATATCTTGTAAAATAATAACTGTGGCGCATTTCACATTCATCTCTTATATCGGTTATGTTATAGAAATTTATTTTTAATTGATAAAGTTCAGGTTTATCAATAAAAAATTTCAAGTTTTAAATCAAACTTTTAACATTTTATCGAGTTTTGAAGTGACTTTAATTAACAACACTCTAGTTTGATATCTTAATGCTTGAATAAATTTAAAACGAATTCAAATTACGTTGAAAATATTAACGATAAAGCTTTAAATCTACAAATATTTATTTAGTCCAATAAATTGAACTCTAGGTAATCTAAAAAGTAAAAATATTTACTAGGGAAATTATAAAGAAGTTGTATATTATATATTCCTCTTTTACTTTCTAATATATAGAGCGCTTATATATTTATATAATAATTCAATTTATATGAATAAATTAAAAAAAGTGAATATCTAAAACTGTGAGCTTCAAAGAAAATTGTTTTAGACAAAAGTTATAAGTAAGATGAAAAAGCTTTATTAACAATGTTTGTTATATGTTTTCAAGATTGGAAGGTCAGCTGATAATTATTCTATGAGCTTCCCCAGAATAAAAGGTGTTATTTATGTCTGTTGTAATTCTGCTCTAAACTTAATGTTTTTTTTTTAAACAAAATATCAATAGTTAGTTGTCGTCCAATTATTTTGTGAAATAACTATAAAAATATAATATATCGTTAAAATTTGTTTAGCCTATTCTATTTTAGCACAAAATAAAATATAGGTTTTTATTTAAACAAATTATGTAGAGCTTATAATGATCTTGCAAACATAGTAGACCAAGAAAGAAAAATGATGCTGTTTTATTTAATACTGGTATCAAATAACTTTCGTCAAAAACATGTTTTCTTTATTTAAAAGTTGCCGTTTTCTGAGATATTCGCGTGTTGCAATTTAAATGACGCGCTCAAGGACACGTATTATATTCACTCAAAGGTCTTTGATTTGGTTTGCAATTATTTTTGTCTATTCGCTGAGCTAAAACCTAAGAGCTTACACAAAAATTAATCTTTTTGACATGTGGATATATTTTAATAATATTCGCTTGCCTCATAACATTTTATATACAGGTTGAAATTTTGATACAAGTGTAAAACACAAAATTTCGATTTTCAAAGCTGCTTTCATTAACTTGATGATAATGGAGCCTTCATGAACCCTAACGAAATGTGGACGATCTCTCTCAAAATGCAGGATCGGTCATAAAGTTAAAGTAAATTGTAAATTCTACTTTAAGGAATGGTGAAATTTTCCAGTTAATTAGTCGGAATACTTGATTAAACTATTGTACAAAGTAAATAAAGTTATTCACCCAGATAGGTATCACTCCGTTAGCACTGACCCTGTTTTTGGTAGTAGAAAAGTATGTGACCTAGGTTTAACTTAGTGTTTTGCTTTCTTATGAGAGTGTATTTCTGTTAACTTGTACAACAAAGTCCTAGGATATTAAGTTATGTCAGTTCATTTCTTATTTTTCATGTTTCAAGTTTTTTTTTTTTTTTTTTTACTTGATAACGGGAGTTGATCCGCACTCTGGAAAAGTTGTGTATTAGTTTTTATATATGCAAAGAATCATAGATGTCAGAATAAAATTAATAATTTATGTTAATATTTACAATTTAGTAAAACGCAGATGTTATTCTCATCCCATGCAATATACGCAAATAAATAAAGAGTAAAATGTATGTACTGCATGATAACTTGTTTGTATTTTTGTCTTGTAACAATATTGACAATGCACATTGTTGTAATAGTTTATACAGGAGTAATACAGAAAACAATAATAATATTCTACCGTTGATGAAAACTAGAATGTATACATATATAAGTTACATTGAGAAATATTGTTTAGTCAGCGGTATTCATGGAAGTCTCTACAAGCTTCTAGAAGCTTTAGTGTTGAGTCAGCATAGTTTTCTTTAATAGTAAAGTAAGAAAGGATAGTTAGTTCTCAACCAGACTCCGTGCTATTAGTATCACTAGATCATAGTTTCACTGTATAACACGTTAAAGCATTTATTGTAATATTTTAAGTGAATATTAAAATTGTTATAATAAATAAAGGTTGTTTAAAGAAATAAAACATTTTTTTAAAAACCTAATCGTTACGGCCCGACACGTAACTGGCGCAGTCGGTAGGACAACAACGTGATTTCAGCAGGAACACGTGATTCGGAGGTTTAAGCGAATATTAGACCGTCGGTTTCAACCGTTTACCGAGACAAGTCCGAACTTCAAGAAAATTCAAAAGCAGCTGAATTTTTGGAGGAAAACTGCAAAAAACGAGTCAACTGGACGCAGATCTGGAAGATTCAAGAGGGCATCTCGCCAGCCACCAGGAAAGAAGATTCCACCAGAAAAGAAAACTCTCATCAGAAACAAAATGAGCATATTTGTGTTTTCTCTGTGAGTAAAGAAGTAAAATAAGATATTTCTTCAAAATAAATTGAAAGATAAATATATAATAATTCTTTTTATTTATAAAAGTAATTATTTTAAAACAAATTATATAAAGTAAAAATTTTATTCAGAATTGAATAATATTATACGTGCATATCAATTAAGCATTTATTATTGTTAGGTTAAGTGATTTGCTAGAATTAAGTGTTGTATATATTATTAGTGACCAAACTTATTAAAAATGGCAACTCCCATGTTAAAAAAAGAGTATTTGGATATGATTCCCGAATATAACGGAGAACCGGCTATGTTAAGTCGCTTTATTTCCATTTGCGATAAGGTTGTATCTAAATTCTTTGTAGTAGAGAACCCTGAAGATTTTCAAAACGAATATTTGTTTTCATCTATTTTGAGTAAATTAAAGGGACAAGCTTTAGAAGTAGTTGTAAATTCAAATACCTATTCATGGACTGAAGTCAGAAAAATTTTGTTAGCAACATATTTGGACAGAAGAGATTGCTTTACATTAAATTTAGAAATGTCAGAATTGAAACAAGAGAATAATGAATCACCATTTAAATTTTATGAAAGAATAAATAAATTGTTAAATTTACAAATAGCATTTTTCTGTAACAATGAAACAACTGCCAGGGATGTGTTATGCACTTATGTTAGGAAATTAGCATTAAGAGTATTATTAAGAGGTTTGCAGGAACCATTAGGATCCCTAATGCGAACAAAGAATCCCGATAGTTTAGAAGGAGCTTTAAATATGCTCACTAACGATTTCCAATTTAAAATCAACAAAGCATTTCAACATAATAGTAGACCAATGGTTAATAGACCGATTCAAATTCAGAGACCAATGCCAAATAAATCTTTTCAAAAATATCCATTAAATCAACCTTTCCAAAATCCACAAAACCAACAAAATTATCAGAACTCGCACTTTAAAAGACCACAATTTTACAATCCGCAAAAGGTGAATACAAATCAAAAGCCGTATAAGCCGACTCCAATAAGTATTTCAACGCGACAGACGGACAACACGATCAGAAATACAAAAATGTATCAAATGACAGGAAAATCCGCCGATGAAGAATTCGTTGAGGATTTACCTGACATCGAGCCAAACGAGGAATATTACGCAGAAAATTCGGAAACGGAATATTTACAGGATCAATTTAACGCGATAAGTTTAGATGAAGGAGACAATTTAGTGGAAGGCGACTATTTTTTAGGCGATATCAGCCTAGGGACAGATTCAAAATAATGAACATCCATAATGAATATAATGAATTACCATATTTTTTCGAGCCAAAAACCAATTTAAAAGTATTGATTGATACAGGAAGCACTAAATCCTTTATTTCAAAAAATTTAGCGTTTCATTTGTATAAAAGTAGTATATAACAAGAACCTTTTGAAGTTTCCACTGCACATGGTGTATCAAGAGAGAAGTATTGTTGCAAAGTACCAATATTAGGAAAAAAGGAAGCAAAATTCTATTTATTCAATTTCCATAAAAATTTTGACTTATTGTTAGGATTAGACAACATGAAGAAATTAAAATTAAATTTGGATTTTACAAATAATGAATTAAAAACACCAGATAAAAATATAACTATTCATTATCTCAACACAGAAGAATCTGAAAATAAACAAAAAATGGAATCTAACAATAATAATATTAATAAGGACGTGAGTAGCTATTTAATACAAGCTCGTAGCAAGCAAGTCGTTAGAATAAAAGTAGAAAACATATGTAATGGTCAGGGAATAATACCCTACATGAGTGCAAAAGGTTTAGAGGTTCCACAATGTTTAGTTACTGTTAAAAATGGAGAAGCCTTATGCCCTATTATTAATAATAATATGGAAAATACGAAAGTAACGCCAAAACCAATAAAAATAGAATCTTTAAGTGATTTTGAAATCTTTGACAATAACTCAAAAAATTGTTTAAACAAATCAAATGCAAATTTCAACTCAATAAATGTCAATAAACCTAAACTGGACCTAAATAAAATCAGAACTAATCACATGAATTCTGAGGAGAAACAGGAAATATTAAAATTAGTAAAAGAATATTCAGATATTTTTTATATAGAAGGAAGTGATTTAACTTTCACCAATCAGATAAAACATAAAATTAAGACGGTAGATGAGATTCCCGTTTACACGAGAAACTATCGATATCCGGAAGTTTATAGGAAAGAAATTGATAATCAAATTGAAGAAATGCTAAAGCAAAAAATAATTAGACATTCCATGTCGCCATGGAATAGCCCAATTTGGATTGTGCCAAAAAAACTAGACGCATCCGGAAAACGTAAATTTCGGCTAGTAGTTGACTTCAGAGGACTAAATTCGAAAACAATAGACGACAAATTCCCGCTACCAAACATTACCGACATCTTAGATAAATTAGGAAGATCCCAATATTTTACAACTTTAGATTTGGCTACTGGATTTCATCAAATTGAAATGGATCCAGACAGCATAGAAAAAACCGCTTTCTCTACAGGAAACGGGCACTATGAGTTCCTAAGGATGCCGATGGGGTTAAAAACATCCCCACCTCTATTTCAGAGGGTTGTTAATAACATATTAAGGGGAATACAAAATGAGACTTGTTTAGTGTATTTAGACGATATAATAATTTATTCGACCAGCCTTCAAGAACACCTAAACCGATTACGAGAAGTTTTCGACAGATTAAGAAACGCAAACTTTAAGGTACAGTTAGACAAGACAGAATTTTTACGAAAGGAAGTAGCATATTTGGGTCATGTTGTAACACCTGAAGGAGTTAAGCCAAATCCGGAAAAAATTAAAACAATAAAAAATTATCCTATACCGAAAACAAGTAAACAAATTAAAGGTTTTTTAGGGCTTGTAGGATACTATAGAAAATTTATAAAAGATTTTGCCAAAATGACAAAACCGTTCACAAGTTGTTTAAAGAAAAACGCTAAAATAGACATAAGTAATAAAGAATATATTAATTGTTTCGAACAATGCAAAAATGCATTATGTAATGAGCCAGTACTACAGTATCCCGACTTTGAAAAGGAATTTGTATTAACCACAGACGCGAGTGATTACGCAATAGGAGCTGTATTAAGTCAAGACCACAATGGAGCAGACTTACCCATTGCTTACGCCAGCAGAACTCTGAACAAAAGCGAGACTAATCTTTCGACCATTGAGAAGGAACTTTTAGGAATCGTATGGGCAACCAAATATTTTCGACCATACTTGTTTGGGACAAAATTTACAATTTACACGGACCACAAACCACTACAGTGGTTATTTTCAATAAAAGAGCCGAATTCAAAATTATTAAGATGGAGACTAAAATTGGAAGAATTTAATTATGAAATAAAATATAAGCGAGGCAAACTTAATCAAAATGCTGATGCGTTATCAAGAATTCAATTAAACATTACTGAAAATCGACCACCGGAAAACCAAGAGGAAACCAATGAAGATCTGAGGAAGATAGTAGAACAATCAACGCAGTTATATTTCCCTGAATTAGATAGTGACGAGGAATCGCTACAACCTTATTCTTCAATATTAAAAGACAATGAGTCAATAATTGTCAACGTGGATGAAAATGAAGAAACTGATGGAACTGTACACTCTAATTATGAAGGAAATACCCAGGTAGGAATTCCCATATCAGAGGAACCAGTAAATTTCGGAAAAAATCAAATCATATTCTCTCTAGTTAAATATCAGCCGAGAAAAGTAATAATTAAAAAACTATTTGGAATAACTAAAATGAGATTATTAGTAGAAATTTCAGAAAATAATTTTGACCAAGATGTAATCAATTTCATAAAACAATACCTAGTACCCAACGTTAAATATAACTTGTATTTTAGGGACGATTTTTATGAGAGATTTGCAGCATGTGTTTCAAGAAACTTTAGGAATTCACAATTAAATTTAGTCAAAAATAACATTAAATTATTGGATGTAACCGACCCAGAAGAAGTTCAGGAAATCATAAATAACTATCACGTGAGTAAAACTAATCACCGGGGCATTACAGAAACGTATAATCAAATTAAACGTAAATTCTATTGGCCTAATATCAGGAGTGACGTTCAAGAATTTATCAACAATTGCGACATATGCTTACGAGCAAAGTATGAAAGAGTGCCTTTGAAAACCGAGCTAACATTGACGCCCACAGCAAGTAAGCCGATTGAAATAATCTCTGTCGATACAGCAAGTTTCGAGAATTCTAAGTTCTTGACTGTGGTTGACACGTTCTCGAGATATCTCCAAATGTACGAGATAACGAGTCCGCAAGCCACTGAGATTAGTGAGAAACTAATCAGCTTCTTTAACGGATATGGAGTACCCGACATAATCATTTCAGATAATGCAACGGAATTTAATAATAAGGTAGTTAAGGAAATATTACAATTACACCGAATAAAAGTTCATTTTGTTAGCACACAACACCCGCAGTCCAATGGATTATGTGAAAGAGTTCACTCCACTATAGTTGAACATATTAGACTTTTAAATAATCAAGCAGAATTTAAAAATTTAACTATTTCACAAAAAATGAAATATGCTGTTATCGCATATAATAACACCCTACACTCAGTCACAAAATTAACACCAGTAGAAATATTATATGGACACATAAAAATTAATTCAGCTTTAGACATAGATTTAGAAAATAGAGTTATTAATGATTACGTAAGTTCACATAAAGAAAGGACTAAAAAATTATACGAAAATATAAAAGAAATAAATTCCAGAATTAAGGAGAATGTTTTGCAGAAAAGGAATGCTAATAAGGAACCACTTCCAGACATACCCCAAGAAGTGTATGTAAAAACCATGCAGAAGCAGGGTAAAACAAAAAATAAGTATAATAAGGAGCAGATTACTTCAATTAACCCGGTAAGGAAAACTGCCAAAATTAAAGCTAGACACCACAATACTAAAGACAAAATACATTATATCAGTTAAACCCTGTACCTACACTATATAACTCTAAATTTATAACAATTATCCCTAGTGTAAGACATGTACTAGTTCATAAGACAAATTCACAGGAAGTAATGTTAGGATTAAAAGATGTGTGTAGTAATAGAATTAATGGACATCAAATATGCTCATTTTCCCAAATTGTACATCAGGACCTGGAATGTGAAAGTTCTATAATAAATCTCGGGACGTCAACAAACTGTCAATATGTTGACCTAGTGATTGAGGATAATGTGATAAACTTTATACCAGAAATAAGACAATATCTAATAGTAGCTCCTAAGAGAGAAACATTAAAATTAATTAGTAATAGTGAAACTAATGAAATATCTTTATATGGTGTATATCTAGTATATGTAAGTGATAATGAAATTGTAATGTATGATAATAAGAGACTAATGTACTCCAGTAATACAAAAGTTGGACATCCCAAAATATTAGATGCCACTGATCTAAAGTTAGAAACTAACCAACAACCCGATTTCTCAATTACATTACAAAAATTGGATTTAGAAAAAATAACTGTAAACCGAATTTCAAAATTACATAAAAGCATAGAAATAAATTCAGATTTAAACATTTGGACTATAGGTTTGTATAGCATGATAATCATAGTGGTGTTATACACGGCCTATAGATATTATAGGGAAATGCCTCGAACTTCGATACACCCTTCTAATGTGCAGGTGTCTCAACCTACCCCCGAAGTTCTCTTTAGGGATGGAGGAGTTACATTGAGAAATATTGTTTAGTCAGCGGTATTCATGGAAGTCTCTACAAGCTTCTAGAAGCTTTAGTGTTGAGTCAGCATAGTTTTCTTTAATAGTAAAGTAAGAAAGGATAGTTAGTTCTCAACCAGACTCCGTGCTATTAGTATCACTAGATCATAGTTTCACTGTATAACACGTTAAAGCATTTATTGTAATATTTTAAGTGAATATTAAAATTGTTATAATAAATAAAGGTTGTTTAAAGAAATAAAACATTTTTTTAAAAACCTAATCGTTACGGCCCGACACGTAACTTATATTTATAATTGTATTGTATTATGTATACATATATATATATATATATATATATATATATATATATATATATATATATATATATTATAATTGCGTGACGAATATTTAAATTTTACAGCAATAAACCACAGACAGATTTTTATAGTAACAAATTTATTCATTTGACTAAATCCTGGTATAAAAATATATTACAAAAAAGTCCACTGAAACACACAAGAGATTGTTATTCGGATCAGTTGTTTTACATTCTGAAATAACATTCGAAGCGCAATTTCAGTCAACTGAAATCTGGATATTGAACAAGATTTCTGATGTCAATAATATATTTTTTTCGTTATATGTGAATAATAAGTGAGAGAGAAATATTGAAACAGAACAGGAAACTAGGCACAAATATGTATATATATATATATATATATATATATATATATATATATATGTATGTAAAATACAATGATACAAAACCACAGAGGAAGGATCTGGAATGTTATTGTGCTACACAAAAACAATATCACGTATATAAACATCACTTTTGTTTGTCTATGTTGATAAAGCTATCGGATATTTACAACACAGTTATTATTCATAGGTTTCAAATTTTTCGTTATAAACATTGTTGAGTTGTTTATTATCGTTTATCATTTTTTGAAAATAATAATTATCATGAAATTAAACACAACTTGTTTTACATTCTTACATATACGTACGTATACATATTTGTGATAATGTCTCATGTCCGTGCATATCTCTGTGGCACAAATGAGAAGACCGATGTTTATAAAATATTACTAGAGTATAACTTCTATGAACACGTACAGGTAATGGTTTCCGTCACCTCAAAAATGCCGGTCATGGTAGAACTGGATGGATACCATCATTCTACTACTAATACTACTTATGGCGGTACTATACACAGTCAAGTCCAGTCCTCTTCATTCAATTTCTACTTTTAAACATCTCTGTCAGCCATTGTCCTTCTCCATCTCTTCATTCACAACTCTTTTTACATCTCCTAAGATTCCTTCTTCCCATATTTTTCAATGCCATTTTCTTGATCTCATTCCCATCCTCGTACCCTTCAGTGTTCTCTTTTGGGTTTCTTTGGAGTTTCATCCTCAATACATTCCATCCGATAATACATTCGGTTTATCCCAACCTATGTTGTTTATCATAGTCATTTAGATAATATTTAATACTCATGATTAAGTTCGATTCTGCAAAGTCCATTATCGATTATCAGTCCTAATATTCTTACAGTGTTTAATTTGTCTTTAGGTCAGTAAGAGCTCATATTACAGACTTATAGCAAATAATTAACTTCATAATAGATTTATATATTTTTAGTCTCCTTATCTGTTGCATATCTTTAGATTTAAATATCGCAACAGATCAGAATAAACCAATAAAATTATTCTCCTATTTCTAGTCATTCCGATCTATCACCTTCAACAAAGTATCTATCCTTAGGAATATAAAGTTGTCAGTGTATAAAGTTGTTATAGTCTAATATTAAAAAGTGTTAGTACGTCTATATTTCTAGTTCTTCTGGTCTATCCCCTGTAACAAAGTATCTATCCCAAGAAATATAAAGTTGTCAATGTATAAAGTTGTTATTGCCTAATATTAAAGTATTAATACTTCTAATTAATATTAATGTTAAGTAATAATATTTCTAGTTTTTGTGATCTATCCCCTGTGAAAAAGTATCTAACGCAAGTAATATAAATTTGTCAGTGTATAAAGTTGTTATTGCCTAATTACTAAAGTATTAATACTTCTAATTAATATTTATATTAAGTATTAATATTTCTAGTTTTTCTGATCTATCCCCTGTAACAAAGTATCTATCCCCGTGAATATAAATTTGTCAGTGTATAAAGTTCTTACACCCTAATTACTAAAGTATTAATACTTCTAATTAGATTAATAATAAAGTATTAATATTTCTAGTTTTTCTGATCTATCTCTTGTAACAAAGTATCTATCCCTATGAATATAAAGTTGTCAGTGTATAATGTTGTTATTGCCTAATATTAAAGTGTTAGTACGTCTATATTTCTCGACTAAATTAACGTTTTGAAACCCTAATATGACTAGGTAATCAATACTATACTACCAAAAACATATTTCTCTCTGTTCATAAAATCGCATTTTAAGCTTAGTAGCACAAGAAATCGTTAGATACCTCGTTAAAAACCAGATCGCGTGCCGCGGTTTAGGAGAACCCGTCCAGACAAGAAAGAGGGCAACCAAATTATGTAAAATACACTTTATTATGCTAAGCTCTTACTTCCGTAGAAACCATACAGTTAATATTGTATACTTTAATAATACTTTCTCGTATAGACTAGTACGTACAAAAAGAATCACAGCCAATGCGACACTAGAACAAATTCTCTTAATACGATATTATTATGTACATTTGCAAATCTCCTAATTTATAATTACAGAACATTTATACAATTGATCCACTCTCTTGATTCCATTAACCATGTCAGCTTGAGTGATCATCTCTACACAATTTTAATTAATTTGCAAATGTAACAACTTTAATTGAATCATGATGTTATTGGATAATACAAGCAATTAAATTAAAAAGCAGTCATTTGTAAACATCTGCATTTAGTTTTTGAAAATTATCTGAAGTGATTTAATTTAGTTTGTACTGTTTTAATGTTCACCCGATTATTTAACAACACAACTGTACTAATCGTTTAATTTTATTCTTCAGCTACCATGAATAACAGTGGCATTGCGATCTGATAAGATAATTTTGAGAATAGCTATAAAATAATATTTGTTTTGTGAATAATTTTCTGCTGTTAAAAGTGCCAATAGTTGGCATATAATACTTTAATAATTATAAGAAATCATTAACTTACATTATAAACGAGGAATATTTTGGAAGTTAAAAATTAGGAGCAGATGTCTGGATCAATTTCAATACTTCTTTACCTGGAATGTTCATTATGATAATAACAGCCTTGCTTCTTGGCAGTAAGAGCCATAAAGTCAAAGCTTGCTTCGATAGCTGTTTGTTATATTTTTTGATACCATATTGTACACATAGAAGGTCCATGATATATTCCTTTACGTAACGTCTGCTAGTGAAGAGGGGGGGGGGGGAGTAGGAATCACACAGAATATCCAATGTCTTCAATCGAGTCTCCAAACCTGTGACGGTTTAGTAGTTTTATCGACAGCAATATAAGTCCTACCCTGAATAATGGGTCTTTAACGCCAATGTTCCATTAAGTGACCCATGACTTTTTTTGTAGTTTTTCCTTAATCATACTCAATGAATTACCTCCTAATTTATCAGGTAGACATGATTTAGTCAGTAACTCACTGCGAGCATATCCTACAAAACCCGTTCATTTTGCCTCGCGTTTTGATTTCCTCCTCTTGTTCATCTAATGATGTCCCAAGTTCTATTAATCTAGATGCAGATTCTACCTACCAGCCTTCGTAGGATCTATCCTACATGAATAAATGTTGTCCCATGTGGTCTATCTCATGTGATTGGTTTCATAACACGTTAATCCTCATATTCCATAATTTCTTGAATCTATTACGTTTTGGGATAGTTTGTTAACCAACTAATATTCTAACTTGTATTAGACCGGTGATTTAACTAGATCTTAGTTTCTCAACTGTAAAACAAGAAGACTGAAATTGCACAAACTTACCGTTAATATAATCATTCACAAATTAGCGAAACTTTTGGGAACTCCAGTCAACTGAGAATTAATTCACTATAATATCAAGATGAAGAGTTGAAGGGACTGGACATTTTGAAATTATTCTGAATAATTAAGGACAGCTAGTAGCTCTCCAGGACTGATTTAACGTTACTAACTAGTATTACAGTGTTAGTGTTGTTACTTCTATCCTCGGTAATGCAGCTCAGTATTACATTTATCCTGTTTATTTTAGATTACACTGTTTAAACATTATACAAAAAAACTAATAAACATTTTTAATCAATGGTAGATACGCAATAATGTTCAAAGGTTAAATATAATATTCTTAACGCATGCATACCATTATAAGCGGTTTATGCCAAACAGTGAAATTCCTGACTTTGAAATGCCTGAAAACGTATCACGATAGATTGTCCCGTCTCGCGTCGTCGTCACAAAAATTCGTGACGCTCCACTATATATACGTATGTATGTAGGCCTATGTATATAAGTATGTAAATACTTCTCACACTTACAAAGATGTTGCATCAACTTTCTCACATCCATACATACATACAAAACATTGTGTAAAGAAAAAGAAATTTTACGTAAACTACTTCTGTATGTTATTTTTATCTCAGTGGAAAAAGGTGAGCATACATTTTTCTATCATTCCTCTCTGTGCCACTAGTAGCGTGCAGAGTTAGTTGCATTGTTGAAAATATTTTGATTTATATGTGAAGTTTTTGTTTATGTTCTTTATGAATAAATATGTAAAAAATATAAAAGTATTTTAGTTAATCTTATTATATGATAATTTCAAACTGAAATTATATTTATTTTTATTAATGCATTATTTTTTGTTCAAAATATAATCCTCTTTAATACAAAACAAATAGTGGTGCAATAATATTGCACAAACATTCTCACTCACCCACCTAACTAAATACAAACCATCTAAAACTAATCGTCAGCAAAAATGTTCATTCGGTTGTTGCTCAATCAAAATTTCAAATGAACCATTGACTTAGTATTTGAAAAAATATGTATATATGTAAATAAGTCTAAACTTTTTTCGCTTGAGACATAAACATATACTCAACTTAAATCTTATTTGATTAAAAACGAGCTTTTAATGTCGGCGGCCAGGGTTTATTTTCGTTCTTGTCACTTATTCCTGAATTTTTTTCTTGCGATTTTTTAAACGGATGTAGATCATTATTGCTCACAATTTACTAAAATTTTAAGAAAATCGGTGGACCCGATTTTGAGAAATTACATTTTGATAATTTCTCCATGGCCGACTTTAGTTTTACTAACAACTCAATAGCAGACATTTTAAAGAGCTGAAGAGAAAATCGTTAGTCCAATTTTTAGAAAAACGTAATTTTTTAGTTTTTTTTTTTATTGCAGAAACCGTCAAATTTTGAGTTATCAACAAAATGAAAAAGTCAAGAGATATTCCCAAAATATACCCCCTTACCAAATGTGTATTTAATCTGCCACGTGTTTCAGACAAACAACAAACTGTCGTCCGACATAAATTATTCCAAAAATCACATTTATGAACTGAAAGCTCGTCAAACGGATATTTCTGCAACAACTCGACTTCGCTTGTTTGACTCATCAAATAACTTTCTCTATATTACGCACCACCTGTAAATTGTTTTTCTGATCAAACAACTGAAAATGAAAGCAAGATTATGTTGCTCAAATACTAAACCCATAATCATGAAATCTTTATTATTCTTATCATTTCATAAATTGTGTTAGTTGTAATCCTGAGAGAGGTACAACAGCTGATAAAACCGAATTCATCATAAAACAAGTCTACTAAATTATTTATTTAAATTCAAATTTCTTGAAGAAGTTGACAATATGACGCGTTTGAGGAGGTATATATGTCCTTCCGTTTATTGTAATTCTGTACGACAAGTTTGTTTTTCAACGTTTACGTGATCTGAACGTTTAACCGATTGAGTTATGATATTGAACAAATATTTCGTTCAAACTGTTTTAGAAGTATTTTACCATTAACAGTGAACCTAAGCTACATATAGAAGAACATTAATTCTTCACGAGAGTATTAAAAACATTTGAATTAACTCTGGATTCTATCTCCTTTAAAGTCGCTCATGGTTGATTTTCATTTTTGTACTCACAATGACATTTTATATGGATACGAACTAAAATTTTGAACTAATAATTATGTGACTCTATTTGATTTTGTAATTGGTGTGAGAGAAGACATGATCAATATTTTACATCCTGTATTTGATAATCATTTGTCAGTATTTAAAATTGTTGTCGTCAGTTTATATAAATGTACTTCCCTAATTTTATCTGTTGTCTGATTACAAAACGGATTTCTAACAAACCACAATTTTCATTCTTTAAGCGAATCACTAAAACTTTAATAAGCTGACCGGAACTTTCGTAACGTGATTTTAATAACGATTTTCTCTCACTATATTAGATAATTTATTACTTTTAATAACAAACGAAAAACATGCCCTTTTATCGTTCACAGAAGTTACGAAAGTATAATGTTAAATAATTTATATAATTTTTCATTTGTTCCCTTTTTTACCTTGATTGCGAACGAACGATTAAAAAACTTAAAAACAGTTCAAGTGAAATAATTAAAATTACTTTACTGTGGATGCCATACTATTTGATTTATGTCATTATCATTAAATAGATTTTAAATTATTCCAGTCTACTTCATGCAAATAATTTTATCACTACATTAAAACTATATAGTTTTATAATTACAGCGATTTTTGATATACAGCATATTAAATATTTATAACACGCAGTAACATATAAATATTTCATTGCAGCTTATATTATATTTCAATGTAGAATTTAATTTTAAATATTTTCCGTTTTAGAGAATCTATAAATTGTCTGTCGACTTATTTATTTATTGCCTTTAAATATTATTATGAACCATAAAAGCTACTGGATGAAGTTTATAATTTTATATTCAATTTCTAAATTCCCATGTCGCATAGTAGCATAAAGTCATACGATGGTTAAAGAAATACGTTTTTAGATCCCCTAACCCCAACACTTTTTTTGGAAATGGTAAATTTGTTTGTCGTTTGTGCATATCCCTACAGTCGAAAATTGTGCTCAAATTACCCATTAATTGTACAAATTAAAATGTCCATCAAACACATTTCTACAATATAAAAAATGTTAGAAAACGTTATTAGATTTCGAATGTTTGTGGAATTCCTTTCAGTCAAGACATCTGGATATATAGCTGGACAACTGTGGGCATATATAGAGACATTTACATAACTAAAAATTTAAAGATAACATCAAAACTCAAAATGTAAGATTATTGTACAATTTTAAATGTCTTGCAAACGATTTTCAAAAATTCTCAGAACCAAACAAGGTTTGAAAACGTTAATGATTTAAGCACACTTTATTGTAATTTATATATAATTTACATTTATCCTTACATATAGCTATATATTCACATTGTATTTTGTTTTCCGATGAAAATCATTCATTTCTCTTTATAACAATGGCTGGGAATTTATTGAATTTAATATTATGGAATCTATTTCACACGCCCCTTTCATATTGCAAGTTCAATTCTCTTACTCATATACAAATACCTATTCTAAGGAAGTACAGTGGGTTTATATCTGGACAGGAAGGTAAATTAACTAGAGAGTATTAAAATATATTAATATCTCGACCTTTATATAATCTGAGCTGGAGCTGACCTAGAAAAGAATAGTACTGTTGTAATAATTTAATAAAACAAAGTGTTTAGCATGCTCTTATATTATATACAGATGGTTGTTTTTATTTATTTTATTTTTTTGATTTAAAAATTAAAATTTTACTTTATTGCACAGATTTTTTTTTCAAAACCAAACTTAAATCTGACATTCAACACACTAAATTTAAATTTGATAAGTTGTATATTGACAAAACAAAAAGACTACTAGATATTAGAATCTAAATACAAAACCACCGTTTTCGAGCATAGTAGATAAATCTTAAATCGCTTAAAAATTTTATCCGAAACCATATATGATTGAGAAGAAACAACTACAAAAACAATACTGGGAAATATATTTATTTTTGAAGTTATAGCTGGTTTTTTTAAAAAATAAATAAATAAAAAGACTTTTTAGACTAATGGGAATATTTTCTTTATTTTTATAATTTATCCTTAGTTGATCATCTAAAGGGAGTACGGCATTGCCAGTCCCAAGATGATATAGCTAGATCTGCGTATTCTAGACTTAAGTTTTTACGTATTCTTGGATAAGATCCCTCTTATTCATCTTTTCTATCGAGTTCTTCTTGAACAACCCTTGTTTTTTTCTGACCCTGAGGCGATTAGAGTATTCGAATGCTAATGATCTTTGTTTTACACCCATTTCTTAATTTATTTTTATAAGTTGATAATAACCGAGAAGTTTTCGCCTTTAAATAACAAGGGGAAAATATGTTATGTACATTATCATTTCCTATAATGTGTCATCTTACCTCCTGGGAATTGGATGATATTGTTTATCGAATATAGAACCTTTCGTATTCGATCCCCTTCCCCACCCTATTAACAAAATTAATATCTCTTCAATTAATTACTAAAACAATCGAATTGTTATAATTTACACTGTTTTATCGGAAATGAGTAGTCTATTACAAAACTTAATAACACAAGGTAACAAGTTACAGAACTACTCTAACTACAGAAGTTACTGATGGCAGAGAAGTAGACCCGCTCTACGTCTTTACTTATTCAGAATAAACTTCAAAATGACCTGCTCTCTCAACTCTTCAGCATGTTATTAAAGTTAATTAATTCTTAGTTGACTGGAGTAGCCAAGAGTTGTAGGGATTTGTAGAAAATTATTTGTAAGTTTGTGTAATTTCAATCATCTAGTATTAAAGATGAATAGTTGAGAAACTATAATCTTGATAAATAGACGGTTCAGTGGAAGTTGAGAAATTTGTTGGTTTGTAAACTATTCCGAAATATGTACGATTAAACAAATAATTCAATATGAAGATAAACTTCAATTCAACCAAGTTAAGTAAACATAAATGTAAATAATAATAGTTTTTCCCTCAATATTCCTTAACAGAAAATTGTATTTCAATTCGATATTTTGGTGTGAGTTATCGTTTCTACATTGTTTTATTTAAATTTATAGAGCAAATATCGGCGATTTTACCTTTAATGATGTCGTAAAAGATTTTGTTGTTTTACAGAGAAATATAATTCAAATAAATTTGAGCAAAATTAACTCACGATTAATTGCTAAAGGTTATTTTGTGTTTTAGAGACACACTTTACCGACATCAATGATGTGTCAAATACGTTATTAGTATCACAAAAAACTTTGTATCTTTAAAAAATAGTAAACTGAATAGTTTCATAAACCATACTATCTTGTGAACGTAAATAAAGACTTACATGATAATAGACATTATTCACATTATATTGTTTATTGTACAAATAGTGATATAGATACAAATAAATATCTAAAAAACTGCATGTTTTGAAGAAACGTCCTAAAGAAAAACTTGCAATGCTATTTTAGTTCACCCTTGTTACCAAATAACTTTGTCTAAACTTTTTCTTTAAAGTTTGCCGTTTCTTGAGATAATGACTGAGCAGTTATATGCAAAACTGAACCTCAAATTATCGCAATAATTATTCTTTTTTTTTTTTACAAGTTACTGATTGCACCAACTTATGGAAAGAGATGAAGCATGACCCATCATTTATACATTAAAAAATATATATGAAAAATAATTATAAAGATTTTATTTATAATACTTTTAAAATCATCCATAAATCATTGAAGTGTATATTTTGTTCTCAAATTATCATCTCAAATCTCATCTGTACCCTTGTTATTCTATATATCAATGGAATAAAATTTAAACAATTAATTTCGCTTTCTAATTAAATAATTGGATAAACATATTAAAATAGTACCAAATTAATCAAATTTCTGCAGTTGATTTAAAACAAACTAGTTACAGATGTTTACAAATGGCTGATTTTAATTGAATTGCTTATATTATCCAATAACATCATGATTCAATTAAAGTCGTTACGTTTACAAATTAATTAAAACTGTGAAGAGTTGATCACTCGGGCTGACGGGACTTGATTAATGAAATCAAGAGAGTGGATAAATTCTATAAAAGTTTTATAACTATAAAGTAGCCTGTATTATAAAGTTATTTTGTGTTAAGGAATTTGTGAATGTAAAAATATTAGTGTGTTCGTTAATGGGGACAAGATTGGTATTCTGAAATTTAAGTTGGTACATTTTTTAATAGTTTCAGGATTTCACAGATCATTAAGTAGCTATTTAGTAGTACATATACACGATTGCACAGCAACGTTACGCAATTTTTCTAGTACAAATTTTGAGAAAATAATAATTTTATCTTTTCTTTATTACACCTAACCTCTAATTCTGAGTCATCAACAATATTTTTAATAAGACCTTAAAATCTGGCAACAATATATACACAATTTGATAAAAATCGGTTCATGTGTTTCGGCTGATGATTATTCTACAAATGATATAAGACGACACACATCTTTCTTTAAAAAAAAAAAAAAAAAAAAAAAAAACACTTTGTTGCACTAATACGGATATATCCACAAAACGTTTCATCGTTTTTTTGACCCATGACATATCTCTCTCTACAATATTTGTATATGAGAAACTAAAGAAGGAAGCTTTTGTTGTAACAACTATAATGCTACCCTAACAGAATAACTATTAATTTTAGCACCGCATTTGTGTATATGTATGTTTTCACTTATGCAACAGAGAAAGTTTATTAAAGTATAAAATATTAACTGTGAGGTTACCACGGAAGCAACAGCTTTGCATAATAAAGTGTATTTTGAATAATTTGGTTGCCCTCTTTCTTGTCTGGACGGAATCTGGTTCTTAATGTGGTATATAATAATTCTCTAGGCCCGTGTTCTATATGGTAGACTCTTAGTATCGTAGTAGGAAATTATTTTTTGGAAGGGTCTCTCTTTTGATTTTTACACTTGGTTGACATTACATTGTACATATTTCATTGACTGCACTAGGTAACTTGTTATTTAAAATAAAACGGAATAAATATATTTATATCCTATTTAATTAAAGCTATTGATGTATCGCTTTGCTCATATAACCCTTGAAATTCACTTAAGGTGCTGATTATGATGGATAAATTAGTGGACTGGTGATTTTAACTCTCACAAACCGTAATTATATTGAGGGAACTATAATTTAACAAAAATTTAAACAAAATATTTTACATATAATTATTTTTTTAAATTATGCATCGGTAAATTTTATAATAGGAGATAGAATTCAGCTTTCATATGTCTGACAATCATTCCTACATCATTATCTAATATTTACGCTACGCGGGGTCCTCACTTTAATACTGGGTTATTTAGCTTTAAATATCTTCTATACAATATTATTTTTGTTATATTTATTCAAGTATCAAAAATTAAACTTGAGTGTTGTTAATTAAAGATAATTTTTTTAAATCACTTAAAAAACACGGTAGTGTTAAAGGCTGAAGTGTGCTGTGCTGTAATTGGTAAAACTGAACTTTACCAATTAAAGGCATTATTCATCAAAAAAGCGAAATAACTCGGTAATAGATTATTTAAAACCTGGGATAAACATGAGATGTCCTCTTGTTGATATTCTACAGAAATTATACACCAAACCAGTTTTTCGGCAAGTAGAGTTACGAAACCGACTATAGTTTTTAATTGTCAAAACTACCTGTTTTAATTATTTCTAAATGTAAATGTGAATAAGGATTTATTGAAATTTTATAATCCAACCTTTTTTCGTTGTTTTTAAATAATAAGTAATTATTATATAATAAGACACTATTATTTATAGTCATCTGTTTAAAAAGAGTTATGTTTTCATGATGGTTTAGTACAAATAGTGGCCCACTATACAACTCATACCTTTAGATGTGGTTTTCATATTCAAACGTTTGGCCTGCACAAAGCTTTATTGTGTTCTACGTTAAATAAAATAAGAAAATTCTAGATCTATCCTTTATGGTTTTCTATCTGTTTAATGTATGTATATAAATATATATATATATATATATATATATATATATATATATATATATATATATATATAATTATGCCTAGTTTTCTGTTTAAATAATTCTCCCACCTTCAACTAAAAACAAACACATGTGTTTACATTCGAATATTTGTTCGTTACCTAGACTCTATTTTTCTGAAATTCCACTTTTAATGATGTTATTTCAGAATATAAGACAACTGACCCGAATAACAAACTCTGTGTGGTTCAATGGCTTTTTTTGTAAGTCAAATAGTTGTATAAATTCATAGAGATAGTTTTACACCACGATTTACTCAATGGTATGAATTTATCTGTGGTTTATTGAAGTAAAATTAAAATATTTGTCGGTAATTTTTTGTATAAAATATCTGTTTATACATCCTGATTTTCATCTCCGATATATTATAATTACAGTTGTATACGAAATAGTCCCTGCATAAACTTTATGTGTATAAAGTTAATGCATTGTATAACACCAATGCGTTATGTCAATAATATTACTGGACAATTTATATCATCCATTGTGGTTTTAGAACAGTTTTTGTGAATATATATAACTTTACGATTTTCCTGTTTTAATAACAACCTCTGTGTGTGGTTTAGTGGACATTCTTGTAAGTACTGGAAATAATTATAGAAATAGTTTTATACCACAATTTAGTCAAATGCATAAATTTATTATATGTGGTTTATTGATGAATTTTTTTAATATTTCTCTAGAAATTTAATAAAATATAAATATATTTGTGTAAATCCTTGTTTACACTCCGATTATGTTTATGATTATGATTGCAGTGTTTCACGAAATATTCTATAAATAAACTGTAACAACAATATTACTGGACAAAAATGGAATCAAATTATCGTGGAGTACATATAAGTTTACAATCATGTATTTATTTCTATTTAATGGAAGTAGGTATAAAATTTGTATCTTTGCTTTGAATAATGGTATAAACAGAAAATTAATGAAAAATTTAAATTCAAAGAATTTATTTGTAAAGTTAAATCAATCTCATTAGACGAACTCGATATACGCGTTAGAATTTCTTATATAAGACTTGCAAATTATTTATTATTTATTATAATATTTAGTTGCAAAAATTCGAATTTTTAAAGTGGAAAAAAGACTCTGAAAACAATATTTTATATTTATAATGTTAAAACAAAACCATATTTTTGTCACAATTTTGGTATAATTTTTTTTTAATCAAATTTTTGAAGGTCAGGAGTAATCCAAATATGGTCCTGGTTGTGTTTAATGTTTCACATACACGTTTTGTCATTTTACAGCGTTGAATAAGAATGTAAAGCAGGTTTCTATTTAACTACAAAAAATAATCTTGACAACGGAACAAATAAAGAATAATAATATCATTTACTTTTCTCCTCAATAATCTAAAACATTTTTCGTCAAAACTTACCGTTTTTGGGATATTTACTTTCACAATTTTTCTGGGGCACCCTAAAATCTAAAATCAAATAATACCACCTATTAATATATTTCAAAAAGGTTTCCTTAATTCCTTTCATATATCGTGAATTAAAAAATTTAAACATCTCTTGATATATATATATCGGAGCAGGATAGGTAGCATAACAGGAGAGGGAAGTAATTATGTATTTAAATCCCACCATCTGAATATTTTATCCCTAAAACTATGTCGTGCAAACTTTTACTTCAGTAGGTCTTACATAATAGATGAGAATTCGTTGAAGGGAAACTCGGTGCGTCTCGTTTACAATAATCGAAAGGAAATAAACACACGATTCAACAATGTAATCAATACAGCAACGGGAGTTTACCTGTTAGCTTAACGACTATTATTTTATTTTACCACACTTGTGAATTTTTCTCTTATCTGTATGTCCTGAAATGTTTCAAAATTGTATTAATTTAGGAGAGGATGAACTCCTTTAGATTACTTTTGACATCCATTTCAGTTGATGATTCAGGGTAACCGTTAGAGCACAAAAGGTAAGTAACAGACAGGGTCTAGGTATTTCTCCAAAAACTCATCCCTAACTTCGTAATTGAACAAATTATTAACCTTGAGTTGGTATCTCGACTCTGCCTGGCTTCAAAGCAGTTTAATTTTCAACAAACTTTGAACAGATAAACAAACTATTGTTGAATATTTTTTGTTCCTGCTTTTGTTAATAAAAAAGGAGGGTTATAGTTTTTAGGAGATATAGTCAAATATTCGTACATTTTTAGTTTTATTAAGTAATTCATACAGGGTGCTTCATTGAAAATGAGTCAAGTAAATATAAATAACGGTCACCAGCTAAGATATATGTTTTAGAAAAAAGTAATGAAAAAATATGGCATTATTAATTCTTTGCTTAACAAAAGTTTCATGAAAAGAAATACAAAGGTTATTTGAAAAACGCATTGTTGAAAATATCAATACACTAGTTGTATTTATTAATTCCAATTGATTTCTAGTTGCGATATTTTCAAAAGAAGAAGACGAAGAAAAAAGTTATAATAACACTTATTTTTAAAACAAAGAGAAGAAACGAAAAAAAAAAAAAACATTATACTTTGGTTTGTTAAAACCCTTGTCAAAAGTAGAAAATAACATAAATAAGAACATTTGAAACATGTAAAATTGTTTGTGCTTGTTCCTCTTTTTAATTTGAAAAAATTAAAACTAAAATGGTCAAGTGAGCGAAAAAATTACGTCATTTTATAGATTCGACAAAGGTTTTAATACCTAGAATTATAAAATGTTTCTATTCTTTTTATAAAGACAAATAATTTCAATACAGAAGATTAGTTAGATATTTATGGAGGTATAAATATATATATATATATATATATATATATAATTGATATTATTATTTTTCAATATGTTGAATAATTTAAGAGTATTAACGATTCATTCCTCTTAAAATTTTCAAAGAACACTTTTTTAATACATGTTTATCTGGGAATATTTCTTTCTTAGAGCAAAATTGGTGTATCACTATATATATATATATATATATATATATATATATATATATATATATATATATATATATATATATATATATCGGCTTTGTCCTGACTGATTGAATGAATGACTGACAGAGAATCAACGTAGAGCAAAAACCAACAAAGATATTGATACCAAAATTTAAAGGCATATTTGCATGAGGTCATAGACGCTCACTAAGAAAGGATTTTGCGAAATTTTAATTTTAAAGGGTATTAAACACAAAAAGAAAAACAAATTTTATTAAGCAACTAGGCTGACTATAAAGTTTATTATCTTAGAATAGGTCAAGTTGTTTCTCGATTCTAAACCAAATGTATAATATAGGCCTACTATGCTGTGTGTACCTTAGGTACAGATCTAAACATGCACGCAAGCAGGTATTCTTTTGTATACCTGCATGCGTGCATGTTTAGATGCGTAGATGGGAAATACCACTCAGTACTCCAAATCAGTGTTTACGATTATAACCCGTGTGTGTTTAAAATATCAGTTTTGTTCGAGATTTCGTCCGAGAAACTTGAATTTTGTTGTTAAACGTTATTGTATCGTAACGTTGTTTCTTAAAGAGATATTAATAATTCATATTCTGTTTATTTTCGATTTTTTATATTTATCGTTCAAAAGTGTTTTTATTATATTGTCAATAGTGTTAATAGTGCATTATCTAAATTAAATAAATTATTAATAGTTTGTTTTCCTTAATCTTATATTCTAACGATATACATAATAAGGTGATATTTTAACATATTTGTGAATCAGTGAAAAAGGAATTATTTTATTATTTATTATTTTATGCTATTTTCTTTCTTTTTATATGAACACTCAGAGGTTTATACTTTTAAACGAAATCTGCATACTTGATCATATCAATGGACGATTTTTACTTTTTTAAATATATGTATATATATATATATTATATATATATATATATATATATATATATATATATATATATATATATAATATATAATATATATATATATATATATATATATATATATATATATATATACAGTGTTATTTTAAAAGAAACGTCTAAAAAAGGTGTTTTAGACACACTTTTCTACGTCAATAAAATTGAAACTACAATTTTATACCGGTCATGTTGGCATTACTGGGCAGCTAATAAACTAAAGTTTTATTTTTACAGCGGATCGTTGGAACATTGTTGCAAGACAACTCTTGATTTTGTTTATTTAAAAAAAAAAGGTTGTTTCTCTGAGGTCACGATATACATAATAAGGTGATATTTTAACATATTTGTGAATCAGTGAAAAAGTTATTCAGTGTATTTACGATTTGAATCGTATTCAACCAAAATATTTGTTACATATTACTTATTCGTGAATTTATTTACTACAAAAACTAGCTTTTCTTAAACAACATCTAACACGTTTCTCTGTTAGACAAATACATTATTCAATACTAATTATCGTTTAATTATATATTGAAACTTTATATAAAATATGACGGTCGACTGTTTAAATATTAATGGTAATAATGTAATGCACTCCGTAATTCCAATTATTGGAGATGGTGCGTGTTTATTTCGATCTCTGTCGTATATTGTGAATAATAATCAAGAAGGATGTTGCCTTATTCGCCAAAGAGTTGTATCGCATGTAGGCTAATAGAAAATTGGGATGA
This sequence comes from Aphrophora alni, assembly GCA_963513935.1. NCBI lineage: Eukaryota > Metazoa > Arthropoda > Insecta > Hemiptera > Aphrophoridae > Aphrophora > Aphrophora alni. Next base: position 35,450,449 of record OY740767.1, read on the forward strand.
GTAAACATGATTAAAATAACAGATTTAGAAAAAAAATATTCTTTTTCTGAAATTAATCTATCATTCAATTCACAAATTCTGTATTCATAAATATTACACACTACATTAAAATTAGCCGGATTAAAGTAATATTAAACTTTTTTTATCAAAACATACGATTTAATAAACGTATAGATTACAACTTGAATGATTCGCGGGCAAAGCCGCGACGGGAGATGCTAGTTACTATATAGACAATCTGAGTTAACCAGTAATATTAATTCAAATCCCGTTTTTTTAAATGTAAATACGAGTATAATATATATTTATATTATTGCAAACATGAAATTAATAATATAAAATTTATATTTCCGGTTAATGAATTTCCAATCAGTTATTTTCAATACATTAATAATTGGTATTGAGATAATATACATATTAAGAAAAAAATATATAGATTGGCTTTGTATTAAAATTAATGAAATATGTCAAATTAGATTAAATTCATTTTTTTTATTTAGAAGGATGTATGTTTATTAATTTCATAAAAAGGATTAATTAATAATTATTTCTATCAATATTTATTTTTGATCGTTTAAATTTATGAAATTTTGTTGTATTTTCGTTATCAACAATTAATTTTACTCTCTCAATGAAAACACTTCAGCCAAACAGGTTTCTACTATAATATCATCAGCTCTAATCACTAGATAAGCTTCTTGAAAACCCATATTTATTTATTTTCAGTTTTATATTCCATCTATGTTAATAAATTTCTATAATTCATTTATTTTTAAATTGTGTTACTGTATTGTTACCAGTTGTTTTATGCACCTCCCCTTCACAACAGTTCATAAGGTTCTTGACTAACCTACCTTATTAGTTTTCTGAAATTCATATGAGCTAAGGATTACCTAAAATGTCATCTTCTTGATGTGTTTTCTTGTGATGAACTTGGAGTTTTTAATCAATTACCGTACTTATCCTTTTATCATTTTCCTAGGTTGGGTTTTTATTTGTCTCTTAAGGTCATTTTTGCTTTTATAATTAGCTGTTTATAGGTGGCAATTTAACACCAAATTTGTTAGAAAAGATTAAACGGTTATCCAGATATATACCTACAAATTGTTGCATCCACCACAAATATATCTATCGTCTCTTACAACCCAGAAAATGAAAGTTTTAATTTATTTAAAATTGTATTGAACATGGTTTTTCGAAAAATTAATTATCCAAAGTTTTTGGTGCCGGTATTATTGAGGGATCTTATAACAATCAAGTTACCGGCTCCCATTTTAGTTTATGTGGTCCTAAAAATTACTTCAAGTCACTTTTCTTGTCTCATCAATCATTTTTAACTATTTATCAACTAAAGACCACATGACTGTGTCTCTTTTGATATTTTTGTATGTACTTTTCACCATCCCAACCCTCGAAGTTAAAAATTTAAATTGTGGGCTTATACAATCATACCCTTACTATAAATAAGTTTACCGCAAACTGTGTTAATTCATCTTCATTAATAACAAACTTAACTTGAAGTGCATGTTTCTATGCAACTATCCTGAATGTACAAAAATTCCGCTTTATTAACACTGATATAATATAGTACTTATTTTTACATTGATGAAAATAGTGAAAACATTGATATCTGTGAAATTAAATATTACAAAAAGCCTAGTATATGTATATTAATAACTATTTTGACACATAACATTTTTAATACAGGTAAGCCGGTTAAAATTAATGATAATCTTAATTAGGGGAATTAGAATAATTTACTTCCTCCCTTCCTTATACGTGGCATTAATGAATATTTTTGGAAAATCAAAAGAAATTCATTTGTGTTTTTCTATTAAATATCCACCCCCGTAGTGCAAAAAGTAGTTTTTGAGATGATATCTATTTAGCAATATGTAACCCGTGCGATGAGTTACAATGGGTTGATTTTGATAAAATTTTGTGTAACGGATTTGTTTTTAAGGTGAATCCTCTTTTGTTTCAATTTCCATTATTTTGTGTAGTTTTAAGAACGTTAAGGCAATGTTTGTGTACCATTTATTTTTAAACATGTTGCGTGTAAAAAGTAAATAAATTAAAATAATTGATATTCATTAGAAATTAGTAAATGTTTATTTAAATAGAAACTCTTATGTTAAATTTATTAAAAAAGTTATTAAAACGTAAAATAACCCCTCTCGTAACTCTTTGAACTCCTTTGAAACGAGTTTATTTAAAATCTACACGAGGGTCAAACTGTTCCCTTCATGTGAAAAACAAAGTCAAAATTAAATTTGTTAGATTTACCTTAAGACCTTGCTAAATATTGAATTTAATATAGTTCGGTTTGAAAAATGAAATACAGGATTTCAGTTTAGCATTATTTGAAGCTATGCCAAAAGAGTTTAATTACTGTTTATCAACTTTGTATTTTAAATAAGTGCTTAATATTAATTCTAAATATCTAAAATTATTGAAACATTTTATAAAGGGATATAATATACTACATTTTACAAATACGTGTACTGATTCTATCAGTTGATTAATTTTAAATTATTGTTTTGTTTGTTTATGAATATAAAAGATACGGTAGACAACTTGTCAGGTATTCCTTATATTATTCCCATCAAGCAGATATACATTTATATCTTTTGTGTTATTCATAATTAAGTATCTACTAATTTCAAATTGATAGTCATATGTTTTACTCTTTTTAACGTTTTATCAAAATTGTCGTTTAGGTAGGTCGCTTGGCAGATATTTAGGTTAAACAAAAGAAAATTTACAATAAAGTGTGTAACTTTTGATCCATTGTCCAAATTTCAAACTTACTCACTAAATTAACAACTATTTTGTTTAATCAGATTCAAGTTTGGTAGTATTTTTTAGAGCATAAATCTACAATAAATTATCCCTTTATTGTATACTTTTAAACTGTCACAACATTTTTCACCGCTCTATTTTTCCTACATTGTCTATGTAATCAGTCTTCTAATAGAATAAAATTTAAAAAATTATAAGATAATGTCGTAAAAAATCAGATGTTACGCGCTTCACTTTTACAACTCGTTTAAGAAAAAAAAATTCTTCTTCCTAAGAGATTCGTTCTTCTCGTTATATAATTGTATAAAAGTATCAATTCGAAATATAATATATGTTAACACTATATTTTGTTTCGCTCTAATGTGATCTAACTTTTCGTTTAAAACAAAAGTGTTTGTTTTTATCAGGAGCATAAAACGTTTTACAATTAGTCCTGCACGACAAATTCCACTAAATCCTTTCATTCAATAAATATTTTTAACTTTACATTAAAGGACAAAAGATAGATAACCGAGAAAAAATCATAGAGATTTGTTTTGGAATAACTACTCCAACATGTAAGACGTCAAAATGATAACACACTAAATTATTCTAATCTAATTTATCCACTCCTTACTTTCCTTCTTTTACCGTTCTCCCAGCTACACCCACAATATAGAAGTTTGTAAATTTTTTTTCGGCCACATAAATCTTGTAACTTTAAACATATAATGTGAGCTTTTTAGATTCAAAGTCAAACTCAGGCTACGTTTGACGTTTTAACCAAACTGCTACTTATATGTTCATGGTTGTCTAACTAACTCTGGTACACACTAGCAAACAACTTAGATAAACTTAACATATGTTAGCTTTAACTTGTAAAGATAACTTGTGTTTACTCCATAATAAACTATATTTTAACACTAGATTTATTTAATTTTAGTTTTTAAGTTTTAGTTTGACTCTCGAAAATATATTGACTTTGCAATAGTTTTTTCGAGTTTTTGAAAACAGGAAATATTGAACAACCGTAAGTCTGTACCAGATTTATTTCTTTTGAAACGGAGATACAACGTGGGAGTTTTATAATACATTTATCGACAGATCATATATTTAGGAGATTAGCAGTAAATATACGAATGATTCCTCTCGTCCCTTGACATCTTTATGATACAAGACTATACCTATTTGTCGTATACTTAACGAAAATGGCATTACAGACCGTCAATAAATAAATTGAAACTTTGGTCACATATTGTAATGTTATGTTTTTAGTGAATCCACATACATGGTACAAAAAAAACTGAGAATATCAGTTTTAATAAAGGAAAATGAAAATGATTCTATTAGCATTTAGCTAAATAAGAAAATACAAATTTCTACTTTAAAACACCTAGCAAATCGTCAAAAAAACAATTCATTTCCCTAGACACTAATTTAAGTTTACCTTAAATTTATCTTTAAATATTTAAGTTTACCTTTTATATTATCGACCGATATCGGAACTCGATGTTACATGAAACACAAACATGATATTTTGTAACATTTTCCAATTTATTAAAGTCTTGACAATAACTGCATTTACAAGACAGTTTTTATCATACGTTGCATTTGTTGCACTATTAGTAAAAAATATATTAAAACCCGAAATTCAAATTTTTTGAAGTTAGTAAATACCCTTAATGTCACTACACCCTACCATTTCGATAGTCCCTTTTTTGTGAGTATTCTATGTTTTTTGTTACTACGACATATAGAGCCGAAGATATTAAAAAAATAGTGTAGCGATGCACTCAAAATGCATAAAAAATGCGCTTTTATGCACTTTTCTATCATTTGTTCTATGCATATTTTCGGTAACCCACTCAGTTGCATGTATAAAAAGAAAAAGACAAACAAATAATCTATTTCCCCGTTACATCACTTTTATATTCTAATTTCTCTCTACTCGTATGAGAATGTTAATCAATCCATACATGTTTGTTCTTAATTTATTTTCTATTGAACATTCCTCGAGTCTAGCAGGATACTCATAATGTATGTACTCAGACGTTGCTTTCAGTGGTTTGATCCCCACCGTACCCCTTAATCCTTGAATCATGTCTCATCTATAATGTAAGAGTTATTTGCCGGCAAAGTTTCAGGTAATCTAATAGTTTTAGGTATTGAATATTCATCAGGTAGGATTGATCAAAAAGGATTCTTGCTTCTATCAATAAATCGGCAATTTGAATTCAACATATAGTTGTACCGATATTGTTTCAGTAATATAGTAATCCTTGCTGGTATAAACGTTATATTGATGATAAGTAAGTGGGATGCTATTCAGTAAGTGGGATGCCAAACATGGCAGTGATTGGCTCATAAAAATAAAGAAAAGGCTCTAAATTTATTTGTAAAGAAATGTGTTTTTAGTAAATTTGCCTGTTTGTATTATTTAAAAAATAAGAAAAATAACTGTATAACGTATTGAGATACAGACACCAAATTTTGAAAAATGTTTTATACTATTGAGCTGTTGTCTACCACAAAACCTTTAAACATAATTTTTCACTTAATATCGTATATGCTTTGCTGAACTCTGTATACCAAAAATTGAGGCTAATAAATAATAATAATAATATGTGAAATATGCGCTTGACAAAGGATAAAACTAATTCTTCGTAATTTACTGAAACAGATATCTCTTCATGGTTGTCCAGCATTACATTAAAACTTATTATTATTTTGACTATTATTCTTGGAAGATCAGAAAATCTCTTGAGTGATCTAGTGAAATACCAAAATTTGTTTCTAGTGATAGGTGAACCATTATTTTTATATGAAAATTTGTCTATAGATTTTCCAATATTCCTTTTAAATAAAAGCCGTTGTGAAATACAAATATACGAAGTTTAAGTACTGAAATCTAGTAGCATGAAATTTCTACAACATTTGGTATTTCAATTCGTCCATTATTTTTTACGACAGACAAAACCTAAAGCGTTTAAAAACATTTAATTAGGACTTTTCCTTTATTTTGCTGCCTACCCATAGGGGTTCATTTGGAGTTAGATTTGGCTTGATAATACCAAGGGTACCTGGCTATATTTACACCTATTTCCATGTATTCTTTGGTTAAATCATCTTTTCTATTGTGTCTTTCTTGACCAACGTTTGTACTTTCCTGACTCTGACATCATTAGAGTTTTTTAACATTCTTTTCTTCCTTTTTCTAATACGGCTATTATGACTGAAAGGTTTCCACCTGTAAATATCAAAGAAATAATATTTTAGTGTATACACTCACTTTTCAAAGTTTGGCAAACCACTTTTTAGATAGACATTAGACAACCAGAAATAATTTACCAATATTGTTTTTGGAACATAGCAAATATTAATAAATATAAAGAATATAACCCCTGCTACTCCCTTAACAATACTAATAACAACTTCTATAAGTTACTAAAAATATGTAATAATTTTAATTTACACTTTTGTAACTGTTTTATCCGTAATAAGTACTACAAAACTTTGTAGACACTGAAGTGGAAGTTACAGAACTGGCCTAACTACAGAAGCTAGTGATAGCAGACGAGTCCTGTAGCTCTACGTCTCAACTCTTCCTCATGATATTAAACTCAATTAATTCCCAGTTGAATGGAGTTGGCAAAAGTTGTGGCGATTTTTAGATGATTATATTTAAGTTTGTGTAATTTCAATAATCTGGTTTTAAAGTGAATAGTTCAGAAACTATGATCTCGATAAATTTTAGTTGAAGTTGTGAACTTTGTTGGTTTGTAAAATATTCCGAAATATGTACGATTAAACAAATTATTTAATATGAAGATAAACGACAAATAATATACAACTGAAGAATAATACAACACGAATTTAACTATAATTAATATACGTAAATGGATTTAATCACTTTAGTTTTCTCCAATATTCTTTACCAGTAATTTGTATTTCAATTTGATTTCTTGATGTGCGTTAATATTTTACATCTATATACAAAGAAAAAATTAAATTTATAAATCAAATACCAGATAGAATAAAACTAGAGTTATAGTTTATATATTGTAACTCATGTATTACTAAGGATGACGACTTTTTCGTTGAAACGCGCTTGATTAAGTAAACGTAACGTTTGTGAGAACTTGTGTTCGAGTTTTATTCTATATAATATTATCTCACAAGTCAAGCTCAATATTTATAAATCAAATGTCGATAAATTTGAATATCTCTACAGATTTTGTAATTTTTATAAACCAATATAATCCAAAGAAATTTGCGTAATACTGTAGCAGTTGATTTTGTGATTTTGAGGTAGTTATCCCTCAAAATTTTACCGTGGTCAATTATATTTTTAATTATTTATTAAGAATACAAATTTAATAACTTCAATTTTTTAAAATAAATTCAAACACTTTCAAAAGTCATAGTAACTTGTATATGTAAATAGACACACATAAGAATAAATATTTTCTAGAATAGAAATATTAATTGTATGAGTAGGGTTTTTATTCAGTTATATAGAGACATGCAAATATCTTAAAAAACGGCCAGTGTAAAAGAACAATTTTACAAAATTTGACAATGACATTTTATTTCCCCCTCGTTAACTATGTCTAACCATTTCATTTAGAGCCTACCGTTTTTTGAGATAATTACTTAACTCAATGGAAATTAAGCATCCGATATATGTGAAATCGAATCTCAAACTATCAAATTAATTTCTCTTTAAATATGGAGTAAACGTAGATTTAAATATCAATGGTATATTCTTGAAACTATCTCATTATCAAACTTTGACGTTAGAAACGTGATTAATATCCACCAACTTAAAACGAATACCTCATAACGTTCCTTTGGTATTCTACGTAGAAACAGAGTAAAATGATATAATTTAGTTTCGTTTTCTGATTAAATAATTGGGTGGACATTATTAAAACTGTACGAATTTAATAAACTCATAGAAGGTAAATTAAAACAAACTAGATGTTTACAAATGACTGCTTTTGAATTTATTTGCTTATATTATCCAATAACATCATCATTCAATTAAAGTTGTTATGTTAACGAAATAATTAAACTGTATATATTAATTAGAGCTGATGTGATTAATGAAATCAAGAGAGGGAATTAATTGTATAAACGTTTTGTAAGTTTAGAGTAACCTAATTATAAATGAATATAATATATCATTGTGTTAGGTAGTTTGTTAATATAAAAATATTATTGTGTTAGTAACAGTGACAAGATTGTTATTTTGAAAATTAAGTTGGTAAATTTCTACATAGAGGTGATTTTCAGTTATCATTGAATAGCTATTTGGTAATATCTTTAACATGAATGTAACATCATTATGCAATTGTTTATTTTGGGGAACATTCAAATCTAGTTCTTATGGTAGTAAAATATGTTATTAACGGATATATAAGTGATACACATTAAACAAAATGTTTAACAACATAATATTTTAAAAATAATATAATAATAATAATAATAATAATAATAACAATAACAAGAATAATATTTCAAATATAGAAACAAAATTGAAATAATAGCTGTAGTGGACAACATTTCTGTTGAATTTTTTTCGTATTTCGGATCGTTAATTTTACTATTCGTTGCATACTATTGATTATTAAATATTTCTGAAACATTGTAATTTTATTAATATATTTTTAAGTGAATAATATCCTTTGTATTTAAAAGTGTCTAAATAAGTAAAAAAGTAAAAACAAATTAAGAACAGATATATAATTGTAACATCGACGTGTTATTAAAATCTATTAGTAAATGATTTATTTAACAACAACGACGAAAATGTATAACAGAAATGAAGATAACTCATTAATAAATACACTAAGTATTTAATTATTATATTCTCTTTATTTCCTTCTACTTTATTTTTGTAAATTTTAGACTGATTATTTGACGCAATAATAATCTGTATAAAAGTATCAGGTGTCAAAGAGTAAACATAAACGATTCTTTCTGTCAATTCTATAAAATTTAGATTCATTTAAAATTAATCTCACGCTTTAATAAATAATATACAGTTCTTATTTGTGATTAGGGTTATATTATTATAAATTTACTATAATGAAGTAATGCATACACAAATTTAACTCTGCATTTCGTATAAAAGTAACCTTTTTGAAATAAGGTTTCACGACTAGAAAGTACTCTCTAAACAATTTAAACAAATCAATTATTAATGTACTCCAAATTAAAAAGGTCTCTTATAATACTAGCCAAATAAGATATTGGATTATGAATTATAATCGGATTAGGACTGCACAACGATATATTTGAAGAAATAATCAACGAAAATCTCGGTAACTGTCAAAAAGTGAAAATAATCCATGGTAGTCTTCATTGATAATTAATTTATCTACATATAAATGTGATTAAGAGCTTTTACGACTCCAGTCAGAGTCCATTTTTTGTTTTTTGCCAATTATTCCTGGACGCACTACTTGTTTACTTATTATTTATTATAAATTTCAACTAAAATTGAGTTGTTGTTGATATTGAGATGTTATTCATTTAATAAGAGATTCATAGCCGATTTATTATTTTGCTTTTACAATTATATCTTGAACCTAAATTTGTGGAGAGATAAAAAACCAATAGAGCCGATAAATCAATAATAATTTATTTGGGCCCTTAGTGGCTACACTTAATCAATATTCACTAAATCGGCTACTATTTTGTGGCTCTGGATGACGTGACATTGTGCATGTTTTATCACAAAAAACTTTAATCTCACCTGAAACGAACTATACACATATATAATTTGTTTAATTAAAACTATTAATATATTCACATGTGTCTCTAAAACCCTTGAAGTCCACGTAAGGTGTTGATTATGATAGATTGCATTGGACGAGTGATTGTCATCTCTTGCAAAACTATAATTATTATAAATGGTGAGATATAACTTAATTAAAATTTTAAGAAAATGTATTAAAATAACATATATTTTGGTTTTGTATGTCTGTAAGATTTGTAATATAAAAAATAATTCAGCGTTCATATGTCTGATGATCAGTGTTACATCATTGTCTGATATTTAGGCAACGTATTTATTGATAATGAAAATTTATGTATTTCCAATTAAAGATAAAATTTTATAATCATTCAAAAAACACGATAGGCAGTAAAACTAAACTTTACCAATTATTCATAAAATTTTTAATAACTTGTTAATAGAAGTTTTATATTATATACCCGGATAAACTTAAGAAGTGTTCTTGTTAATACAGAAAATCAGCAACACCTATCCAATTTTAATTTTTTTTTAAAGTTTTACAATAATTTGTAAAATTGTGTTACTAACAAATTAAAGTTTTTAATCAACAGAAGTACTTGTTTAAATATTTGTTTATATGTAAATATCATCGAGGATATATAGATAATTTATAATGACAGTTTGGTAGAAACTGTGACCTACGATTTAACCCAAACCTTTATATGTGGTTTGCCTATGCAAACGTTTAGCCTGTACAAGCATTATTGCTTTCTACATTGACCTACATTTTAGATTCATCGTTTGTGTATTTCTATCAGTTTATTGATATATATTTCTGCCTAATTTCCTGTTTAAATCATTCTCTCTCACTATTATCTACCGCTAACCTAAAACGAAAATGATAGGTTTACGTCCGAGTATTTGTTCAATATCTAGACTCAAAGTAGATTCTAATCCCACCTCGAAATTTATTTCAGAATGATAAACAACTTACACGTATAACAAAGACTGTGTGGGTCAGTAGTTTTTTTGTAAGACAAATACTGGAAGAAATTCATATAGATAGTATAATACTACGATTTACTCAAATGTATGTAATCATTATTTGTGGTTTAATTGTATTACTCCCGATTTTCATCTCCATTAGATTATGATTACAGTTTTTTACGAAATACTCTGCATGAACTGTAAGAGCAACGTAATAAGTCAACAATATTACTTTATTACAATGTAAATAATTTGTCATATAGTACATATGTTTTAAAACTCTTTATTTATAGGTTATATTTATAACTTATAGCCCTATACATAGCAACAGCGTACTTCTTGTTGTAATTTTATAAATTAAGTTAATTAAATATATGAGTACTGCTAAAATATCATAGCTAATTTACATTAGAGTGTTAAGGTAAATATCTATCTAATAAGTCAAAATTAAATGAACAAACAGTTAATCTTATACTACATTTTATTGTAAAATTTCTCATTTTCATTGTTATGGCATAAGTCTACACATTTCTCGACTTTACAAAGAGTATATATTTCCTTCATACAATAAAGAGATGGACAAGCATAAGTTCGAGTTAAAAAATGTTTCAGATAAAAATTATTTATGAGCGTTTTGTAAGAATATACAACATTTTCTATTATAAATAAATGTATCCTTCTGTCACCTTGGCAACAGATCAATTATAGAAATAATAATGTTATTTATTTCCTTTCCTGGATACCCAATAACATTGTAAAATTAAAGTCCAACCAATCCAATAGGTCAACAACTAATCAAAATTTCGTATTAAAAAAAAAAAAAAACAATTATATTATGTATTCTATAACATTTGCATATTTACTGTCAAAATTAATTTAAGTATTTTTCAATTTAATCTTGTATCGTGTTTTATAATTTTGTTTTTACACAAATTGTAATGCTTGTTATTGGGTTAAAAACATCTATATTTCCACAACTGTATGAAATTTAAAAAAATTCATTTTCAGTTAATGGAAAGGAAAAGGTCAATAGTTCATTTTTGTGACTAAACTTGAATATTTTGAGAGACAAATTCATGTTTAATTGAAGTCCTAGGAAGCTATCTACATTTTATTACAATTATTAAAAGAGTTTTTGAAAAAGCGCAATTTTTGTGTTGCAGCCTTATGTATTTCTTTCGGGAATTTCGTGATAATATAATTTATAAATATGAAATAAGTCAATTAATTTTAATCTAAAAGATACCTATCAGCTTAGGTTTCAATTAAATAAACAGACGAACGACAGTCATTTGTTTTAGCGACACTCGGATACATCTGTAAAAATCTGACGTAGAGTTTCTTTATTTCATCTCTACTTTTATATTTTAAAATAAAAGTGAGCAATTCGTCATGCAACAAAAATAATATGCAAACTGTCTTTTATTTTTCAGTAAACAATTTTACCATTTAGTTTTCTTATAGTACATTTAATAACACTAAATCAATATTTTTAGTTCTAGGGTTTGATATATTCTATTCAATATTAAATTATTATAAATTTATTGGACAAAATAAAATCATTTAATAAACTCGATAGGCAATTAATGGGTTGAGTTCTTTCATTGGTTAAACTTTCTCAATTAAAAATTTCATAAAATTAAACCTAAATAAATTTGTAATAAAAGTTTGATATTTAAAGCCAAAGAAAACATTAGACATGCTTTAGTTGTTATTTTACCGAAAATAATCAACACTTATCAAGTTTTCCTTATTGAAAAAGTTTTCCAATTAATTGTAAAATTGAGTTAAAAAACAATTTAGTGTTTCAATTAAAGAACTATCCGTCTTAATATGTTTTTACCTGAACAGATATATATATATATATATAGATAGATAGATAATATCAAACCTTAAATCGTTGTTTATTAAGAAATATATACGTAGTTATTATATAATGGACATGCTTGTTTATTTGAACTAATGTTTTACGAGTTTCGTAAAAAATGTTATAATTTCATGTTAGATTGCCTGAAATACTGCCTAACCGTTCAATAAAAATAATTAATTAACTTTACATATGTAACATGTCGGGTTGCTTACAACGTTATTCTACGTTGAAGAATAGCATTTAAAACCATCCATTGTGGTTTTCTAAAAGTTGTTCGTACATATATATATATATATAACTTTACCGAGTTTCCTCTATAAATAGCAAACTCTGTGTGGTTCAGTGGTTTTTGTAAGTCAAATACTGGAATAAATTCCATAGAGATAGTATAAGTTACGATTTAGTAAAATGTATGAATGTATGGGTGTGGTTCACTGCTAAAAAAATGAAATATTTGTCGATAAAATTAAAATGAAATAAATATATTGATACAAATCCTGGTTTTCATCTCCGATAGATGATGATTACATTGTTTTCTCCATGAATAAACTGTAGCAACAATGTGTTGAGACAATTATGTTATTGGACAAAAATGGAACAAGATGTCGTGAAGTACGTAGACGATTTTAAAGTTTTGATTTATTTTTATTAACGTACGAAAGTGAGTAAAATCATCTTCGTGCTTGGAGTAAACGTGAACTTAACGATAATGAAAATCCCAAATACAACTGTAATTTCAAAGCAGTTTATTTGTAAAGGTAGATCTATTTTACTAGCCGAACTCGATATGAAGGAAGTTTATTATAATCTTTTTTAAAAAATTAATTATATTGTTGTAAAAAATTGAAATATGAAGTGGAAAAATGACTCTGAACACAAATGTTTTGATTTACCACTTTAATTCCACTTTGTGTCACAAAATTTTGCCTCAAAACTAATACTTTTTGAAGGTTCGGAAATTTTTTAATATTCTGGAGATTTTTATTTGATATTTTTAAAACATAAAACGAAATGTCACATTAAACACGTCGTGACACGAAATATTTCACTTTACAGCGTTGAATAAGAATGCAAAAAAGTTTCTATTTAACTTTAAAAAATTACATAAAACTTGACATAAAACCAAATAATAAATAATAATGGAAATTTATTCTGACCCAAAATACTACAAATAACTTTTATCTAGAATATTTGTCTTTAAATCTTACCCGTTCTTGAGATATTTATTTATCTCCATCTTTAGACATTTATGTCTCACCCAATATATTTCAATAATTAGGCAAAAGCCAACAATTAATATATTTCAGAACATTTTCCTTAATTTATTCCAATTGTAAATTAAAAATACAAGACAATTCTTGATATGTAGCGTAGTTGATCGAATTGGCAGCATAATATCAGAGGGTAGCCATTATGTATTTAAATCCCGCCCTCTGAATATTTTACCTCTAAAATTATATTGTTGTCCAAACTTTTACTTCAGTAGGTCTTACATAATAGATGAGATATCGTTGAAGGGAAACTCGGTGGATCTCGTTTACAATCTCCGAGTGTAAATAAAGACAAAATTCAACAATGAAGTGAACTGTTGACTTCACGATTTCTGTTTACTTTTACCACACTAGTGATTTTTTTTCTTGTCTGTATGTCTGGAAATATCACAATCGTGATTTATACCTTTATAGTTATCTTCATTATGAAATATATATCAAAAAGAGAATTAATAATGCATTTCATATCTCTCTCGATAAGAAATACTTTTTTCGAAAACATATTTCTTCGAAGGTTACCATTTTGTAGATATTTACTTACCTCAGTTTAAAACGAGGAAACTGTACGAGTTATTTAATAGGAGTTAAAACAAAATTATCCAACATTAATTTCTTTATGCATTCATATTTCTATAGTGAATCTGTTTGGAAAATTAAACTGATATCTCAAGATTAATGATTTAAAAAATTAAGGGTAAATTGCTTTGACGACATCCTAGAAACCTGTTGTGTTGAAATGTTTTTATTGGAAGTGAAAAATTAATTGTTGATAACGAATATACCACATATTTTGCTAAATTAAAACTAACAAAATATGTATTGACAAAAATAATTATTAATTAATTTTTCTTATCAATTAATAAACAAACACCCAAAAACTGAATTAATTCTAATTTAACGTATTTCATTAACTTTAATAAAAAACCAATCAATTTTTATTCCCAATGATACAGATATTTTCATAATTTGTACGTTATCTCAATAGCAAAGTAATGTGTTGAAAATGAGTAATTAGAAGTTCGTGAAAACGTATGTAAATTTTGTATTATTAATTCCATTTGTATCAATATATATATATATATATATATATATATATATATATATATATATATATATATATATATATATAATATTTATATTAACAATATTAGGATTTCTATTAATATCTCTTGTTTACTCAGATTGCCTATATAGCAGTGCACCTATTTTGCTTTCACGAAATAAACTTTCCCAGAACAAGTATTAATAAAAATTGTTCATTTAAAAATTTAATAATAGAAGTATTCTTAACTTATTCCATACATTTTTCATTTATTTAAGTGAATAAATTGCTTTACTATTGATCATATTTGTATAAATTAAAATAAAGACATTTTGTATCTAGGTGTGTGAAAACCTTTAAATTACAAAATAATGTTATTTTTCGACTGACATGTTTTGTTTTTGTTTAGGATAACGTTTTGTTTTTAGTTGTGCTACTTTCACAAGAAAAGGAATAGAACGTTAGTATTTATGCTATTTTGTACTTCTGACAATGGTTTTAATAAAGCAAAATATATTTTGTTTCGTTTCTTCTCTGTATTACACAAATGAGTTATACTTGTTGATATTTTCCACAATTCATATTATATATAAATTTATATATTATTATACATAAATAATTGTTTTAATTCGAAGTTAGGTTGGGGTATAGAGACTACAGGTTGTTACTACATTTACGTTACCACACACTAAGTTCATCTCATTTTTGTTTTTTTGGCGGGGGGGGGGGGGTATTTAATTACTTTAAATTATTGATTAATTAAATATTGACCATATATGTCTTTCGAAAGTTTTGATATACCCTTTAAGTATCCTGAACTCTGATTTTATTTTATTTTTTTGCTTATATAAGCAACCGCTAACTACAAAAAATCCTGGAGTAAACTGTGTTAATTCATCATTAGTCTGGATGGTGTAAATTTCTTTTCAACCATTCAGAATATATGAAAATTTCGATTTAATTGCAATAATATAGTACATTACCTAATATACACATTTATTCCAAAACCAACAACGCCCAGTGTGTAAATATTAATAATTATTTGACTTCATCATTTTTAATATAGATAAGCCATTTCAATTAATTATAATCTCAATTTATAAAATTATAATTTTTCACTTTCTCCCATATCCGTAATAAAAGGGAAGTTGTATGATGATTCAAATGTTTGAATTTGAGTTTTTCATATAAATATCCACTCCCCCTCCCCTCTACACCAAAAAAATAGTTTTAGATATGATATTCATCTACCTATCTCTAATCCGTGTAATACAGCTCAAATTAGTTAATTATAATAATATTTGGTATGGTGGATTTTTTTAAAGATTAATCCTTTTTTGTTTCCATAATCTTAATATTTTTGTATTAGTAAGGAAGCTAATTCAATGTTTGTGCACCATTTATTTTGTCAACATGTGTTGTGTGTAAAATATAAAATGTTTAAAATTATTTAAATTAATTGAAAAGTAGCAAAAACGTGAAAGTTAAACTAAATAGAAATTCTTATATTAAATTCATTAAAAACATTTCAGAACATAAAATAACGGTGTAACTCTTTGAGCTCTTTTGAAACGAGTTTATTTAAAAACTACACAGGGGTTGGAAGTTTGCAAACCGTTCCCTAATGTGAATAACAAAGTTAATATTAATTTTTTTAGAGTTACCTCAAAATATTGCTATATATATAAGTTAAAGTGGTCCAGTTGAAAAATGAAAGTCTGGGTTTCTGTTTAGCAGTGTTTGAAGTAATGTCAAAAAGATTAATTATTGTTTATCGTCATTTTATTTTCAATATACGCTTAATATTATTTCATATTTTAGAAAATTATTAACAACTTAAAAAAGTTGTATAGTTTACATCATACAAAGACGTGTAGTGATTCGTTCAGTTCAATAATTTTAAATTAATGCTTTGTTTGTTCCTTAATTTATTCGCTTTAAACATGTATATGTGTATATATCTTTTATAATCCTTTATAATCTTTACCTTTTATTGAAGTACCTGTTAATTTTTAATTTCACATATACTGTGTTTTTTTTTCATTTCTGAAGTTTTATCAAAATTTTAGTTTCTTTGGCAGAAAATTTAGGTTTAATATTTTTAAGAATTGTGAAAATGATCATAAATGTCCAAACTATTGGTCAATATCGAAAAAAATATTATTCTGTGCACTAATTAAACTCTTTCGCGCTAAATTAAAAATATTTGTTTAATACATTTTCAGAAATGTCGTTATACAAAACATATACCTTTATAGATTATAACATTTTCACCGTTCTATTTTTCTTCTATTTTCTACGCAGTTAATCTTAAAATAATATACAACTACGTTACTGTTTCTTACAATGATGAAGGAATTTTACATTAAATCAATTTATTATATATTTTTTAAAGAAAATAAATTATATTTTCCCCCTCTAACCGGTTGCCTATTTTAAAGAAATCATTAGTAAATAAACCCTATGTAATATGTCACACCTAATTTTCTTCAATTAATCACATAGGTTATAACTATCATATACCTAAACAAGATAAAACAAACACATTCATATATGAATCACTGGAGTACTGTGGTGAATATATAATGAAAGAAATTATAAAAAAATATAATAAAAGAACTCATTTCTCACAATGAATACAACATATTTCATTAAAAACATATTTCGAATCAAATAAAATTTACATTTAAAACAAGGAAATGGTACAAGCGAGAAAGCTTAGGCTTTAAGTAAATATTTTTTTAAATCTAAAAAATTACTACATTTTATAAAGAGTAGTTTTCTATAATAATATAACTTTCACAAGAATAATTCATGGATAAAATATTCTGAAGAAGAATTCCTTCCATTTACCCTGAAGTATTAATAGAGAGAGAGCTAATAATGTTTTATTAGTTTTGATATTTTAGAAATTAAGTGTATTGTTTATTTGAGTTGAATGACAAAAATAAATCTTTCTTTCAAAAACTTATTACGAAACTTGTATTCTTGAATCGTATGACAGTTAACAATGTCATAATTCTTCAATTCTGACAAATTCATATGCACTATTTAATTTGTCCTGGTACAATGACGATTTTATTGATGTTTTCACAATTTTATCCGATTTAATAACAAACAGAAACTTAACACGTGCAAAAACGTTTTCTACAAAACTAAAAACGTATGAACATTAATCAGATTGTCCATTAGTATCAGGACAAAGATGAAAGGATAAAGAGTGAGGGAGGGAGGAGAACTGTAGTGAAGGAGAATTTTTAAATGAACTATTACGATGAAATAGAACACAAAAATAAGCAGGAAAGTAATACAAATTGGGAAAATATAACTTAATGAAATATTAAAACGAAAGAAATATTGTTAAACTGTTTATTAGAATTACTTCATATTAATCCTTAATATAAAAACCTGTACATACATTAATTTCAGAATAGATGCTTTTTGAATACTCTGAAATTAGTTTAGTAAATATTAATCTGAATGAAGCCATTAAAACTCCTTTTTGTTGAGAAATGTTATACAAATTATTAAACAACTGAAAATACATATTATTTATTTAAGAAAGCCTTATTTTAATGTCAGTTCACACCTTGCATATAAGGATTTTAACGAAGAAAAAAAAAAAGAATAAAAGACGTGTAAAGAGATAATGGAAAGAATAGCAAAATGAGTCAAAATTAGGTATTATTAAGGGATGTTTGTAGGATAATAACATTTTTTAAACAAAGGAAACTAATATATATATTGTAATTTTTTTGGAAAACCCTTACTCGAAATACTTTAATTATTAGAGCTCAGTAGTTTTTAGTTTAGAATTTGTACGATTGCAGCCGTCTAGAAACTTAACAATTATAAGTAGAAATGGGGTCATGTAACACATTGATTTGCAATGCCTTCTAATTGTAAAATAAATTATACGACCTTTTTATAATATCTTTGTTCATTGACTGTTTTGTATAAAACGTTTAGAAAACAATTTAGTTTTCACTAACGTATAGCACGATGCAGTGTTGGGCACAAACACAGGGTTTTATTGCTTTTTATACTTATTATAGTTCTTATATTTTTAATTTATAATAATAATTAACGCCTCAGTATTGTTATGTTTTCTGGAACGACACCTTTGACTGCTACGAATTTGAACTAGTGTTGTATATTTCACTAGTGGATCACACGAAGATTAAAATCAATCATTTGTTACCAATTTATTTACTAAAATCGGTTATACAAGATCAAAGGAGATTTCTTTCGTGACACTTCCGTTAGTTATTACAAGACACGGGATTGAGTTTTCCAACTAACTTTTATAATACAAGTTTGTACATTTTTTTTTTCATATTTAGTTAGTTGATAGAGCAGTTAGAGTTTTAAATATTAAACTTTTATGTTTGTAAATTGAAGCAATAACATAATTAATTAATCATTTTAACTTTGAATTTTTTCGAACTGTGTTAATGTTTCCACTTGTTTTATTAAACGTGGTCAATATCGTAAAAAGTAAAATAAACATGAGAAATGAATGGTTTTATAATCGAAATGCAGTGTAACTATATGTCACAGAATAACTAAATATTAAGATGTCCGACAAAAATTATAGAATGCAAACGTATTAATTTAACAAATATATACCAAATTAGATTTTTTAAATTTGAAGCCGTTCATGAAATATTGCGTGTTTTTGATAGTTAATTTACACACCTAGTGTAAATATGTAAATAAGTCGTACATACTATACATTATTGACGTAGTATGCACATTTTCAATTCAGGTTATAGGACTATTTATAATAGGTTATAAAACTAAATAAATAATAATTAAATTAAACTAAGTAAATAATTTAAAATAACATCGGTAAAAATAAATATTTTCCTTGAAGACTTGCATGGTGTTCAAAAATAGGATATATTGATTTGTGTTTAAAAAGGTTTGAAGGAATGTTCATTGTTATAACTAATATAATTCGCTGTTAATTTTTCCTGTTATTATTAATTGTCCTATATGTTTTTAACTTAGTATGACCAAAGTTTTCTTAATGTATTAATAATCTGTATTGTGTTTCATTTAAATTTCATGAACGAGTAGTAAATATCTTTAATGTATGGTGAATAAATAAACATATAAAAAGCTTAATTCTTTAAAGCTCTTTTAAAAGTAATAAATTTGAAATTGTTTGGATGTACAATTATTAGATATTTCGTGTTTACAAAACTTGTAAACAATAATTGGAAAGTCAATTTAATCGAGAGAGTGAATCGGAAACGAACACAAATGTCTTTTATTTACTAAAGATAACAACGTCTTTAGTTTTGAAAGCTTGTTTTTTATAAGATAGTAAACAAAAGTTTCGACATAAGAGGTAAAGAAAAACAAAATGTTTTGATTTCTTAACTATAAATTATTTGTTACTTGGTCATCAGTTTAACTTAAACAATTAAACTTTATAAGTACAGTATTGGCAAAAGAGCGGAAATGTTTCTTACTACATATTATATTTAATAATGTACAATAACGATTTTTAACACAATTTAAAGATTAATACTACCAATGTATTATGACCTTATATTTTAAATACATTTTTTTTATGGAAGATTCTGTAAAAGGTTGAGCTTCGAAGCGTAAACGATCATCTTGTAAATGGGAAACACGTGTAACTTGATGTGATAAATACCGTGAGATTGACCTACTCAAGTAAGTCCCTAGATCATCTTTTACGAGTTTACAATATGACAAAAAGTACTGAAAAACACAATATAATAATTTGTACTTACTTAGTTTTCGTCTTAATTTTAAAAACTGTTTAAAGATTTGTTTTATAGAAGAAGATTAAAGTCGGGAGTTCAAAAAGGGAATGTATAGAAGTAATAATTTAAGGTTTGAGAATTATATACTTTGTATTGTGTCGTTTATAATTGTTATTTTTTCCTACAAAAGTTAATATTCTGCAGTTTTTCGTCATTAATTTAATCGTAATACCTATTTTGTAAAGTTATTTGGTAGCGATGTTCTTATTATTTGTTATAAATTATACAGCAATGGCCGTCATTTCGGGACTCGAAAATATTTTAAGGTACAAATCACTTTTGTTCAGTTGACATCAACGGCTGAACTTGGTCTTTGTCATGGTTTGTGATGTGTAATTGTGATGACAAGGTTTTCCTGATTTTGATTCTATACAATCTTTTTTGTTTCACCCATCAGGCCGAGTTTTATCACAGGTTTTTTTTTCTTCTTCAAGTATTGCTGTTCTTAATTTTAGTTTCTAACATAGTCCTTGTATACAAGGATATTTTGGTCCTTTTCATGTTTATATGCTATCGGTTTATCACTTGATAACGAGAGTTGATTCATACTCTGGAAACTTTGTATTTTAATTTGTATATACACACATTATAAAAATGTTCTAATAAATAACAACAATTATTATATAAGGTGTTTTGCAAACATAAAAATCTGATACCATTCATTTAATATGTTGACAGAAAGGTTAAAATTATTTGTTTCATGCCGTGTGCTGACTTTATCATAATTACAAAAAGTTCACCAAGCTGTAGATATGGAGCTATTAATGGTTCATATGATGAAAAATTCCGGAAATAAATATTGTAATGGACAACGTTTGAAGCCATGGGATCCATTTTCTTACAAAACACTTCGTTATAATATTTTTGTTTAACTACTAAAATATATTTTTTACGACTTCGATAATTTTTTTTCTTCAAGGTATAATTAACAAGTCAGAATTAAACAATATGGTTGTTTTTTTATGATGATAGTTCTAAAAGTAGTTTTCAAGATTACTCTTCAAATTTAAATTTAAGTGTTTTTTATTTAATTTTCTTGAATGAGTTGAAATTATAAATTACCTGCTCAACTGTAAAGTGCTCAAGTTTTGAGAACTTAGAAATTAATTATTTTAAAACGTCAGTTTTATTTTAAATTAATATCTAATTGAGATATTCCCAAAAATTAAGTGAAGAAAAAAATTAATAAATAAATAAAAAAAATAAGATTATTTCTGCGTAAAGTACGAGAGTTTTATGATGGCTTATAAAATGCATCTGTAAAATTCGTGCATAAACTCATTCAAAACATAATAATACCGTAAACTTGTAGTAATAGGAAAATGTATTTAAACGGAAATAAAAACACGTTTTAATTAGTAAACTTTTAGCTTGCAATATCTGTATTTACAATTAGGCTAAGCTTGGCAAGTTGTAAAGCAAATTGAAATAGATAACTTCAGAAGCAAGTTCATTATTTACTTCCGGTAAAGCGGGTAAATGTTATAGAGTGTACGCTTCTCATAAAACTAAGAAAATTACATTTTAATTCTTAAATGTAACAATATTCTGATTCCTAGTTTAAAACTTAACTTTACTGGGGACAGTAGATTTCTATTTAACTAATTAAATTATCAAGTCAGGTGTGTTCTTCCATGTCCAGAGAAACTAAATATAGAACATTATTTAAGTTTGTTAACAACTAAATGTTGGTTGGATAGTTTATTTTTATTTGTTAGCTTATATTATATTTTTTGTGGGTGGTTGTTTATTATTTTGAAGATTTTTTTTCTTCATTTTATTTTATTATAATAGTTATATAACCTCTTAGATCTACCTACATTGCTTTTATTAGACTTATATTTCTTTTTTTTTAATTTTATTATTTGATCTTTAAAATAAATTACTATATTTATTATAATATGTTTATTATTTATAAAATAAATATTACAACAAAAACTATTACAGATGTTTAGAATAATTTTGCAATAAAAGATGTTCTTTTTTTTTTAATGGATATGTACGTATCTTTTTAATAAAATGAACTTAATTTTGAAACAACTTTGAGTAAATCAGCTGTTTTACATAAATTGTTATAGTTTTATTTATGAAATTACACAAAATAAACGTATTAAAATATTGTTTGCAAGTATATGGGCAATAAAAGACGCTGCATAAGGCTTAGTATTACAAAAGAAATGTTTGACTAACCGGTAGATACAAATGCAGATGTGTACAGTTACAAAAATACTATTTTACAGACGGTTTAATTTTTGTCCCTTCATTTTAGATCAACCATTTTTAATCAGAATTAAATGTTTAACCCAGAAAGAAATTCATGTGATATATTGTTTTCACATAAAACTATTGAGGAGGAACGTTGGTGAAACCCGTTTTTTGGTTACGACCCTCTTTATACCCATCAATAACCAAATTTGTACGATTACCATAAAACCGTATTTTGTTCTGAACATGAATGGCCTAAAATCAGTATCCGCACTCTGAGCTAAGTGGTGTATTTTGTAGTGTATCATAATAAATAAAGTATAACTTTTCCATTAAAATGCAGTTGTATCAACAAAACACAATAACCTGTTATATTGATATACATTACTTTTGTATCAAAATTATGTCTAAAAAATTAATTGTTATAATAGTACTAAATATAATACTTATTTTTAAATTGTGTACTACAAATATATATTTATTTGTATGTACTAATGTAATAAATATCTTATTCTTTTTTCATAAAATTGCCCAATTTTAATCCGATACCATTCAGTAATATACCGTAATAAAAAACAAATTCAAATAAATACTTTCTTCTTGTTGTTAACTAATTACTTCCTCGCGTCTTTTAGAAGAAACCACAAAATAATAAAAACACATCTTCATGAATACTTCACACATTTCGATCATTTCCTTCAGAGATTTGCAAATCTATCTTCTTCTTTATTGAATGTCCCCTTCCCACATTTCTATTACATTTCATTTTGTGTATTATTACGTTTATTTTCTAATTACGTTTCATTAATTTGTTGCTTCTATCATTTTAATTTCTTATTTTAATAATTTTCCATATCTTATTATTATTATTATTACATTCGTTACACCTGAACTGTTTAAGAAACTGTTCTCTCCGGCATCGTTTTTGTTTCTAAATGTTTATTTCATACATAGATCACCCAATTATAGTCACATTTGTAATTCATTTCATCTTAAATAAACCTACCGTTAAAAAGTAAACACGTTAAACATAATTTTGAATAGAAACAGATTTACATTTCTATTCGTAATTTAAAATAATCTTATTAGAATTGTGTATTCGGGATTTCTTAATCATTTTAAATTTTTGATTCCTTCTCTTCATGGTCGTATGACTCTCCATATTTCCTCGTTTTTTTTTTTAAACCTTCTTGTAGTTCATGTTATAGCTACTGTTCTTTATTATATGTATCTATTTATACATCCTATTTCTGCTTATTATAAGATAGTTTTAATACATACAACACATTTTTTTAGTATTGTTAGTTAATAAACTTAAAGTAATCATATCAAACGAAAATTTCGACAATGCGAACCGTTCAAATAAGTATACTTGTTATAATATTATTGTTTCTTTTTACTTCAATTCAGGATATTTTATAATAATGATGTAATATATAATACTATAATAATAATTAATACTTTCGCTATCAAATACCAAATAATTCTCTTTATTTTTTTTAACGAGAATAATGCTCCTGTGGAACGAATTGCAACTAATTTGATCAACGTACCAATATTTCCATGAAATAAAAAATTACCGTGTACATTAGACTATTGAACATTCCAATAATCGCTGTATGTTCTGAAAAGATGAAGAGAGATAATGCATTTATAGTAAAATACTTGTCAAACAAATTCTGCTTAAAAATGTTAGAAAATTTTACCATATTTAGTAAGGATATCATTTTCTTCTAGAGTGGTAAATCTTAAGTATAACGTTGAAACGCTGTAAATATATTTAGTTAATTCAATTTTAATTGTCAACGTTGATAAAATTTGCTTGATAATTCTGCTGACGGACGTTAATCAAATTTTAAAATTATTTATTCAATGTTATTGTAACTATAAATCAAATTTAAATTGTTATTTTACAAATCAATTTTTCTCCTTTTTTTGTAAACACCAAGCGGACATATGTCACATATCTAATAGTGCAAGAACAACAATTAGAAGATAGTATCATAGTTAGACAGCTTGAATTTTACAGCTCATTCGAGAAAAGTATTTAACGATTCAAAATTACTTCTTCCTGAAAGGACGTTCTTATCATTATGCAATGTTGGGAGTTGGAGGCGGGTTAGAGATGTAACATTTTGAAATTCAAAACATGAAATTTGGACAAACTATTTTTTTTAGCTACCTTGTGATTAAAACATAATATAATTTTTTATCATGGTCGGGGAAAGGTTACCAATAATCCTCCATGACAAATTGTACTAAATACGTTAATTCCTTAAGGATTTAATAATCTTAACTTTACATTAAATACCAGCCCTAGAAAACCGACATAAAAACAGATTAAAAAAAAAGCTATTCCAGAATGTGAGACATCAAAATGATAACTCATTAAATTAGTCTATTGTAAAATTTTCAACTCGATACTCTCCTTCCTTTGTCGTTCCACCAACTACATCCACTCGACCACAATAATCTTTGTTGACTTCAACGTATAATGTGAGCTTTTTATATACAAAAACTTACCCTGGGTACGTTTAAGGTTAACAAAATTGTTACTTATATATTCATGATTGTCTAAATAACCCTGGTAGTACAGTACAAACCCTGTACTGTACTTACTGTACAGTAAGTACATACTATAAAACAACTTAGACAAATAACCCTTGTTAACTTTAACTTGTAAAGATAACTTGTGCCTACTCCGGGTTTTTACACTACTTCTCTTTAAGAAATACAATTTTTTTCCGTTTCCGTTTGACACTCGCTATTTTACTGATTTTCGAATAGTAAGCAGAAAATATGCAAGAACCGTAAATCAGTTTCACATCTTTTACTTTTACAGATAAAATATTTGTACTCCTATTTTCATACACTTTATCTTCAGTCATGTAATTAAGTGAATTGTATTAAACATAAGAAATATGTTATTCCCCCTTTGGTGTCTTTAGTATACAATACTATACTTACTTGTCGTTTACGTGACTAAAAATAAATGCGATTCATATCGTTACCAAACAAGTTGAAACTTTAGTCGTATATTGTCATGTTAGTTTTTAGTGAAACTACATTCATAGTAGATGAATATCAGAAAATATCACTTTCAATAAGGGAAAATAAAGGTGATATCTAAATAACAATTAATAACATCATTAACGATTCCTACCTTCAAAACAAAATCCATGTCTATAAATACTTATTCCAATTTAACAATATTATCGATTTGTATTATCGATCGATATCAGAACTCCATGGTAAATCAAACACAATATTTTGTAAAATTATACAATTTACTGAGTCTTTCCGACCTTAAAAAGTCGGATCTAGAAAGTGAATGGTCTGTCCAATCACAGAATTTACGAGGCAGAATTCACACACCCTATCCACGATTTCGCACCGAAAGTAAACATACTTCAAACTAATGATTTATAGAATCTAATTTTACATGTTACAAGATAGTTTGTTTACCCCAAAGTATTAATTTAAAATACCCATTATTGATCACACTTTCGCTATTTCTTCCGTTATATTTTGCATGTCGTTTATATTTTGTAACTTTATTTGGAAGTATTTTAATTCATCACAAACTGAATTACTTCTTTCTGCTCTCGCAAAATTAAATCTGTAGCAAGATCATTTAATTTCATACAAAAAATAAGTGACTTTCAATGTTTGCCAACGTTTGTTTGAAAATAACTACATTTCCATTCATTATCAAGAGCGTGTAACAATATACTTTTCTTTCTCTTTAGGAT
This sequence comes from Aphrophora alni, assembly GCA_963513935.1. Classification (NCBI taxonomy): domain Eukaryota; kingdom Metazoa; phylum Arthropoda; class Insecta; order Hemiptera; family Aphrophoridae; genus Aphrophora; species Aphrophora alni. The sequence goes on from OY740767.1 coordinate 35,476,900, forward strand.
ATTGGGGACAGAACTCTTAGTTAACTACAACGTTACCACAGAAACTGTTTTCGTTAATTTACCAGCGTATGGTATTATTTCATATCGGTATTTGTTATTTAATATGTTATTGTGCAGTTCTGTTGATTTATGGTTTTTCCTGATCACTGTTTTTCCATAGACTACTTTTAGACCGTCATGTGTTAATCTTTACTATACACAAATGATGAATATTACCCAAATAAAATGTATCAATAACCTCTTTAATACAGTTGTACAACGTAATCACCTGTAAGCGTCATCAACGGGATAATGATGACTGTCACAAAGTCAACCTGTTTCAACCTGTTTTTTGTTTTTTTTTAATATGTGGGTATTTTTTATTTATCGAGTGCACATTCTTGTTCTACCAATTTATTTTGTAGGAAATGTGTATCACTTTGATAATTGAATTTTCACAGGTGTATTTATGTTTGAAATTGTTAATTAATTCTTACGTGTGTCTACTTAATTTATTTTCTATTGAACAATCCTCCAGTCTAGCAGGATACTCATAATGTATGTACTCAGACGTTGCTTTCAGTAGTTTGATCCCCACCGTACTCTTTAATCCTTGAATCATGTCTCATCTATAATGCAAAATGTAAGAGTTATTTGCCGGCAAAGTTTCAGCTAATCTAATAGTTTTAGGTATTGAATATTCATCAGGTAGGATTGATCAAAAAGGATTTTTGCTTCTATCAATAAATCGGCAATTTGAATTCAATTTTTATTTAATTTAGTTATTGTGTCTTGAATTTAAAATTCCTCATGAGTATAGAATATTTGATAAACATAAATCACGTTCCATGGTTTGACAAGACTACCTTCTGAACGTTGGACAACCGGAATATTTTAAACAATATTCTCTTTTGGAAAATAAAATCCTTCGTAAATATAAACAATTTATCCCCCACCCCATTACCAATAATAATAATTACTTCTATCAGTTATTAAAAACCTAGTTTTATATTTACACTTTTGAAACTGTTACATCATAAATGAGTACTACAAATCTTAGTACACAAAAACGAAGAATTACAGAACTACCCTAATTACAGAAGCCTTGTAGAACTCATCTTACTCTTTCAGAATATCTTCAAAATATCTAATCAAAAAATCTACTTGCGTTTTCTGATTAACATAATTGGTTAAACATTTAGACGGTACGAAATTATTAAAATCACTGTAACTAAATTAAAACAAACTAGTCGCAAATGTTCACAAACGACTGTTTTAAAATATTAATTGCTAATATTATTAAATCAAATAACATCATGATTCAATTAAAGTTGTTACATTTGCAAATTAATTAAAACTTTGCATAGGTAATCACTCGAGCTGACGTAATAATTAATGAAATAAAAAAAGTGGACCAGTTGTATAAACGTTTTATGAATATGAAGTAAGCTAATTATAAATATACGTAATAGCATTGTGTTAGGTAATTTGTTATTACAAAAAATTTAGTCTGTACGTAATCGGTGACAACGTTGAAATTTTAGAATGTTCTTAAATTTCTAATTAATAGAAGTTTTATATTTAAAACCAGGAATAACGCGAGAAAATCAGAAAATCATCAACACCAATCCAATTTAATTTTTTTTTTTTAAGTTTAAAAATAATATGGAAATAGAGTTAAGAACTAATTAAAGTTTTTATTACAGAGTAACTGTTTTAAATATTTGTTTATCTGTAACGAGGATTTCTATATAATTATATAATCGAATGTTTTTTTCATGTTTATAAATTAAAAATAATTATTCAATAATAGACACTATTTTTTTTGTTAAGGTTTTGTCGACAGTTTGGTAGAAACATTGGCCTACTATTCAACGCAAACTTTTATAATATATGTGGTTTGCCTATACAAACGTTTGGCTTGCACAAGCTTTATTGTTTTCTACTTTATTCTAGATTCATTCTTTATGGTTCATACCCCCCCACACACAAACATATATATATATATATAATATCTAGACTCTAACATACTGAAATCCCGGCTCGAATTTTATTTCATAATGAAAAACAACTGACCCGAATAACAAAGTCTGTGTGATTCAGTTGACTTTTTTGTAAGTCAAATACTGGAATATATTTATTTTATAGAGATAGATACTACGATTTACTCAAATGTATGAATTCATAATTTGGGATTTATTGCTGTAAAATTGAAATATTTGTTGACCAATTAAATATAAAATAAATATATTTCTATTACTCCCGATTTTCATCTCCGTTAGATTACGATTACTCTTTTTTTACGAAATACTCCCTGCGTGGACTGTAAGACCAACGTAATAAATCAATAATATTACTTGACAACAACGTAAACGTGGTATTAAATGTATTATTGAATAATTTATTTAACAACAACAATGAAAACTTTTAAAGTAAATGAACTTAATTATTTAATAATCAATTACACTTTCCCACGAAATTAACACAACACTTCCTCCTAGGTTGAGGAATATAATTTATTATGAGAATATAATTTAAATTCTCTACGTGATTTATTATTATATTATCTTTTTTCTCTTTCATTCTTCTTTTCTTTTGTTTTTGTTGTTGTAAATTCAAGACTTATACTGATTAAGTGAAGCGTTAACATTCTGTATAAAAGTAACAATTCTATTAGATTAAAAAGACCAATACAAGAAACAAATAAAACCAATAAAAGTTTATTTGAAAAACTTGTCATTAGAAATATTAAAACAATAAATTTCCTAAAACTAAAATTGGTTTTTTCCCGAAAAATGAAGTGAAATTATAACTTGTTTTATTTTGTTACAATTTAGATTCACTTAGATAAAAAACTATAAAATTTATAAACGATTCATTTAGATAAAGTTATGATATATTGATGTGCATTAGATAAGGATTATAACATGTTTTATTTACTATAATTAAGCAATGGTATACAAATTGAAGACTGCACAATCTGTAGTGTTTTGTAAAAAAGTAATTTTAATTCTATTTTTATTAGCTCACAGATTAGTGAAATTTTAGTTACAATGTATGTTAGGTCAACTAATATTTTTTTAATCTTACCTATTTCACTTATCGCGATTTCGGTCATACAACCATTCTTAGTGTACAGAACCTTCACAAACAAAAAATGCACAGTCACAACACAAAACATATTTAGCTGCACGCGGAGATCTTGAAAAATATAAAGCTATAAATGTCACTATAATCACGTTCTTATTGACATGCACGTTCGGCCCATTAGTCGACTGCAGATATGCTTATGGTGAATCGACATGGAGAGATGATGAGCAATAGATTTTGTTAGGGGCTTTGGAGGCTTGAGCAATATTTTTAAATCGGCTATTACGGTTTTTAAGAAAATCTTAATTTTATGAGTTTTTATCCTTATAGGAGCTACCCTTGATTTTTGAATAAAATTTGTTTTAAGAATACTTAAGATTTGGCCAACATATTTACTAAATTTGTTTAAAATCTGTCTTATTTGATGAGCCAAAGAACATATCAGACCAACCCCCGACCTTAAAATAAAAATATTTCTCCTAAAAACATCATCGATTGTTTGACCCATCATGTATAATTAATTCTCTGTATTATTTATTTGTTGAATATTAAAAATGAAAAGCTTTTGTTGTAACAACAAAAATATGTATTATTACCGCCAGAGAATAGGTCCATCGGTTGGTGCGCCAGGGCTGGTTTAAAAAAGTTCTTTAAACTCCAAATAAAATCAATCAACCATAGAATAACTATCCACCTGAACACCGTACTTGTGCACTTATTGCTGCGTTTTATAGATATTCATTTATACAGCAGAGAAAGTTTTACAAACGTATGAAATGATAACTGTAAGGTTACCACGGAAGTAAGAGTTTTGCGTAATAGAGTGTAATAGAGTTTGGCTGTCCTCATCTTGTCTGGCCGCAATATGGCTCTTAATGTGGTATATAATAATTTCCTATGCCCATGTTATATACGAGAGACTTTTAGTATCGTAGTAGAAAATTATTTTTATTTGTAGTTAACACTTTGTTAGGGTTGCACCCAATTCTGTTTAGTGCCAGTTGACGTTAGATTGTATACATTTTATCGACTTCAGGAAGGAAATTGTTATTTCATATAAAACAAACTATATAAATTTATGACTTATTTAATTAAAGATACATTTGATTTGCTCAGAATGGTCCACTTAGAGTGTTGATTTAATGGTAAAATCAATGGACGAGTAATTGTCTTCTTTCGTCTTTCTTTCTATTATAATCTATAATACAAACTATTGTGGAATATTTATGCTCCTGCATTCGTCAATACAAAGTGAGTGTTATAGTTATTTATCAAATATTGTAAAATATTTGTACGTTTTCATTCCTATTATGTAAGCCATGCAGAGTGCTTCACTTAAACTTAGACAAGTTAATATCTAAAAAACGGCAACCTATCAAGAACATGTTTCAGAGAAAGTAGTTTTTCATCGAGAGAGAAATGAAATGTCATTATTAATTCCTTGTGTGGGTGACCTATACTTTCATAGTGAAGGTAACTATAAACCTAACTTGTTAATTTGTAAGTTTGTATATAACAAAGATGAGAAACTAAATAAGTTTATACTTATGGTATATTAAAACCTTTGTCAAAAGTAGAAAGAAAAAAAGTTGTGAAACCTGTAAAATTCTTCTCATTGCATCGTCTTTTTCTTTTGTAAGTATCAGAACTAAAAACAAAATGTATCCTACAACTAAAAATGTCATGTCAGCGGACAAACAATATCTTTTTTGTAGTTTTGACAAATGTTTCAATAAACTTAAAAATGAAATGTGTTGAGATAAAAATGGAAGCAAGATGTCGTGCACGTTTTTAAACTTTAAATTTATTTTTATATAACATAATAATGAAAGTGAATATAACATCCTAAGTTTTGGGGGGTCATGACCTATACATGAACTTAACGATAATGAAAGTATATCGTCTATTTGTAGAGCAGTCTATTTGTAAAGGTAAATACGTTCTTAGACAAACTCGATATGAAAGAAATTTATTAAATTTTTTGTTATTTATATTGTTGCAAAATATATATATGAAAGTGAAAAAAGACTTTGAATGTAATTATTTAAATTTATCACGGTAATACAAAACGTTTATATTTTGTCTTTAACTAATAATTTTTGAAGGTCAGGAGTAATTCAAATATTGTATTTGATATCTTTAAAATATAAGTTCGTGTTACGTAATTTGTCAAATAAACTTTATTCGTTTTACAGCGTTGAAATACAAGTATGTACAACATTAATCTAATAAACACAAAAAATAACCTTGACAAAAGACCAAATAAGGAATGAGGATGACATTTATTTAGACTCACAATACACTAAATAAATTTTATCTAAAATAATTGTCTTCAAAGTTTACTGTTCTAGAGATATCTACTTATTGGTATCTGATCGAATTGGTAGCATAACAGCAGACGGTAATCATTATGCATTTAAATCCTACCATCTGAATATTTCACATCTAAAACTATATTGTTTTCCAAACTTTTACTTCAGTAGGTCTTACATAATAGATGAGATATCGTTGAAGAGAAACTCGGTGGATCTCGTTTACAATCTCCAACTGTAAATAAAGACACAATTCAACAATGAAATGAACTGTTTAACTGTTGACTTTACAAGTCGTGTTTCCTTTTACCACAATAGTGAATTTTTCTCTTGTATGTATGTCCAGAACTTTGCGGAATGTCCGCAAAATGTGCATGAAGATTTAGATTAAGCGTTAGATTACAAAAGGTAAGAAGTAGACAGGCACCATCTAAGTACTTCTCTCAACCAAAACGTAATGCAACTTACCCTAATTTCATAAATGCACAAATAATAATCTTGAGTTGTTATTTCGACCCTTCCTCGCTTTAAATAGTTTAATTTTCCAAACATATTCAATATATAATTTCATCAAACGATGAATACATAAAAAAATCTATTGTTTTTTTTCTCCTGCCTTTGTTAATAAAATATTCAGGGGTATAGTTAATTGTGAGGTATAGTAAACTAGTTGTACTCTTTCAATCCTATTAAATAATTTGTTTCAACCTTCCAATAATAAATATTGAAAAGAAGTATTTCTTATCGAAAGATATATGAAATGCATTACTAACTCTTTATTGACCTATACTTTCGTAATGAAGTTAAACCTAACTTAATATTTTACGTCTTTATGTATATATAATACATGTCATGTATGTATTGTGGAATTTATTAATACATATAGCTTATTTGTGTAATAAAGAGAAGAAACGAAACAAAATAATATTTTTCTTTATTAAAACCGTTGTAAAAAGTTCAAAGTAACACAAATAAGAACGTTGTGTAAACTCTTCCTTCTATTAAGAAAGTAGCGCAACTAAATACCACAAAAACATAACGTTATTTTTTGTAATTTAAAGGTTTTATTAAGCTGAAGTATAAAATGTTTTTATTTTTATTTGTACAAATAAGTTCAATACTGAAACCTAGCTAGGAGCTAGGACCTAGCTATTTATGGAGATATATACATAAATAAATGAAAATGTATTGAATAAATTAGGAATATTAATGATTGATTTCAGTTGTAAATTTACAAATGAACATGTTTTTTTAATAGTTGTTCTGCGAATGTTCATTTAATGACGGCAAAATTGGTGATTAAAAATCTGATTAAGCAAAATATATTAATTTTAATCCTGATATTTTAAAAGTAAATATAATATAATATTATTACAAACATACAATTAATAATACGAAATTTACAATTCATGTTATTGAATTTCCAATCACTTATTTCAATATATTTTTATTTGTCATTCAGATAAAATACAAATTATGAACATATCTGTGTGAATCGGTAAAAAAATAATTAATTGGTTTTGTATTAATAATTAATTAAATTTGTGAAATTAGTTTGATTTCAGGATTTTTGTTTGGAAGGATGTGTGTTTATTAATTTCATAAAAAGGATTAATTAATAATTATTTCTATCAATATATATTTTTACTCGTTTTAATTTCGAAAAATCTGTGATACATTCGTTATTAACAATTAATTTTACACTACCAATTATAGGATTTCAACAAAACAGGTTTCTACTATGATATTATCAGCTATAATCAGTACATAAGCTTCTTGAAAAACTATATTTATTTCAAATTTTATATTCTATCTATGTTAATATGTTTTTATAATTCATTTAATTGTAAAATCTATTACTATCTTTTTATCAGTTTTTTAAATTGTATTTTCCTCTATAATTTTTCGCCGTACTCAATAAGGTTGGTGTTTAACCTACTTTTTTGGATTTCTGAGATTTGTGTGAACTGAGAACCAACACGTAATCCTTAAATTGTCATCTTCTTCGTGTTTATTTTTCTTGATGAAGTTGGAGTTTTAAATCACTTACTTTTTCATTTTTCATCGTGTATTGCAATTTTCTTAGGTTGCGTTTTCACCACTAGTTAAATCCTTTTAGGGTTTTTATCAACGTGTCAGCCTCTTCAGGGTTGATCCGCTACTGCTTTGTCAGTCATACTTTACATAAAAACATTGCAGAACACATACATACACAAACACAGATTACAGACGCATACGACATACACTTTACGTCCTGTTAGGTCGCCGGTCAATTCAGTACTGAATCTTTATCTTGTTTATCAGTATTCAAAGATGCAGAGTAAATAATTTGGGATTCAGACTTTATTTGCTCGCTTATTTTTTTAGTATTGCTGGTTTGGCAATACTAAATAAAATCAATAAATATATACAATCTCTCTCAAGCATTCATATTATATCCTTTGTCACATTTTTTTATAAATAGTATTGCAAAGAAAATATGAGCTATACGGTAAAGAATAACTTGTACGTATAAAGAAATGCATGTGTAACGATAAAAAAAAATTATACCAGACATAAAACTAACAAATGATATTAGGTTAAAACTTGAATGGTATTATTTAATTCTAACGACGTTTAATAAAAGTAAGTGTGTAGATAATAAATAAGAATGATTACGTAAGTAAAACGGAACATACATACAAGATAACCGGTTTGACCAAATATCTAGAGACCCTACTATGGCGTATAGTAATATTATTAAGAACTGTGTAAAGAGTTCCAACTTGCTTATCAATAAACAAGATACACTAAAATTAATTGAGCAAAATCCAATAGCCCCTGTTATGAGAAGAATACTATAAATACACAAACAAGGAAGGGTTGAACGTATGTTAACACTTACGACCTTTGGTTAATTATATCAGAAGTTCAGGGTACTGAATTTCTAAGTCTATAACTTCTATTCTTAAAAGAGATATGGATTTAAAGGGGACTTTTAACATTGCTTATAGTATAACGGTAACCTTCAAGTCACGTATGATTTCATTTGATATTTGCAATATGTTTACAAACATCCCCACCGATGAAGTGATCGACATAATAGTTGATTATCTTCTTGAGAACGACCACAAAAAAACAAATAATAAAAATATTAATGGTTACTACGAACCAAAATTACTTCAAGTTCAACAACTGGATTTGTTATCAGAAATATGGCCATAGATGGGAGACTCAAAAGCTAGCGTATTATCGGAAGTCTTTTTACAGGAATTAGACACCAAAATAAATAACACCTTAAATTGTAAACACGACATTATTAAGTATTTCCGATATGTAGATGATATATTAACAGTATATATTGAACATGAAGACAGTGAACCAGATACACTGCTTGACTTCTTAAACCAATTGCACAATAACATGGTCTTTACATACGAGAAAGAAAACACTGAACAAACAAATACCTTAACATCACTATTTCAAAAAAATAAAAACGAACTCGAAGAAGCCAACCTATGTCGACATCACAATAGAAAAAACTTCTAATCACCCGACTAGTCATAAACTATCAGTATCTATAATAAACCGTGCTTTAAAAATATCCTTCAGCCAAGAACATTTTAAAACTGAAATCGAATATATAAAGTAAGTGGCAAATGCAATGGATACCAAGAGTAAATGGTAGACAAACTGCTTTCACAGATATGGGGGAAAATAAACAATCAAAGCAGGTTGGATGATAACACACAATTGATAAAACATAATGACAAAAAATAAAGTTATTTATTATTTCATTATAATGGCCAAAAAACACATTTGCAGGTCGTTTAAAAAAGTGTTTAATATGCAATAGCGTACAAAACTAATAATATAGACATGAAACTAAACACTAATTTAGATAAAGGACACAAATACAATAACCCAGGTGTGTATAAAATAACAAACAATTCATGCAATAGTCCTTATATAGGAAAAACTGTTAATTTAATATATAACATGTAGCTGCAATAAAACTAGACCCATCGGAAAAATATAATTTCGCTAAGCATAATCTGGATAACGGACATAAATGACGCGATAGACAGCTCTATGCATATTTTTAAGAAATGTGACAGAGGAGAAATATGAATGCTTGGGAGAGATTATATATATATAATTATTGAGAGCCAAACCAGCAATTATAAAATAATTAACTAAGACATAAAGTTTGAATCCGACTTTATTTACTCTGCATCTTTCAATACGGAGAAACAAGAAAATGATTCAGTATTGAATTGGCCAGTGACCTAACAGGACGAAAAGTGTATGCGTCTTTAGTGTGTGTGTGTGTGTGTGTGTGTGTGTGTGTGTGTGTGTGTGTGTGTGTGTGTGTGTGTGTGTGTTGAGGCGGTTTGGAAAAAGCCAAAAGCCTCAAGCCAATTTAAAACAAGTTAAATTCCCGCGATAAAGCGATGTAGATGAGAGACGAGGGGGGACTGTGACGTCACGGCAACGGGGGTTGAACACTGCATGTTGGATCGTGTACAGTCGTTCTGTCTTGTCTCTTATTTTATTAAAATACTAAATTATTAAAATAAATTAATGTTCAGTAGAATCAACCGATTAAGAATATCGAAAAATAAATTTAAAAGCAATTAAAACAAAAAAGTTATTCAAGTTTTTATAGGGGCTCAAAAACCTAAAATTTGGAAAAAACTTAAATTCAAAATTCAAAAAACGTAGAGTCATAACTCAAAGGGGAACTAATAATAATCATAAATAAAAAATAGGAATTAATAATAATTAACAGGTGAGAATGGACTTAGAAAGTCATTCTTGGGGAGTTTTTTGGAATTTTTGAGTTGAAGGGGGGATCATTTAAAAAATAATAATAAGTACTATTGTAGAGACCACAATAGGGCACAATAATAGGTACTTAGAATCAAATTTGAAAATAAAATAAGGGAGATATAATAATTACAAAACGTAAAACTTCAAAGCCCAAAAGCGGGTAAAATAAACGTTAAAGGGGTAAAGTAACATGATAATTATATGTATTTAGTATGTAAAATGGTAACACACCAAAGCAGAAGTAATAATATATAATGGGGGGGTTTTTATGAACATAAACTCATACGACACAAACTTAAGGACTTCAAAGGCGAATAACTCGACAACCAAACGAGTTATGGGAAAAGTACAAACATAGTTTTTCGTCGTAGTAGAAGAGGAACAAGATTTCGTCAAAAGAATTTTGAGAAAGGACTTATCTCAAAATTTGAAAAGAGGAAAAATCAGACTTCGGGAAAAGGGCGATAACTCGCGAACGAAGCGTAGTAGAGCGATGAATCAAGTTCCACAAGACCCACAAGATGGAAAGGAAGAAGAATCCGAAAGGAACTTTAAAATCGGTTTGAGCGTTCGAAAGTTATAGCGAGTTGAACGAAAAAACGTCAAAAGTAGAGATTTTCATGCAAAAACATGAAAAGTTGCGCGCGCATCCTCAAGCAGAGTCTAAAGTCAGAATCATCATGTTGCCAACATGGATCAAAGATAACGTTAAAGAAAAAATACTATAAATTATTAATTAAAAGGTGTTTTAATTAATAATTAAGGAAGAAAACTATTCATTAGTCAAAAAATAGGACTAATAAAACATATAGTGTAAATATTTCAGACCAAAAGGGCCTGAAAACACATAATATATGGAAAATACCTTTTTCCCAAAAAGGGAGGAAAATTGGCTCCAGAAAAGTGGATTAATTCCCACTGACAGGGAGACCGAGATTTAACCGTCGAAAGACGATTACTTTTGATTTGGAATCGACGCTTAAAGGACGTTTCTTCTGCAACCGACTCTGAGCTGAGAGGAAGATTCAACTGTCACTCTACTAATTGGACTTAGAATAATTTCAACTTTAATCGATCTTCAAGGCGACATAGAAGAATTCGAGACCAGCATTCAACTACATAGCAGCTTACAGACTCTGGATAGAAAACATCACATCACCATCATCCTAATAATACAACAAATTCCAAATCCAACTAGAACTTCTATTAAAGTGTGAAGGTATCTTATACTTAAGGAATAATTCGCAAATATTAACTTCTTTTCAAATATAACGTCATTAGGGGAATTATTAAAAATTAAATTCATTTTTAAACCTCTGCTTTGGTGTTAAAAATAATTAATAATTTAAATACGACTTTTTCAGGACAGGAAAAACTGTTTGTGGTTCTGTCTGAAAAGTCAAGCGTTGTTATTTTGTTTAAGATATAGAAAATATTACATTAATTAATTTTGTCAAATAAATAAATAGTTGTGTTATTGTTCAATTAAATTGTTTGGTGTGATTAAAAAAGTTTTGAATATAAAATTTTTCTGTGCAAAAGAGGAAATAATATACAAATAATTCATTTCTAAATTTTGTTGTGTTTTTAATATATATCCATTCTGTGTATGCTATTAACCTTGTTTTAACATAAATTTTATATATGTGCTCTGGTAATATAATTTGAAAATTTTAAAAGTTATCATCAGAACTTAAGAGCCGATTTCTCCCAAAAGGCACGACCTTGGAGAGAGAGAGAGTTAATCTTAAAAGATCTAAATAATCGAGCATTGAGATAAAATTCAGGGAATTTTGCGTTAATTAAAATTTGGTAAGTTTATGAGGACAAGCTCATACTTATTAGAGCCAAGAGTTGCAAAATCTTTGATTTAAAAAAGTAAAAGTGAGCACCTTGGCCTTGCCCGCGCTTGCTCTGAAAAGAAAGGTGGTTCGCCCAGTCGGTGGTGATCGTACAGCGAGTTTAAGAGTTCGTGATAATAGTGTTCCAAAAAAGGGAACAAGAATCTTAAATTCGTGAAGTCGAAGAGAGGCGAAGCGTGGCTAGTGGCGTTCCAACGTAGGGCACGAAGAACCCTACTAGAACTCACGAAGAGAGGAGCGTAGCGCGGCAAGTGGCGCCCAACGTGGGGCACGAAAAAGCAAAGTTTTGGAACAAATTTTCAAAATTTTGAATTTTTTAGTGTTTCATACGAACGAGAATATCTTAAGTTCTGATATAATTTATATGTACATGTGTGTTAGTAATAAGTTGTGCTGGTAATTACAACGACAAATATACTAAATTGCAAGAATAATAATAATTAAAAGTAGAGTCCAAATTAAACCGAAATTTAAATTTTTTAACTAATTAAATAAACCAAGTGAATAAGTGAAGTGAAAATGGGACCAGCGAAAGATCCAGCAAAACAGGAGGGTTCAAAGGAACAGGAGACAGAAATGCAGAAAATGGTGAGGTACCTGAACCAAATGGAGGATAGAAGAAAGCAAGAGAGGGAACAGGACAAAGCGGAACAAGAGAGAAAAGAAAAGGAGAAGGAAGACAACGAACAAATAAGAAGAATAGAAGAAAGAATCGAGAAAAACAAGGAGAAAGAAGAGATGGAAGCCAAGCAGATCCAAATGGAAGCAAGATGGAGCAAGAGAGACGAAGAATTGGAAGCCAAAAGGAAACAAGAAAAGGAGGAGATGGAAGCCAAATGGATCCAAATGGATGTATTACGGAAACAGGAAAAAGAAGAGGTGGAGGCCAGACGGAAGCAGGAGAGGGAAGAAATGGAAGCAAGATGGAAGCAGGAGAAAGAAGAGAGGATGAAGAGAGAGGAAGAAATGGAAACGAAACGCATCCAAAGGGAAGACGCCCGAAAACAGGAAATAGGGAAATATATGGAGGAAATTAAGGAATCTATAGATAGTAATATGGCCGAAAATACTAGACGAATAGAAAATTGTGAAGAAAAAGTGGAAGAGTGCGTAGGGGAAATTAAAAAAATGACGGACAGTTTAAAGGAACAGGGAAAGTCGACTATAGAAATTGGGGAGAAAGTTAAAAAATTAGAAGTTAAAATTAGGGAAGTTGCCAAAATTAAAGAAACCGGTGGAAATGCTAAAAATATAATTTATTTAGATAGGGCAAATTAAGAGTCAAAAACTATAGAATTTTGGGGAAATTCAAGAGATAATCCTGTGCAATTTTTAAAACAAATTGAGGAAGTGTTTCAAGAAATAAATCCGGTTATGGAAGAAAGTGATAAACTAAAAGTAGTGGAGAAAAAATTGAAAGGAGCTGCCATGGAATGGTGGGAAATAATCAAGCGAGATACAGAAGAATATAGCCAGTTTAAATTGTTGTTTTTAGAGCATTATTGGGGTTATCAAACGCAACAAGTAGTTAGGAATCAGATAGAAAACCATAGATATAATCCTAACGGAAATATGAGCAGGGTTGATTATTTTTGTAAAATGGTGCTCAAGGCCGAGTATTTGGAACCCAAAATTCCGGAAGAGTTCCTTATATACCAACTAATGAGGCATTTCGACCAAAAAGTTCAATTAGCGTGTATTGGAAGGGCTAGTGAGCATTTGGAGGACGCCATTAAATTTTTGAGGACAATAGAAAACGTAGACGGAATGACGAGAGAAGTTCGCCGACCAGATAGTTTCGAAAGGAGGGACGGACCACAAAGAGATCAAAATTTCAGGCAAAGGAATCAAGACTACTCAAAACCATCCCAAAACCCTAACCCTCGATCCTATGGTCAAACCCAGAATAAACCTCAACCACAGATACCTCAAAACCCTGGTCCTTCAAACCAAAAATTCCCGCCCAAGGTCACAAAAAACTAAAATACGAGATCTCAAGGCAAAATTTTTGGCAGAAAAAGGATAATACAAACGGAATTGAGATCGACGATAAAACCAAATTTAGCAAACATAAAAGGGGGGATCTGAAAATAAATAAAATTAAATTGGGGATTTTAAACACAGAAATTAAGGAAGATTTAATGGAGGAAAGAGATAATAAAATTTTAAATAGTGAAGCTTACGAAAAATGTCCGGAAATAGGGATAGAAATCGAAAATATAAAAGTAAATATGTCCATTGACACCGGAGCTCAAATGTCCTGTGTTCAAGAGGATTTTTATAAAAATGTGCTTAAAAATAGGAACGATAAAATCTTGGAATTACCAGTTGTAAATACGGAAATGGTGACAGCGATAAAAAGCCAACGACAGAAGATTAAATTACGGGCATTATTGGAGATTAGAATAAATAACCAATCAATAAGAGGGGTATTTATGGTGGTACCAAAGCTGGAAAGCAAAATAATAATGGGTTGTGATTTAATGTGCAAATATCGAAGTCGAATTAATATGGAAAAGGGTTTCCTACAATTGGTAAAGGAAAATGAATTTATTGTTGTAGATTTTCTTAAAGGGAATAGGAGATTAAGATTGAGCAATAAAAACGCGCAGACCGAACAACAAAATGGCGGCGAAACCGGTAAAATGGTAGAGTCGTCAGCTGCAAATAAAGGAGGCTCAAATTCGTACAAGCGAGTATCAGGGGCTTATACGTTGTCTACCAAAATGCCGGTAGACATAAAACCAAAAGCAAAGAACGTGTCTAGACTGAAATGTGACTATACCGGAGGTGACAAAGAGTGTAAGAATAAGGTGAGCCAGTTTTTTGCAAAAATTCATAATAAAGAAGTGCTTAGAAAAGCGGAGAATAGGAGATTAAGATTGAGCAATAAAAACGCGCAGACCGAACAACAAAATGGCGGCGAAACCGGTAAAATGGTAGAGTCGTCAGCTGCAAATAAAGGAGGCTCAAATTCGTATAAGCGAGTATCAGGGGCTTATACGTTGTCTACCAAAATGCCGGTAGACATAAAACCAAAAGCAAAGGACGTGTCTAGACTGAAATGTGACTATACCGGAGGTGACAAAGAGTGTAAGAATAGGGTGAGCCAGTTTTTTGCAAAAATTAATAATAAAGAAGTGCTTAGAAAAGCGGAGAATAGGAGATCAAGATTGAGCAATAAAAACGCGCAGACCGAACAACAAAATGGCGGCGAAACCGGTAAAATGGTAGAGTCGTCAGCTGCAAATAAAGGAGGCTCAAATTCGTACAAGCGAGTATCAGGGGCTTATACGTTGTCTACCAAAATGCCGGTAGACATAAAACCAAAAGCAAAGGACGTGTCTAGACTGAAATGTGACTATACCGGAGGTGACAAAGAGTGTAAGAATAGGGTGAGCCAGTTTTTTGCAAAAATTAATAATAAAGAAGTGCTTAGAAAAGCGGAGAATAGGAGATTAAGATTGAGCAAAAGCGACGCGCAGACCGAACATCAAAATGGCGGCGAAACCGGTAAAATGGTAGAGTCGTCAGCTGCAAATAAAGGAGGCTCAAATTCGTACAAGCGAGTATCAGGGGCTTATACGTTGTCTACCAAAACGCCGGTAGACATAAAACCAAAAGCAAAGGACGTGTCTAGACCGAGTAGTGACAAATCAGAAAGTGGTCAAAAGCGAGGAAGCAAGTTAAGTGCAAGGAATGAATCAACGAAGAGGAAAAATGCAAATTTTAATAATGATGAAGTGCTGTTAAAAGCGTGGGATAAAGGTAACCAATTAATTAATAAAGATGAAGGGCTGAAAGGAGCGGAGAATAAAGGAAATAAAAATGTGCCAAAGGCAATAATCGACGAAAATAATAAAATAATAAATTACGACGAAAATTTGCAAAATAACTCCGAAAACGATTCAGAACTTACACAAAACAGATTCGACGCCAGAGACGGGAGAGAAAGGAGAGCTATAATAACAATGGCGGATCCGGAAAGACAAAATGGACGAAATTTAAGGTATCGAAAGAAGAAAGTCAAGTTCAAAAATTATACGAAGTGTAAAATGAAAGAAAGGAGGCCCGAAGGGAAAGTAAAATTTAGATGTGAAGGACTTAGGAGATATTAATAGAAAGTAAGAAATTTCATGAATAAAATGTATAAGTTGTAATGTTTAAAAGTTGTAAAATGTAAAGTGTAGAAGCGAGTGAGGTAAAAGGGAAATAACGGAATCTCAGCTGATTAAAAGAAGGTAGCCTAGGTCAGTGATTAACAGGAAAAGTCCCGAATAAATTCCTAAGTGTACAAGGTCAGGAGAGTAGCGGTAACACGCATCTGCAGGCCGCACCTGAATAAACAAAGTATAGACGAGGAGGTGAAGGGGAGGACCGGACGTCAATCAACCAATATTGACAGACTGCTTGTCCAACAAATTAGCAGAGGGGATAGGAATGAATGAAAGAATAAATGTGTACTGTTTTGTTTTTATTAAAGGGAGATTTCCAATAGATTAAATAATTTTTCTTTTTAACTGCAAATAGGATACTCACCGTTGTAGTTACCAAGTACTTTATATATATATGTAGGCATAAGTTTAAATTCAACCAAAGCAGATAATTATAATCATATAAGACGAATTATTCCTTATATAAATGTAATATGTTTTGTGTGTGATAATGTGTTTATTTACAGCAAGGACGTTTAGATGAAACGGCTGTAATGGACTAAAAGAACGGTTAAGCAAATTTGTATGTATACCATAATAAATAACATGTGTTTTGAATATATAAATATTATACTATCATGAATAAAATGTGTTTTGAATATATAAATATTATACTATAATGAATAAAATGTGATTTGAATATAAATATATGAAATGATGGAGGAGATGTTTTTTAAATATAAATATATATGTTTATGTATATTGTTAGGTTAATATGTCAAATTTTATGATGATGATAAATGAAGATGAAATATAGAGATGATTTTGAATAAGATGTTGTAAAATATATATGAAGATCAATGCAAAATAATACATTTTTGAGATATATGTTAGTAATGTAAAATGATAAAAGAGTTAATGAAGATAACCATTAATAAATAGTTAATATGAAATGTGATATGTCGAAAAAGGGGTTTAATACAAAAATTTTAGTTTTTTAAAAAAATGAAAAATAGGAATTTTTCATTTTAACCGAAAATTTTAGTTCAAAGGGGGGATTTTGAGGCGGTTTGGAAAAAGCCAAAAGCCTCAAGCCAATTTAAAACAAGTTAAATTCCCGCGATAAAGCGATGTAGATGAGAGACGAGGGGGGACTGTGACGTCACGGCAACGGGGGTTGAACACTGCATGTTGGATCGTGTACAGTCGTTCTGTCTTGTCTCTTATTTTATTAAAATACTAAATTATTAAAATAAATTAATGTTCAGTAGAATCAACCGATTAAGAATATCGAAAAATAAATTTAAAAGCAATTAAAACAAAAAAGTTATTCAAGTTTTTATAGGGGCTCAAAAACCTAAAATTTGGAAAAAACTTAAATTCAAAATTCAAAAAACGTAGAGTCATAACTCAAAGGGGAACTAATAATAATCATAAATAAAAAATAGGAATTAATAATAATTAACAGGTGAGAATGGACTTAGAAAGTCATTCTTGGGGAGTTTTTTGGAATTTTTGAGTTGAAGGGGGGATCATTTAAAAAATAATAATAAGTACTATTGTAGAGACCACAATAGGGCACAATAATAGGTACTTAGAATCAAATTTGAAAATAAAATAAGGGAGATATAATAATTACAAAACGTAAAACTTCAAAGCCCAAAAGCGGGTAAAATAAACGTTAAAGGGGTAAAGTAACATGATAATTATATGTATTTAGTATGTAAAATGGTAACACACCAAAGCAGAAGTAATAATATATAATGGGGGGGTTTTTATGAACATAAACTCATACGACACAAACTTAAGGACTTCAAAGGCGAATAACTCGACAACCAAACGAGTTATGGGAAAAGTACAAACATAGTTTTTCGTCGTAGTAGAAGAGGAACAAGATTTCGTCAAAAGAATTTTGAGAAAGGACTTATCTCAAAATTTGAAAAGAGGAAAAATCAGACTTCGGGAAAAGGGCGATAACTCGCGAACGAAGCGTAGTAGAGCGATGAATCAAGTTCCACAAGACCCACAAGATGGAAAGGAAGAAGAATCCGAAAGGAACTTTAAAATCGGTTTGAGCGTTCGAAAGTTATAGCGAGTTGAACGAAAAAACGTCAAAAGTAGAGATTTTCATGCAAAAACATGAAAAGTTGCGCGCGCATCCTCAAGCAGAGTCTAAAGTCAGAATCATCATGTTGCCAACATGGATCAAAGATAACGTTAAAGAAAAAATACTATAAATTATTAATTAAAAGGTGTTTTAATTAATAATTAAGGAAGAAAACTATTCATTAGTCAAAAAATAGGACTAATAAAACATATAGTGTAAATATTTCAGACCAAAAGGGCCTGAAAACACATAATATATGGAAAATACCTTTTTCCCAAAAAGGGAGGAAAATTGGCTCCAGAAAAGTGGATTAATTCCCACTGACAGGGAGACCGAGATTTAACCGTCGAAAGACGATTACTTTTGATTTGGAATCGACGCTTAAAGGACGTTTCTTCTGCAACCGACTCTGAGCTGAGAGGAAGATTCAACTGTCACTCTACTAATTGGACTTAGAATAATTTCAACTTTAATCGATCTTCAAGGCGACATAGAAGAATTCGAGACCAGCATTCAACTACATAGCAGCTTACAGACTCTGGATAGAAAACATCACATCACCATCATCCTAATAATACAACAAATTCCAAATCCAACTAGAACTTCTATTAAAGTGTGAAGGTATCTTATACTTAAGGAATAATTCGCAAATATTAACTTCTTTTCAAATATAACGTCATTAGGGGAATTATTAAAAATTAAATTCATTTTTAAACCTCTGCTTTGGTGTTAAAAATAATTAATAATTTAAATACGACTTTTTCAGGACAGGAAAAACTGTTTGTGGTTCTGTCTGAAAAGTCAAGCGTTGTTATTTTGTTTAAGATATAGAAAATATTACATTAATTAATTTTGTCAAATAAATAAATAGTTGTGTTATTGTTCAATTAAATTGTTTGGTGTGATTAAAAAAGTTTTGAATATAAAATTTTTCTGTGCAAAAGAGGAAATAATATACAAATAATTCATTTCTAAATTTTGTTGTGTTTTTAATATATATCCATTCTGTGTATGCTATTAACCTTGTTTTAACATAAATTTTATATATGTGCTCTGGTAATATAATTTGAAAATTTTAAAAGTTATCATCAGAACTTAAGAGCCGATTTCTCCCAAAAGGCACGACCTTGGAGAGAGAGAGAGTTAATCTTAAAAGATCTAAATAATCGAGCATTGAGATAAAATTCAGGGAATTTTGCGTTAATTAAAATTTGGTAAGTTTATGAGGACAAGCTCATACTTATTAGAGCCAAGAGTTGCAAAATCTTTGATTTAAAAAAGTAAAAGTGAGCACCTTGGCCTTGCCCGCGCTTGCTCTGAAAAGAAAGGTGGTTCGCCCAGTCGGTGGTGATCGTACAGCGAGTTTAAGAGTTCGTGATAATAGTGTTCCAAAAAAGGGAACAAGAATCTTAAATTCGTGAAGTCGAAGAGAGGCGAAGCGTGGCTAGTGGCGTTCCAACGTAGGGCACGAAGAACCCTACTAGAACTCACGAAGAGAGGAGCGTAGCGCGGCAAGGTGTGTGTGTGTGTGTGTGTGTGTGTGTGTGTGTGTGTGTGTGTGTGTGTGTGTGTGTGTGTGAGTGTGTGTGTGTGTGTGTGTGTGTGTGTGTGTGTGTTTTGCAACGGTTTAATTGAACCGCCTGCAAGGAGCAATTTTGGAAAATAGCTAGATTCCAAAATTTCAATTAAATCAAATAATAATTGTAGAAATGACAAAAACATTTCTAAATATAAAATAACACATGTAAAGTTAAAGGGAATATGTAGGTTAGCCAAGCCAAGGTCACGCGCCTTGACAGGAAATATCTAGCGTTCCGGATTGAACAGGAATACGTCCATATGTTTCTATGCAAAAAAAGTCAAAATCCGAAAACTTAAATTAAAATGATATAATCGTGTAGAGCTAGGAAAACCTAATAATAAATAATAAGAGAATTAACTCGTCAAATTAATAATAAAAAAGTTATAGCCATAATAAAACGTCATAAAACATAAAAAACCCTTAAAATGAAGAAATTCCAAAATCTAATAATAACAACGCATAACTATAATATAAACTAGAAATAAATAAGACTCGAAATCAGAAATTAATAAAAGACCATAAAGTAATTAAATAATAAATAACCAAAAATGCAGAAAGAACCGTAACTTGTGAAACCCAGAAGCGAGGAAGAAGAGGAAAGCAGTTTTGGAACTTTCAGCATCAGAGGAACAACTTACAAAAAGAAGATTTTCAAAATTTCCAAAATTGGAAAAACTAAATTTTGAAAAACTACGAAATTTTCAAATCTCCGTAAAAGTAAAAATATACGTCGTATCGCTACAAATGAAGATGGAAAATCATCAGGGAAAGAAGGGCTTCAAAATGAAATCACCCAGAAGAAGATCGAGCGAAGCGAACGGGATATATGAAGAAAAGAAGAATTCGCAAGTAAAAAATTATAATTTTCAGGAATAAACTTGTCTTGAACGTCGTGCGCAGAGAAGGCAGTAGACGCATGGAGAGGGAAAGATACCAACCCCAACACAAATCCACCATAAGAAATTAAACTAATTATAACAAATAATAATAGAAATAGATAATTAAAATGGAAAAAATAGACAAACAATAGAAGAATAAGCCAAGGAAAGTTCATCGTAGTGCAAATAAATAAATAAAATTAATTAAATTGTGAAATAAAATAGTAACAATAATCAGTGAAGGTTGGCCACACTGAAAGGCCTAAATTTCGACGAGTTAACTTTCTTCAAGTTAATTCGACAGTCTCGTTTAGTACCAGCTCCAGGGAAGTCTTCTAATAGCAGCTCCAGGAAAGATCACCAACTTTACTCAAGTCTGAACAGGAAATCGTCGTGAAAATATATTGTCAACGCTCTGTACTTCGCCAGGTTAATAACGGTGCCCACAGAAAGGATCGGCCTTGCAGGAGACAACGTGACATCCTACAACAGCTTAGTATAAGAGATCTTCACTACGGACTCCGGCAAACATTCTTCTAGAACTTGTCGTCATCAACAGATTCATCGAGAACTGGACTTCGGGATATTCTAGACAACTCTAAGAAACCATCTCCAAGATCTTCCAACATTCTCAGAATCAGGACGAGCGGACTTGTGCACTTCACAAAAACAAGGTACTGCATAAATCAAGCTTTTTTGATAAATAAAATATTTTTTAATAAACTTGAATTACGTCCAAAATTATTAAACTCAATAAAGTTAAATAATAACATTTTAAAGACAAAGTAAAGTCAAAATAAAGCCAATTTTAAATTCATTCAAATAAAGAGATATAAAATACAATAAAATTCGAGTCCAATAATAAAGCAATCAAGTAACAGATTGAAAAGGAATAAATAATACGATTCATATTTATGTGTATTAGAACAAGAATATAATTTGTTAGTTTTAGTTAATGTTAAAATTGTTTAGTATAGTAGATTTTCAGTTTGTTAAAAGAGAAAGCATTTAATATAAATTGTCAGAAAAATCGACATTAATTGTTGTAAGTGATTCGAAAGAAATCCATTGTTTCTCACAGTAAAAATTAAATTGTAGACTTTTAAATAAATTTGTTAAATTTCACTGTTGAATATTTTAATTAAAACTAACCTATTCAAAGAAACTCATTACATTAGAAAGAAGAAAAAGTAAGTGCTCACCAGTATAAAGTTAAAAATTCAAAAAAGAGCAATTTTTGGTGTTAATGAATTAAAGAGCTCCAAAGGGCACACCCTTTGAAAAAGAGTCTGGAGTTTTAAGAAAGGTAAGCTAGTATAAGAAGTGAATATATTAATATAGTAAAATTTCCTGAGTTAGCATAAGTTGATTAAAATAAATTATTCTTGTGTGACATAAGAATCAAGAGCCTTATCAAAACTATTAAACTGCGTAGGGATCACTCTCTATAGCGGTTATTAGGTAGGGTAGGGTCTTGCAGCGTAAACCGTAGGTACGTCTGTCCCGCCAGCCAGCGCGGGGGGGTGCGTTGCAAGTGGCGTCCAACGTGGGGCCCGAAAGTAACCAAACAAAAAATTGTTAAAATTACTTTAGGGTTGAAAACGAACAGCTTAAATTCATTAAAATCAAAATTAAAACTTAAAACTCAAAACTTAAAAAAAAACAAACAGTAGTAAACCTAATAAATAAATCTAAATAAATAAAATGGCAGCTCCGAAAGAAACAGAAACGGAAATGCAGAAGTTCATGAGATATTTCCAGGCGAAAGAAAAAGAACGCGAAGCTAGGGAAGAGGCAGACAAAAAAGAACGCGAGGAGAGAGAAAAAGCACGCGAATTGGAGAGGAAAAAAGAGAAAAAAGAACGCGAAGCTAGGGAATTAGAACGGGAGACTAGGGAAAACGAAGAGAGAAGCGAACGAGAAGCGAAAGAAAGAGAACGCGAAGAAAGCGAACAAGCGAGTAGGGAAGAACTCTTACAAGCGGTAGGCGGTTTAGGAGAAGATGTAAAAAAGAATTTTGAAGCAATTCAAAATAGAGTAGGAAATTGCGAAGACGAAATAGTCGTTTTGAAAGGGGAAATTCAGGAAATAGGGGAAACAATTAAAGGACAGGATGACAAAATTAAACAAAATAAAGTTAATTGCGAAACGTTAAGCAAAAATATAAAATCGTTAGAAACCAAAATGAGACAGACAAGTACAGGGCAAAGTTTAGTAGGGGCTGGGAGAAGCGTAGTATACGTACAACCCGGTGCAGCAGGGAATAAAACTGTCAAATTTTGGGGAAGTTCTAAAGAAAGTCCAATGAAATTTCTAGCCGAAATAGAAGAGATTTTCATGGAAATCGATCCACAATTAGATGAAGGGGAGAAATTAAAAATCGTGGAACGACACATAAAAGGGCCGGTAATAGAATGGTGGAACGTAATAAAAGATAATAAAGATAGATACGGACAATTTAGGGTTAAATTTATAAAAAATTATTGGGGATATCAAGCCCAGCAACATATCCGAAATTTAATTGAAAACGGACAATATCGTGATACAGGATATATGTCAAGAGTTAATTATTTTTGCAAAATGGTGGCTAAAGGACAATATCTTGATCCACCAATCCCAGAAAAATTTATGATTAATAGAATCATGCGACATTTTGAACAAAAGGTACAATTTGCGAGTATAGGAAGTCATAGCGAAACCGTTGAAAGCGCGATAGAATTTCTTAGAACGTTTGAAACGATGGAAGGCGAACCACGTAGGGAAAATCGAGAAGAAAGACCAGCGTATAAGGGGAACCTTGATAGGAAAATGGCAGGAGCCATGGACTCTCAAACCTATCCTAGAACACCTAACCTTAGATCCTATGGGAATAGACCGCAAACAAACCAAAACCAAAGTAACCAAAAACCCAATCCTACATTACCTAACAATCCGAGACCCAGTCCAAAAAACTAGGTTATAAGGTCCCGGAAAAAAGCAAAAGAAAACGGTTACAGGCAAAGACAGGATTCGGGGCCGCAGATCAAAATGTAAAAATTAAAATCAAAACGGAGAAACCTTTAGAAGACTTTTCAAAAATTAAAAATCCAACATTAAAATCAGTAGGGAAATTACAAAACATTTCATGCGATATTAGGGAAGAGTTAATGACAGAAGGCGAAAATATCAACATTCAAACAAAATTATTAGAAAAATGTCCGGAAATAAACGTCAAAATTCATCAAACAAATATAAAAGTTTTAGTAGACACGGGAGCGCAGTGGTCGTGTATACAAGCTGAATATTTGGAGGAGTTAAAAAGACGAGGAAACAAATTTTTAGAATTACCAGTTTATAACGTCGAAGTAGTAACAGCCATTAAACAGAAAAAACAAAGAGTTTCAAAACAAGTATCAATACCCGTGCAATTTAACGACAGAGTAGTAGATATAAATTTTCTGGTAGTACCAAAGTTAACTAGTTTAGGTATATTAGGATGTAATAGCCTATTCGAGTTAAACGCGAAAATTAATATGGAGGAAAAATACGTAATAATAAATGTAGAAGGGGAAAACAGAAAAATAAATTTCATCGAAGAAGCTAAAAAAGTAACTTCAAAAACCAATCTATTAAATAGATTGGAAGTAGAACAACCGTCAGCTAAAATCTGTGTACGGAAATTGCGAAATCAAAGTAGCAATATAGGAGGTCCAAATACTATAATGCGGGCGAATGGGGCGTTATATGTTACTACATTACCCAGTGTAGAAGTAAAAAACGAGGGAACTGAACGTGACCAAGCCGAACGTGACAAAGGGGGAGAAAATACCAGAATTGACCAAACAGGACGTGTAAACAACAAACGTGACGGGAGGAAAGAAAAAACCGAAGCCGACAACACCGAACGAGACAATACAGGAAGGAACAGGAGAAGGGGAAACTTAGAGAGGGGAAGGGAGTTTGAACTCAAAGGAAAACAGGAGATAAACCTTAGAAACCAAAGCACGGTCGAAAGGAAGATGCCAATTCAAGGAAGGAACTTTAAAATCCAAAAAGAGATTAAAAGTGGAGCAACCTATCCAAGAAGAAGCAGGAAGAAGAGCGAAGCGAGCGAGAAAAGGGAAGAACTATATCCAAAAAAGCTTCAGAGTCGTGAGTTATTCGTACAAGGGCTAAGCAAAGTCGTCGTAAATAAAGAAGTAAGTCTTAAGCACCAAATACAAAATGGAGACCACGCAAAAATGAAGGGATCACTGGTAAACATACCTAAGTTCGAATTGAGCTTAATTCCAAAAGGGGAGTCCAGTAGTCAATCAAACCCAAACCTTAATAAGTTAGGAGCGAACGAAACAAAAAAGTTCAAAAATCGAGACGTAACCAAAAAGGTTAAATTCAAAACAAAATTAAAATATAGTCAAAAAAGGAAGGGGAAGAATAAATTTAAGTTAAAAAGGACGGGAAACGTATTCGTAAGACTAAAAATAAAAAATAAACCAACGGTAAAGTTAAAAAACTAGAAATAAAGGTTAGGATAGTAAAATAATAGTAAACATAAAGTAGAATAGGTAAATTCGTAAATTCATAATCATAAACATCGTCCATAATAATATGTAATAAATCCAAAAAGAAAAAAGTTCAGAATAAATCGCAACGGTAGATAAAAACCAGCTGTTTCGATAAAAGCGAGGGGGAGAATTGGGACAAGTTGCGTAGGTCAGTTACTAAATAAACAAGCATCCGGAAGACATGAAAATATTGTACAGTAATTAAGGTAGAGAGGGGTTCTTTCGTTATAGCGATAACGGAAACGGGACATGTCAACATTCAAAAGAATTTCAATCTGTTACTTGGCGTAATCTAACCTAACGCGAAATCAATTAAAAGTAAGGATGGCTTGATTTATGTAACTTACCTTAGTGCAAAAGTGATTAAATTTGTGTCAAAATTTATATTTTAAAAAAAGTTAGGATAAAGTGTAAATGTGTATAACTATGTATAATCATGCTAAATAGACTGTTTCAGATGAAAGAGAGACGAAATGAACTATCGAACATGAAAAATATATATGTATTTGTATAAAATAAGGATTGTTTTCATATGAATATATCATGTTTATTACCATGTTTTTGAAAAATATATATGTCACCAATTAATCATTTATGTTAGAAATAGGATTGTTTTATAGATAGTAAGTTTTCATGTTATATAGATAATTATGTTTTTTAAATAGAAAGGAAGTAAATATGTAAAGAGAATAGAAAAATTTAAGGAACATAAAATTTTAAAATCTAAAAAAGGGATTTTAATGTCAAAATTTTAAGTTTTTGAGAGGGGAATTTGCAACGGTTTAATTGAACCGCCTGCAAGGAGCAATTTTGGAAAATAGCTAAATTCCAAAATTTCAATTAAATCAAATAATAATTGTAGAAATGACAAAAACATTGCTAAATATAAAATAACACATGTAAAGTTAAAGGGAATATGTAGGTTAGCCAAGCCAAGGTCACGCGCCTTGACAGGAAATATCTAGCGTTCCGGATTGAACAGGAATACGTCCATATGTTTCTATGCAAAAAAAAGTCAAAATCCGAAAACTTAAATTAAAATGATATAATCGTGTAGAGCTAGGAAAACCTAATAATAAATAATAAGAGAATTAACTCGTCAAATTAATAATAAAAAAGTTATAGCTATAATAAAACGTCATAAAACATAAAAAACCCTTTAAATGAAGAAATTCCAAAATCTAATAATAACAACGCATAACTAAAATATAAACTAGAAATAAATAAGACTCGAAATCAGAAATTAATAAAAGACCATAAAGTAATTAAATAATAAATAACCAAAAATGCAGAAAGAACCGTAACTTGTGAAACCCAGAAGCGAGGAAGAAGAGGAAAGCAGTTTTGGAACTTTCAGCATCAGAGGAACAACTTACAAAAAGAAGATTTTCAAAATTTCCAAAATTGGAAAAACTAAATTTTGAAAAACTACGAAATTTTCAAATCTCCGTAAAAGTAAAAATATACGTCGTATCGCTACAAATGAAGATGGAAAATCATCAGGGAAAGAAGGGCTTCAAAATGAAATCACCCAGAAGAAGATCGAGCGAAGCGAACGGGATATATGAAGAAAAGAAGAATTCGCAAGTAAAAAATTATAATTTTCAGGAATAAACTTGTCTTGAACGTCGTGCGCAGAGAAGGCAGTAGACGCATGGAGAGGGAAAGATACCAACCCCAACACAAATCCACCATAAGAAATTAAACTAATTATAACAAATAATAATAGAAATAGATAATTAAAATGGAAAAAATAGACAAACAATAGAAGAATAAGCCAAGGAAAGTTCATCGTAGTGCAAATAAATAAATAAAATTAATTAAATTGTGAAATAAAATAGTAACAATAATCAGTGAAGGTTGGCCACACTGAAAGGCCTAAATTTCGACGAGTTAACTTTCTTCAAGTTAATTCGACAGTCTCGTTTAGTACCAGCTCCAGGGAAGTCTTCTAATAGCAGCTCCAGGAAAGATCACCAACTTTACTCAAGTCTGAACAGGAAATCGTCGTGAAAATATATTGTCAACGCTCTGTACTTCGCCAGGTTAATAACGGTGCCCACAGAAAGGATCGGCCTTGCAGGAGACAACGTGACATCCTACAACAGCTTAGTATAAGAGATCTTCACTACGGACTCCGGCAAACATTCTTCTAGAACTTGTCGTCATCAACAGATTCATCGAGAACTGGACTTCGGGATATTCTAGACAACTCTAAGAAACCATCTCCAAGATCTTCCAACATTCTCAGAATCAGGACGAGCGGACTTGTGCACTTCACAAAAACAAGGTACTGCATAAATCAAGCTTTTTTGATAAATAAAATATTTTTTAATAAACTTGAATTACGTCCAAAATTATTAAACTCAATAAAGTTAAATAATAACATTTTAAAGACAAAGTAAAGTCAAAATAAAGCCAATTTTAAATTCATTCAAATAAAGAGATATAAAATACAATAAAATTCGAGTCCAATAATAAAGCAATCAAGTAACAGATTGAAAAGGAATAAATAATACGATTCATATTTATGTGTATTAGAACAAGAATATAATTTGTTAGTTTTAGTTAATGTTAAAATTGTTTAGTATAGTAGATTTTCAGTTTGTTAAAAGAGAAAGCATTTAATATAAATTGTCAGAAAAATCGACATTAATTGTTGTAAGTGATTCGAAAGAAATCCATTGTTTCTCACAGTAAAAATTAAATTGTAGACTTTTAAATAAATTTGTTAAATTTCACTGTTGAATATTTTAATTAAAACTAACCTATTCAAAGAAACTCATTACATTAGAAAGAAGAAAAAGTAAGTGCTCACCAGTATAAAGTTAAAAATTCAAAAAAGAGCAATTTTTGGTGTTAATGAATTAAAGAGCTCCAAAGGGCACACCCTTTGAAAAAGAGTCTGGAGTTTTAAGAAAGGTAAGCTAGTATAAGAAGTGAATATATTAATATAGTAAAATTTCCTGAGTTAGCATAAGTTGATTAAAATAAATTATTCTTGTGTGACATAAGAATCAAGAGCCTTATCAAAACTATTAAACTGCGTAGGGATCACTCTCTATAGCGGTTATTAGGTAGGGTAGGGTCTTGCAGCGTAAACCGTAGGTACGTCTGTCCCGCCAGCCAGCGCGGGGGGGGGGGTGCGTTGCAAGTGGCGTCCAACGTGGGGCCCGAAAGTAACCAAACAAAAAATTGTTAAAAGGTACTGCATAAATCAAGCTTTTTTGATAAATAAAATATTTTTTAATAAACTTGAATTACGTCCAAAATTATTAAACTCAATAAAGTTAAATAATAACATTTTAAAGACAAAGTAAAGTCATTTTTAATTAATGCTTTCCTTCAACTATAAATATAAAAAAATGGTCACCTTGTCAGTTTTTTTAAAATTTATTTCCTTTCGACAGATAATTTATAAAATAGTTTTTATCATTAATTATGTATCTATTTTTTATTTCAATTGACTGTGTTTTTGACCTTTAAAGGTTTTATGAATTTTATTGCAGAAATTTAGGATAAACATTTCAAAAACCGTAAAAATTTTCACAAACCTTCATATTTTTGGTCGACGTTGAAGAAAATATTTTCAATTTTTTAATTTGTGAACTAAATAAGCTATTATAAGTCAAATAAAATCTTCTTCTTTTTTTTTTTTTTTTTTTTTATTTTTTTATAGAGCATTTTGTTTTTGTTTTTTTAATCTGCCACAACAGAAATACTTTCAACGTTATATTTTTCTTCTATAGTCAGTCTTGAAATACAATTTACTTTAATCTCTATTTCTATTAATTGCTATACTGAGTAAGGAATTAAAAATTCAATTAATTATTTATTATGTATATTAAATCAAATAAATTTTACATTTTTTATTTAATCAGTTGCCTGCTAAAAAAATTACTAATATGTGAAATCCTATGCAACATGGCACACCTGATCACATACTTGCAATAATATTTTAAACACCTGTAACTCCCTAACTATTCATCCTAGTAATATGTACGATTACATGAAAAAATAACAAAGTTCAAACTTCAGTGTGGTTTTTTTCAAATCGAAACCCTTTGCAATCAAAGAGGATACTCTTGAATTTTTATAAAGCTAAAAAGTGAATTTTTTTATTTTTGAACGTTTCTTTCCAAAACATTTTTTTTTTATTGTAGCACAATGCTTTTTAATTATTGACTTAGGTTATTATTATCATATACCTAATCATATAAAAATAAACGGACACATATATCTATATGTAGGAACATGAGTATTTATATTTATATGCTTACTTTTTCACATATACGTAGTATTAGATGATATTCTGTTATGGGTAAAAATATTTATTTCAACTTTTTAACATACGTTTGAGTGCGTAAAAGTGGTTTTTAGAATAATGTTCTGTGCAGTGTTCTACATCACAATGAATTTACTGTTTTTATTTCAGTAAGGTATGTGATATGAGACATGATTCATGGCGTTTTAAAAACAAAACCAAAATTACGATTTTCGCAAAATAGGCTGTACAATTTCCCATTAAATGCCGATAAATTCATATAAATAAATATGTTTTCCTAATTCATTGTGTATCGCTGACGACGTTATGCACGTTTTTTACGATTTTATCCGGTTTAAATAAAAACAGAAACATAACGCGTGCATAGAAATTTTGTACAAAACTAAAAAAGTAAGAACATTAATCAAATTGTCCATTAGTTCCAGTACAAAGGTGATAGGGTAAAGAGTGCGGGAAGAGACCTGTCGTGAAAAAGGATTCATGAAATAAACAATTACGATGAATTAGGGCTCAAAACTAGGCTGTCAAGTCGGTGAACCAGGAGTTAATTATTGAAATTGTAAACTAAAACCAATTTTGTTGAACTATTTATTAAAACCACTTCACATGGCTCCTTAATACAGAACTCTTTACGTATGTAAGGATACAATCTTTCTTGTAAGGATAATTTCTTTACAAAATAATTAAACAGTTGAAATTCTGTATTATTTATGAAAAACGTTATTTTAATATCAGTTCACACCTTGACTTTCAGGAGTTGAAAAAGAAAAGAAGTGAAAAAGAGATAATCGAATGAATAACAAAATGATCGTTAAAAATATGTATGTTAAACTGATTTATTATAGGGCAAACAATTTTATAACAAGTAGTTTACATTGGTAACGAGGTTAGTTTATCAATCATGAATATATTTAGTACCAATAATTGATTGGCTCAAACGCTGGCTGTTTTGTTTTTGAATATAAGAAGAAAAGATATAAATAAACTGGGCTTAAGTAGTCGAGCTTTCTAGGGAGAGAAGAGGTGGGTGGTAATAATTAAGGGAGGAATTAAAAAGTGTGATTATTTAGTTGACGAAAATATAAAATTATAATAATATATTGTCTTTATTTTGACGACCCAAATTCTGAAATAGTTTTTTTTTTTTTTTTTTTTTTTTTTTCAAAATATCAGAGCGAATCTTTGAATGTTTTATTTTATATTTTCGAATGAAAAATTAAAAACATTCAAAAAGTTATCTCAAAGTTTGCGATATAAGAGGTAAAGAATTATTTAAAAACTACATTATTAACTATTAGTTAATTAATTATTTGTCACAGATATATCATATTCGTGACTAGTATTTGATTGGTCATTTTAGCTTTGTAATTATTGACATCATTACATTATTTTCTTTCAAAATAAGCCGTAATGATTTAATCAAAATGAAATATTATTGCTACCAATGATTTTGATTAATGGAAGAGTCTGTAAAATATTGAGATCAGAAGGAAAAACTATCATCAAGTAAATGGTAGACACTTGTAACTTAAAGTGATAAGTACCATGTAATTGACCTTCTACTTAAGTAAGTCTGGAGATTATGTTCGGCGAGATGACAGAAGATAACAAAAAGTAACAATAGACGCAATATAATATTTTATTTTTATTTATTGTCACTTAGATTTTAATTTATGTAGTTGTTTTATGCATTTGTTTTACGTCTTACAGAATAAAATTAAAAATGTATTTACAAAAAATGAATATATTGAAAGTAATCAGTTAACTTTTGACAATTATATTCTTTAATAATGATGATGTGTTGTTTAAAAACTATTATTATTTTATTTTTACAAAATTTAATATTTTGAAAATCAATCATCATTCTTTTAATTTTATTACAATTAAAAAAAATCAATCTAATTTTTGAGATTCATTCTAATTGTAAAGTTATGGAACTTTTAAGAAGGGGAAATGATGGTAAAATCTGTTGTTTTTTGTTTTTTTTTCGGTTGGTAACTACCCCGATGTTTTAGGCGTCAACAACCAAATTTGTAAAAACTTTGCAAGAAATGAAACTAGGGAAAGAGTTCAGCACATTGTGTTTAAATATCTCTAATCGTGTATACTGATATTCATTAAAATGTTGAACTATTTTAATAATTTATCGGTTGTTAGTTACAGCATTTATGTTTCAAGTTAGTTGTAAATCGGTTTCTAACTTTTCAAAATTTAAAACTTAAATTGAAAACTTAGAGAATAACTACGAGTTTGTAAATCTACGGGGGGGGGGTAAGAGTGTTCAAATTTATTACGTCACCACGTAAGCAAATTGGGTGAGTATTCAGTTAGAATTTTCTGTACGATTACCAGAAAAGAGTATTTTTTCTGAACATTGATGGCCAAATACAACATTGTTTCCAGTATGCACCTTATACATCTACGGTCTGAGCTATGTGATATATTTTGATGGTGATCAAAATAAATAAATTACATCTTGCGGGTTAAAATGCATAATGTATTCACAAAACACATCTAACTTTTTATAGTTCCTGAATATTACTTGTTTACCAAAATTATATCTTAAAAATTAAATTAAACAAAGGTGCAAAATACAATACGTAATTTATAATTATTTACTACAAATTTATTATATATTCCTATGTAATTTCCATAATCCTATTTATGAAGTTGCCCAGATATAATCCGATACCATTCAGTGCTTTTCCGTAATAAAAAATAGATCAAAAAGGAATACTTTCTTCGTATTTTTATCTGATTACTTCCTCGCTACTTTCAGAAGAAATCACAACATAATAAAAACACGTCTTCATGAATACTTTACAGATTTTGATCATTTCCTTCAGAGACTTTGCGAATGTATTTTCTTCATGTTTGAATGCCCCTTTCCCACATTAATATTACATTTCGTTTTGCTATAACAATTATGTTTTAATTTCTAATTACTTTGCGTTAATTTTTTGCTCCTTTCATTCATACAAAATGTTCAAACATTTTATTTTAAATAATATTTATAGAATTCTTGTAGAAATTAATTTTTATTTAGTACATAATTTCAGGATATTTTACAATAATTATTATTATTTACTACATAACATTATAAATACCATCAATAGTGTATCAAATGCCTAAAATTTTTATTTTTAATAAGGAGTATATCTAACGAATAGCGACTAATTAGATAGACGTACTAATACTTCCATGAAATGAAAAATTAACATGTACACTAGACTATTGAACATTCCGATAATCACTGTAATTTCTGAAGTGAAGAAATGAGAGAACATTTGCAGTAATTACTACATACATGAAAAACTTGTTCTGGTTTTTAAAAACTTTTAAGAAAATTGGACTACGTTAGTGACCATATTCATTCCTATTACATTGGTAATATCAAGCAGAATGCTGTAAATATATTTAGTTGTTTAATATTGATTGTTAAGTTTGATAAAAATTTTTTTTTATATTTCTGCCGATGGTTGTTAATAAAATTGTAAAGTTATTTAGGTATATCGTTTACAACTATAAGTCAAATTTAAATTATATTTGTATAAATCAATAATTTTTTTTTTTTTTTATGAACACACCTAACGGACATATTACCCATATCGAATAGTGCAAAGAAAATAAATAGAAGACAGTGTCGTGCAAAATCACTTGGTACACCAATGACTTTTAAATCTCAATTTCAACGTTTGAAATTTTTTTCATCCTCAAAATTTTGTTCTTATAATTATGAAATCGTAGGAGCAGGAGTGCTGGGTTAGAGAACAAAACATAAATTTGAGCAAACTTTTTTGTTTACCTCTTATTATGTCAGCTAACTTTTGGTTTATAACAAGAGTATGTTTTTATTATAGTCGTAAGTAGTTTAATTCTCCTGTACGACAGGTTCTACTAAATCCTTTCATTCCTTAAGTATTTAACGCTTTGAAATTTAAATTAAACGACAAAAGCTAAAAAACCGAGGAAAAGTATAGGTTTTTTGTTTTTAAAGTTTTTCAGAATGTGTGACGTCAAAATTATTGAACACACTAAATTAATTTATTACAAAATTGTCAACTCAATACCTCTACTTCTTTCATACTTCCACTCTATAGAGGTTCGTAAACTATTTCAATCGACCACATATATCTTATGTAGCTTAAAATATTAAATGTAAGCTTTTTATATACAATAAGTTACCCTCACTACATTTGATGTTAACCAAATTGTTATATATATATATATATATATATATATATATATATATACATTATTGATTGTCTAAATAACCCTGGTACAGTTCCTTAATGTAAAGTTCCACACTAGCAAACAACTTAGACAAACTTAACCCATTGTTAACTTTAACTCGTAAAGATAACTTATGTTTACTCTGGCTTTCAACAGTACTTATCTTTAAGTAATAAATTATATTTTTTCGTTTCAGTTTGACTGGCAAGATTAGATTTACTTTCCAATAGTTTTTTCAAGATTTTGTAAACAGGAAATATCCAACCACCGTAAATCTGCTTCTGATTTATTACTTTGGAACAGAGATAAACCGTCAGGCTTTTATCTACATTTATCTACAGATCATGAATTTAGGAGATTGGTAGTAAATATAAGAATGATTCCTCTTTTCCGTTGATGTCTTTAGTGCACAAGATTATGCTTCTTTGTTGTTTACTTTACTAAAATGAAATGCAATACAGATCGTTAAACAAATAATTGGTCATATATTGTCTTATAAGTTTAATACAATTTCTTGCTTTTATAATGTATTTAAAATTGATTATTAACAATTTATAAAGTCTTGCCGACAATGGTTACCCCAATCATGGCATTTACAAGGAACCTTAACACACAACTTGTCCACGTTTCCGCACAGAAGTGAGCCCACTCCTAATTTATGATTTATATAATATGATTTTCCACGTGTCAAAAAAGTTTACTCCAAAGAATTCAATTTAATTTAATTCAAGAATTCAATTTCTGTTATTGAGCTTCCATTTGATATTTCTTCCATTATCTCTTCCATGTAGTCCTTGAAACTGTGGTTAATAACTTTAAGTCCTCACAGACTGAATTATTTGTTTCTGCTCTCTCAAACTAAATCTTAAACTTCAATACCGAATTTATATATTCAATTTCATACAGGAAATAAAAGACCTTCGATGTCTGTAAAAGCTGATTTTGAAAATAACTAAATTTCCGTTCAGTACCAAAAACACTGCAAAATCATACTTGTCTACCTCTTTAGAATAACTAACATTAATTCATGCTGTTCACATCATTAAAATAACTTATATATTTTTTCGTAAAGAACAATCAATCCTAATTATTTATTTTTTAACCATTTTCCCGGAATATAGTGGTTTAATTAATTCATTTAGATTAATATTTATTACTTCTCTTTTTAAAATATTAACAAAAAATATATTTTAATAAAGTGTGTCGAATTTTATATATTAAACTTTCTTATAAAGTAATAAAAAAGAAAGTTTAACAAAGTTTCTTTTGTTTTACAATTTTGTTAATGAACTCATAATTACCCAACTTTTATTATTTTACAGCTCTGTTTTGTGCTCAGTCACTAATTCATCATAATCGTTTATTTCATAATTCTTCCCTCACGACATATCTCCCCCTCCCTTTGCTTTTACCCTTTCATCTTTGTCCTGGAACTAATGGAAAAATCTGATTAATGTTCTTCGTTTCTAGTTTTCTAGAAGACGTCGTTGCAGGTTCTGGGTATCTCTTTTCGCTAAAACCAGATAAAGTTGTGAAAACAGAAAAGTTGTCAGTGTTACAATAATCTTAGAACAAAATATATATTTTAATTCACCGATACTTGAAAAATTATTCGTCATTATATATTATATTGCAAGGTATAGGAGGGTACGAGAATAAACGTTTCGATTGTGTAAATATATTTTTGTAAGAAATGTTAATTTTTCTTTTTCAAAGATAGAATATACATAAAATAAAAGATGAAACATTTTAAAATTTTCTCTATCACATCACTAATCATAAATAGTAACCAAAAATATAATTAGTCGCTATTCACTTAAAAGTTTCTTTGTACTAAGTAGTTAGTGGAAAAAAACTCAATTTTCCTCTTTCAGAGTACCCCATGTACTCAATGTTTATTGGAGATAATGTGGAGTGTGTGTTTTGTTTAATATTTATATATTTAAGGTAGCCTATATCTAAGTATTCTTTGCTTGTGTCGTACCGTCGTCGTAAATTGTAACAGTTTATTGACGTAAATTGTATCATTTTATTAACAGACATCATCACAAAAACTACATGACTTTGGTGACTTAAAGTGGATATTTAAATGCAAAACTTAAAGTCGATTTCTATTGTCCCTATTTTTTTGTTTATTACAGATACATAAAAAGTTAAAAAACTCCACTTACCTTGGAAATTAAGATTAATTTATACTAAATATATTTTGTATTTACTTTATTTATTCCGTCAAAAATTATCCTGATATAAAAGCTACATTGATTATGATCAAAGATGACAAACTTGGTTAATTTTAAAATGTATATTGAGCATGTTCGTGTATTTATGCACGCGTGTTATTTTATAATTGTGACAGGTGCGAAGCCTGATGATGTCTCTTTGCAGACGAAACGGACGTATCTAAATAACATTACTTAAGGATTATTTTAGACAGACTAATTAAGATAAATACAAAATATATATACTAAGATTGTCGTAATTGCAATGCCACATAAAAATTTTTGATTAGTTATTTTAATTCAAAACTGTATGCTACAGAATTATTAATAATTATATTTTCAGGGCGTTTTAGTTTGTGATATTTAGTTACCGGTATATTTAATGTTCATTGTTTGGTGTCCAAATCACTTTGTATAATATAATGAGTAATAAATTATTTATATTACCTTTATAGTTCCGTCATGTGACTTTGCGTTTGTCTTAATTACAAAGACGCGTTTCGGAGTCGTAGCTCCATCTAACGTAACGGAGTGAAATTACTGAAGATGGAGCTACGACTCCGAAACGCGTCTTTGTAATGAAGACAAACGCAAAGTCACATGACGGAACTATAAAGGTAATATAAATAATTTATTACTCATTATATTTAGTTATATGCTTAAGTTTGCAGTCATTTTTCTGTATCTTACTAAAAAGCAACAATAGATCACCTTATAACCTCTATTCAATAATACATTTCTCACAAATCAATTACCAAAACGTAGCTTTATTTATTTGAAGTAATTATAACTTAAGAAATGAGTTTTGCTATCGTAATTATACGTCTGTTTGTTTGATCGCTACCGAATAATCTTCTTTTAATGGGTGACTTTGATCCTTGTTTATGGTACTTGTAAAATGTTGACTTCTTCTAGACTATAACACATTAAAGAGTGTATTTATATAAGATCTGATTAATCATTAGATAGTTATATGTTTTAAATACACCAATATTTAAAGTGTACAGAATTTTTTTTTTTTTTTTCCTTTTTTTTTCTTTATTTTTACTGCAACTAGTTCTAAGAACTAACAATCAGCTTAAATCTAACAACATAACATGTAATTCTGACAACATAACATGTAATATTTAGTCCAGGTTAACCCATCGGCGCTCCTAATATGTTGATCTATGATGTCAGCTCAAAAGGCTTAGTCCTCTTGAGTCTTCTATGAAGTTCATCGTTGTTGAGAAGCTTGCACGCCTCCTCATTAATGTGAATTTTTAGCCGTCTTTCATGGCTTTGAGCACATTTTTTAATTTCTTCAGCAACAGTGGTCACTTTTAAATCCCTATGTAGATCGCAATTACGAACATACCATGGTGCATTAGCTATCATTCTCAAAGTTCTATTTTGGAATCTCTGAATAATTTGCCTATTAGCATTTCTAGCACATCCCCATAGCTGTATGCCATAAGTCCATATGGGTTTCAGCACTTGTTTATATAGCTTTAGCTTGTTGTGCAGGGATAACGTGGACTTTCTGCCCAACAGCCAATACATCTTTCTCAACCTGATGTTCAGTTCATTGTATTTCTTTTTAACATGCTCTTTCCACCGAAGCTTGGCATCCAGAGTCATGCCTAGGTATTTCGCTGAGTTAGAGTGTGGGATCACAGTACCATTGACGATAATATAAATATGATTATGTATCTTTTTATTTGTATAATTAACGTGGACTGACTTAGATTCATTAAGTTTTATGCACCATGTTTGGGCCCAACTGTTTATATAATCTATTTCTTCTTGCAATTTTCCAGTTGACTGCTCAATTGTATCGCCTACAGATAGCACAGCAGTGTCATCAGCAAACGTAGCAATATAAGTATCTGGGAGTCTTGGCGTAGGAATATCTCTGGTATACAGGAGATACAGTAATGGTCCCAAAACACTACCCTGCGGAACACCTGCCTTAATCTCTTTTAAATCGGAGTAAGCTTCTTCTTGCTTTACCCTAAAAAACCTATGAGATAGATATGATTTTAATAACATACTGTGGCCTTGTGGAAACAGGTTTTGAAGTTTTTTGATCAGTCCAGCATGCCACACTTTATCGAATGCCTTCTCGACGTCGAGGAACACCACTGAGCAAATTTTTCCATTTTCAAATGATTTCTCTATGACATCGGTGATCCTGTGGATTTGATCAATGGTAGAATGCTGATTCCTAAAGCCAAACTGGTGGGATGGGATTAAGTTACTGCTATGAATAATGATGCTTAATCTTTTGAGAAACAGTTTTTCAAATAGTTTGGCCATTATAGGTAACAGTGATATAGGCCTATATGAAGTTACTTCTTGGGGTTCTTTACCAGGCTTTGGTATCATTATAATTTCAGCAACCTTCCATAGGCTTGGAAAATGTTTCAGTCGAATCATAGCGTTAAACACATTCGTCAACTTGATCATAGCCCTTATGGGCAGTTGTTTTAGAAGTTCTCCAGTAACAAGGTCATAGCCAGGCGCTTTCTTCATCTTAATTTTGTTAATTTCATCCCTCACTTCCTTAGTGGTGACAAACGGAATAGCCGAGTCAGTTTGTATGACATTTACACAATCCAGATCACAACTTTGGTTCTCATTTGACTGGAATATACTTACAAGATAATTTGCAAACGTCTCAGCTTTTTCTTGATTGCTCCTAGCCCACTGGCCATTTGTCTTTTTAATAGAAGGAATATGAGATATTGATTTCTTCAAACATTTTGTCGCTCGCCAGAGCGAGTATTCAGTACTTTTATCATCCGTCAATTCAGATAAAAAAGTATTAACTGATTCGTTCTTTATTACTCTAATTTCATTTCTCAAATGCTGAGTAATCCTGTTGAGAGCTGTTTTATCTTGCGGAGCTCTTGTTTGATGCCATCTTCTGCGCAGTTTTCTTTTAACAGCAAGAAGCTCTTTTATTTCTTTAGGATAATTCATCCCTGCAGTTTTCCTCCGTATTTCAGGTGTACTACTCCATGCAGAATTTTGAATATCTCTAGTTAATTTATCCACTTCCTCTTCAAGCTGATCAATGGTCTTTAATGGAACAGATAAAATGATATTGGCTTCTAGAATATTTTTGAAGTGATTCCAATCTGTGTATTTGTTAACTAAGGTTGGGTTATTTTCTTTTATAATTACTTGATCACTTACTGTCAAGTAGATAGGCGAATGGTCTGAACTAAGATGTAGTCCTCCTTCAACTTTAATAAAATGTTTTGAAATATTTCTAATTATAAAAAAATCTATAAGATCTGGTAGTTTTTTAGGATCTGTTGGCCAGTAGGTTGGTCTGCCAGTAGATATAATGTCGCAGTTGCATTTCTGTGCCGCTTCATAGAGTGCACGCCCTTTTGTTGTAATCAGTCTTGACCCCCAATGGGTGTGTTTAGCATTAAAATCACCTCCAATAATGAATGAGTGTCTTTGTTGAGTCAGTAGTTCAACAAACTGATCAGCTTCAATAGCATATCTTGGAGGGCAATAAATGGATGTCAAAGACAAAAGCTGATTAGTCATTGCTACTGTGATTGTAGTTGCTTGGATTTCATAAGACGAATACTTAGCTTCTTCATAGTGTTTAATACAACTCCTAATTATAACTGCACTACCTCCCCGAGCTCTATTATCTGGATGAATAGTATGATATACATTATAGTCTTTTATTTTAACGAAAGAATGTTTTGTAAAATGTGTTTCTGATACTAAACAAACATCTATTTTTTCCGTATTTAGGACAATACTTAGTTCATGAAGGTGATTTAACAAGCCATTGGCATTCCATTCCATAATTCTAAGGTTGCCATTCATCATTTGTCATCATATAACTTTCTAATCTGGTTAGCCGAGAATTTAACTGTTGATTAATTTTTGTAATATCTTTGATTTCAGATAAAATGTTAGTTAAAATATCATCACTTTTTTTAGAAACAGGTCTGATGTCGTGCTGCTCTGATTTATCTAGGGCAGCTTCTCTGTATGTGGTAGGCCGCTTGATCTTCTCCACATTATCCTTATCCTTGCCCGGATCAACTACCGTGTTAGTGCGGTGCATTGGAGTTTCAATTCTTGATATTTTAGGTTTCCATTTGTTCTCTCTTAAATTCTGCAATGCTTTGACAACCCGACATCCTCTATAATTAGCCGGGTGTTCCTCACCACAGTGAATGCATTTTGGTTTGTCTGCTGCGACTTTTTTACATTCTATTGTTAGATGATATCCTGCACATTTAACACACCTTGGCTCATTTCCACAAAATTTGCGTGTATGCCCATATGCTTGACACTGTTTACATTGTGGAATTAACTTCGATCTTCTAAGTGGTTCGATTGTCACTTTCGACCCCATGATCCTGTCAGTAGCATAAACTTTGTTGATGTCAGTTCCAGAATTAAAGTTTACTTCAAACATGTCCAACGGTTCCTTGGTTTTCCATTTGAGCTTGTTCACTGCACTTGTTGCTTCTAAGCCTTTACCATTAAGATAAGAGACTATATCTTCTGGTTCACATGAGTGATGCAGATTTTTAATCATAACTCTCACAGGCCTGTTCTGCTTGTCCTCATAAGTATGCCATGCAAATTTGTGTTCTGATAGCATTTTAGTGGCTCTTCTGTAGCTATCACTATCAGTGAGATTCATTTTAAAAATTCCTTTATTAATAAGTTTTACAGTAAAATCAGTTTCTACTACAGAAGAGACCAGGCTATGAAAAGCTGAGTATTCCTTTATGCCACTGACAACAATAGGGGGTGGCCTATGCGGTTTGAGATTACGATCAGTAGCGCTAAGCGGTGTAATAGAGCTATGCTCAGGCAGCTCTTTCCGAGGTGGTGTTTTTGATATTTCACTGACCTTGCGTTTTTTACTCTTTCTTTGCCTTACACGGATCCACTCAGTTTCTCTTGCCAGATCATCCTCATCTGTTGCATAAGTCACATGATCACATTTACCATTACTTTGTTGCAATGACACAATTAATTCCTTCAACTCTTTTATCTCATTTTGTGCAGCTTTAAGTTGAACTTGCAAATATTCAATCTTTGCAAGTGATTCCTTGTCCTGTTCCTTAAAATCATCCAGCTTATCAGAACTCTCTTTAGAGACTTTTGTTTCCCTTTTTTCATTTAATTGTTGAATATTTTCTGATGGCGGAGATCTTGAAAGAACAGTGCTCTTCTTAAAAGGATTTTTCTCTTTATTTTCTTTTGTGTTTTTGTTTTTGTCCGTTGTTACTATTTCCTTAGTGTTAGTGTTAGTATTATTTAGCAATGGTTGGTCCCCCCCAGAATCCTTGGGACCGACCTCCTTAGAGGGTGGATTTTCCAGAGTACCTGGTAAAGTGTACAGAATGATTCCGATTCCAGTATCATTCAAGTAGAGCGTAAGAACATAAATAGTCTGTTTAAAAAAAAAAAACAGTTTTTTTAAACGTTTCACTGACTTCAACATGTTGATTTTTTTATTGGATTTACTGTACGTTAGGAAATGTATTTTTATATAATCACAAACATTTTTGAAAGAAGGTATTATGTCACCATGTTATTCCCGCATCTTGTAAAGTTATTCTCACAGTTTCCCCAGGAAACAATATAATTACAAATTCAATAAATTAAACTGTAGTAAAATAATAACAGGAACCAACAGTAGATTTATTATAATTATCTCACAGTTAATTTACTGAAAATAAATTATTAAAATGTATACATTTTTATTCGTTTATTAGGTTGTTCCATTTGAAATTATCATTATAAGAGGAAAAAGTATTGTTAAAAATCTACCATAATTTTCCAACAATATTTTTAAAAGCAGAAAATATTTTCATATGTACTCGTATTTATTAAGTACTGTAAATATATTCTCTTTTCCTCAATTCAAAACAAATAGTGTTTATAGGAATGTTGAATAAATAGTGTGTACGTTTAATTTTGTATTGATATGGAAACATCGCAACGCTCCATCTGGATGTTTTACATAATTATTTCTTCCACCACTATTTTATATATTATTGAAGGCGAAAGTATTTACTATAAAATAACAAAGGTAAAGTATTAAGAAAGAATTATTATCATCTTGAATTTTATAAATATTTTACAAAAGTTTTTATATTTTTTTAAAAGTAATATATTTTTAAAGTTTTAAAATTATTTGTACCTTCATACGTTTCTATTAGTATAATTCGGTTAAGTCAATCGGGTACTAAATAATAAACTTTTAAATAATTAGTTACATAGATTAAAACTGTGCAATAATAAACAGAAATAGGGTCTACATATAGATTTAATTATGGGTCGTATTTATGAACGATCCTTTGGATTTATTTTGTTTATGGTCCTCTGACGCTGCTTCCTTAGGCCTCCCTTAACGATCTGTCGTCTTATAGACATACGTTTATTAAAAAAGAGAAATATCTAAGGTATTCCTTACCGATGCCTTATTAACTATTATCATCCTTTAGCGATAAAGTTGGTTATGAACTACTTTCAACCTTCCGTAATAATTATTGAACAGTAAGCATAGTTTGTTTTTAAATCTTGTAAAAATGATGGAAAATCAAGACGACTATTTTCTAGAATTCTTAATGAATATAAATGAAATATTACCTCACGCACAGAAAAGATACTTAGAGGATACCGAAAATAGATTTGATTTTTATGATAGAGAACAAATTGAAAATTTTATTCTGGTTTCAGTAATTTTGTTTCCTTCTCCAAGCAATATTATTTAACATTGTCTACGATATCCCAATATTTGTGTTACAGTTTTAACCTTGAAATTTTAACAATCCGTTTGTTTTATTTTCAAAATTTTATTTATATTAACGGGAGCATACAAAAATAAGTAAATATGATAAAAAAAATTAATAGACAATATTCAATAATATTGAATGTAGAACAAAACTAAATTACTGGCATTAGAACATTCTTGTTGTATGGTAAGCAAATACATCAAAATTTTTATTTCTATCAACGTTGTCATGTCTTTGATTTTATTCTCAATTCATGGTTCATATTTTTCAGTCAAACAAATGTTTTTTAGATTGGAAAATGCTGGTATCCTCTTCCTCTTCATCGATCTATTATCTGATTGTGAATTAATTGTTAAATGATTAAAAATAAATCACACAATTGATTAACGAACAATCAGCTGTAGCGATAATTGAACTTTTAATGGTGAAGTAATTTAGTTGATATTTATTACGTAGTGTTTTAGAATTCCTTCAATCGCTCCTTTAAAAAGGATAACTTAATGTAAAGGAATGAAAATGTTAAGGAGTGTTCTTAAATCTGATCTCGTTAAAAGGAAGCCTTAGTGTAAAGGAAAAGTTAAGCGTTTCCTTAAGGTCTCTTAAATAAGTACTATGGAACATTCATAAACACGGGCCAGTGAATAATAGAAGCTTGAATCTTATATAACGAACTAAATGAAGTTTTTAAACACTATGAAAAACAAAATTAGAAATGGAAGGGTAAAACTGTATGAATAACAGTAACAAAGATTAACCAAAATTTAATAATAAGAAACAGATTTTTTAATACATTCACGTTCACATATGAACACATTTTATATTTCCATTTATGAAGGGTAGAAGGGTTATCATGTGTGAAAATCAAAGAATTAGTACGAAATCGATGCTGAAGAGATGAGTAAACAAATAAATATTTGGAAGATCAAAATGAATAAAACTAAGAATTTTAAATGAAAGGGGGAAAAAAGTAATTATAAAGTAAAAGATTAGTAGATACATCAAAAAGTAATGTTCTATAACGTTCGGAGGGGGGGGTTATTCAATCAAGAAAGATACATTTGCAGATAATACAAATCCCTGAAGGAAATGATCGAAATCTGTAGAGTACTCATGAAGACGTGTTCTTATTACTTTGTGATATCTTCTGAAAGAGGTAACGAAGTAATCAGATAAAAAAATAAGGAGAAAGCTTTCATTTTAATGTGTTTTGAAAAAAATTAACGGTAATGCATTAAATGTAGGTAACTTTATATACGAGATAAAAATATTCGTATATATTGAGTATATACAGGGTGATTCAAAATATATGGTAATATTTCGCGAGCTGATTCTATAGCTAAAAATAAAAGATCATTTAAACATAATATACAACCGCCAACACTTCGTTTTCCATTTGTCAGTCATTTTTTGCTTATTAAAAATCTTGTCTTTGACAATAGATAATATAATATAGAAACGATTTAGTATACCCATTATTTATGTATATCTTTTTCCAGTTCACCTGAAAAAAGTCTATATTGTATTTTTTTTTTCAAAATGGCGGTTTTTAAATTAATCTAATATCTGGATAACCATTAACATTACCAAATATTTACAAGAAATAGATGATTTTTCTGTATCAACGAATAAAAAAAAAAGAAGTTTTTTTCTGCATCTCAAAGGATAACATAGTTACCGACAAAAAAAAACTATAAACATTTAAATTATTGTTAAAACACTAGTTGCGTTTTGAAACTCTTAA
The DNA here is from genome assembly GCA_963513935.1 of Aphrophora alni. Taxonomy (NCBI): domain Eukaryota; kingdom Metazoa; phylum Arthropoda; class Insecta; order Hemiptera; family Aphrophoridae; genus Aphrophora; species Aphrophora alni. Next base: position 35,521,474 of record OY740767.1, read on the forward strand.
GGAAAATTACACAACTAATATTTTCCAAATTGGTTGTGATGCCTTATTCAATATTAATTTTAATACCAAATTAAAATATTTCTTTGAATTTTAACACTAGAAAAGCACTAATCTCAGAGTGGTGTCATATATATCTAAAAATTTGATACGCATTTATTATTGTATTTAGTGGGAAAAACTTTAGTTTAATAGTAATTGTTAACATCAACCAAACTGAGCACCACGTGTATTATCTTTCGTGATGATCTAGTCATTAATCAAATTATTATCGTCTTCTATCATTTAATACTATATCTATATTAACATATAGAGTTGGATTTATACCTTTGTTCATCTAGTCTTGGGTTAGATCGCTTTTTTTTATCTTTCCTATTATGTCTCACTTTGACAAACTTTTGGTATCTTACAAAAGATTGTCACACCCGTACTCACTAAAAATGAGCCCCAGAGAGGGTGTAATCCTTATAAACATCTCTTACAATAAAATTGAGTCCATTACAATAAAAAAATATAATAAAGATATAATTACAATAGTGTTCGTAACAATATTCATTTTACAAATTATAATTACAAAATAATGAAATAATATAGATATAGGTCTACGTAGGTTACAACAAAATAAAATTGGTGAATATTAAAAATAAAAATATTGAATTATAAATGTCCAATAGAAATATTTGTTTATGAATATTTATTCTAGGCAATTATTTTATAACCATCATTTTTTTGGAAACAAACGTAAACAATATTCCACTTTTTAATGATCATGAGTTGCAAGAGCAATTCTGACTCGTTAATTTAATTATTTAAATAGTAATCTACAGTACAATTTTTTAAAGCAATAAAGTTAAATTTTAAACTAGAAATCACAACATTGCATTATTTAAAAATTAAAATCTAATTCACTGAGTGTTATGGGAAGTGCACGCTCTGAAGCTTTGGCCCGCTTTAGCTGAAGTAAATAATGAATTTCGTTCAGAAGTTATATCTTTCCATTTGTTTCACAACTTGCCAAAGTTAACCCCTTTGTACTTAAACCTATTCTAAGGTACACGTTTACTAATTAAACAACGTTTTTACATTTGTTTTGCTAAATTTCACTATTGTTAAGAGTTGCGTTGTATTCTTTTAAGAATTATTTTATAATAAATTGACAAATTTATCAGATGTTGTTTAGAAACATCAAATAACTTCTCTATTTTTTGATAAAGGATACTGTTTGTTATTTTTTCAACCTAACCTAATAAATAATGTATACATCTATATTTAAGTCAATATTTCAATTAACTTAAGTTGTTTTACACCTACTCATGGACGGTAAATGTATTGTTTCAATTTATTAAAACTGGTAACACTTAAATTTTAACTGACTTTGATATTTTTTTTATATATCAATTTTAATTACTTACGCTGGTCGCTTAAGTGTACATGAAACTCAGACTTTATTGAGTTTGGCAATGGCATCATTTGAAGAACAGAAAAATCTGAGTCACGGAACGGAAATTTATTTTGTATTTATTTGTCTTTAATTTAAATAAGTCAATTCAAAATGTTATTTTTGGTGATTGTTGGAGAGGTTTTCCAATAGCGGACAATAACCTAGTAGACGAAAGTCTTCTATAGTTGCTATTTAATTGGATTGCACACATATTATTATCTACAAAGCCGCCCAAACATCCCTTACTCGATACTTCTTCATTTACGATAAGAATTGTAAAAATATTAATTGGAAATAAATCGTAAATAAACATTTTTATCGAACACAATATTACAATATTAATATTGTCCATTCATATTTTTGTAAATAGTTGTGTTAAATTTAATATATTATTTCACAAAATAACAACCCATTTTTTTATGAGAATACATCATTGAATATTTTACCAATTAAATTAAAATCTAATAATATAGAAACGAAATAAATAATTACGAGACAGTATCGTAAGGAATGAATTAATAGACCGCTTGTATTGAACAGCGTCTTTAGAGATCAATTAATGATATTTTAAGTTGTTTCAACGATTCCAGATTTCTTCTTTCTGAAAAGCTCATTGTCATCATTATGAGATGTAAGGAGGGATGGGAGGAGAAGTTCCCAATTAAATAAAATACTACTACGTCATTAAACACCAATGTACAAATATATAATTGAATGAACAAACATGACTAAATGAAGAAATATACTAAAGTAAAATCCGATGATATTTATGTAGATCACAATAACAATAGTGTCTAAAATTATAGTGTAAAATACAAGGATTGAAGCGCGAGTATCTACTCTTGAATCGATTGTTATCGTTTTAGATTGAATAACTAGATTCATGGTTTAAAAACGATATATGAAACATTATATTTCTTCATTTATTTCAATATAATTGAATTTTATGTCTATGTATTTTAGGGATTAAAACCTCTTAGGGGGTTAGTTATAGTGAGTAGTAGTGTGGCAATCCGAAAGTATACTAGCTGGATATACACCCAACCTCTACTGGTCTTTGTTCTCTCGACCAAATCTTTTCTTCTTATCCAACGCTGTACGAGTATCGGAAAGCTAGGGGTCTTTATTTTACATTCCCTTTTAGTTAAGGCATTTTCATTTGTTATGTTCTTTTGTACTATAAATGTATTTAGATACATTTAGATCTCTGCATTTTAAATAGACTAGTGGTCTCTTTTACATTAAAACATTTATATTTCCCCCTTCGATTTTGCCTTAAGGGTCCTCAAAATTCCCTTTTCTTAATATGACATTAACTATTTACGTTTATTAGTTAATTAACAGGTTTCCTAGTTATCATATTTTCATTTAACTTATACGCTAAACGCTCTTGATTCGTCTCTGCCCTGGTAGGCATCGTACGTTATCAGTGCATCAAGTGCACTATTACTCAATTTTAAACAATAATTTGAAAGAAGTTCAACCCTTTATTTCTTTATTGACATAAATTAAAAAATTATAAAACTATTCCTATCAGCTGTATATTTATTACAAACGTTTTCCCTTCAGGGATTCTATTTTTGATGAGTGTTTGTATATTTCTATCCTAACTTTGTCATATCACTGCTGATTGGCGTTTTTTCAGAAAGATTCCATCGTCAGGATATTAGTTAATTGTGAAGGACAGAAATGTAGCAGTGATACTACAAAAATAAAAATACCCGCAAATATTATCTGCTATATTCCTAAACTATGAAGTTAATCAGCTGTAAATTCGCAATAACACATAACAAGTGTCATATGCCCAATTCATTTTATATTAATACATAAATATAGCAATAAAGTTGTGAACAAAATTTCTTCAAACAAATCTACCAAAATAAATCATCGAATACTAACGTGAAGAACAAACATCTTCTCCGATTTATTTTTTCTAAATTACATAAACAAATATAAATTTACATAGTTTTACTTAAAGCTCGTAATATTATTAAATGTTATCTTGTGTCTAAAGTGACAGTATTCATGCTTTACTTGACAATAACATCTCAAATTAATTTTAAACGTTCTTTATTGCAGTTTTTTCTCGAGAATTAAAATTTAAGATAAGAAATTTTCAATTAAAAGATTTTATCACTCGAAAGTAATTAATTGGCCTCTTGAGAGTGACGACTCTTTTGTGTTTTAATTTTAAGAAAAGCTTGATTTCTATTCTAATTATGTATTTGCATTCTTTTAATCAAAAATAACGTTTCAAGGACTCTAGGAGAAGGAATAAATTAGTTGATAATACATCTAATAATAAAATAATGTATAAAAGTAAACATATACTTTTAGGTACAATAAAATTTGAAATTTGAAATTAACTTGTGTTCTAGTTTTACAACCCTTACACTTTGTAAACTGTAAACTTGTTCGTTTAAGGTAAATAAATATGGAAATAACCATCGTATAATTTGTAAATACACCCAGATCTACCCATGTCTTTTCTGTTTGTTATTTTGTCATTTAGAATAAGATATTTTGTCAAATTTAAAATCATTTTAAATAAACTATCTGGTCAATATGATAATTTAACCCTCTATTTGCCCATGCTAATTGATTCACGTTTTTTTTCATCGGTTGAAATAATTTCAAAAATTCGCCAAAAATAGAAATTCTATCCCAATCATAAAGTGATCCATAGCTTTTTTTTAGGAAAAGGTCCAAATTATTCAAATATGTAACTAAAAATTTGATTGGTGCAAAATTGTAAAAGTTATAAGCTCAGGAAGCAAAAATTTTCAAAAACGGAAGATTTTTTTCTAAATTCAGGCCTAAATAAATACTATAAAAATGTATAGGCCTGGTTATACAAAATACACAAAAGTTTCATAATTTAGTTGTGAATAGAAATATGTAAAAACATTTACCAATTTCAAAGTAGTTTTTATGAAATAGATTTTTTTATGTCCGTACTACACACCGGCACTAAAATTTAGCCTATTTTGAAACACCAATCTAAAATGTATCCTTTACCCAAAAATGAAATTTTATATACCAAATTGTAGAGAATAAATCATAGAATAGAACTGTAAACTTGAACATTTTATGTAACTTACCATTTTGTAATCAGAAATTACGAAACGAAATTTCGTTATGTATGTTATCAACTCACCTACCGACATAGCCTACAATGTTACTAAATTTAGCTTGTCTAAAACTAATTTCACTAAACAAACACAATAACAAACACTACACTTATTTATTTATATATAAAACACAATTTCATAAACGTTATTCACTATAAATCAACAAAATATCATTCAATTCAGAGCAAACTAACTGCTAACCTAAAACGTGCCAACCGTGTGGTTTTAGATACAAACATAGCGGATGATTTGCAACTGTAAAAACGGTTGGTTTGAGAGGGGATTGTCTAAAGACTCAGTGGAACAAAATGTGAACAAGACATACCAATGGAATCAGTGAACCTTTATCTTCAATACCTTGTAAAAAGAATTTTACAAACACTTCATCTGTGAGAAACATATCGACTTCCAAAGAAGCTTGCTTATTGGTCCAAATCTTGGCCAATAGCAAAGGTTTATGCGGTTGAACACAAAACCTAAACCGTAAACGTGATCTAAGATTTGAAAGCAGTTCTAGAAAGATGGAAATGCAAGCTTTCTATTGGTGTAAATATCATTGTCCTAAAGTCGGTGTGTATAACTGTTATAGGTCTTGAAAGTTGACGAAATTCTAGCGTTCGTCGACGCACGGACCAGCTGTTTACAGTTCTGCAATTATTCCATCGATCATTAGACGTGTTAATATTCATTTTAGAAACATATGGTAAATACAAAGATTAAAGTTTGAAAAGTTTCCTTTCCAACGGTATAAAGTTTATTAAGATTGGATGACAATTAGTGGGTCAAATATTAGAATGTATAGTACTGCACGCTACTTGTAAAAGTACTACAGTTTTCTGCAGTAGTGCAGAGTCAGGGTTAAACATTTTGCTAAATAATAATTAAATTCGAAAAGTGCACAAAGGAAACTAATAATCATAATAAAGTATCGTACATAATAAGTACACCACTTGACTTTTACAGCGCTTTTACAATTCAATTAAGAAAAACTTATGTCTTTTAAACTTCATTTGTTTTCTTGAAGAATTCGTTCTCATCATTCTAAGTTGATAGAAGTGTATAGTGAGATGTTACAAATTACAATATATGACCAGAACATCCACGTAGTAGAGAAAAATAAAACAAATAAATAAGTAACTGAATACTAATAAATAACACTTCCTTATATTTTATGTGAATCCAAATACATATACTTTTTTTTTAACGTGCAATACTAAAACTCAAGCGTGTGTTTTATCAGACTGTTTTAGATTCTATATCTGGATCATAGATGTAGAGAGGAAATCTATTCCATATTTTGCTTTCATGCATTGTTTTAGAGATGGAATATTTTTCTTTGAAGTGTTTTATTTTACTGTGTAAATATGCACAGATATTGACAATTGAAGCATCGAATGTATAGATTTATTTGTATATTTATGTATATGTAAAATAGTTCACATATTCCAACCAATCCAATCGTTACCAATTGGAACATTATGTTTTGGTTATAATTAAAATAGAAACGAATTTGAACATAGTGAAATTTCCAGTCCTTTTTATTTCGCTGTAAAGAACTGTTCATTATTTAATGAGTTCATCTTATGAAATTTAAAGGTTCTCTCCTCAGTATTGGTTGTTGTTGTTGTTTAATTAAAAGTCGTAAGAGAAAAAGAAATGACTGAGAGAGACTTGAAAGGAAAAATCAAAAAAAGGATCTAACCCACGATTACAAGATGAATGGTGTAAAACCAGGCAGGTTAACTTGGCATTGCTAAACTCGAACTCAATATAAGTGTTCCCCAAAATGATGTTTTCTCCAACTTTTCTGATTTTTTTAATGAAAAACAGGTTGGTGTTATTTACAATTAAATAGATGTATAAATAGTTCTAATGATATGTCCATGCACAACTTTTCAACATGGAAAGTAATGTTATATTAAAATAAGTAGAAAATAAATATTTTTATATTACTGGAATCTGTTTCAGCGAAGAATCAAACCATGTCAAAATCCTGTCCTTTTTAGTCTAAAGCTGAATCGACGAAAATGTAATTTTATATAATTTTGGTATTCTTAATAGTAATTAATTTATTCTTTTATACAACTTGGCAGTCTTCTTTTACTTGACGTTAATATCTTATATTACATTACAATATTACTGACGATTCTTTTTACAGTCTTTTCATGACAATAATTCATCAACGACAATATCAATTAAAATATTTTATTAAAATTATTAATAGGTTTCTTTAGTATGACAGCTCTTTCGCGACTTTATTTTTTAGAATAATCAACGTGATAATACAACAAACTCGTAACCTCAAAATCAGTCACACGTTACATATAAAGATACAGTTGTTACTTCTCAGTACTTGTGGTGACTTGATCACGTTTCGATCACAACCATAGGGTGAAATGGAATTACCAACGAACAAGTTCGTACTGAGGAGGGAGTTGTAAACCACGGTGCAGATATGAAATATACATCCAATATTTATTTCTTATTGTGATTATTCTACACTTTTTTATAAGTATTTGTCTTAAAGTTAGTCAACTTGACATTAAAATGTCGGTATTATTTTAATTATTTAGAAGTTGAACAGTTTTGTTTATAACACAGATGCACTACATTAAACTACAATAATATATTTTAGTCTTCAATAATGTATCCAAGAATTACCATTACCCTTTTTGTTAATAAGGCTCTTATAATAATGCAAAAATCTAAACGGAGCTTAGATTATATCTAAACGAATTATATTTCCACAACCAATAAAATTATATAGGTGCACACTAATTTATTGATCATTTCCCGATAATCATTGTAGCCTACGTTTTACAGTGATAAAACAAGAAACCTAATTTATTACTACGCTTTATTAACACTAATTTATTATAACACTTTTATCTTTTTTAAATATGTTAATTAATAGACTTTATTTTTAACATTTCCTTTGATTTTTTGAAATCTTAATTAGAACGATTTACAGATAATTAGTTATTGAACAAGGATTAACTTTCAGAGAACTTTTTCATAACTCTGTTGTTGACAATGGTTATTTTAATTCAAACATTACATTACCTTTTCTATAATTTTCAACTTATCATTCAACTATAAAAGTATATACATAAAAAGTTTTATTTATAGAATTTGTAATTGCATTTTCATTGAGAAAATCAGAGAGAATAACGTTTCTTAAAATGCAGGGATATTGTGACAGAATGCGTTCTTTTCTAAAAGATTGCGATTTATTTATTAACAGATTTTCTAACTTAATTCCAATAGCAAAATCAACAATGTTAGTCATTGAAACGTTTTAAGAAAACTGTCGTCCCACAAGACTATTTGTGTTTTACCGCTCTACTTATACTAGAATCGTGCTGTATTTTTTTTTTGTATCGATGCTATTAAACCATCATAATTAACTTATTTAATAATCAGGTTTAATTTTGAAACGAATATCAATTTCAATTATCGGCTAAAATTATTAAAATTTACAGGAAATCACAGGCTAGAACATAGAACAATCAGTTATTTAATAATTAGAATGAACAGATAGATCAGTACGAAATATTAAGAACGTTACTCTGTAGCTTACAAACATATGATTCTATAATTACAGTTGTAACACTTGTTTTGCGATTTGTCATGACGAGATGATTAACTAGTAGAGACTAATTGAAAGTCTTTTATTGTATTTCTGTTTAGTTGAATAGAGTAGAAACGACTTTCCACAGGACTACACAAAGCTTCTCTATTCGATTTTTTTTTCATTTACGATAGACATTTTCTAAAACAATAAACAGAATATAACATAATCTTTTGTTTTTTCGGACGCATAATTAGAATTTGAATATTTTCAACTCATGCAGCCAAACGTCTAATTTAATTTCATATTTCATGAACTAATATAAATACTGAAAGGAACATAATAACTACAAGCAAGTATGGTACGGTATGAGTGACTAGACTATTGAATTTAACAGTGCTTGTACAACTTAATTAATAAAAGCATAAGTATTTTTAACGATTCGACATTTCTTCTTCCCAAAAAGTTCGGTCACATAATTATGAGCTAGTTATGGATCTACATCGGTTTGCATGTAGTCTTCGGTTGGATCCCTCTCATTCATCTTGCCTTAAAGGTATTTCTCTCGGCCAACTCTTGTTCTTTTCCAACCCTAACATCTTTTGATTAGGAGTTTTCTATTTTAATGTTCATTTCTTCCTATTTTTATGAAACTGTAAGTATTTTTTTATTTATTTATTTTTTGTTTAAATAGAACAAAAAAGAATTCTTCTTCTCGAAGAGTTTGTTTTCATCATTGGTAGGAAGGGACGAGGAAGAAGTACCAAAATTAAATAAATAACTGAGTTATAGATAATATATGGATGTTCAAATATGTAACATTTGAATAAATAACTAAATGAAGAGGTATATGGAGCACTTGAACTTCAATGTTGTTTATTGAATACAAATATTGATACTTTGTACAATCATGCAATACAGAAACTCAAGCTTTATAATCGACTATTGGATCGGTGATTGTTACATATATATATATACATGTAACTGTTAGCTATATATATAGCTAACCGTTACATGTACATGAACTTTTGATAATAATTAACAATGAACAAAATTAAATAGAATCGTGATACAAATTCCGAATATGGTGGAATTCCGGTAATATTTAGTACTTTCTTAAAGAACCATCCATATTATAAAAGAAAATCCGTCTTTCGTTTGTTCTTTTGGTTGTTTGACTGTAAGTATGTTTGACAGCGATAAAGCTTTACTGAGTTTTAATTTCAATTGAAAATTTAATCTAAAAAAAAAACCACAAATGTATAATAATATCATTCTTTCGGACAGCAATATGAATTTTCAAAACTAATTTTTGTTTCATGAAAATTAGTAAACAACCCATTAGTAGTTAGTTTATTTTTAATTCGGCGATGAAACCAGCCTTTGGAAAATTTCTTTCCACTTTATTTTGAAGTTTAAACGATGCGAAACTAATTGTACCTACTTTATAGATACTTAATATTATTAAATGTGTTCTTCAGTACAAAATGTCAGTAGTCTACTTTCCTTTAACGTTAAAATATAATATTAATTCAAAACCTTTGGAACGATTTTTTTGAGTTCTTGAGAATTAATATTTCATCAACGAAATTATCAATTAAAAGATTTTATCGCTCGAAAATAATTAATAGGCATCTTGAGCTTGACAGGTCTTTTATGACTTAATTAAAAAAAGCTTAATTTGAATTCTAATTGTTAGTAATCTTTTATTCAAGATGAACGTTCCAAGTGCAGTAGGGGGAGGGTAGTAAAGGGGCGACATCTGATAATAAAATAATATATAAAGTCTTTTGCAGTTAAAAATTATACTTACGTCATTTGGGCTAAGTATAAATCGATATTTTATTTTAGTTTGTTATTTCTAGCATCTTTCGTAAACTGTTACCCTGTTTATTATTTTGTTTCATTACAGTAAATATCTGTTAAATTGCACTCTATATTGTATATAGTTTTTTTTAATCAAACACAACTGTTATTGTATCAAAACAGGAACGTTCTAATCAGTCACTCTGTAAAGGCAAAGTAACTTCTCAGTAACTTGAAATTATTTTATCATGTATTGATTACAATCATAGAGTGAAATGGAATTCTGTATCGAACATCGCAATGTGAGTTACAACCGCAGTACAACAAATGAAATAACAGAGAAATCTGCGAAAATTGTCCGCTCGCTATTTTTAAAATAGGGTTTCACAATTATATTGTCCAATTCTATCGATGTGTATGCATCTACTGTTTCATCCAGTTAGTTTTCGAGTTTGATATATTGAAGTATTTTCTTATAAAATAAATATTTCAATCTATTTAGTTAAGATAGTGCTAATAACAAATTGTGTGCAACTACTAAAATAATACACCCTCAGAATACATAACTTATTTTAATGCATACATGAAATTCTTCACAAAATAATTTGGACATAAACAATTGATAAAATAATAAATATACAATACAACAATATACTATTAAATATAATGTAATAAAGAAACTATAAACTAAGAAACATTAAAAACAATTTTTTTTAAACCATCATTCCAATATTAAGTGTTCTTCAACCAAATTTAAACAATTTATTCCTTTTTTAAAACACACACAAATATTTTAGGAAATAAAATAATGTTACTCTTATATAATGGGATAATTTTCAAATAATTGTAATTTACGTGTTTCCAAAAGGAAATAGGGCATACTGTAAGTTTTAATTTCTAAACTATTCACGTTACTTTTATTTCCACCACGTGTAAGATATATTCTTGTTAATAACTGAACTTTGAGTTCGCAGAATGTTTCTTATACGTTTATCTTCTAGATTGTAGATCCCTACTATTAATCTAATGAGCACAAATCCCCTTGATATTAATTCGAGATGTTAGCCACTAATATCGTATAGTATTATCATTATGGATAATAATATATATTGTCCCTTGTATAACTTATATCCTCCTTTATGAATTGTTTCAAACCAAGGTAATATATTGGTTTTAAAATATTACATCTGGCTTACTATTGAACAACCATTCTACAGATGATAAAGATGAATGAAAACAGGATGCATATCCTACTGGCCGTTTTGTGTTATACAGACTTTTGTGTTGTAATTTGTAACTTACGCCCTCTTGACAATTTATTAGTTTACCACTAGACTATACTTGTTTCGTTGTTGTTGGCAGCATCTTTAGATTTTCAAAAAACGTGAAGTCTCGAGTAAAACTAAGAAAATGTCAGGAAAGCAATAGGTTATAAACTACTTATACAATTTAACGATACTCTTCGGGAGGTACATAACAAAATATAATATTAAAATGGTCGTTTTAACTTTATTATCGTTCACTCATTCGCATATACCTAATTATAAAAACTAAGAAATTATCTAAAAAATACATTTACTCTCTTCTTAAGTTATTAAAAATTGCTCATAACTTTCGTGGAATGAGCAATTTTTGTGAAAAATTCAATCAACCTGAAACCAAGTGAAACAATACATGAATACATTCTACCATCACTATATTATAAACAAGACGAGAAATTGCTATTTCCGATTCTTCGTTCTATTATTCATTATAATAATCATACATATATGAACATAATACAGATATGAACATAAATCAGCTGTCATTTTATTTTCAGTGTTCAAAGGAACATGGACAGTTGACTTCCTGTTTATTTTTCTTAATGCTTTATTCTTAATAAGATTTTTTAACCAAACTTTTAAACTTCCAGTAATAATATAAAATGGGCTTACAATTTCTGAAAAATTAGATTAATTTTAGTATATTAATGAAGACTAATACAATATAAGACTTTAGACGTAGGAAGCTAGAAAATAACACATTCTTGAATATTTGTATGTAAAGTTTTTTTCCTTCACATATATAGAGTGAGAAAATGAAATGTCATTTTATTGGATTCAATTTATTCATAATCTTCCTGCTGAATAAGAGACATTACTTCAATATCTCAGATACACATTATTTTAAGTCAGAAAAATGATTTTAATATCCCCAAAATATCGACACGATTTTTACATACAAAATCTGTATAGTTTATTTGTTTTACTTAAGTCATGAGTATTACTGTGGCTAAGCAAGGAGAACCAATTACCTAGCATAGACTAAACCAATCCACAGGGAAATTTAACGTTGCCATATTCTCCCATTACACTATACTGGATACGTTACACTCTAGTTCCTACAGTAAAACAGAACAAGTGCATCGTTTTTATCATAAACGACACGGCTTCGCATGGTTACAGTTTTATTCAGAATCTATCCTGCAGAAGGACATTTGCCATTCGTTAACAGTTTCGACATTCTTAGGAAGTTATTAAAAAGAACACGGTAGACTAAATTCCTAACAGGTTTCTTACTGTATATAAATGTCCATTTAAATAGTAACTGTACCAAAACCGTTGTAAAATCAAGGCAGAAGATGAACTGAACATATCATTAGAAATTTACGCATTTTAGCATAAAACACTTTGGTTCTTTTAAAGGATTTAAACGTTCAACCGTGGAAGCAGTTGTATATAAATCAAACGTAAAATGTCACTTTCTAAATGTTTAAAGAAATAAATTGATAAATATAATATTTTGTTACGTGTTGTCGATATATTATCGTAGTAAGAGCTTAGCTATTTTTTTTGTGTGTGTAGAAGCTGTTGAAAGAAGAATTGCTTAAATATACATTTCAGTTTATTTTTAATTTTTTTATGAAAGTGTTGCGCTATCGTAAAAAAAAACAAATTGAAAGAATTTTAACTAACATATTTGTGTGAGAAAATGTATTTGTAATTATTTTTTTCTTATTTTCCCAACAATAAATTTGTCTATAAGGAAAATTTTAATACACCAATTTGAGGAATTTTGCAAAATGTACTGAACGTGTAAAATTAACATTTTGAATTGGGATTTTGTCCTTGAACGCTAAATTTATGAATTTTATAGCCTTGAGAAATATTTTCATCGCTTGTTAAATAGTGAACACTTTAGTTTCAAATAATTTAACTAATTAAATTAAATTTGTAAAAATGGTAGGTACCAACTACAAATTGAGAAAATTCATTTATTTTATAATTGCTGCAATTTTTTTATGACACATCTTAAGAAATATATATGTGATTTAAATTTATATCATAATACGTTTCAGTAACATAGTTACTATCTTCAGAGGTTGAGTACTAAACAAATACGTTACTAGGCTACGTTGGTGTTTTCACTTTTTTTATATTCTTGGTTTATCGCTTGATAAAGAAAGTAGAGGTATACTCTCGAAACGCCGTGTATTAGTTTTATATACACAAATAATGGTGAACATCGTGCATAGTTTATTACTTTAGTACGATTTTCGGGACGTAATCTGAGACTTTTCTATATTGGCCGTCTTTATTTAACATTTTTCCTACAATAAAGTCCACAGCCACTTATTACAGTCGACGAAGTGGGATAAATAAAAACAAATACACTTATTTTTAGTAATTATAAGTAGTAATGGTTTTATTATTACTATCATCCGATCGTTTTTATTATTATCAGGTGTGTTTCAACTACAAAAACAAAATTAGAAGTAACAAGCTGTTTAGCTATTATATAATATTTCCCGCCTTATTTCAATACACATTTTTATATTTGTATATTCATGTAATTCAGTTGATATCTAAACGTTAGTAAAGTAATCATTTTTGTGAGATTTTTATCAACTATAAATATATTTAAAGATTTAAATGAACTTTAACTTCACTCATGTACTAATCAACATTTCACCAACAGAAAAGTTCTCCCTAAACAATATTTGCTGAGGCGAAAATTAAATGTATGATGGCGGTCATCATGATACTTACCCATCTCTACATGTAATTAAACACAAGCAGATCCTATAAACGTAATGCCTAAAAGTTAGTTTCTTGGGCCTTGTAGGATATTTTAAATTATATTGGTAGATCAAGTGATTTTACCCATTATGTTAAGTTTGGTTAAAACAGTGGTTGCACGTATTTTCTGAACCTTTTAATTGTGTATATTATTGTATTTACTTATATATATATATATATATATATATATATATATATATATTTTAAACCGTCTCCATTCTTATCGCTTGTATCCTTCTCTCGACCCTGGCGAACCTTCGGGCCATATTTTAAGAAACCTTCTCTCGCTATGCTCGTGTTTGTGGCTCATCCCTATATATCTTAACCATACAAATGTCACATTTTCTTGAGAGGTCAGAGTTAGAAGAGTATATTTCATCACTAGGACCAAAAGTAAAGCTTTTCGATATGAGCTCAAGTTTAACTTGAAAAAGAACGAGGTCGAAAAGCTTTTTTTGGCCCTAGTGATGAACTATATTTTTCGTTATAATTCAAACAATATAATAAAACAATTTCACGAAAACTAAAATGTTATATCCTATTTATCTTCAAGAGTTGGGACAAATTACACAAGTTTGCGGCTATTACAATTGTTTAGTTTGTGTTAGTGGTACTTATTTATAAAATCGATGGTAACAGCTGTTTTATCTGTTATTTACAATCAAGAGTATCAGTTGTTTTTGTAGATTCTTTACAATCGTCAATTAATTCGTATAAGCGAAGTTACAGCTGATGACATGGACCTCAGCTGATATTTTTTGGTCCTAGGACTAAACAGAACAACTTTAGCCTCTCAATGCATGTATTGAAAACAGCTTTTTTGAAACAGTATGACTTAAATTACATTTTTGACATTACTTGTCGGATATGAAATTTGGAAATATATGTGTAAATTAATGTTATACAAACGAGATATGAACAAAAAACTGTTTAATATTGCTGTCAAGTTTAAATTTTTCATTCGATTCAAAATTTTAATAGAGTTCTATAATATGTGCACACAATGTCCTCTAAACCAAATTTCATGTTCCTATCTTAAAACGTGGTACCACTATCGTACTGACGTTGACCTTTTTTGGTTTCCTGTGAAAACCGTTTTACGATTTTACTTACCAAATAAAGTTCATTACCAAAGAAAGTTAACTATAATTTTCTTGCAAATTTCATTACATTGTATTTAAAAGACACTTAACTAAAGATACGATTCTGAAGTTGTTAAGTTACTTCCTTATCATGAATGTATAACCAACAATATCGCTGTTTAATATGCAACCCCTTATCTCAGTATTATTGAGACCGTAAAATGGCAAGTACGATAACGCATAGATACGACTATAATTCCGTTTAAAGTCCATCAATGAAACGTCAACCTTTTATACGATTCTAGTGAAATTAAGAGCAATTTGAAAGTGGAAACCACGTAGGTAGTTTTGACGAGTCCTGAATATTAAAGAGATATGAATGTAAAGATAATTGTCACAGTATGGATTTTAAACGAATATTTGGTGAAATCTCGTGAAAATTACTGTGATCATCTCGTACAACATGCCCTTTTTTTGTTTAGTCGGTTGAAATTTTGCGTCATTATTCACGTCTCTATATTTGAATTCAACATTTTGCACTTTCGTAGATTTTGAGACTGCAGTTTAAATATCTGTTTTGAGATGTCATAATAAAATAAATGGATTTGAAACTATTGGCTTTCTGATGAATGATTTTTTATCTTTTATCTTTTATCTTTTATCTTTTATCACCGGGTGCTGAAATGATGGTTATAAAATGTCTCAACTTTTACTTTGTGGTAGTAATTAAGAGAAAATTATGTAACAAATAAAAAATCCGTGTCCCATTTTCCGCAAATATATCAATTTTAAAACCCTGAGCCCAAAGAAAGGTTGTGTTTGAATAATGTCTACCTGTTGTCATTATGTTAGTTTGTTAAGCGTCTCTTGTCTGTATAGCGGGTGGCCCAATTTTGATGAAATTTTGTAAGTATCATATTTTGAATTTTTTCAAAATCTGTTTAAACTACTTTTATCACATTGTAAATCACATTGTAAGACTTTGAGAAACCGAACAAAAGGTATTTTGTCACCCTCCAAAAAATACTTGTTGAGGCGTTATCGTTAATAGCCAAAAGAATACTCAATTGAACATGGTGTTAGAGACCTGATTATTCAAAATCAGATCTTCCCTTACTATTGAGTCAAATTACAACTAAAAGAAAAGTACGGTTTAGAAATACTTGCCAATAGACGAAAAGAAATAACACTTCATTCATTATAACGTTGATGGTACTATTTTTTTTTTTTTTTTTTTCCAAAAATATTGGTAAGGTGGGACCAAACTTATCTCCTATAAAATATTATCAACAAAAAACTAACTAAAAGTGAAGTGGAAAGTATATTTGTACAAGAGATAGGTAAGTCTGTGTTAAGTGTAAGTAAAATACACACAATGAAAAATCCTTACAGTTTACTTGATCAAATTTAAATTAATTAGGAATCTATTAAATATAATTTAACTTAAAAAATTTACAATACAATTATCACATTTTTAGTGTTAATAGAAATTGTATTAGAAATCTATTAGAGCACAAACACTTTCACACTTTAAATAAAAAGAACCGAAAGTTAAGTTGTTAAAATAAACGTAAAAAAAAAACAAGAAATATTGCTATTTGATAAGTAGGATCGAAATCCAGTTTCATTGCTTGAGGATGATTTAGTTTTTGCCAATAATTGTCACTTTTTACATTGTAAGTTTTATTTCAGTTGGAAAGCTTCTTACACTAAAATTACATAAATAAATGTAAAAATGATATGGAGAAGTACAAATTCCATGGGTGATGTTATGGTTAGTTTTCGGTATTTAAATATTATTGCATTTGTGAAATTTATTTGGTGCTGCCAATTAAATCTTAGATTCCCTTAGGACACCGTACAAGTTTTACAGAAAATACAATCCTGACTGCTCTACATTGCTGTGTGTAACAAGAAGACATTTTATCTACGTAATGGCTAGATTCAACAATTGTTTAAATACTTTGATCTGGTAAATCAAAATGGTTACGAAGTAGGTTAACTGTAACAGAAACCGCAGTTATATTGTTCAATGCTGTGTTCAGAACATAGTTGCATAGTTGAAGAGGTTTCCATTAAATAAAGCGTAATATTTGTCTTTTCTTGCTTGCTTGAATGGCGTCTATAAATTGTAACTAAGTGTTTTTAGTAGAATTTCATTGAATT
Source organism: Aphrophora alni (assembly GCA_963513935.1). NCBI lineage: Eukaryota > Metazoa > Arthropoda > Insecta > Hemiptera > Aphrophoridae > Aphrophora > Aphrophora alni. The sequence continues at coordinate 35,538,726 of OY740767.1, forward strand.
TAAAAAAAAATTCTTTATGTCTTTATAACGTTTTAGAGAATTTCGTTCGATTTTATTTGTTTAAAAACAATGTTGAATTTTAAAATAATATCTATTGTTCGCAGTTTCGTTAGCATCAATAAGTCAATAGAAAAAGAAAACATATTAGTCGTCTTAAAAACATTGCTGCATATCTAAACAAAATTGTAACATGTACTGGAGTTATTTTTCAATGACAACATTCAATTAATCGTGCCTTTTTTATTTAAAAACTAAAATTGTAAAGTAAAAGTAGTCACAGTTGTTTAATTTCTGACAGTATATTAGACTTGAAGAAGTAAATATTCCTCACGTCTTTCGTTCAATATTTGTTTTCTCTGGAATTACTATTTACTCAATCACACTTCTGATTCAATCACACATGGATGTCTCCGTAGTAATAATACTATGATTTAGAATAAATTGGAAAATAGAAAAACGCAGTTTTTTAAATTTAAGTTTAAGTTTAAATTTTAAGTTTAAATTTTAAGTTTTTTAAATAAACTTAAAAAACTTAATTTATTTTTTAAGTTTTTAATAAATTTCTTAACAAATGTTACAACAATCTAGAAACTTTTTGAATTTTGCAGGTTTTTATAAATGGAAAAAAAATTTTTTGATTACTTTTTTAAAAGAAGAAGATAACTACATGTACAAACAGTTTGAGCATTTATACATTTAATAATTTCAAAAAATTGTTTAACTATTATTTTAGATTCAGAGAGAAACAGTTAAAATTATGGTAATTTTAATAGCATATACATATAAGCTGAGACTCTCGTTTATGTATATATATTTTGAAATAACTCTTATTACTTATTATTGTTGATATCTATTTTTTCCATAATATCCAGTTTCATATATTTTTAAAAAATAAATAAATTGTTATATAAACGAATACTGACTTGTGAGATGTTTTAAATTAAAATAAAAACTTAAACACTATTAAATCATCTTCACTGACGCATGAGCTACAATAATGAAACTATAACGAATATAATATTTAAAACAATCATAAATTACTGTACATTTTATTTTGATTATTGTAGCTCATCCAACACAGAACGCGAGTCAAGTTTTATTTTATTTGGTCATATGTATTAAGATCGGTTAAATTCCCCATTTATACACGTGAACTGTTTTCCTTCTACTGCCCATTAAAATGTAAGTGTTACAAACAGCTTACAGTGACTTTTTATACAGGAAAAGCTGCTTATAAATTTATCGATACGAAAAACTTATCTACTATTCATCCGTACATTATAATGATTTCTCTTGTTTAGTTTTTTGTTTACTACGGAATTAACAATTTTCTCAGCCTTTTCCTTATAAAAATCAAACTTTTATCATGTTTTCCAACATGATTTTTTAAATGTTTCATGTTTTATTTTAAGTTAATGGCTTAAATTATTAAATAATTTCAAATTTTTGCTACTTCAAATTAGGCCTATCTGCTGGTAGGAGCATTATGTAATGAAACCAATATTTATTGGAACGAATCTCCGTTTGAAGATCATTGAAAATTAAATGTAACAAACTCTGAAAATATTAGACAGATCCCTGTTTTGCATATAGGTAGACCTCAGTAACAAGTTAGTCGTAACGTAGACGAATTTGTATAGGTCAAAAGTTATAATTTTCAGGAAAACATAAATGTAAAATACACTTAGCTTATAACGGATGATCATAAAGTCCTGCATCATAACAGAAATAGGGGGAAATATTTGAGAATATCTAAACATATTATAACACTTCAAGTACTATTATTATTAGTTTCGGTTAAATAAAGATAAATCACATAATATTATGTTCTATATGATCGCCTTCAATTTAAAAACACGTTACAATGTAGAACTTCAAATTATGTGAAGTCTTAATGTTACAGTATTCTAATCACAGTTCGTAGACATACCAGGTTAAGAATCTTCACTCGAGCACCTTGCATGAACCAGCTTGGTCGACCACCGATCAGATCCAATTGTGATATAAACTGATCCTCGAACATCTGAAATTACCACTCATCACCACTGAACCGTTTATTCTTTGCCAACACAAATGTGGATCTACGATGACCAGTATCGGAGATTTTGCTTGCTGACTTCTACGGTAACATAATAATTAGTCGAATCGTAAACAGCACGTTTCTAAGGAAGTTATCATCATTGCCTATCTGAAGTCATACCACATTTCCTTCCGACGGTCGGGATCGTCCTCAATCAGATGATATAAAACTTGCAACTTTAACGGATTAAACTTTTCTGTCTTCAAGATATCGTGGATAGTGATTCGTGGTATGTTGAGTTCCATAGTCTTTCGCTGAAGGAACTATTATTCCGGAATTACTTTAATTGTTGTGACTCACAGATCTCAATATACGTTATAGTGTATAATGCCTTGTCTCTGATATAATTACAAGGATTAGTGTTTGGTAACTAAATATTTTATAGAGTATTATTTTACAGTTGACAGTTTTTTGTTTTTTTTTTAATTTTTCCCATCTTCTTCCGAACAATAATTTTATCTCACATGCAATGTGTTACGTTAATTTGGACCAATAAACTTCACTACGATTTCCAGAATTCAAATTGTTTTGAAATAAATAAATATGATACACGAATGTTTATGAAATTTTTCCATGTTTAATAAATAGCTACATACTTCAAAATCGTTTGCTTGAGATATGAATGTGTATGTTATGTTAGTTTTAAGTTTGATTAGGTTATGTTAGGGTTTCTACTTACAATTTCTTTTGCTGGAGATCTCAAAAGGTGCCGGTTAGGTTAGGTTACATCGTTAAAACTTGTTTTAAATTGGATATGCATTACTTATTTTAGTACAACATATACCATCAGAAGATGAATAATTGTATTACAACTTGTATTAAACTTGTTCATGTAATGATTTATTCTTGCCTTAATATAATCATAATTAATTACCTCAACTTCATCCCGTGCTGTGCTGCAAATTTAAATGTTCATTTCCTGTTTTAGCTATTTCCACCTGTATACAATTTATTTTTAATAGTTTACATTATTAATTACTTCCTTATCCTGTATTGAATATTTCTTGCAATATTACCTTCAATATGGGTTGCTCTGTAATATATTGCTACGCATAGAGTCCGCTTGTAGAAACTGAATATTCTTCAATTTAAGTTGTACAGACCTCTGTCTTAAAACAACATATCTCAGTATGGTTTGGCCTTCCAACTTTGAAAGTTCTGTATTTACCCGCATTCCATTACTTCGTCATATTAAGAGCTCCATTTGTTCTGTTACATACAGATAACATAGCAATAATATGTTAGATAAAATTAAGGAGCTTTATTGTATTTAATTTGTGTATCTGTTTGTGTTTTATAATTAAAAATATAGTCTATAAAGAATTGTGTTTATTTTATTCCGTTCATCTTTTACGTTACAGACGAGGTCGTAAGATATTTCGTTCTTATATTATATTGTATGAGACTATATTATAGAGTCCTAGTACCGTCATAGCTTACTTTTCAGTTAGGTAATAATAAACAACATAGTATTTATCACTTCTTAATGCTTAGAGCCCTTGGAGAGTAAATCAACTGAGTATTCCCAATAACTTAGCTAATTTAATCAGGATGACTTTAGAAAATACAACTCGTAAAGAGATTACCCCGTTACTTCCTAACTTATCCCTACAATTCCCAATGAGATCCCTAAAGACAACATAGGGTAGAAACGTTGACAAGAGTATGCATAGAGTGTGTGCAGATGATGTTCCTTTAACAGTACGCTCTAATGCGTTACTCTCTGATGTATCGAAGGAATTATCGAGAGCTACATTGGAACTTAGATCTAAATATGGGGAATATATGAAGATCTCCAGAATTGAGAGATAGGGAAATAGAACAATCAGTCGATCTTGAAGAGCGTTCTTACCCAACCTGTAAACCTGTGAAGTACCTGTGCGTATTAGTAGCTGTACAAAATAATTCAAGTGAAGAAATGAGATCGAGAATAACGGCAGGCAATATGTCTCTTCGTAGTACATAAGGTCCTAAGCTTTAAATCACTGCCCGGGGACGGAATTATTAACTTATAAAACCACATTACGCTACATAGTTTCGTACGCCAGCGAGACTTGGGTTATGAGAAAATAAAATAAACGAACAATAAATATCTAGAAGCGAAAATTCATGGAATTATATAGCCTAGTGTGTGAAGAAGGCAGTGGAAAACAGAAAAATATTAGGAATTCCGCACCCCATATGAAGAACCTGATGTAGTGTCAAATATAAAATAAAGTAGAATCAGAAAGATTGAACTTTATTGAGAAGATGTGCCATGGAATCATATAACGTCACACCAGGTGGAAATGTGGGCTGACGTCTTGTAAATTGTCCATCCTTCTATCTTTCTGTACATGTGGTTTTATCACTTACTATTTCAAGAACAGTCAACTAATCAACTTTACGTTTATGTTTGATACTTGATGTTTACATAAAGGTAACCCAAGGACAAATCGATGAAGAAGTGGAAGGTGATTAATTAAAGATGTTTAGTCAAAAATAAGTTTAAACTATTTTCCTGTTATTATTTCGCGTATTATCTTGATAAAGGCAAACCATATTGATTTAAGAGTTATAAGTAAAATGAAAGGAACTCCTAAACATGAAATCAGATTAAATTTTGTTTAGATATCTCTAAGAGAAGCTTTATCAACACTTTAATGTTGTACAATTTGAAATGACATAGACTTAACATTTTTGAACTAATCTTAGTACTGTACCGTTTCTGACCTTTCTAAAAATAATTGCGAAATAGGTCGTTGATACAGATTATTACAACTTTATGATCATCTCAAAAGTGACTAAGCTCTTTAAATTGAGGTTTCCTTAATCAATTCCATCAATACTCTTTTGGAATAAAGTTTTTTTTACCCTGTGATCATAACTAAAATCAGTGTTCTTAAACTATTCCCAAAAAATATTTTATTTATTACTATTAAAATTATTATTATTTATTTTTAAAATAGTTTATTTGAACACTACGAATTCAAATTTAACTTTGCCTGTATTACAAAATTTATTTTGTTTAATTATATATTTTTGCAGTTAATAGCAACCAAAAACATGAAAAGAAATAAAATAGCATATAGAAATCCACAAAAATGAACAGACGGTAAACTTAAATTTACGTATATATACAACTTTATTAAGAAACTCAGTTTTCCCATAATTAATACGCTTCATTCGAATTGTCTCCAAAATAATTCTTTAAATTCACTTCTTTATTATTAGTTATGAATATATTCTGTACGTGGTATATAATTTGTAAAAAATGTTTCTCTACCCAAACAAACGTGTTATGTAAATCTTGCCTGATTGCCAAGTTTTATATTCAATCGGATGTAATTCCTTAATAATCTCACAGCCGTTTATAGGTTACCTATAGTGAGTTCGGGGGTGGCGATTTCGTAGGATACTAAATGGATCAACAACGTTTCATGTAATCTTGGGTTAGATCTCACTATTTAATTTTTCCTATCATGTCGCTCTTAACCAACTCTTTTTCTTTTCTCTCCTTGACCCTATTAAAGTACTCAAGAGATAGGAGTTTTAATTTTATGTTCTTTACTTACTTTCTTTATAAGGCGGTGATGATGGAGAGATTTTTCATCTTTGAACAATGAGAAAAAAACCCGATATTTTTGATGTTTAAGGTTAGCTTTTAAAATGCTAAAACAATTTTTTTGAATTAACTTGCCTATACGTGCTTATATGTTAAATCAAATTTGTATTTTTCTTCTCGTTAGAAAAATAAATGCAGTAACACTTACGAAACGAAAACACCAATTAATAAAATATATATATGTTTTTCTGAACTATAAAAAAAAGATTTTTAATTTGCTTTTTTATATCTCATTTCTTAGAACATACTATTTAATTGATTCAGCACTTATTAGAAGTCACGCGTAATAACAGAGACTTGTTACTCTTGTTATTTTGAAAGTAGCTGTAGCACCAAGTCATTCAGTAATTGCTTTAATCCAGTAAAAACATGTTTCCTACTGTACCGTATCATAGATTATAAGCGGATATTTTCCTAATATTTATATGGCAATGTTTTATTGTACAGCTACATGTGAGTTGTAAAATGTAAAATATGATGAATTGTATGGATGAATTGATTTTTCTGTTGCTCATTAATTTTTATCATTAACAGATCGACGTGATATATTCCAAAATATAACATTTATAATATTTGAAATGGAACGGAGATTTTAGACATTACTAAAATCATCCTGATTATCGTTTATACACCGATAGTGAATGTTCATTTTATTCTAGGCATTTTATTAATATTCAATGTTTTCGGATATTTATGTTTTCAGAATTACATTGACAATATACAGAGAAATTGAAACCAATAATAATTAACTTTGTTTCTTGATTTTTTAAAATGCCCAGTACAGAGCATTATGTTTCAACTAATCCAATATATAAATTATGTATACAGCTTTTAGAATTTGATTGTGTGAGTTTCTATGTTAAATCTATACTAAGTTATTATTCCGTAGAGTACACAAATTAATCTCGTCATATCGGAGTTTATAATGAATTTACAACTTTTATTCTCTTTTTGTTTTCATCAGAAGAATCCGATTACACATCCACAACACCAAGTAAATACTAACAAAAAGTAACAGTAATAAATAATGTCATTTTTGTACTTGCCGGTCAAAAAGTGAACAAAAACCAAGGACCATAAACTTTGAAGAAATAAGAGCCTCAACGTGTTTCTCTTGTACTATAAACACGTCTGCAGACTAGCCTTAGGTCGTGTTTGATTAAACTCAAACTGTTCATGTCGATGGTCAAGTGTTCATACTTGTTTGTGCTATTAATCTTCACGTTTAAATAAATTTTGAACGAAATCGGTAGAACCGATTTTGAGGTATTAAGTATTTTAGAATAAACGCCATGGCAGATTTTATGATTTTTACCGATAGTTCACAAACAGGCAACCCATTGTTTTTTTTTTTGATTCAACACTTCCAAAACCGTTATAACCGATTTTGAAAAAATCGTAATTTTGTTTTATTTTCTTAGCAGCCAAATTGACATTTTGAGTTAGCAAATGTAATAGGTACCAAGATATGACCTAAATATGTCCACATATCAAATTTAATTAAAATAGTTCGACACCTTTGCGCTGTAGGTTACAAACACAGACAGACAGACAGACTTCATCCCCCAAAATACCTGTTCAGTCTCGGGGACTTCAAAAAAGCACAAAACTCTACACTGAATTTTGTACACACAACAACTTTCCCCTATACTACTTATAGGAATATTTGGGGAATTAAAATGACAGACAGGATGAGCTAGTGGATAGGTCTCTCTTTCTGTGTCCAAGATTTTTCGGGTTTTGTTTTCGTCGTCGCAAATAAAGTATAGCTGATGACCTAACATTGTGAGTTAAAATGGAAAGTTGAGATTAGTAGTCGATCCTAATTACTAAATCTAAAATTACGGTAACGGGAACTATTTTTGCTGACCATACATCACCCCTTCAAAAGTCGTCTAGCAGGACAAGCACACAATGGGCTGAGGTTTTATTTAATTTTAATTTTTAAATCTGAAAACGTAATTTAATCGTTATATTTGAAAATAAAAATAAAAATTATATTGTAATTAATTTTTAAAACATATTGTATTTAAACGCCTTTTTTTTCACACTCTAGATAGCTCTAGTACGGAACTATCCAATGCCGGATGTAAAAATCTTTCTTTCTATGCACACTGAAAACAGAGAAAAAGAATATCTTACAGATTTGTCGTTATGTATTCTGCCTTGCACACAATAGCATTAATTTCCTGCATCAGTTCACTAATATTTCTCTAATTTTCCAACTAAGCGGATGGATTTATCTTTGGATTCAAGAGTGGGTTCCACAGATAAGCAGGAAAACCGCGTAGATGTGGGCAATACTGGTCATATTGCGGCTCGTATTTTATATCAAAATTAGTTCCATGCCTTTGAAATGGGTATTTTAGTTCTCTAGTTTAGTTATTATCCTAGTTATTTATGTGGTCATTTATCAGACATAAATATCCTGCCATGGATGTTTGTGGTTTCTAAATGTCCGTGTGACAACTGTTACATGAAATATGGACGACTTTTAAAAATGTAAATGTGACTAGGCCACTTTGGTAATGTTTGTTATTTCTAATTGATTGATTATATTGAAATGTTGTATATGTTTATTAAAGAAGTTAGTTCAAATTTCATAATGGGTTTTTACAGTTTGTTACTAAATCATTTTCACATTATCTCAACTTTTTTAACGATTTTAATTAAATTTACAATATTTATGTTCCTAAAAGTGCGATAACAAATGTCAAGCACTAGGTCTCGAATTCTATTATATACATTATAATCTTTCCAACAAAAAAAATAAATAAAATAATTGGTTGCATACACCTCAGAAAATAAAGTTAAGTCTGAAAGCTTAATATCAAAGCTTTAAATTGGAGGGGGTGTTCATTTATTTAATATCCAAATTTATTTATTAATACTATGTGAAGTGTATAACTGACAGTTGTCATAAAGCAGGCACATGCTGTTTGTAAGTAGCCCGCGCCAACAATTCTGGCTTACTTTGGTATTTGTTGTAGGAATTCAAACAAAAGGACACTTTTCTGTCCCAAACAACTGGAACTTAAATGTTGCCATTAAAATTACTGAGCTTGAATTTTTTCGTTTTTTTCGGATGAATTGATTGTTGAAATGGTCCCATTCTTTAGATGAGCTATTTTGTCTCAAGAGTGTATTTAAAGAAATATGTTTCATCCCCAATCACAAACTTCCATCACCATTTAAAACTTAACACTCCAAAAACTACAAAACAACACACAAGATATTCTATTGTATTCCTTTGAATGCATTATTGAAACACACATGGCACAAACCTTATCGTCCTGCAGATTAACAAAATTAATTAAATTAATTACTGATAGAAATAAGAGTCAGAATCATGTTGTTCACCAAGAGTGAAGCACCTCTTTTCACATGTTTATCAACTTTAAAAATCCAAAGTGATGACAGGTTGAACGTGAACCATCATTAACATTAGGTCTTCTTTCATTACAGCATAGCCTGCTTACGCACAATTCCCTGGGTTCGTCATCCCTTACGCTTCGATAAATTGGCCTATGAAAAAGTAATCACTAAGTGCATATAAGAATCTAGGAGATTGGTGACTCATGTAGAGTTTTACATTGCAACATCAATAAACAACTAACACACTCAACAATTTGCAACGCACTGCGGATGTTGTGGGGATCTTTAGAGATCACTCAGCCTTGAAACTGCCATGGCTTGCGCCTAACATGGTTGTGGCAATCAAACGGTTCTGAACTTATATAATGACCCTCGTACTTTTTTAAAAGTTCGAAGCAACTCTGCTTATTTTTATAACTTCACATTCTAATCGAGGACAGAGGCAGTACGAGCGAACAAGCGAAGGGAATTTTAATTTAATGAGTACAAATGAGGCTGTTTTTATGTGAACGACTACTATTAGTAACATAGTATTGATGTTAGTTCAAGCTTTAAAATATAAATGATTTATTATATATATATATATATATATATATATATATATATATATATATATATTTATTTTTTATTATTTTTGTTACATAGTTTAATTTAATTTATAAAATAACTAATTATTGTTATGTATAAAATAAAGCAAAAGCTTAAAGTTTCAAATATTTAATAGTATAAATGAGCTACAATTGTTTCGCCTTGCGGCATCGTCGGGCAACTGCCCGCCTGCGTCGACGTGCCGCAAGGCGAAACAATTGTAGCTCATTTATACTATTAAATATTTGAAACTTTAAGCTTTTGCTTTATTTTATCCTTGAATATGGAGTTTCAACAAGAAATATCTGCTATTACATTAAAGTTAATTATTGTTATATTTCTGTTATAGGTGAGTGCAATAACAGTTCAAATTCAGACGGCAAAATCTATTGACAATTGTTTCTGAAGGTAAGAAGCTATTATATTTCAAAATACAAAATTATTTAAACAAACGCCATTTTAGTAGAAGACCATCATGTAGTAACAAACACGTTTTATAACAGTTTAAAAAATTGAACTATATTATAAAAACTCAAAATTTATAATTTTGAACATTATGTAAATGTATATCATTAAAACAAAATGAGATACACTACATACAAATACGGCTAATAATAGAATCATATTTCTAATCACAAAATTGAAACCTTTTAACTCGAGTTTAATAAATAACTAACTTGGGAAAGCTGAACTGTGTAAACGATCCTATTTGAACATAGAAGCCAGTGAGGAAGCCATAGAAATTAAGTTGATTTAGTGTTGGTGATTGCCTAGAGGTTAGGGACTTTATTTTATCCTTGTGTTGGCTAAACTTAATAGCTGTATTGTGTTCTACCAACATAACAAATTAGTTTATCGAAATAGATCTCGTGACTAGAATGATAGGTACTGTTATAACAAGAAATGACGGATCGTCATCTATCGCTTCAAATGTGGTTGGTTGGGTTTATGAACTTTAATTCAGAAGGGACCTTCACTTAACACATTTATCTCTAGATAAGTTTATTTTAGGACATCTTTCAATTTTTCTTATTACATAAATAAACTGGTATCTTAGAAACTGGTAAACGTGGTACTGATAAAAAAAGTATTGAACAGTGAAATAATTGTAACCATGGTTATGGTAATGTATAAAATAATTATGTTCAAATTAAGCCACTCATATCTAATTTACCAAATATTAATCACTCGTAAATGAAACAATGTATTTGAAGTTTTAGTCATGGCGATAATAGGCCTACTGTATCTAAGGTACTAATACAACTGAGATACTAATAACCAAAGAACTTAAGATACTGGTAGTAAGTATTCTTTTTTAAGAAAATGGTACTGAGTTTTTGGTAACCATGGTATTTTATTTGAGCGCCGAATTAGATTACAGAAATATTTATAATTTATTAAAAAGACATAACGGAAAGATAAAGCCTTAATAGTGGCCGAAAAACATACCGTTTAATTTAGCTAGCACTTGGCCGAAAATGGACTGACCTCGTCCCGTAGCGGTCTTCCATCTCGCGGCTCTCGGAACAGACTCCCGCTCGGCTCGCTGGTTCAAGCCCTCCACTCCACGTCTCCCCCCTTCTACGTAATCTTGCACTGCTCAACAAAATCGCAAGTGCCAATTCATATTTTATTATTTAGAAATCCTTTACATCCTAATTTATACTTATTATAGTTTTGGTTTGGTGGGCTCCTTGGCCGGGCCACAGAATGAGCTCATACAGACCAATCTGTCACTAGCATTTGCTTTATGTTTCGTCACAGTATGTTTCTTTTCTTACTTAAACCAACTTTCTTTTTAGTCAATTAGTTCAAATACATTTCACATATGTTTTCATCGATAACGGTTCACGAAATCAAAGAAAACATAATTTTCGACAACAGATATATCAACGACTAAGTCATCATTTTTATTTGTTACACGATCACAACCCCTTTTGTCACTGACTACAAGAGACAAGGCCAATTTCTTCATGCAGATAGCAAAGGAACAGAAATAGTTACAGATCCTATGTCCAGTGCCATTACAATATAGATAATACTCCATGCTGATACCTGCATAAGCACTGTCTCTTGTAGATAAGTTCCCAAGAAGAATTGTGTACATATAACAATAAAAGATGTTGAATTAGTCATTGAAATAACGTCTTCTTAAAAAAAACGTTTTCTTCCAAGTTTCCACAATTGTTGCTCGCTTCAACCGAATCGATCGCATCTGTTTGATATTTGAAAATTTTTTAGGCTATACGAATTTAAACATCGGTTGCAGAGAGTAATTCTTTTACTTTTTGACCGATACTCAATTAAGAGGTATATAATCTGGATTGTGTAGCTGAAACACTGAAATATTAAAAATAAAGAAATTTTCCAATGCAATAATAGACGTCTGGTGAATCATTACTGTGACCCTAACAAAGCCATCAATCTTTTTTTCTTTTTCTCCTTCCTCCGCTTTCTCTCCCTTTCTCTTTGGAAGCTAATGACGAAATGTCTTCCTTATTATGTACAACACTTTGTTATTTACTATTTACTTTTATGAATATAGTCCGAGTTATGCAGCTATTAAAACATAACTCATCAATCAAAAACTTAAACTATAACGGAACTACTGTATAATTATTGTAGTTTGTGGTTAACTGAGGACAAAGATTGATATCGACGCCATTATAAAAACTTGTTCTACAAGTTGTCAACTACAATATAGATGGAAGTAAAACAAACCTTGTTACTAATAATACAAGACAGAAGAAACTTTGAACAACGGTTTTGTCGTTGTTAAGTTTGTAAACTAATAAACGCATCTTCATAGAAAATAAACATATAGTGTCATTTCAAAGTTAAAATAGAACGTTTAAATACCTGAGAAAATTTCAAAATTAAAAGATAAACAAATAAAAATGTCTCATTGGAGGAAGGAATGGATTATTACGAGCGTGTCGTTACATCTAAGTAAAGATAGCATTAAATATAAATTTATTGTTATCCACTCTTCGCATATGATTATTATATGATTCTGAGTGTGTATGGGTGTGTATGGACATGTATGTGTGTGTGTGTGTGTGTGCACGTCTGTTCTTTTGCTTTATGTTTATAAAACTCTGGTTTAATTTTAGTTTTTTGTTTCTCTTTTTCCCTTTTCATATCTTTTTCGTATAACTTTGCACATTCGCTGTACACGACTAGTCCCCCTGTAGAGGGTAATTGACAATTTTGGCACCAATTTTCCAATAAGTTTTATTTTGTTAATTTTTGTTCCAATTGTTTTCTTTAAGATAAATATACAAATAGTTAAACAATTTTACGTGACCTACCAATACAGTTGGATCGCTTTGCTTCTAACGATTACCACATTTTCTTCTATTTACTTAGTTATATGTAGTAGAAGAAGTTACGTGGTGATTCAAAATATATATGTTACGAAAACATTAGTTTTTAGATCCCACTTAGATTAACATTTTATAATTATTATTTATGTCTGTCGGTCATCTGTAGCACATAAGGGAATTTCGTTTGTTTCTAATTTTAATAAATGGAATCTTCTAGGAACACAAAAAATATGATCGCCATTTGCTTAAGCTTTTTTTCCTAATTGTTTAAAGTGAAAAAAACCTTTTGGTCATCATTGCGTTATAAAGAAATATAAGAAATTAACAAAAAGGCTCCTAACACTCGAACACTCTAGTAGAGTCAGGGCCGGCAAAGAACAAGATTTAGTCAAGAGAGAAAAGACAGGAAAGATAAACAACAGGGATCTAACCTAAGACTACATAAATAAAAGGTCTAGATTCAGCTAGGTTTCCTAGGGAAGCCACTGAGGGTTCATTTGCTTTGTAATGTGGGTTTAAGAGTTATGTTTATGAAAGGTAATTGAATGAGCAACATCGTAAAATATCGAATGTTTAAAAATTATCCAAATCAACATAGACTGAATTTTGCTAAATGTAAAAGATTTAAACCGAAACCAATATCACAAACTTCAAGGGAATGAAAATTAGGGTGACTAAAAAATACACATCGAATTGAACACCTTTTGCTATTGGTTTGGTTTTATTTTCAAATTAATCAGGAAATGAAATTTCTTTACTTTTCGTTTGACGTATTGGTTATAAATTTTGACATTTAACCAAAATGGTATTGAAATCTTTAAGCTTCTGAATGTGGAAGTTTCCTCCATGGTAATTTTCTATTTTTAATTATTAACTTTCGAACCGGAATTTTTGGCCCGATGACGATCGATACATTTTGTTTGGTCTCTTTACGACTATTTTTTGTAATTTAAAAAACAAAACGTTAGAGTAAATTATTATAAAACCGAGATTTTTGACAGCTGTCTTTCTCTAAATGTAGTACTTCTTAAAAATTTGGATTTACATATAAGAAAGATTGTGCACAGTTTATCTTTATTTTATTTTTAAAATGATTTAAACAGAATTAATATATATGATTATTACGTTTAACATTTATAATAATACATTTTTATGTTACTCTATTTTCTAAAATTAGATAAAATATTTATTTTTATTTAGAAAGGTATGAAATTTAAAAAAGTAAATTAATTAATAAAACAAAAAATACAAATATTTTTTTATTATTTTTTATTGATTAAAATTTTATTTTCTCTAATACAGTAACATATGCATCAAACTAAAAGTGTTTTGTATTGTAAAACAATGTCGAATCTTTAGGTCTATTCCATTCTATAATTTCTAGTTTACTGAGTTACGGTATTTAGGCGTTATAACCACTTTATATCCACCACCAAAGAACAATATAAATATTCCCTTACCACACCCACTTCCTCTATTGATGCACCTTATCTTAATTTACCCCATAACGATGCACCCTTTCCTTGGCCTCCGAACAATATTCGCATATTTTGTTCCGTCTCCGGCTTTCTCTTTCCATTTCCTGACACCCATACAAGTTAACTTGTTTTCGACATCATCCAGTCACGTCTATGGAAGTTTTTCTTGGCTGTACCATTATTCTAATTACTCCTAATTGTATTTGTGAACTCTCGATTAACCATCCTTTCTATATGTCAAAACCTTTATTAATTCGGTTCTTGTGACTGGTTCACCGTCTTTTGATAAACCTTATCAAATCGGATGGTTCATAAACAATTCCACTATGCCCCAAACAACCAAGAACAATATATTTAGCAGTTTCCTAGAGCCTGTTTAGGTAGATGCATCAAGTATCCATTTGGCTGGTTGTGTCGATTTAGGTAGATCTTACTGCTATATTATTTAGAAGTATCTATGTAATTCCAGTTGAGATGTTATGATACTACAACTGATATCATCCCCCTCCCCCCATCCTATAAGTCTCTTCATATTGTTCATACTATGAGTGCTATGTTTGCTACAATAAAATAAAGTTTTAACGAAGTAATGCAATGCGGGTAAACACGGAACTTTCAAAGTTAGGAGGGCAAGTTGTACAAAGTTAAGTTGGGTTAAGACTTCGGTTTGTACAACTTAAATTGAAGTTTATTCAATTCCCAAAAGCCGACTCACTGAGTGGCAACATAATGCGGTGCAACCCATATTGTAGATAATACTTGGGAGGTATTTAATACAGGGTAAGCTTTGAGTTAAACAGGGTGTAGTTATTAATGAATACTACTAGAAATGAACTGTATGGAGATGGAAGTAATTATAGTCGGAAATAAGTATTTAAATTTGCAGCAAAGCGCAGGATGTAGTTGTAAAGATTACTTTATGAATATTTCTAAATGAATTGAGCATACAGAGAGTTTCAAAACGAAAAAGCAATTTTTAAATAATTGATAAATAAACTGATATTTTACTATTATTGATATATGTTAATCAGCCATCACTTAGGTATATAAAAAATAATACACGACGTTTCGATAGTATTCATCATCTGCCGTTATCGAGTGATAAATCTAGAAGATGAGAAATGTGAAAAACGTAAAAACCTAGTTTCTCATAGCGATGAAACTAAATCTAAGAGTAGTAATCTAATAAAGCAACTCATGTTTATAGCTAGGCATGAGTAGTCAAATTAATTAACACTAAACAAATACTAACGTAAAAAAGTAACCCAGGGCTAAATCTATGTTGAGTGGTCAACAGAACTGCTTAATAACTCAAGAAATGGTTAACACCGAGGTCAACCGATATCATACAGTGGTCAAGTGAAAACGTTTCAGTGTCAACAAAGTTACTAACGATTTTGTCGCTGTTATAAACCTTGGATATTTTGGCCCTTTTCATGTTTCTCATATTTTAGGTTTTTCACTTGCTAATGTGAGTTCATTCTTACTCTTGAAATGTTGTGTATTATTTTTTTATATACACATATAATGGCCCATACGCTATACTAATAATATGGACAGTTGAAGTTACGGATTCAATCAAAATTAAAATCCCTCTTCCAGTAAGGTAGACAATTTTCATGTTACGCAAAGTGATTACAAGGTCATGATCTTGAGGATGATTGCAAGGGTTGTTTGTAACTACCCCGTTGGCACAAGCGCCCTTTTCTAAATTGACCAGTATATCCCTGGTCTTGTGTTCATGTTTAATTTCGTTGAATTGTATTTTTTATCACGTATTGTTTGTAGGTAGTCGGATTTTACAATTGCTTATGTTAATAGTTTTAATTTTAGTCATGAACGGTATTAATGTTATGTTCTAGGTTTATCACTTGGTAACGAGTGTTGATCTTTACTCTCAAAACATCGTTTATTATTTTTATGTAAGCTACAAGAATGATGGAAAAGTTTCTTATATCAATGATATGAAACACCATCCATTATACAGTAACTTTAAAAAGTAACAAGAATAGGTTTGGGATGGATTTTGGTTTTCCTAAATATTGTAATAATTCACCACGTATTGGAAACAACCTCAACTCTATGAATGACGAAGTTTACACTAAAGCTCTAATTTTTTATTAGTATTTCTTAATAGTAAAACATAAATTTGTAAAAAATGTAAGCTGTAAATCTGATAAATTGATTCTTACAGGAAGCTTTTCCATACAATTAGTAAATATAACCCTCTCTACTTCATATTCTGAAATAGTTTGGGTTTTGAAAAACATTTTTTTGCGTGATATAGGCCTACTGTATTTCCTAAAAACTTCTGGACCGTAAGATATAAAAAACCTGTCAATCGAAAATGTAAATAATAGTGTTGGAGACTTTTCCACTCACCGTTGACAGCTCAATTTCCTCTCTCCCAATCTAACTGAGATCTTTTTCTTCCAAGGCGAGGTGGATACCAAGTTAACTATGTTTTTTTTCTGTGGTGTCATTGCGACACGACCGTCTATGTTTCACCCGATATCTACCGGTGTCACTGCTTTGGATCCAGTCTTCTATCTATTCTGTACATCCTCTTCGATTTTTCTTGTTTTTTATCAGATATTATCTTGATTTGTTCCACCCCTTTGGAATACTTCACACTACCTTTCAAAAAATCGTAGTTGTTTCAGTTTTTCCTTCACATGCCTTGTTCGTGATAAAAACATTTAATTCCGGATCCCCGATTGTGATTACTCTAACAAATCGCTTGA
Source organism: Aphrophora alni (assembly GCA_963513935.1). Classification (NCBI taxonomy): domain Eukaryota; kingdom Metazoa; phylum Arthropoda; class Insecta; order Hemiptera; family Aphrophoridae; genus Aphrophora; species Aphrophora alni. Next base: position 35,555,921 of record OY740767.1, read on the forward strand.
CCACAATCAAACTCTCAGATCAACTGTGTCTTAAAAATATTAGACTTTGACAACCTTTGGACCAATTTCCGCGAGTAAAGAATACTGTGTCTTCAAAATATAAGACTTTAACAATCTCTGGACCAATTTTCGTGAGTAAAAAATACAATTTCTTCAAAATATAAGTCTTTGAAACCTCTGGATCAATTTTTCTTGAGTAAAGAATACTGTGTCTTCAAATATTAGACTTTGACAACCTCTGGAACAATTTTCTTGAGTATAAAATACTGTTTCTTGAAAATATAAGACTTTGTCAATCCCTAGACCAATTTTCTTGAGAAAAGAATACTGTGTCTTCAAAATATATAAGACTTCGACAACCTCTGGACCAATTTTCTTGAGTAAAGAATTTTGTCTTTAAAAAATATCATTTCCCCTTTACTATATGATTTGTCTTCATATTTAGGAAATTAATCTTGAGTTTACATTTTTAAACCATCATCATATATGGTTTAACCAGTTTGTAATTTTCAATCAAAAATTTATGAAAACTAATAATAAAATCTTTAATTTATTACAAAACAAAGATCATTTCTATGTGGTGTTCATATAGTTGAAAAGTGAAAATTCTACATACACAATATTGTAAAGTCATTAAGACCAAGGCACACATTAAGGTGAGTTTTTTTTGTATTTTAGGCACACAGTTAAATATATGTATATTAAAATTTAAGTTTTAAAAGCTTTGTGAAACTATTAACTTCGCTGATTTTTTATTAGATAATCTATAGATAATTCTATAATTTATTTATAATTTTATAAACACTCAATAGATTTTAGTTCGCCACAAACAGAAATGAACCGCTGAACACTTTAAGTAACTGTAGTTTGAAATGATTTATTAATTATATTTTTATTTCTTTTAAACTAGTAAGAGAATTAAAATGTCCAATGAGAACTCTTGTGAAATGTACAATACTAATTTATAATTCCACTAACTTCAATTTCATGAACAATACAACAAACACATCACTTGTTAGTTTTCATAGACTCGTGTAATCAATACGAGTTGAGTGAATGAAACGCAAATATTAATTTAAGTTTGAAGAGTAGAAAATGTTTTTTTCTGAACACTGAATATTATACTGCTTTTCCTGTAACTAAATTCTGTTTGGATGTTTAAGAGTAATAAACATCAACACAAAAATACTGCTTCAATTATGAATGTAATAGCCTATATCTGCATTCCCAAAAAGCACTTTTTTATGATAGTTATTTCATGTTTTATTAGTAGTCTATATTTAAAGACGACGAGGAGGTAATATGAAAATAAAAAATTAAGAAATAATATGTTATTTATGATCATTAATGACTTCTAAATACGAAAAACGATACAACTTTAAACAAATAAAACCGAAACTTGAAGCTTATAAAAATACTTACCTCAGCTCGTGTAACTTACATGTAACTATGCGTTACGCGTTTCAAAATCTATTTTCCATCTTTACAATTTCGCTAGTTAGAGGTCATCGAAACATTAAGAATATACAACCATAAACATCACAAAAAATGTGATTTCAAAACACACGCGACACATGCGCACCGCGACTCTCGAGGAAAGACTGAGGTACTGCAATTGTCATCTCGGTTTTTTATCTACTATGTCGTTATCTTGTATGACAATGTAGTACAACTAATGGGATTGGAAGTTAAATTTTTCGTTTAACAATCTTTTAAAGCACTGTAGTACTCAAATTCAAGATTGGCCTTCATATGTCTGTATTTATTACATATCTGTAGAGGTTTGAAATTGATGCTAAAGTTTACATTTCAGGTGTTCATTAATTACATGCATAATTGGATTGTTTAGTGGTAATATTATTTGTTGGTAGGTGTTCTTTAGATGGTTTTTAAACTGTCTGCCGATTTGGCGTATATAATAAAAATCTCCATAAGTTATTTTCCATACACCTTAATTAGTTTCTACGGATCTTGTAATACTGGGACGTTGTATACTGATTATTTTTATTTATTTATTTTATTTTTTGTTTGGTTGGCCATTGGTATATTTATATTGTTGAGGGTGTTGGTTAAGATTTTCCTCAAGGCATTACAATATTCAATACTTTTAAAAAATTTTCGACTTATTATTTTGCAAGTATTATTACAATGCATATTTAAATGTTACATTTGTGCATATTAAAATGTTTTTTAGTAGTACGTCAATCAACGAGCTTCCGAATCCAATAGATACGGCTAAAAGTTTGATTTTATTTACTTCTTATTGGAATTCTACGGCTATGAGTGTTCTATGTCGAGAAAATTAAGTTATCTTTTAGACGGTTCCTTTAAATATAGTGAATGTGTCGTCAAAAACTATTTTTGTTAGGTTTATTATTATTTGATAGTAAATTATTATTTTTAGAAGTGGTTGAAATATGTGTCTGCTAACAGTCCAGAAAGTTGTAAACCCATGGCTAAACCTGTTGAACGAAGTATCTGATATTAAATATATTCTTTAACCGGCTCGTTGGTGTAATGTTTGGCGGCGTCAAACGATCTTGTAATTCCATATTTTTTACTTGCTCAATAAATTCTGCATTATTTAAAACGGTGTTTCTGATTATAGAAGTCATTTTGTTTGGAAATTTTGTATCCTGGATCTTTGGTAAAGTTTATTAATGGTGTCATGGGAATATCTGATTTATAAATCTTTGTTAAGCCTATAAATTGGGGACCTTGAGCATTGGTTTTGACATACGGCGATTGTTCTCGTCAAACAAGTAGTCTATGTACATTTATTGATCATTTCATTTAAGGATTTATCAAAGTAATGACAAATTATGATCATTATTCATCCTTTTTAGGTTATTTACCTATATATATATATATATATATATATATATATATATATATATATATATATATGTGTGTGTGTGTGTGTGTGTGTGTGTGTGTGTGTGTGAGTGTGTGTGAGTGTGTGTGTGTGTGTTAATTTTTGTCGTGACCATTGTGTATTGATTCTTGTCCATTATAACGAGACTGTTGCCATTCTTGGTCTTGGTAATGAGGTCAACCAATTCTTTATTCTCTATTCACCAACAAATCTCTACATCTTTGTAATAAAGGCAGATATATTGACACCATTGAAGAATTTGAAAAATACAACGATATGAAAAAGAATAAATATTATTGTTTTAACTATAAACTTATCTTCCTATTCAATTCGTTGTATGGCACTGGGATGAGGGTACAAGATAACGACGGTAGTAGATAAGCTGACCACTTTGACGACCTCTTGCGTGCGAAATTCTGAAGATGGAACACTGATTCCGAAACGCGCAACGCAACGTTACGTAGAAATCACCCAAAACGGAGTGAGCATAAACTTATTTTACAATCAGTGGTTTGCATAATACCACAAATAAAATGAGTTTTAAAATAAAATATATACCTTTTGCTTGTCATAGTTTTAACGGTTTTAACAAAGTTCTAGTTTTTTTAACATTTATTAATTTAAACAGTGGACATTATTATAAATTTAATAGTATAAAGATTACATTTTTTTTATTTAAGCACAAACAATAAACAATACAAACCACTCACGTAATGTATAACTGAATTTCTGTCTCATATTTAAATAACTGGAATGCTAGCAATTAACATCCCATCACATTCCCCCTACAACCCCTTTCCTACTTCGCCAGTACTCGACTCTAGAGTTAGGTAGCTAGTTTTTTGGTCAGTATGCCAAACGACAACACGAAATAGAATTTGTACCGTTCTATTAAAACACTCGCTAACACTATTATTTTCTTGTTGTTTAAAGCTAAAACCCTCTCGGTTATACGAGATGAACATCCATGTTTTTTTTTTTTTCAAGTTCTGACGTTTAATATTTACGTTGTTTCTTGCAAAATCGGAAAAATCGTTGTAATACATTTTTTTAGACTCTTGTAAAATTCAGTGTTTTATCAAATGTTACGTAAATTAAGAAAATATAGGTTTTCTTATTTTACGTTTATTTGAAAACATTGCCCGTTAACTTCAGGGTCTCCCACAGAAGTAAGAGTTTTGTCTAAAGAAATACCATTTCCAGAGGAACAGTTGTATAGAAGATGACAGGACTATTTATTCCTCTAACAAGTCAAACGTACCTCCAAAGTCATAAACTGTCGAGCGAGTAATCATCATAACAAAAGACGCGAGATTACCTTTGTTTTCAATTTTAATTTAATTTAACATTTTCTCGATTGTGCAAATTCACCATATTCATTTTTAAATTCTATTTACACGGAGATTGAACGAATGTCAATACAAATTTGTGTTAGATTTAAATAAAAGCATTTGGATGTCTTAAGAAAATTTGGATGTCTGGCCTTTCATTATTGAATAATTGTTTCTAACTAAATTGTGAACAAAAAATTATAATAATTAATAATAATAAACACACAGTGTTTAAACCGCTTATTTGTAGACTAAGTAAATTTTAACAGTATCACCATAGCATGTTTTATTTAAAGGATAAAAAGTAGCAAACAAATCCTCATATTTAAGCAACATCATTTTTGACATTTAAAATTTTGATTTTTTTTTATCATCTTTTGATGAAATGGGTATACAATAGTTATAATTACATCAAATAATTCATAGGTATACAGTGTTTGGATTTATTTTCAAAGTAAACTTCCTAGAAATTTAACGACACCTATAACATTTGAAAATATCCACAAAATAATAAAGTAATATTTGAATGAAAAAAGCCTATTATATAAGTCACAGCTGCCACTGGTTGAATAGACTGTGAATCTCACTATCTTTTGTAACTATGCGTGCAAAAGGAGTACTCCCAGGTAGAGACCAGCTACATGTACGCCATGTGTGATCATGAGTGGACATAGAGTAAAGCAACAAAGCGCGACGTTTAGTTTGCGCACTTTTTTAAAATCAAATAAGACCTTTAATGTGAGGTATCACTCCATATTGGTTTACATGTCTATATTTTTACCTCCCCACCCCCGCCAATCAAATAATCATCGTTTTAAAAGAAACTGTTAATTTATATCATATTGGAAAAACAGTTTCTTAACTCTAATATGTGTAAGATTTCAATGTTCTGTCTCTCCTTTTTTTAATGGTTATTTAAGCGTTCTGACCTTTTTAGACACTAAGTATCTAAATTTAACATCTACTTGACCTGTTATGAAAAATTGTATTATTATTATGACCTGTTATTTGTGAATCTAAATTTGATTGAATATCAGAAACAAATATGTAAAAAATATAAATATCTCCTAAAACAATTAAACCCTAATAAAGTGACATTAGAATTAATATCTTGTTTTACTGGAAAAAATCAGCCAGGAAAAAATTATAGAAATTATCTAATTAGAAAGTTGAAACTAAATTAAGGTTTATTTAATGGAAATATGTTCAATTATGTAATAACGCTACTATGTTCTGATCACAACATTAAACCATGTAACTGCGGTTTCATTTACCTATTTGACGTATTTCGTAACCAATTTGATTTACATGAACATAAGATCAAAGTATTTGAAACCAACATAATATATCTGGCAATGACATAAATAAATTGTGTTTATGTTTCACAAAGCCTTCGGATGGTGTGATTGTAATTTAGAACTCTCATCACGTTATCTCGGGGAATCTAAAATTATGTCGAATGGAACAAACAAACTTCAGAAATCAAATATTTCAAAATTTAAAAATATTATTGGCAAAATTTATTCGGACAATTGAAATGAAATGTTACCTTTTGCGGTGATTTACAGTTGTCAATGAAAAACTCACCACTTGGAAAAAGCAAGGAGTACGCATTAATCAATCGTAGGTTTATCTAATAAAAAACGTGTTTGTCCTTAACTGTTCAGGTTCATTTATATTACTTTTCCCTTCTGACCAAAACAGCACTCTAGGTAATCGGCTCCTAAAGAGTTAATTATAATTAATTTAAATAAGTTGCAATTTATTACTAAATTAACTACACAACACAAACAGTATGGGTAGTCGAGGCTTCAGGCCCTATGTCCAACTCACGTTATTATATATATTGCGGTTAGAGGAGTCTGGTTTTTCCAGAGAACTTCGGGAATGACATTTCAATAATGCCTGCCATTTTTCCTTCGGATAAAACTCTATGAAAGAATTAACTGATATGATCTGGTAGGACTACACACAAGTCCTAACACCCAGTCGGAGTTAGCATTCGCTGCACAGCTGATCTGCCGCAATTCTGCACGTTGCGTTGTATAAGACTCCGCAGCAATAAGGTTCATATTAAAAACCCTTGCTACAAGTTGCGAGATTCAGATTGTTGTGACTCTCAAACATCATTCTTAAATACAAAACGTTTATAAAGTGTTGATCTTTATTACAAAATACAAAAATAAGAAAAAATCCAATATAGTATAAAATATATTAAATTTTGAAAGCTATTATGTGTAATAATGGACTGTTCCGTTATTTTGGTTGAACTTATTTAAATAGTTGTCATTCTCTGTGTAAATACAAAACATCACGATAGTATGAATATACTCTTGTTGATATAAACTCTCAAGATATAAACTTCTAAAAACAGCCAACATAGTCTAGTTGGCGAGGACTTAATTAGTTACAACTAGAAACATAAGAAAGGAACTTGGGTATAAACTAGACTTAAGCGTTCAAAGCAACTAAAACTATGTATAAAACGTGATCCGAAAACTTCCAAGTCAACAGAACTACACACCAACGTAAGACATTCTAAATACCTAGTTGAGTTGAGGATATTATACATAATAACTCAACAAGAGGGACGTTAACAGCATTTGTATTTCTATCGAATCCTTGCTGAAAATTACCCGGATAATACTGAAATTACTAAGGAAGAGAAATTTTTAGTTTCAAAGAAGTGGTGAAAATTGTATTTCTCCACATCGGTTTTAAAGTTGTGGGTAAAATAATAGTAAAGAGTTAATATATCAAAATTGAATGTAAATTAATAATGGGATTTTGAAATTATTGGCATTACCTAGTCAACGTTTTGAATTTGTATATAAAAATGTAAATTGTTTGATAAATAATATTTCTTGTCATTTAAATGCCTGTTAAACCATATTTTAACAATATTTTTACTTCATTTTGATTGTTATTAAAACAATAATTCTTTAGACCACTGAAAAATTTTATAAAGTAGATGTTCTGTCTTGATTTTACAACATTTAAAACATGACACATTTTAATGACACTTTTTACAAATTCAGTCAACCATGTTGTTTTTAATAACTTTCAAAGAACTCCGCCACGTTTTTTAACGTAACAAATGTCCTTCTATAGGACACTATATTAATAAAATTGTGACGATGCGGAACCATGTCGTTCATGAACAAAAGCGATGCACTTGTTGGACTAAGTACTGTTTTACTGTGAGAACTAGAGTGTAACCTTCTGGTGCAGTGTGATGGGAGAATATGGCAACGCTGTATTTCCGTGTGGATTGGTTCCCCTTGCTTAGCTTCTGCAATGATGGAGGCGTACATCAAGCAAAATAAAAATATAACGATGTTTAGTGACAATTTTCACGGCTGATCAAAATAATTTGAAATTTGTTTTCTTATTTCGTTCTAAATTATTTACCATGAATATAATTTTACTCAATCAGCTGATACATGGTGAATAAATTCTCATCAATATAATAAAATTACATTTCCTCTTTTCCCTCTATTTATAGAGAAAGTAATTTGATGATAAAAAATAAGATTTAGAAATGTTTGATAATTGTTATGTTTATCCTCTTGGAGGCTAAATGTATTTTTATAATAATGTATTTAAAACTGATTTTCTGACAAATTTAATTAGTTATTAAAAATTTGCTACCTGCTTTCCAATATTATTTGTTAACGAAAGTCAACAAACTTTATACTTTTAGTTTAAAAATTTTTTAAGACCATAGCCCAGGAAATCAGGGACAGTCCGAAACTCCATAACAGTCGCTTTTCAACCTAAAACAGCTGACCGGATATTTATATTGTTTTTACTTAACCAGTATACGGGTAAGTTTGTAAATCACAAAAAAGTCTTCCATTTTGTGACGTTTGAAACCAAAAGTGATTTTCGAAATGTCGTTTTCGTTGTCGTCTATACGTAAGCACAATAGTCGTCACCAAAATTAAGATAGGAACATGACATTTAGTATAGAGGACTATAGTGTAATCTTATTGAACTCCGTTGAAATTTTCTTAAGGCAGCCACCCCCATATTTTGGTTTATTTAAAAAAATGGAAAGTAGTCCTCAGATGAGACTAAAATAAACCACATACCAAATTTAATTTAAATATGTCCACACATTTAGGTTGTTGAGCATTGCAAAGATGGTAGACAGACACACAGGAGACTAACATCATTTCAATAACCACTTATCCATAAAAAAACATCGACAAATTTTTTTAGCCGATAATATAATTTTACATGGAAAGCGTGTATGCGGGTGTGCAAAAAACAAGAAAAAAAAAACAAATTTTATATAGAACAATTCTTTACAATTCTATATAAATATAATGAATATTTTAAATAAAACAAGATCTTTAATTATAAAAGTAATTAAATTCGAAATTAAAAATAATTATAATTTCAAAACAATCATTTACAAACTATATAATTGTTATAGTTTTACTTCCTATAAAACACATTATTCCTGATTATTCTAAACATTAAACCATTAAAATATAATCATCACTGATGCATGAATAACATCCAGGCACGCTATCGTTGCTGAATTATAATTTATCTCTCCCCTATTTGATTATATATAAACCTTAACCAAACAATGCTTGTATCAACAATGCAATTTTACAATGTAAATACCTTGTTATCATTAACTATAAACAAACATCTATTATATACTTTATAATTTAAAAATTGATATTTTTATTTTAAAATATTGGAAGGCGAATGAAAACAAAGTCTGTAGATAAAAATACAGTTTCTTCGGAATAATGAACCTGTGAATCATTGATTTATGGTAATTTAAAAGCGAAAATATTTAATATTTTTCAACGTCTATAAATACAGAGTGATTTATAATTTGTTTACTATACAAAAGCTACACATCAGGGGCTCACTTTTATTGACACGGGTCTGTCAATCCAAAGGTACCTAGCAGGATGTACACATTTTTATTTTCTCACATATACCTAGAATGATGGGTGAAAAATCTAATGTTGAGACTTTGCGGACATGCCCGTTTTGAGGTCATCTAAGTCAAAAAAGTGATTTTCGAATGATGTTTGTTTGTTTATAGTATGTGATCTATAGCTCAAACGCATACAACTGATGTAATATAATTTTGTATGTGTTCATATTTGCCCATATCTCAACTTTTTTTCTATAACTCAAAATTAAGGGATAGCTGCCAAAACCAAAAATTTTAATTTACGATTTTCCCACAACCGGCTCTTAACGATTTTGATTAATTGTAGCATTTAAGAACAAAACAAATCATATTGATCATTCTCAAAATAAGATCAACCGAATCGTTCTAATTGTAGTAACACGTGAAGATTTATGACTCACACTTGTGTACAACATTGAATAAATAATTTAATGCCTCACGTAAAATTAGCAAAAAACCCAATTAAACTCTGACCACATTCATTGAAGGCTTGATATCAAATACGATCATGATGATTTTAACGCGTTTTTGGCTAAATAGAAGTAGGTTAGACCTTCTTTAAATATATAATATATAATACAGTATATATATATATATATATATATATATATATATATATATATATATATTTCAAAGAGTTTGTCTTTATTTTGATTACCAGAATTACTTCCCAACATTTGGCACCCTACTTAATGACCATTTTGATTTTTTTTAAATATATATATATATATATATATATATATATATATATATATATATATATATATATTCATTGTTTTTTTACTTATTCAATTTGTATCTAAGTGTTTATGGTAAGCATATTTTTAGAATTGTAAAAATTAGGTACAGGTACATATTTAAAATTCTGAATGTACTCTGATGGTAGCCTACATTATTGAACAATACCACCAAGTTTATTGTAAGCAATATTAAAACTTTAATAAAATGTAACGAAGGTGTGAAGTTTGATTGCTACAAAGTCAATAAAAAACAGAATATTTGAGGAATTGCTAGGCGTCAGTGTCGTAAAATATTTTCTGAAGAATTAGTGGTCAACTTTTGCAGTTTCCATTGTGGGGCTATACATATTTCACGTGTAGCATTGCGGTTGCAACTTACTCCGCGTTGTTCGTTTATTAATTCCATTTCACCCTATGATTCTGATCAAAACGTGATCAAATGACCACAAGTCACTGGGAATTGACTACTGTATCTTTATATAATGTGCTAGAGCGTAATGTTTCGAATTTGTTACATTGACAGTCGAGTTTGATTTGAATGCAATATCGTATATACTATAATTTGGCATATTTTAATGTTACGCGAAGTATAGGGTAAATTTGGGAATACGCAAAAAATTCTACCTTAGTTTTTTGACTGATCTTCAAAAAAATGAAAAAGTGAGTTTCATCATGCCGTCCATCCGTCGCTGTTGCCATTTGTCGTTGTCGCCGTTGAAGTCTGCACCTAAGAACGATAAGGGATACGAAAATTAAGATAGGAAGATAAAATTTTGTATAGGGGACTCACTACCCTATTGAAATTTACAAAATCGACTTGACAATGGCGGTCACTTTAAACAAATTTTGTTCATATCCCGTGCTAAAGTCAACTTAAAACACTATAAATTAGTTACAAATTAGCTAATTTCAATTCTGCATGATATAGTAATAATCCCACATCTCTACAAGCAAAACAAGTTGATTTCATATGTAACTTTTGCTTAACCTAAATGACCCTAAAAATATGTTTCACTAATATTAAATTTTAACAATTAACTTCATTATCAGATGTCGTTATTCCCTCTCCTTCTACCCTTCAAACGTTCATCTAAAAGATTGCAAACAATTATAATTCAAATTAAGCTTTTTTTTAAATTTAAAAATGAAAGAAGTCATTTTCAAGGAGCGTATTAATTATTTTCGACTGATAAAATCTCATAACTGATAATTTTATTGCTGAAATTGTAATTCTCAAGGAAAGGCTGAAAAAAGGATAGCTTTAAATTAATTTTAGATATTAAAGTTGAGAAAAGGAGACTACCCTTACTTTATATTTAAATATTAATTTAGTAATATTAGTCTCTTCAAATATCTGAAATTCGTTTTGTGTGATTTTCTTAGGAAAAATGTAAAAGGAATTTGTTGTAAAAGCTTATTTCTTCTACGAATTAAAGTCAAATAATAGATAACTTATTAATTATGTTTGTTATTTAAAGCTGAGTTCAATGGAAAATCAATTGTTATCATTTAACAATTATAGTTTCGTCATTGTAGCTCATGTATCACTGAAGATGGCGACTTTGTCTTTGAAACGCGTTTAATTAAATACACCTAATATTGTGAGATATTGTGTTCGAGTTTTTTTTTTTCTATCTAATATTATCTCACAAGTCAAGCTCAATATTGATTTATACTGCCAAAGATACTTTGTTGTTTTAAACTTTTTGTGGCGTATTGCATACCATTTCTATGTTAAAACTAAATTGTAAAACCTACTTTTAATTATCGTATTATATTTATTTATATAATTCAACTTTAAAAAACATAATAAATTTTAAATGCTAGTAAATTAACATTGAAGCTTTTTTAAAGGACAGTGGGTCCTCATTTGGAGATAAATGTCGAAATCTTAGACTAAAAACACAAGAGGTAGTTTGTGTTGAGTTTAATGTCAATACTGTTGACAAGGATAGGCTATCGTGGAGACCGTCCCGCCACCGTTTCGACTCGACGTTGCTACTTTGTCGCCTAGACACGATTACCCAACGTTGCATTTTTCAGTGAGAAACTCTTTACATTCACGAAGATAACAATTATTTTATTTTATTATTTAATACAATCGGAAGTCAATTGATTGCACAAAATACTTCGATAATACTAAAATAATAATTTATAGTCCTACAAATAATGAAATTACAAATTTTTCTAAATCGTATATTTAGGCCTATAAATATACAAACGAAATAACGAAAATTATAATGAATAAATTATTACATATTTAATTATTAACCTGTTATAATTGTTTGAATGTTTCACAGGCTGTTGAATGGTCTCGGTTTAGACCTCTAAATTACAACAATTTCGATGTATCGATTGCTAGGTCGCTGCCGCTCGAATGTCACTAGATCGAATCGAAGACCGCGCAACGTTTTAGTTTTGTATGTGTTTACCAATTATTTAACATAGGTCGATATTATGTCGAGTCGACAGTCGTACCGCTCAGTACATGTCAATATTTAAAATTCACAGTTCACAGAATTAAAAATATTTTACGTAAGTAGTTAAAAAAGGAGACCATTAAAAAATTTTAAATAAAAAAAATATGTATACGAGTAAGTTGGTAGTTAAAATATGTAATCGTAATAAAATGTAGAACAATTAATTACCAGGTATAAACGTCATTATGTCACCAACCAATGATAAAAAGTGGATAAAGTGGGTGTGAAAGGAACTCTTTCAACGCCTAGTATATGTGTTTAAATTTACAGCAACAACAACAACACATTTTATAGAACAATAATTCATCTCTAACAGAATGTATAAAAGAAATGTTCGTAAAGGATTTAATCCATGTATCGATGTTTTGAACTCTAACCCAGACATTTAATCAAAAACAATCACAACAGGTCCAATAATCGATTATATTATTATCCACTTCGAATGTTTCGATATTGGGATGTTTTTACAAAGTATCAATATTTGGATTCATATAAACATATAGGCTTTTGTTTGGAGTTTACTTTACTTCAGTTATTTATTCAATTGTATTTGTACATTATATGATTGCATATTGCTTTATTATAGATGACGTTGTTATGTATTTCAATTCACTACTCCTCTCCCTTCCTACCACCTCAGGAGGAGGAATCCTTCAGGTAGATCTAGAAACATTAAAATGTCTTAGGCAATACTCTATATTGTCGTTATTATTTTACTTTCCCTTTAACAATTATGAAATATTCAGTAATAATTTTAAATGTTTGTTAACTAAACATAAAATAAATTTGGTATTAGTTAATCCAATTTAATCATAGAATGTTATGTATGTAACCCTACAGGGCCAATCCTTTTTTGTAAATTTAAGATTTGTTATTTAGATAATAAATTGTTAAATGGCCGTTTAGGAATTAAAATAAAAGAATGTTTAGTATTTAAAATTATTTACCTTGTTCAGGGGGGGGGGGGCTTTGTACGTTTCCGTATTTTTTTTTTTTTTTTTTCAAAATTAAAACCATGGAAGGTTAGGTAGGCCCATACAATTTAGTATCTGTTCTATCCAACTAAATAATAATAATAATTAGTCTCTTTTTGGGCGAAATTAGGACTATCCTTCCATCCAACTATATCAAACATATTATACAGGGTGTTTTGAAATACTTTATAAACTTTGTTAAAAAACTTAACACTTTGTTTTTGAGCTGTATTATTTTCTTTGTTAAAACCAAGTTAAAAAACACATGAGGCCTATTTTAAATTTGTAATTTTGACTTGTATTATCCTCATACATATGGTAGTTGTCCTGATATTAGTTATATTAGAGAACTTAGACCTATATTTTATCACATCTGTGTGTGTAACTTTGCTTTTAAAATTCTTAAATGTTGGTTAAGTTAAAGTGGTTAGTTGGATTAAGTGGAATGTCACCCCTCCCACTTCCTAGGTAGGCGGGGAAACCGGTCTGAACAATATAAGTGGAGGGGGAAAGGACTCTTTATAGTCGCCTCATTGTCACATTTAGTTTAGTATTGGTTTACATCCCTCTAAGGATAGTAGCTACTTTACCGAAATGTGTAGAAGGGTTCAATAATTTTTCTTACGTTATGTTAGTGTTTTATTTGTGATTTGGAATTTACTTCTTTCATATTGATATTCAACAAGGATCAATGGATGTTGTACACGCGTCGTTAGTTCCAATATTCTTAGAAAAAGAGTATTAAACTTGTTAATATCTTGAAAATATTTGAGCTTTCATACGTTATTGAAGGTTGGAGGATTTACAATTTTATTTTCCTGTTGGATATTGTTTTCACAAATTAAACTGAAATGAAATTCTAGAAAAGGATCTAATATTTACTACAATTTTATAAATATATCATTAAACCAAATAAATGTCTAAATTTTTTTTCAATTGCTTAAAAAATTGGACATTTTTTTTTTAGTGTGATTAGTTTGAGACAGTTTGTTTCGAAAAAAAGACAAATTAGTTGTAAATAAAAATTCACCACAATCAATAAAAGTAAAATCTATACACATAAAATGAAGAAAATTTTAAATATAAGATGATCAAAGATAATCCAAGTATGAGTTTTATTACACGAACTACATTTTAAAGTAGAGCTTGTCAAAAATAGAGTTAGCAATACGTGAGTCAAAAAATATTTAATAATTAAAATGAAAATTTAAATATAAACAAATAAGAAACATGTTCACAGTGTTAACTGTAACAATAATGAAACGGAAAGAGTGTTAAAGTTGTAAGAACGAACAATGGGAAATCAAAATTGGGAAATTAACAAATCTGAACAGAACACTGTCGTAAGCATTTGTAACGTAACTAAATATCAGGAAGAGTTGAAGGAATAAAAGTAGAAATTTTAAATCAAATGAGAAATAATATTTTGCTCCTGTGAGAGTTTAGATGTGATTCGTTTTTACAACATTCATTTCAAAATTGAAGCTATATTTTTTTAATTGTTGTGCATTTGTTGTAAAAATGTACAAATAGTTTGGAAGTTTTTGTTCTATATTATCATAGCATCGCGAACGTCATAAATATTAAGTGATCGTACGCACAATTTGTTAAGATTAAACATTGCTTGAAATAAAAAATAGGATAACATAACGTGCTAGTACTGGGTCTGTAAATAAAAGACCTGATGAACACATTTAATAAATTGATCTTTTAAAACAATGTGACTTCTACCTAAGTTCTACACAACTAAATCAAGAAGTAATAGTAAACATTACCACAGTTAGTGTAACCAGGTTACCACTCAAAGGGAGATATATAAGAGATTGCTTCTTGCATTTTGATTGCGATATACCATTTATTGGTATCACATCGGTATTTACTCCCTGAAGTGCTGACAGCCTTAATAACAAAATGGACACTCCCACTACTGTTGGGCCTCGGAGGTGGTGCTCCGATGCTATAAGTTAATAATCAGACTGTTTGTATGTAACCCTACATTGATACACATGTGCAAATTACCTGGGTTATCTCGTTCTATAGGAAATAACAGACAATAAAAAAGTGGAAATAAAAGTTTATTTAATTTTGTAAAACAACAGAAGCCGAATATATTTTAATCCGTCTAAATAAAAATGTAGAAAAGGAATGTTCATTTTCATTTGTAACAACTGATCGTTTGGCCTCGTACACTCAATTAAAATTATATATCGGAACGTGCGTTTTATTCCCAGTTGGTACATCCGTCATCTTATCTGGGAACAGAATACTAACTGTTATGAGTGGCCGCCATTTTAAAACACAAAATAAAATTTTTAACCTACATCATTCAGCTTAATTGCAGAAATTCTTATACTTAAATTTTATAATAATTGGTAGTGACTTCATAACTAACATACAAACAAAGATACAGAAAGAAATGCCAATACGATTTTGTTAAAGAAAACTTTCCCGTCCCTCAGTTAATTATATTAGCCACGGAATCAGTCATAGAAATCTGTTATATTTGCATTATAACAAAACGAAATATAATATTCTACCATTTGTACTAAAGCTCTACTGAATTTATTGTGTGTCTCATTGTGAATTCTCTACAGCATCTTACACATTACAGATCAAACTCAGATTCCTTCTTGGAAATAACCATAAGAAAACGTCATTTTTAAACAAATATAACGAATATTCAGCAAGATTTTTGCATATTTTATTATTATTACCTCTAGGTTATATTTGCATGTCGAAATACACCCACGTTTCACCCTAGCAAACATAACACTAAGCATACAATCTTTACGAGTCTTTCTGCCAACAGATAATATAAACACACTGGATTTAGCCCTTTAAAAATACTCTTCAAGATAAACCTCAACGCTTACATCATATTTCATCCACTAAGCGGCTAGGACTAACGTCTTGGATTATAACAGATGAAATTATTACAGCAGGTTCCATGTGTATGGCGAACTTTGAGAGAAAGCAGGTTAGGTTAGACACA
Organism: Aphrophora alni; assembly: GCA_963513935.1. Lineage (NCBI taxonomy): Eukaryota > Metazoa > Arthropoda > Insecta > Hemiptera > Aphrophoridae > Aphrophora > Aphrophora alni. The sequence continues at coordinate 35,572,258 of OY740767.1, forward strand.
TTCTTGACTCCTTTATTAATATACTTGTTTATTTGAAAGTTTAATTACCTCCATGAAGGGACTTCGTAATTGGCGATATTTTCATCCATGTATTTGGTCTAGTGTTGCTTTAAGATGGAAATTGTATAATATAAATAGTATTCAATGACATTTATGATAATATTGATAAACTCTAACATCAAAATAAATTTTAAAATAATACAAATTTTCAAATGATATTGTACAGAATGTCCGAAAGTACGGTCCTAAAATTTAGGAAGTGATTTTGGACTTTAAAATAGGTAGTCTAATAAACGTCGTCTCTGACGTTTTTTTAAACTAAATATATTTTCAGAAGGAATTAAGATTTCAATACCAAATTTTGCAGCATGTTTTGTACCATCAGTTTACATTGTATTATACAATCGTATAATTTTTCACTTAAAATGACGTTCATTCAAAATTGTTTGTACAAATTGTTTCGAAAATTGTTTATTTTACAAAATATTTACAAGATAAAAAATATTCTGCCCTTTAATACTGAATAAAATGATTTCTTTATTTTTATTCTATGTGAAGTACAGTTGAAACACCTTAAAAAAAAAATACTTCGTAATGTAGAATAAGTCATTATAGATTTTTGCCATGCTTTATCATTTTTGAAGTATAATGTACTCACTATCATTCTTTATACAAAACATTTATTTCCCTAACTATCCTTAAAATAATAATTTTTTTTTATTGAAAGGACTAAATATTTTTATATCTTGTAATTTGTTTGTAAACACAAAGGTATTTTAGATATTTGACATCACACATTTTCAATGAATGCCATTTTCAAACGGTATAGTGGTTACTTATAAGATTTCATAGAACACTTCAAACTAAGAATATAAAATACTCTGCAAAATTTGGTAACGATATAAATATGGTAACGATATATTTTAAAGTTATATTTTGTTTCGAAAAAAGGGAGATAGGTGATAATGACGCATATTTTGATATGTTTATAATATATTTCGTGTCCAGCATCACTTCTCAAGGTTTGGAACTGTACTTACTGGACACTATATATGATATAATAATATTATATACTTGAGATTATGTAGAAAGTTGTAATTTTCTTTATTATATTATTAAACGAATTTAAATTTTGGCGTTTTTCTAATCCTATTAAAACAGGTTTCAATGAAATTGTTTTCCACTTATGTACTCGAAATGTCTATAAGATTTGTATAGAAAGTCAATTTCCTGCGAAATATTGGTAACAATTCAGGCTAACAGTAGAGATTTTTATATAAATCAAAATATATTCTAGTTAACATTGTGTAGTACTTGCGATTTATTTGTCTCAAGGTCAGCTGATACGGATTAAAACAAATTTGTTTTATTAATAATGAGTCTAAATCTATATGTACTGCAAGCATTCGTAAATACGCATATACCCAGGATATGCAGGAAAACAAATATTTCCCCTGACAAACTCTAATAATTATCGCTGGCTTGTTTACAAGAAAATAATTGTAAATGAGTTCATACTCAAATATAAATTGCATCCAAATGACAATTCTTTGTAAATAAACAATAGTTAAAATAATCATGTTCCATTTGTTTCCATAAATCGACTATTTTAACGCTATCATCAGTCTTGTACTTTTCAAACGGGTGTTAAATACTATATTGGTTGTTTTAATCATACACGTTTTAAAAAATGTGTTTATTTCTTTCAGGACAAATAAAAAACTCAAGTGCAACTTACAAAATAAAAACTGTATAACACTGTTATCAGGGGAAAGGGACTAAGTGTGTAGAGCACAAGTGAGTGCTTCAGCCAAAAAAAAAAAAAAAAAACTAATAAATATAACCTGGAAAAAAATCAACAATTGTAGCTGAATTCAATAAACAAGAAAATCACAACACGTAACTTAATAAAGGGCCAGAAACAAATAACAGCCTATTATTACGTAAAATATAACGTTTAAAGCAAACATATTCATTAAAGTCTTTAAACAATTCACCTAATTCTTGTAGTGCTAGTAAGAAAATTCCTTATTTAAATTGTTTAAAGGTTTGAAATTTTTACTTCTTTGCAGAAAGGTAATTGAAAAACAAAAGCCTTTAGAGAAGTCCACTTATGTCATTGGCAGTTGTATCATTCAACTGATATTTTCCTAACTAGTAAACGTTTCGGATCTACAATCAATGGTTACTCCAGTATTTAAACTGATATTTTAAGTAATCTAATAATTTTTAAAATGATATATATTAAAAAATGGGTAGAAAAAACAACACTAGGAGAAGTAGAAATGGTTTATATTCATAACAATACCAGACCAAGTAATATTATTGGTTACTTTCCCTTTTAAATTACCAAAACCATAATGTTTTTTAAAAAGCGTATTTTATTACATGACGTCTGTTAAATAAATTTGTTAATAATAAATTTAATATGAAATAAAATTCCCACAAAACTATATGATTGATACAATTATATATTTTCATTGTTAGTTTCAAAGAAGAATTGTAAATTTTATAAATATGAATTGTTTAAACATTCAAATCCAGAATAATCATTTGTTCGAATTGTATGAACATTTCCACCCAGTTCTTACTATTAAGCGAAGATATACTGTGACCATCGCTCCATAGATATTTTAATATATTTATTTAATTGTTCTTGTAAATCCAATGTGGATAGCGCGTGACATGTCACACAACAATCTCTTAGACCAAGAGGTAACGATAAATACTATCAGAGCTTCTCTATATTGAACAAAATACCACACGTTGAAATAATAAATTTTAAATGAATTACCGTTGGATTGGTCCTTGTATTGTGGTTATAACTTACCACTCATTAGAATCACAGTGGTAGTCAATAGTACGCTGTGTCTATCGACATATAAAATCCAGGTATACTGATCGCCTTAACAGAATGGTGGTACTCGTTGGCTGGTGATCTAATTCGTTCTAATTCCCATTGATGCAAATGTACTAGATATTAAAGTTGTAATTTTACATAAAATTACAAGAAAATAAACCAGCGACTGTTAAGTTAATAATCGTTTATTTGATAGGTTAATAACGCTGTGAAACGTACAAATTATTTTATAAATATATATGGAAAATTATGGGTGTGGAAACTTTTATTTTTCGTAAGTAAATTTTAGAAAAAAGTGAAATTTCATTTTTAACTTTAATTATTTTTCTACCATGCTCGTTGTATCTATAAACTCGATTTTTTAAACTGCATCAATATGTTGGCATGGTATAGCAACTGTTTAGGTTGGCAGAATTTTTAATGAAATATAAATTTTAAAACCTTCAACATTCGTAAAAGCATATTCTAAATTTCAAAAATATTGCTATATGCATTTAGCCGTAACATCCTAACAAATACACAAAGATACACGAAATTTGAAATTATCGAGGAAAATTAGAAATTCCCTTTGCGCAGTTAAAAAAGTGGTGTGGAAATCTAGTGGATGTGAAAGGTCTATTAGAAAACATAGAGAAGGGTAACTAGGTCAATAATCCAGTTATGTTGTTTACAGAATATAAATGTTTAAAAAATGTGTTTTTTTTTTTTTTTTTTTTTTAAGCAAGGTTACTGTGTCAAATATTATACGCTATAAATGGTAGCAATACTAGTTCATCTGATCAAATTGTGTTAATGGTTTGATTGTTTCGCAATCACGTTTTGAATTCAAAGAACTTATCATTCACTAGTTAACTAGTTTAATAGTTAATTTCAAATTGTGATATAATATATTTGTCGATAACAGTAGCACATAATAATCTTAGTTCGTATGATTAAATACTTCCCACTAAGCTACAGCAGATATACAGTATTAGTTATTACCGTAGCTTAACACTGTAGCCGAACGTTGGTCATGAATAAAAAAAGGTTAATGTAATGTGTTTTATAGGTTCAGTGTTGGAAATAAAGCATTTCAAGGAAATTAATTCTAAATGAAATTAACTTTTAACCTAGTAACCTAGTAAAAATGCATTTATAATGAATAATACAATATGTAAAGTAGATTTAATTGTCACCCTACCTACGTCGTAAAAGCCATGTTTTTTAAGAGTTATCATTTTAAACAATATACTTTCACGATTATCATTGCATAGTTATGGAAGCGAAAAGGGAGGTTTGTTCTGGTTAATCTAGAAGATAAAATCAACGCAGCTGTCTATAGTTTGCTCATTTTAAAATCGAATAGTAGCAAATTTCAAACTTTGGTAATTTTGAAAACATCCAGTATTCTAATTAATTAAACATTTATTTTTCTCATCGGACAATTTTTAAGTTTGTTTAATCATATACATTTTTCCTAGATTTTATGACAAACATTTTAATATAAAAATACATTAATTTATCACTATTCCTTCTCGAATCATTCCCCAAGCGGATCGCCGAGAAAGATTTGAACTGATATAGTAAAAGCGTCAAATTGTATTTTATAAATATTTCCAAAAATTATTTGTAAAATCATTTTTGTACATATTTTAAGCAGATTTTAACAGTAAAAATTTGTTTGCGTTACCTCTGGAACATCATCCATAACAAATTGAGCAACAATATACTTCTCCCTGTGATCCCAATTCATAGCCAATAGCAAAATTATTACATCACTCCATCTCCTCATCCACAACACACTCATATTTGTACGAGAATTTCAACCTGGGATTACATTCGACTAAGTTAGTTCAGGCGTTCACTTGCAGTCTGGAATTAAACAAACTTACTCGTTTGTAGTTAGTTAGTTTAATAGTTTGTGTTGTTTCTGTAATACACGTTAGTTGGAAACGTGTAAATGTTAAACATTTATCAGCAAATCGGGTAATTAAACTTTATTTAGGTGAATTATTGTTAAATTTATTGAGTTTTTAGTACCGATTAATCATGTTGAACTAAGTCGGTAAATGATTTGATTTGTTTTGGTATTTTTTTTATTTTACTTATTTATTATTTTTTATACAAATTTAATTTGCAAAGCAATAAAAAAATTGAAGTATTTATGGACAAATATAATAAAGAAACTTATCTACATGAATTCAGGTGAAACCATCCCTACACACGGGATTCTGCATATGTAGAGTTGAAATCTTTATATGTCATTGCATAAATAAAATTAACGCATTCATTTAGCACTCTTCTATACGAGTATTTTTTGGTAGATTCCATTCGATTGTTTTCTCGTTTATGAAGAAACCCAACCAAAGTTTTCAAAGTTTGATTTATTTAACCAAATTTGCGAAATATAAAACTTGTTTATTGCTAAACTTAGAAACAATTTACTTATTAAAAATTTTTTTTTTTCAGTGTTCGTCATTCACTATAAGGTCTTTATGTTTATAGCCTTTTCATTTAAAAAATCGAGTGACTATGTCACTCTTTTGCATCCTACAATGAATCTCGGTTGGACTCATCCTTTGTCTGTTGACTCTCTTGTATATTTTAATAGCTTTCTTATACCTAGAATAGAGATAAAGGTAAGATGGATACGTTAAGTTAAGGCGTATCAAATTTGTCGAAGATATATTATTTTTCCCTTAGCCCATTAAAGTAGGATTTTGGAATAATGTCTGTTTGTCACCAATCTGTCTATACAACCTAAATGAGTGGACCAATTTTAATAAAATGTTTGTCGTGTCTCGAGATAATAATTCTACAAATTAAAATTTAGGTATAGTTGTTATATGGTCCAAAAAATTGACAGATTTCTCAAAATCTGGATAGTTTTTGATTTATTTTGCTAATATTTAGCCAACAAGAACCCGAAGACAGATTTTGTTTTATTCTCTTTATCGATTTTGTTCGAAATTTGATTAACTGATATTTCACTGATTAATTTGATATTTCAGCAATGTTTACATTGCTGTTTACATTTTCTCACATTTACTAACCATCTCATTTCAAGTTTGTTCAGATTTATTGTCCACATACTTTATTATTATATAGTAGTAAATTGTGTGTACGAGATAACAAATAAAATAAATATTAATTTATCTTTTTGTTACTAACAAATAGTTTTAAATGATAAAACGTAGAAAGTAGCGTTGGCGTGCATTATTACGACATTATTTCCGATTTATAGCATTTCGTAGGCTAGGCTCTCAAATGATATTGTCAATCGTGTATTATTTGAATTACAATAACGAAACAAAACAAACAGTTTTATGTTAAAATGCTTTAATAACGTTGTCCAGTATTGATAAATAACAAGATCGTTAGAAGAGATTATTGATAATAACTATGAATGAAAATTTTTAATTAATTATGTACTGAACGACGATAATTGGTGAACAGAAATGTCCAATTAATGATAAATTTTATTCATAATCATGTTGTAAAAAAATTTTTTATTATAAATAGTTATATTTGTGTATTTCATACACAAATGAAAAATAGAAGATAAATGTTATCGTGGTACTCGCCTCGACCCATTATACAATGTAATACTCAAAATTCTAAAGCTCAAAAGTTGATCTCTTGGACTTTTAAAATAATTGTATTTTTAGATCAAAACAGTATATTTATACATTTATCAAATGGTCTCAAACCACTAAATTATAGCATAAGTTTGTTTAAAATAGTTGTTTTCGAACATTGTAATTTTATTGTGTGATCTTATCACTGACGTCAGCTAGGCATATTAGGTGTGTAAGTTATCCTAGCAGGACACGTAGATGTATAAACATTTAACAAATCCTCTTGTGTCAATATGGTTTTGAAGCTGTACATATGTAAAGAACCATTCATTAGCTACTTTCGTTTTAGTGACTCGGCCCTGCAGAATCTTGTACCTATACGAATATTACATTTCCTTAGAGGTCCGGGTTCGAAATGCTAAATATTGGAGTTGAAACAGAACATCCCTGGCATGGTATGATAGTATATTGTTATATATAATATAAAAACTCGTTTATTTCTTGTGGTGACACTACCAAACCTACCATTTTTGACAGATGAGATAAAAAGGAGAGAATAATACAAAAGTGATCATAAACCAACATGTTTGCCTAGATGCAGATAACGGCATTTAAAAAATATATATAATAACAGACGACTTAATAAAGAATAATCAAGCGAGTTATATATAGGCCTAAAAGTGAAAAAAAAAGGTTGTGATCGTGTTTAAAATTGATAGTTTACAATCTATGTAATGCAATCTTTACTAATAAAATACTTGTCAATAATTTAAGTATTATAATTTGTCCTGTTTAACATATTTCTATAGTATCTTGAACAACTGAAAAATTATTTAATTGTTTTAACAATAATCTTATGAAAATAACCGGTTGTTAGGCAACCTAATTTAAAAACCATTCATTGTTAGTATTTTAAGTTTTTGTATATTATTATACTGTACAGTACCACTTCAATTCCTTGTAATTCCACAAAACGACAGAACCATACTACTTTCATACTGTACCTAATCCACAGTAAATCTTACTATATTATAGTTTACATTAAAGTAGTATATAAAGTACTTAAACTCTAAAGACCACTTTAATATCAAACACTAGTGCACATAACAGCCACTTGATGCTTATTGTTTATTGACTTTTTAATTAGTTAGTAATTTACTTAAAAGCCAACTAAACTGTAAACTAAACGCACTGCAGAATAAATGCTTTACAGGTTTGGAAGCATAAAATAAAATATTACGCAAGCTGGTTTTATTCATGAACAATTCCAGTTTACAATGGAAGGTCTGTAATAACTTAATCTAGTATAATCCTAGCTATAAACGGTATACCTACCTCAAAGCAGAAATGTAGGAGAGAATAAAGGGAATATATAGAGGTACAGTTGCTAAATCTATATACTTTATCTCTGCATGCTAGGTAAAACATTTTAAAGAAAACTTCTACATTACATTAATAATATAGATATATATAAACACAGTTAAAATTCGCTTAATAATTCACAAATATAGAATAATATTTATTCCAAGTGTCAAACATTTATAAAATCCTCTAATTCTATTTAGCCGTTAAAATCTCCATCGATAAACGCTTGCCTGCATGTGTTTTGAGAAGTGATACTTCTATCTGAATTGGTTTTTAAATTTTATCTGTCTTCTGGTAAATTCTGTAGACAAAGTGTTCTGAAGCAAACTCTGAAAATGGAACATCGGGTAAAATAAATTTTCAGTCTTAAATTGGCAGTTTTCAAATACAGAGTTCGAAGAATGTGTGATTATCCAATTATAAAATGAACAAACCTATGATTGTGTAAATGGTCAGTTTTCGATTTTCAATTTGTACTCGTTCAACTGGTCTGTCAAAATGAAATAATTTAACTTGTCAAACTAACATATCAAATAAGAAATATTTTTTCTTTTTCAATTTTTTAACGTTTGGTTATTTGTAATAATTTGAAATTATTCATATTTATTTTGATCAAAATTCTTACTATTGCATTATAACATTCTAAATAAATAATAAACTAATTAATAATAATATTCACTTTTTCTCCTATTGTTTAAATTAGATTTCCAACTTTAGATCTGATTTAAACTATTCTAAGTTTGTTAATCTAATAATATCATGATCGGATATCAATGTTACGTTCGTACAACTGATCGGCCAAAATTAAGCAACGCAACTTAATATAATACTTATAGAAAATGAACAAAGTCAGCTGTTGTAAATAGAAAAAGCGTTTTTATGATTTTTTTTAATATTTAAATTTTCATTTTTATTATCTAAATACTTTTTATTCAATTTTTGTATTCTCAATAAATATTAAAATAATTAGTACAAAAAATGAGTTCACCTCCTAATGTATTTCATTCGATTTCCGAGTTTAGTTATTTCTCAAGGTCAATTCAAATTTTTTGTCATTTTAAAACAAACAACGTCGTATATTGCTGCATATTTCAAATATTACGTAGGTAAAAATGACCGGCCAAAATTAACTCACTTAAACTAACGTATATCAATTACGAGCAAAGTCAGGTGTTTAAAAATTACTTGTATCAAATAGGTTTTTCATATAGGCCCTATGTTAAACTTTTTAAAACTTTACCTAAACAAAACTGTATCAAGTGCAAACGAATGCTAGTATCGTAGTTTTCGACGTTTATTTTTAAAAACACTTGCTTATTTTTTAAAGTGAATACTTTCAATATATTAATATTTCAATATTATATTCTAAACAAGTAGTCTGTTATAATAATTTGTACATTTACATAATATCTTTTTTAACCGATATTTCTCAATTTATAATCTGAAAAATGAGTATTTATTTCGTCAAATGGGCGATTTTGGGGCTTAGTTAAGTCATATATATTATAACGTTTAAGACGTTCTCTCTTTTTTTATTAGTTATTTGCTACACGTTGGTCGCTTAAATATAGGAAAACTCTCCTATATTTCTTTTTACTATTTATTAATATTATTATTATTCATTTGGTTATTAGTTCGTTAGTTATTTGACAATTGATTAAAATAATAACACTCAAAACATGTGGGATTATAACTCAATTTTAATTAAACATATTGAATAATTAACTCTTTTAAATATTAATTTTTTTATCATTTAAAACATAATTTTTACCTTGATGCTCAAAATATTACTGATTAATATCTTATTCCACAATTTTATACTACGGCTTAAACTAGGTACATCTTCACTATAAATTCTTATCCTAAACAACTTAGTCTAAAACAAGGAATTTAAGAATGCATCAATTTAATTTATATTTAATTTTGACTCTAATTTTAATTAGCTTTATAAAATATTTGCTCCGGCTAACTGAAGGTTATTTACTTGAATTTAATTTAAATCTCTATTGGGGTTCGTTGGTTCTTAGGTGGCTATAATTTATTTTATTATTACAAAAAACAAAATTTGGTGGTAATTTATAAAATGTATTGTCCTTTAAGTTCTACTTATCAATTGACGTATTCCTTTCCAGTTTTTGGGTTGTTCTCGTTCCGTGGTTTTCTCGAAGCTTGCGTGATGGTTGGATGGTTTGCCTCTCCCGTAGATGATCCCAATCGCGGGTTACCTTTCTTCACTCACTCTTGCGACGATGATGCTTTTAATTCTTACGACGTTACTTCTTCTCACTGATTTAACTTTAATACGACGATGACTCCTTAAACTTCACACTTATCTCACTTAACGACCACGCAGACTTCTTATACTTTATTACGATGATTCTTTTAGTTTTTAAAACGACGGATAACTTTTTATTGACTTTTATAAACTTAACAGTTCTATTAAAAAAGAAAAACGACGAATAGGATAGGCAAAGTCCTTCACAAACACTTAACTCTTTCGATCAGGAGAAACACTTCCCCAGAACAACCTTCTAATACGACGTCGGAACCAAAATACCTAAAAAGAACCACGTGTCCTCCCTTTTACCCTTATTTATAAGTTCTCCTCTTTTTAAAACAGCGTCATGATGCTCTTCTTCCATTGGCTAGTTTTAATTCTTGGACGTTATTTCAGAACTGATTCACTTGCTCTGATTGGCTTGTTACAATTTGTTTCGGTATTAAAAGCTTAATTTTGATGGATCTTGTGTGACGGTTTGGGTGCGTTGTTTCACTGTTGAAACATTTTTTTATGTCCGTCAATCCTTTCATGTCTTGACGATTTATGGCCTGCCGGGTACTGACCTTTGGAGCTTTCTATTTCGGTATGTTATAATATATATATATATATATATATATATATATATTGTTATCAGAATATATTTGAAGAAAAATACAGTGTAAAAATTCATGATAGTTGCTTCTCAAAAGCACAGATGGTGATTTTAACGGATGTATTGAAATGGGTTTCCCGAAACGTCTCCTGAACGGGCATGGACGTGATTTATTAAAACTGATTTTTGTCTTGTGTAAATATAAAATCTATCAAACTTTATATTGTTATAAACTTCATAAATTTGGATGTCAAGGTTAATTTTCTTTCTACTCTTGTTTTTCAGCATCGTTGTTTCCTCTGATTTTATTTTCGTAAATTACATTGGAACAAGAGACTAAATAAAAAAAAGCAAAATGTTTCAGAATATTTGGAACGTTTTACTACGGCTCATCGCTTAAAGTTCATTATTTATTCATATGTAAATCCATTACTTTGTAAGTAACTCCAATATTACGCTGCGGAACATTTCGTCCTGTTTAAGTTCTTCACTTCATTACATTCTCAATCAGCTGTGTACGATTTCTGTAAAATGGCCCAAAATGTTATATTTAAGACGTATACACAATCTCAATTTATACCCCCTACACGTCAATTACGTTTTATTTCTAGTATATATTAGAATTATGGTAGGAAATTAATACAATCGAAGTATTCAAATGTTACACGAAGTAAAAATTAATTTAAACTTATATTGTTTGAACTTTTGTATGTTAAGTTAATTGGTTATGAAATTACAAGCACTAGTACCTAAACTATATTAGAAGATCATTACCGTCTAATCAATCGTTTACGAAAAACATTCCTGATCACATTTTGTTTTAAATAAAACATCCATGGTGTCTGAAATGTTCCGATGCATCTTACTAAATTTCAATTCGTTATTCGTTAAAAACAATATTTTTAACCTTTTAGGATTGTCTTTAAAAATTTGCATTTACGCCATTTTTCTCTTTTAAAATATGCGTTTTCAACCAAATTTAATGTATATAGGTTACCATTTAAACATTTTGAGTTGCATCTCATAAACCCCTCAAACGCAATTAAGTGGTCATGTTTATTTTAAAATGTAGTTTAGACAACACAAAATAGATCCCGTAATTTTAAACTTTTTAGTTCTAATGGTGAAAACCAATTCAGGTGTCCCGTGACATTTCAGACACTCTAATAAAATTCGCCATTTAAGGTGAATTTGTTATTAAAAGTAAATTAACTTACTACAAGGGATTAAATTTTTCTCAACTACAACAAGTGTTCCCTCAAGTTAGGTTAGAATAGGTGAATAATTTTCTGAGGGAAGTGTAATTATTAAAATGATTTTATTTATCTATAAATTAAGGGTTACTCAAGATATATTTATATAAATAAACATTGAACACACTACTTTGTATTGAATTCTGAACTCGTGTTTGTATTGCATTTGTTATGGAATCATACAAATTCCTCACTTTGAAGTAACATAAAAAGCTCTACTGTAGTAAAAACATGTATCTCAATGGAAATACTAACAAAAATAAATAATTTCTGTATTGTTTAATAAATGTGTCTTTAGTCGTGAAATAAAATTATAGCGTAGGACAGGAAATCTGATTACTGTACTCAAATTATGAAAAGAGAGTACCATTTTTTTAGCGTACTGGTACCCATGAGACTTATATTGTCATTTCCGTGATCATTAGGTGCACTAAAGTTATGATTCCCAACCAACACTAAAGGTTTTTAACATTTTATTTATTTCTAACCTGTTCTGAATTCCAGAAGCCTAATTGAAAATAAACAGTGATTGGTAATAATGGACGTTGATTGACAACATTGATTTGAATTCAGTTGAACAGAAAATACCTATTTTTGTTAATTTTATTTTTGTATTATTACTATTTTTAAACTTTTTGTGTATGTACAATTGTCCTATGAGAATAGTTTTAGTGTAAACAATCTATTGTAACATACATTTCCGGATAAAATAAATAAAATAATAATTTGACAAATTCAAACGTCAGTGGCCTAAAGTACCAAATAATTTATATATTTTTGAGTGAATTGTAGAAATTTATGATGTAAACCTATGTGCATATAGTTTGATTTTATTTTTTTAGAGGCCAAATGGATTAAATACCTTTTCGGAAAACCAATAAATAGATAATAAAATTGTATTTGTTTTATTATTTTCTCAATCAGTTTCTTTGGATAGATCTTCCGAGTTTAAACCCAGAAAACATAGCACGAAACATAAACTTTACGAGTTATTCTGCCAACAGATAAAATACAAATCCCGGATTTATCCTTTTTTAAACTTCCCTTAAATTTAAGCCTCGACGCTAGGATCATATTTCATCCACTAAACGACTAGGACTCATGTCTTGGATTATAACTGACGGAATTATTACATCAGGTTCGTTGTGTATGGCGAAGCTTAGATTAAACACACTCGTGACTCCTTAATTATTATAGTTTTAATTTTGTAGGTTTAATTACCTCCTTGTTGAAGATGGTGCAAACAAGTTATACATAGTGTTATTTCAAAACCAGATATATATATATATATATATAATTGGTATAGTAATCAATGTTGTTCACCTTATCGTTCTTGAATAATGTTTAAAATATTTAATTACTTTGACTTTCATAATATCAGACTTGTTTTTTTTTTATATTCCGATTTATTAGAAAGGTGATCTTAAGTAAATGAAGGAATATTTTGTACAATAAAAAAATTCATATCTTATCGTATATTGTATTGATATTAATTTTGCTGTTAGAAACAATTTTCGTGAAATTTCAGATCAACAGTTATTATATACGCAAGGTATTCCACAGCCGCTTTTAACGTGTGTTATATAACCCTCACAGACGCACACTTATTTGAGATTTTTCCTAAGTAATTTAATTTGGAAAAATGTTCGAAAAAAACAAGCAGTAAAATGGTCTTTATTATTTTTTACGTTTTGTATTTTAATTTATAGAGTTCATATTTTTGTGTTATAAATTATGTAATTTTTTTATACAAACTGTGTTCCATATTAGTGCTAGCAGAAAAAAAAATGACTATCTAGTTAAAACTAACTATACTACTTAGGTCTTATACGTTCTTCATTTGTTTTGGGGATCCACTTCTATCAACATAGATATTGCCAAAAATGACAATGGTAAATCTCTTATTTTATTTTTTCATTAAAGTTTACTCAGTGAGAACTTCAATGTATAATAATATATGTTCAACAAGGATATCAATTTTTATACCGCCTTGTTTTGTTACGTTTAGGTTTCTAACGAACACATGAAACATGATATCGTTGATAATTTATTCTTTGTCTGGAAACTTCAAAAGCTACATAATAACAACTGTTGTTGTACAAAAAGCGTATTTCATAACATTTTATTTTTTTAATGTAACTGTAATGTAACAATCAAGCTAACCAGAAAGTACGGTATGTAATAAAATCAAATGTTTCGATTGTTTTCAGATCTTGCTTATTTGTAAATAGGGGATGAAGCCAGGTCGCACCCCAATTACATTGAGTGATTGTACTCACAGCTCCAATACATACGGGATGGGAAAATGGTAAAGTGGGATCAAGAAAGAGTGGAATTAATCCAAAGGAAAACAGAATCCATGTAGAGATAATAATGTCACTGTTCTGTTAATTCAATCCCCACATGTTCGATCCAAATCACTATTCTACTTCATTGTGGCCTTTACCACAAAACAGCCACAAGGGATTTTTGCGCTCCCAACTTAATAAAAGCGTTTGATACATCTAAGTATCACAGAAAGACCCATAAACTCTAAGACCTTCTAAATGTTTGATACATGTAAATATCTCAGAAAGGCACATAGAGTGGATACATAAAGTGGATACATAGAGTGGAATAAACGTGTGATACATCTAAGTATCACAGAACGACCCATAAACTCTATTATAAACTTCTAAATGTTTGATACATGTAAATATCCCAGAATGGCCCATTGAGTGTATGCAATATTAAACATATGATACATCTAAATATCACAGAAATACCCATAAACTCTAATACCTTCTAAATGTTTGATACATGTAAATATCTCAGAAAGACCCATAGAGTGGATACATAGAGTAGACTAAACGTGTGATACATCTAAGTATCACAGAAAGACCCATAAACTCTATGAACTTCTAAATGTTTAATACATGTAAATATCCCAGAGAGGCCCATAGAGTTTATGCAATACTAAACGTTTGATACATCTAAGTATCACAGAACGACACATAAACTCTATTATAAACTTCTAAATGTTTGATACATGTAAATATCCCAGAATGACCCATTGAGTGTATGCAATATTAAACATATGTAACATCTAAATATCACAGAAAGACCCATAAACTCTAAGACGTTCTAAATGTTTGATACATGTAAATATCTCAGAAAGACCCATAGAGTGGATACATAGAGTAGACTAAACGTGTGATACATCTAAGTATCACAGAAAGACCCATAAACTCTATGAACTTCTAAATGTTTGATACATGTAAATATCCCAGAAAGACCCATAGAGTGGATACATAGTGTAGACTAAACGTATGCTACATCTAAGTATCACAGAAAGACCCATAAACTCTATGAACTTCTAAATGTTTGATAGATGTAAATATCCCAGAAAGACCCATAGAGTGGATACATAGAGTAGACTAAACGTGTGATACATCTAAGTATCACAGAACGACCCATAAACTCTATTATGAACTTCTAAATATTTGATAGATGTAAATATCCCAGAAAGACCCATAGAGTGGATACATAGAGTGGAATAAACGTGTGATACATCTAAGTATCACAGAAAGACCCATATACTCTATGAAATTCTAAATGTTTGATACATGTAAATATCCCAGAAAGGCCCATAGAGTTTATGCAATACTAAACGTTTGATACATCTAAGTATCACAGAACGACCCATAAACTCTATTATAAACTTCTAAATGTTTGATACATGTAAATATCCCAGAATGGCCCATTGAGTGTATGCAATATTAAACATATGATACATCTAAATATCACATAAAGACCCATAAACTCTAAGACCTTCTAAATGTTTCATATATGTAAATATCTCAGAAAGACCCATAGAGTGGATACATAGAGTAGACTAAACGTGTGATACATCTAAGTATCACAGAAAGACCCATAAACACTAAGACCTTCTAAATGTTTGATACATGTAAATATCTCAGAAAGACCCATAGAGTGGATACATAGAGTAGACTAAACGTGTGATACATCTAAGTATCACAGAAAGACACATAAACTCTATGAACTTCTAAATGTTTGATACATTTAAATATCCCAGAAAGACCCATAGAGTGGATACATAGTGTAGACTAAACGTATGCTACATCTAAGTATCACAGAAAGACCCATAAACTCTATGAACTTCTAAATGTTTGATAGATGTAAATATCCCAGAAAGACCCATAGAGTGGATACATAGAGTAGACTAAACGTGTGATACATCTAAGTATCACAGAACGACCCATAAACTCTATTATGAACTTCTAAATATTTGATAGATGTAAATATCCCAGAAAGACCCATAGAGTGGATACATAGAGTGGAATAAACGTGTGATACATCTAAGTATCACAGAAAGACCCATATACTCTATGAAATTCTAAATGTTTGATACATGTAAATATCCCAGAAAGGCCCATAGAGTTTATGCAATACTAAACGTTTGATACATCTAAGTATCACAGAACGACCCATAAACTCTATTATAAACTTCTAAATGTTTGATACATGTAAATATCCCAGAATGGCCCATTGAGTGTATGCAATATTAAACATATGTAACATCTAAATATCACAGAAAGACCCATAAACTCTAAGACCTTCTAAATGTTTGATACATGTAAATATCTCAGAAAGACCCATAGAGGGGATACATAGAGTAGACTAAACGTGTGATACATCTAAGTATCACAGAAAGACCCATAAACACTAAGACCTTCTAAATGTTTGATACATGTAAATATCTCAGAAAGACCCATAGAGTGGACCATAGAGTAGACTAAACGTGTGATACATCTAAGTATCACAGAAAGACCCATAAACTCTATGAACTTCTAAATGTTTGATACATGTAAATATCCCAGAAAGACC
Organism: Aphrophora alni; assembly: GCA_963513935.1. NCBI lineage: Eukaryota > Metazoa > Arthropoda > Insecta > Hemiptera > Aphrophoridae > Aphrophora > Aphrophora alni. The sequence continues at coordinate 35,589,053 of OY740767.1, forward strand.
CATAGAGTGGATACATAGAGTAGACTAAACGTGTGATACATCTAAGTATCACAGAAAGACCCATAAACTTTATGAACTTCTAAATGTTTGATACATGTAAATATCTCAGAAAGACCCATAGAGTGGATACATAGAGTAGACTAAACGTGTGATACATCTAAGTATCACAGAAAGACACATAAACTCTATGAACTTCTAAATGTTTGATAGATGTAAATATCCCAGAAAGACCCATAGAGTGGATACATAGAGTAGACTAAACGTGTGATACATCTAAGTATCACAGAAAGACCCATAAACTCTATGAACTTCTAAATGTTTGGTACATGTAAATATCCCAGAAAGACCCATAGAGTGGATACATAAAGTGGATACATAGATTGGAATAAACGTGTAATACATCTAAGTATCACAGAGAAACCCATAAACTCTATGAACTTCTAAATGTTTGATACATGTAAATATCTCAGAAAGACCCATAGAGTGGATACATAGAGTAGACTAAACGTGTGATACATCTAAGTATCACAGAAAGACCCATAAACTCTATGAACTTCTAAATGTTTGATACTTATAAATATCCCGAAAAAACCCCAGGAACTCCATGGACTTCTTCCTGACAAGGTTGTATAAAGGTATTGCTATAAGTTATCGGTACTTTGCCGATAGAGATTTCATTTAAAAAAAATTAAATGTAGTTCCCTCTTACAAACTACATTTACTGCACAGAGGAATATGCATCTGAACCTTTCCTTGGCCACTTAGGATATCACTCACATAAGTGTGATTACTCGGACCATGTAGTACTCCAAGACCCTTCTTCTGGAGTTGAGAGAAGGCTCTGGAGATATTTGCATTCAGTGGTTGTGACCTACCCAAAAGAGTTACACAATAGATTAAAAAGAAAAGAAGTTAAGTGGGAGAGGATAGATGATATCTTAGTTTCTAAATGTTAAAAAATAAATCTTGTTTTATACTATATTTATGAAACATTGTTTCTAAAATAAGAATAATCGCAGAAAATGTTTACCAAAAAGAAACCATCGATGTCACAACACCGGAAGTTAATTTACCAAATATTGATATTGTTTTTAATATTAATAAAACTCTACCAATTGAGAAAATGTTTTAATTAAACCTACTTTCTATAAAGGGGGTTTTTAAGAACAAATTTGTATTACTAAAAATCAGAACAAAGGAAAGTGATTTCCTCAAATTTCTTTTTTCTCTACGTTCATCTTGTTTTATCCAGTTTCAAAACACTCGGATTCTGTAAAGATGATAAATATACCTACACACTACTTCCGTAAGATTATTAAACAGTTTTAAATTTAATACAATAAAAAATAACTAGAATAATCTTTAATCCGATACATCTAATTTATTAAGATAATAGATGATGATAAGAAAACACGTAAGATTTATTACTCCGCACTACTATTCTCTTTATATTATGTTTTAATTATGATATTGAAATTTGTGTGAAGGTCAAAGTGTTTACAAATTTATTAAAAACTTGGTTCGAAAGTAGCACATATATGCGATTTATTGTATTGTATTACCTTCAGACGAGTGTTATTATTTGCGTGATACCGAATTTTGTCATTGTCACTATACATATTTACTTATTAATGAACGATATTGTTATCTTCAGACACATCAGTGTCTTTCTTTTCTGTACTCTTTTGTATTTTAATTTATTCATTATACAATTTAAAAGTTAATAGATTTTCTTGTATACGAAAGGGTGTACTAATAAAATAACAAAGTTGAAACAAGCGTTGTTTGCTTAAGGTTTAGGAGAGAGATAAATTATTAATCAGCAACAATAGTGTGTCTGTATGCTATTCATGTGTCAGAGGTGATTATATTTTATAACTGTTTAATGCTTATAATAATCAGCAACACAATGTGTTTTAACCTCAATGCTCAATGAAAGTTTACAAATTTATAGTTCCGGTATTAAGTTTTTTGAAAAAAACTTTTTAAATATTTATTATATTTATTCTATGATTTTTGTTTATTAAAAATATCGATTAACTGGATATAGTTGTTTTATTAATTTTCTCACAAAAAATAATTCGCAAAAGATGGTTTCAGAAATTATTTTATATTATTTTATCCGCCCTCTTTCTATTTTCAAATAAGAGTGTTAGAGTATTGATATAACTTGAGATTTATTTTAAATTTAAAATGTTTTGTATTCAAACTAAACTCTTTACGTATTATTAAACCTTCGTTAGAGACACTTAATAAAAGATAAAAATTCTTCGATACCCCAAAACCACCAGAGTTACGTAAGTTCGAAGTTTAATAGAAAAATTTCCCTCTACTCTGTTATGAGAGCAATTTAACGTAAACTATTGCATTGTTTGGTATTCATTTCACTTAATTGTAACATACTGTCGGAAAATAAATATAAAAAACCTTCAACTATAGGGGTTTACATAATGCAGAACTTACTTTTTATTTGTTTTAAGAGTAAATGGTCAAAGTGCTGTTCTTTTGCAATGTCAAAATCTATAGTAATAGGCACTCATGACAAAAACCATTTCTTCAGTAATATTCCCTGCTCCTCGACAATTTGTTGCTGCAGCTCATCTCCGTTAACTGGTTTCGTTTTGTAAATTTTGTTTTTAAGGACTCGTTAAAAAGGTAATCTAGAGGTGATAAATCTGGAGATGTAGCAGGCCACTCAATGCTGCTTCTTCTTCCTATCTACCTTTGAGGGAAAATATTATCTAGTAACAACCTAACATCTACCCCATAATGAAAAGGGGCCCCACTGAAACCGTGTGTTTTGAAATTGAAGTCCACAACTGGTATTATTCTGGTCTCAACAATTTCACTATACGTCACAGAATTTAAGTTGCCTTCTATAAAATATGGGCCTACAATTCATCAGTATAAACCAATCAGCCCCGTCCAAACGTTGACCCTTTCAGGATGCTGCGTGTGTACCTCAGTCATCCATTGTAGGTTTTCTTGGGACCAATAACGATTATTATCCTAATTTATTATCCTGTTGAGAAAGAAACAAATCCTTCTTAGTTCATTTCTGGATTCTGGCCCATCACGGTTTGGCATTGTTTCACAGTTCGTCCTTCTGCCAAGATCACCTTCATTTAGTTCATGTAGTATTTGTATTTTATATGGATGAAAACTGTTCATCTTTAGGATGTTTTGTACTATTCTAAAGGAAGACCTGTTTCTGTCGGAATTCTACTAATTGACGAAATAGATTCTATCGAAACATTACCCAGGACATAAACTGATTTTCTTCACTTTGGCGGTCTTTTAATTTATTCACAACTTCGACATGTAGCTTTCTCTGTTTCGTCTCTCCGGATATGCCTCTTTTACTTTGTCTTCAAAAGACCGATACATTGCTCAGTTAGTGTTAAGAAAAGAGGAGGACTGTTTCGTCTAAAGCCAAATATACAACTGAAATAACTAATGTGGACAAGTATTATAGGAGGGTCAAAGTGCAGAGGGGATAAGAATTTTATGAATTGAAAGAGTGCTGTTGGAAAAAAGGTCGAATGAGTGCTGTTTTGTTTGCCTTTATAAATCATTAAACTTGTGTGCTCCAAGTGTTAATATTATTTAATAACTTTTACTTACTAGCAATTTCGTCTTTTATTTTCTTTAAACTTTTACCATTCACCATTTTGTTAACAACCATCATATTGATGCAGCTATATATTTGTTTTTAATAAGTTTTATAATAATATGACACAAGCTATACTTTTACATTAAAATATGTTTAGCTCCCTCCTCAATTCTCCCAGTAATTTTGAAGGGGGAAACATTTTACTCACAAATGTGTCTATTATTTTCCCACTAGATGTTCATGAGTTTCAGTTTTGTATCTATATATGTTTTATTATTAACCTTTACAGCCCATAATAATCAAATATGTATAAGCCTCTAGTCTTATTATTATTCATAGAAACAATCGGAATTGCTTATTTTAAATTCGTGAATAGGTTGTATTAAAATAATAGTTTGTTTTCCAATATTAATTTTAATTTTTTTTTACTTAAAATATTTAATATTTACTTCTAATATTTTTACATAACTGATTGTTATTTTTATTATCATATTAGTAATTTAGAATGTTTATGTTATTGTTTTATTAATCAATGACTTAGTCAAACTCTCTACGATATAATTTAAATTAAAATTAATTTATCAACCCTCTATCCAATAACTTTATTGACTATACATTATTGTCTTGATTGAATTCTAACCTTAAATTGCATTTATGAACCTATTTTTTCCAGTTCGTCCCTGCTTAGTATTGTACTCACGTATCAACCCCTGAAACCGGTAGAAGTACATTTGGTTTTCCTCCTGAATAAGATCTGACAACGCGACGAAAATAACCAACTTCCGTAGCGCCAAAACGAGAAAAAAAGTAGAGAAAATGAATTCTTTTGTAGATTGTTTCCTGAGATTGCGTTCATTATCATGAGAAAAAATAACGTTGTGAAATTCCTAAAGTGGCTGTAATTAAGTAATAAGTATTACTGCCTTGTAATTACTGAAACAAAAAGAAGGTTTGGGTCATTTTCTGTAATTAAATTGTTTTAGTCCCGAATTTCAAATTTCCTTCAAATGCATGTATTTCAAGTAAAAATAAATCACGGTTTATTCGATGTTGACAGTGTACTAAAGTTGTCATGTGTTTAACACCATAAATTTGGATTAAATTAGATATGATGTTGTAAAATGTAGAACTGCTTAATAATTCAAGGTAGTTATTTAAAAAGGTGCAAAAGTATAACTGTCCATTAAATTTTTATCTGCAAGAAAATTTGTCTCTAAAACAATAATGCAGTATAGTTGTGATTTTGATTTTTCTATCAATCTTACAATAATCAAAATAATAAAGGTTTTCCTTCATTTGTATCGTACATGTTGAAATATTTAAGATGCTTTGATGAAAAATCATTTCGTAAATTTTTTTCTTAGATTTTAATAATTATATATTTAGGGAAATGATTTGAACATGGTGGTACCTAAAGCAACGTATATTTTTCATTAAACTAGATTAATTTTTGGTTGGTTCCTAATACATAAAAATTGGAATAACCCACAGGAACGTACAATTTCTAGTAAAAAAGATTACTTTATGGTCCTAATGTCTCTTCGTAAAATATTTACTGTATTTATTATTATTCTCTCTCTCTCTCTCTCTCTCTCTCTCTCTCTCTCTCTCTCTCTCTCTCTCTCTCTCTCTCTCTCTCTCTCTCTCTCTCTCTCTCTCTCTCTCTCTCTCTCTCTCTCTCTCTCTCTCTCTCTCTCTCTCTCTCTCTCTCTCTCTCTCTCTCTCTCTCTCTCTCTCTCTCTCTCTCTCTCTCTCTCTCTCTCTCTCTCTCTCTCTCTCTCTCTCTCTCTCTTTGGAAGCTAATGATGAACCGTCTTCCTTGTTTTGTATTACACTTTGTTGTTTTCTATCCACTTTGATGAATATAAACCCTGAAGATATTAAAACAACTCATCAATCAAAACTACAACGGAACTATAATTATTGTAGTTTGTAGTTAACTAGACAAATATTGATATCGAAGCCAATATAAAAACTTGTTCTACAAGTTGTCAACTATTATATAGAGCGAAACAAAACAGACTGTATTCAGGATTAATAAAACAAGACTGAAGAAACGTGTTTTGTTGTATTATAGTAAAATACGGTGTCTTAGACAATTAAAGATTCGCCCACGTCTGTCTAAAACAAGATATAAAACACCTGAACTGTACTATTTCGATGGGAAACTTCTTAAAATATTTCATCTACATATCCAGATTCTACTTCCCCAAATATTTGGATTATCAGTCGAATAAATTATTGTACAGCACTCACATTGCATTTATTTACTACAATCACTAAAAATGATATTGAACATTTAACGATTGGGTAGAACAGTATATATTACTCCGATTTTAATGCCTACCGTACTAAAAAGCGACCTCGCTGATGTACGTCATTCGAAAAATTACGCTAAGTATTGGTTACTTTGATATGGTGTAAGATATCGCGTGTCCATTTAAAACTTGTGTGAAAAATATCTCGAAACAAAACTGTTGGTAAAAAATAATTCCTACAACAGTTTACAATTACCAGGGGAATAGAAAATTTTACTAAGAGGTCCTTTTTAGAGTCATTGGATTTTATCTTTAATTTTTAAATAGAAACATTTTATATTATTAATAAAGAGAGAATTTTCATTAAAATATTTAGTTTTATAAATGTTTTAAGATATTTGATAAATACCATTACAATTTTAAATATTTAACTAAATTTACTTGAAAATCGTCTTGTGAAAAAATAAATGCAAGAAATAAAAAATATTTATTCTGATCAAATAAAACTTTGAGATTATTTAATCTATAATCAAAATATTAATTAAAAATTCAGAAATACTTATCTAATCTTAAATACATTGAAATACACATTTTCTCTAATTTTTGCGTGTTAGTAAAACTTGTCTGAGATTTAAGGCTTATAAAATGAGTTGATAATTTTAAATTTTACACAGATATGTTATTTTTATTTTTTTATATATATAAAGTACGGTGACATTAAACAATATACAGGGTTTTTTAAAGTTAGCCTTCATATTATCTGGAATATGTCTAACAAATTGGTAACGATGTCATTTTTTCCCATCCGTAATCACACAACTTTTGTCTGAAAATACTATATATAGAGAAAACGGTTTGAACAAACTAACCACTAAGGACGATTATGAGAAATAATTTCATACTCAACCGTGTCCTGAGCTTGTCGATTCGTTGAAGTTTCATCGTATGGTTTCCAACGAATCAAGATAACCTATCGTCGCGTCACTTAGAGAGATTTTAAAAGATCCTATAATTGTTGAGACGTGATATATTACGTATTTCAAAAATATCTGAACCACTGAAGATTTTGGTAAAACAATAGATAATATTAAAGCTAAAGTTAAACTTTAGTACACTCATATAAAATTTGCATTATGTAGATTTTTTCTTTTACTGTATCTATTATTCCTGTTCTATAGGTTATGTTTCGTCATATTTTTCTAAATTTATCTTGAGTTTATTATTATTATTTTTATTTTCCAACAAAATTACATTGAATTTAACTATCGGCAAATAAGAAAATAATCTTATATAAATTCATATATACTGCATGTTTTCTGTACTCTAATTATCAAACACACAGAGACTTTTGATCATCCTGAAAAAAAACTAGTTTTAAACCAATTAAATTCTCTTTTTAAAGATAAGCAATCAAGGTACTAAGTTAACTGCAGAACAAAATGGCGTACCTATGATGAAGTAGTGTAGTAAAATTACACGTTGTATAAGTTTAACCTAACAAAAAAGTTTAACCATAACCTAACAAAACTGCAAAATTTGTAATTCATGTTATGTAGGTCAAACAGGACGTAATTTTAAATCTAGATTAAGTGACCATGAAAGAAGTTGGCGGTTAGGATATGAAGATTCCAGTTTTTCAAATCATTTAAGAATACATCAAGTGTCTGATTTTAATTCCAATGTAGATTTTAAAATATTACATTTTGATAATAAAGGTAGGAAATTGAATACTTTGGAGAGCTTAGAAATTAAAAGAATAAGATACTGTAACCCTAATTTAGTTTTAAATGACCAGTTAGATTTGTATAACTCTCCATTAGTAAAACCTTTAAAAGTTATTTGTACTTAGAACAATTAACTGTTTTTTCCCAATATGTATTGTTCCTATGGTCATTGCCCAGGCCGGGTATTTCCCCAACCTTCCATTCTTTGTATCCTAATTCCCACCCTCTAGTTTTAAGGTTTTCTTTTCTTCAGTCTGTAATACAGCCTCGTCAATGCCTTAGCAGGCGAAACCATTGGTCGGCTAGACTAATAAAAAGTGGATAGTACAAAATAAAGAATTGTGTTTTATTATCTTTAAACATGGAATTCCACCAAGAACCATCGGTCTCAACAGTAATGAAAACTAATGTATTTTATACATAACTAAAAATGCAATCGTTGGTTTCTATCTTGCAACTGTGTTTTTCCAATATTTTTATACTGAAACATAGACTAGAATTATTCTAGATTTACTGCATTCATCGATAAAGATTTTTAACGATAGGATAGAAAAGAAGTGCGGTAGATTATATGAATGATTTATACTTCGAATAAATATTTGCTAACTCAATGCATTGTTGAATATTTGTTTTTAGAAAAAATATCAAACTTAATAATAATTATGTTAATCTGCATCAATGATTTTACTAAAACGTTGAAATAAGTATTTTAACTTTATTCTTCTACATGATCATTTAAAGAAAATACCTAACAGTTCGCACCACTTTATGTTTATTGTCATTCCTTCATATTATTACATTTAGGTACGTCTCGTGTTTAAAGTTGAGGTATAATAGACTACGTTATTACAGACCTTCTATTGTAAACTGGCATTGTTCGTGAATAAAACCCGCTTGCGTAAACTGTATTTAGTTTTATCCGTCCAAACATGTAAAGTATTCAATTGTTTTACAGTGTGTTTGGTTTCAGCTTAGTTCATTGCTTGAAGTAAATTGTTAAGCAATTTAGAGGCATTAAACATTAAAACTGTTATATACGTACACTCATGTTTTTATTAAGATTATCTTTACAGCTACTGTACTTATAATACTATTTTTATATGTTATAATTTAGTAAGATTTGTTATTTACTAAGTGCAACATAAAAGTAGTAGCCTACGTCTAGGTTTGGTTTTATTGTTTTACTCAATTACGCACTACAATTGAAAGTGCTATTGTTCAATATAATAATTATAAAAGAAGAAAAGGTTTTTTTGTTAAATTTTAATGAGGTTGTTTAATGTTACCAAGCAAAAAGTTCTTTGCAAGGGATTATTGCGAATAAAATTATAAATTAAAATGTTTAATTGTTGAAGACAGTGTTTATCTATTTTGGATCTGAAATCACTGCCTTTGGTTCTCTGCCTAATTTGTCAGTCTGTCAAATCTGTAGTTTTTTAATAAACACTTGAACTATTGGTGGACAATGTACAATAACTATCAGTTTAGTTCATTTATTAAAATCTCTAGTGGCTAGTGCTGTTGCTTAGCTTATGAGAGATCCTAAGGTTACCCACTAGAGGCTCAAATGGGCACAATATTGACAAGAATTCGTAATAAATAGGGGAACTCAAATTGGTTTCGAACGAATATTATTAGTTTAATCACAGTACACTTAACATTTTATTAAAACTTATACAACGTGTAGTTTTACTACACTACTTCATCATCGGCACGCCATTTTGTTCTGCAGTTAACTTAGTACCTTGATTGCTTATCTTTAAAAAGAGAATTTAATTGGTTTAAACCTAGTTTTTTTCAGGATGATCGAAAGTCTCTGTGTGTTTGATAATTAGAGTACAGAAAACATTGAAAACTATGTTAATACTACTTTAAATCTGCTTGCAATTCGATATAATTAAAGATGACAGATGGCGTTAGTGTTAACCTAACTATTGGTTAACACATATTGAATCAAATAGTGACACTTGAAAAACGTGTGTTGCAATAAAAATTGTAACTGTTGGTGAGCAATTCTTAGTGGGAGGTATGTTTCTGTGTGGGAGACGATCAACCAAACAATTCTAAGTGGAATCAACCAATTTTCTGACACCAAGAAGCTGACCAATATAATGCAGTGCAGAAGCTGACTGAAATTTTTGAAAACCTTCGGTTTGTATTCATCGGATCTGAACGGATATAAATAATAACGGAAGAAAAGGTGTTTATTTGTTCAGACAGTATGCTCCAAAGTCAACCGGGATATTATCCCATCATGTTGTTGACTCATATGACAGTTTCGAATACGGCCTTTACAAAATAATAGCTATGCATAAAATGAAATTTCCCATTAGTGTTAAACGGGTAATGTACTACAGGTGAAGAAATGAACGACAAAGAAAAGACATATTTGCATCTGTTGAAGAATGTCATCTGTCAAAACACATATATCTAGTATGCCATGAGTTACACAAGTCGCTGCTACAGGATGAGAAAGTTGGCGTTTGAGTTGAAATGTCGTGAAGTCGGACCTATTCTTTTTCCGAGAGTGTACATTCCCAAAGTAATGTTAAAATATTTTGTATCGTTTCATTGTGTAACTAACAAACGATGATATGTAAAAGCATATTTTCTACAGGATGGTTATCTTACACCAGAAAGAGTTAATATATTAGTTGTTTCATGAATCGGGAGATTTATCCTTCTTCTTCTTTTTTTATTTAATAAGAAGAACATCCTGTTGGTTTCATTCCTTTTGGAATGTTTATTAAAATTATTACAAAATTTAAAATTCTTCATCCGAATTTTATTTCAAAGTATGTTATGGCGCGATATATAAATAATATTTATGATAGATTTAAAGTAATACATTTTAATGTATGTTTCACTATTGCAAGATATTCGGGTAGTGTTTTCAAGTGGCGCTGTACGGTTAGATTATATTTGAATTGAACTGATTAAATACAAAGTTGTGTGTTTATGTACTTAAATAACGTGTTTGAGTGTTGCTTAGCAACACGTTCATTACGAGGGATTATTGAGAATAGCTGATTGGAAATTGTAAATTAATTATGCTCTGAACGATGATAATAAGTGTAACGCGCTATAAATGAAATTATAAAATAATAATAAAAGACCAGGAGAAGTTTATATATTAATACTCCTGTTGAAAAACAGTTATTTTATAAGAAAAGAAATAAAAGGCAAATTTCATCTTCATTTTTATTGGCACAATGATTTAATTGGGAAACACTGAGCTCCAAAATTGCATTATCATTCCTTTTAATATTATGTTTTTATTATCCATTTGAAACTTTTGAGTTACCCTCTATTAAATAATTTTTGGTTGGTGTAAAAGTTTCTTAAGTGCCAAATGTTAGCTATATTGGTCCGAAAAAAGTGTTTTTTTTTTTTTTTTTTTTTTTATATTCTGTCATTCAAAATTTATAAATTAAAGGGAGAGCAATGTGGGAAAACTAGTGTATTTATTACATTACTGAGAATTGTTTGGTATTTCGAAATTCTAGTTTTTTTTTCTAGTATGCTATAAACTTCTAAAGGCGACATATTACAGCCATTAAAAGGAGTTACGCCAAATTTGTATGTTTAAAGGATATTGTATAAATAAATTTAATGTTTCAATTTTCAAAGGTTTGGATATTTCAAGAAAATATTGCTCACGACTTAGTAGGTGTTACAACCCGAGAAACAAGTACACAGTCGAGAATGTGTTACAAGTAACGTTCAGCGGGCTGAATTTAGTTAAAAACATCAGAACACCTATTATTAATGTTTTAATACTGTCAGCCCCAGGTGTTGAAGATTTTGAGTTCAATCTACGTGTTGGCTTAAACAATACTGTTTTGACCCTTTAGTGACTAAAATTGGTTAAGAATTCCTAATTATAAATTTAGAATAACGATGACGGTAACTCAATGTGCTGATCACAAAGTTTATTGTGCTGATGAACGTGCTGATTGATCCAGTTTAGCAGTATTATTGCTCCAAAGATGTAATTAATGAATAGTTACTTTAAAATTAAGCAAAAAGTAACTAGAATATATACAAAGTAAAATACAACGTTTAGTTGAAAAAGATCTCATTTCCGGAATTTGTATTTTAGGTACGAACAATTACTCATGATAGAATTCATTTTATGTTCTATATTCTTATTTCTCATATATAGGGAATGTAAAGATATTTACGTGATGGGTCAAGAGGGTTATTTATTTTATTTTATTTTTTGCAGAATCATTAGTTTTGGCGTTCCATGAGTTCAAAGAAAGTTTTTTTTATAGTTTTAGAATTTGGTCTGTCAACTAATCTTTTGAGTGTTCAACAGCCAAAGGAGTGGATCATTTTAATTAAATGTAGCGAATCGACATATCAAACCATAACTGGTTTTGTTTAACTGGAGTGAGTTTTGTTTAATTTTCGATAGCTGCTATAAAACGTAAATACTTTGAGAAATTATGTCTTCTATAAAACTATATGAATGATTTTAATTTTTTTTTATTATACTAATAACACTTAAAGTGACGTTTTCATTTTAGAAATGTCAACCAATACTTTTCTTAGGGTTAAATTTTAACAAATATTTCTCAAAATCCGTTATAACTGTGTCATTAGTATAAAAAATATATATATTTAAAAAATCATTCATGTAGTTTTATAGAAGATCTAATTTCTCAAATTATTTTCTTACTGATTTTATTCAAATTTTGTTGAAATGTGAAGATTAATGATCCAGACTAATTTGTAAGTTGTCAGTAAAGGGAAATTATAGTTCAATATTATTTGGCGATAATCAAAATTGAAGTTTAACCACCTCGCCGATATTATAAACTTGATCAAATCAAATACAATTTTTCCCTTTGAACAAATTTAATTTAAACATTTTTTCGATATTTTTGTGTCTTAAAAAATCCTTTTATTAAATTAAAAGGATTAAATTAAAATTAAAAATTAAATTAGGATTTTTATTAAATTAAGCCTTTTATTTAATTTCACTTTTTGATTGTAAACTCATATTTTTAATGACGAATATTTTGAATTGCTTAGTATTTAGTTGTTGGGATACTAATGTAAGATCGTGAGTGATGGGTTTTACCTGTTTCTTTCTAATTCAGACATAAAATATCTTATAATTCGTTTTTATATCATTTCTCAAACAATGTCACGTCTGCCACGTAAATACATAAAAAAGGGTCGTTTACATATTGTATTATTCATTTAGAATGTCTTTTTTACGAGTTTCCATTAAAAGTTAAGCTTATTTGGAAGTGTATACTTTAGTACTTTCGGACCTTTCCCTAAAGTACTTACTTTATTTGTAACACTGAACCTATAAAACACAATATTCTTTAAGCTGCTTCATTACCAATTCCCGGCTATAATGTTAAGCTACAGTAATAGCTAAAACTGTAATTTTATACATTGTACCTGGTTGTAGCTTAGTGGCAAATATTTCATCATAGATTTAAGTGTACTGTTTGAATTGTAATAAAAATACATATGCCTGGAGACTCATCTGTCTTACTGTTATAAATATTTACAACATACGTTATATTTGTTAAAATTTATTAATTCAGTTTTGTTATGGTGATTTGAATTTATATTGTTATACATGTGACTGTCGCTTAAGTTATTTAAAAATACCTTAAATGTTTGCCACCACAAGAGAGTCTTTTCTGGTGCAGTTTACGAGATGTACTACATAACATTTTAAAGAATAAAACCTTATAGAGATCAACTAAAGTAACAATCTACATAATAATTATAATTCCTCTAGTTATGTATGGCAGTATATGTGCCAGTAAAAATTAGAACAAACAGAAATACAAGAAATTTGTTTGAGCATCCTTTTCTACTTTACGTATTAAAGATTGGAAGACTGAAATGGCGCGGCCAAGTTCGTTGGGTGGAAGAAAAGAAAGACGCAAAGAAAGGTATATTGAACGAGAAAGGAAGGACTGAATGATGTTAAAGTGGACATACGGTTGATCCATAACGAAGAGAAAAATGGGATCACTAGAGGAAGACAGCAGAGAATTAAAAATTGTGACAGGAGGGAGCCCAATATCCTACAGGGACCGTAGCGTCAGGGAGTGGGTAATAAAATCTGTAATAATTACTGTTATTTGGATAATTCAGAACCAAAATTAAAATGTTAGAATCAATTAAATTATTAATAACACGAGTTTTAAGACGAATAATAGCAGTATTAATGTTACTTTCTATTGATATTACTGACGAAACGTCACTGACAATCGACGAAAACATTAGCACATTGACTGTAGTCGAATTAGGATAAAGTTTATGTCAAATATTAGTGAAATATCTTCCGTAGAATCGGAGGAAAAATAACAATAAACATCTTCAAAGCTCTTCTCCTTTGTCTTGAACCCGGTGTTCACTTTCATAGACATACATATATTTTATTTAATCGATGAATGGACGGCAAAAAAAGAGAAGATCGATGAAGAGAATTTGTTATTTTTAGAACACGGAGAAGTAAAATTTTACATTCTTGCACATTATTACAAAAAATTATGTTAAATGTATTATTCAACAAAAATTTAGATTTGAATTGTGAAAATCATCTTACCATGAAAGAAACCTTTTTTCACAAATTTATTTTTATTCAAATATGTTCAAAAACCACCTGCTGAAATGGTGAAAAAGGCATCCTCACAACTAAAAACATCGTACAAATAAATTTACTATTTTTTTACTATACTGTTGATCTAATAAAAAATAAATAATCACCGTTTTATTTTGAGAATAATTTTAGTTATTACCTACTTTGTAATAAAACTTTTTTTAAAAAGAATTTCAAGTTAATTGCCCTTAGTTTTCTGAAATTTCCACATTTTACTCTCTACGTGTCAAATCTAGTTTCATTATAATTATATAATGGTTTTTGAGTTAAGCTCGAGAAAAATTAATTTAAGGCATAAACAAATAAAGAATAAAATGATTTGTATTTTACTTCAAACTCAACTGTCTGCTGGAAATTTTTAAGACCATGACGAACATGTATTTATTTCTCAGAACGTAAGACAAAGTCTATTCCATTTTTCGTACTTCGAGCAATCCTTACTCTTAAATGACAACTACTTTAGGAATTTCACAACGTTCTTTTTTTTTCTCGTGATAATGAACACAATCTCAGGAAACAATTGTCTTTTTATATCTACAAAAGAATTCATTTTCTCTACCCCCTCCCCCCCCTCATTTACCGCAGCGGAAGTTGGTTATTTCCGACGTGTTGTCAGATCTTATTCAGAAAGAAACCCAAACGTACTCCTACCGTTTTTAGGGGTTGATACGTGAAGACAATAATAATAATAAACTCGGAAATGAAAAAGAATAGGTTTATAAATACAATTTTAGGATGGAATTCAATCAGAACAATCGTGTATACTTCTGTGCACAATTAATGATTATTAAAGACAGTTGCACAGTTCTTTTAAATTGAAACGTATATTTTATGAATTAGACGCAATAATTATAGAAATTTATTAAATATTTCAATGTAATGACAGTAAGATATTAGAAAACCATATACTTAATAAAAATTATTAATTTTTTAATAAATGTTTTTTTGTAATTATTACACTATATTTTTGGGGTAAATATTCCTAAATTAATTATAGAAAAAAATATCTTTATAATTCCATCCTGGACAAAAAATAAATCAATAATTTTGCATGAATGATTCTTATTGACTACTAGTTAACTCATCGACATTCTCTATTGTCTCCAAACCTGAAGAAATATTCTTTCATATTATTATAATGATCTCGTTATATATTTTTTTTACATGCGATTTACGTTTACAAATTTTAAAATGGCGAATTTCAAACTCCTTAAAAAAGTTTATCTCATTTACCTTTGAATTTGTAATATGTTTATTCCACCAACTAAAAGATCATCAATTAATACATAAATTACATGTTTAAAACAACTTTTACAATATTTAGCTTCGAATAAGTAAAACAATCGAATGTCATTCCTAACATTTTTTACAGCTTTTAAATCATTATTTTCAAGTTAATCGATTTGTATTTTAATTAAATTTTATTATAATATATTTACATGTGATTAAAGTTATAGTTTCAAAACAATCAGATACCAAACCATAAATGTATATACTTTCATTTAGGATAAAACTCATTGTGTTCCTGATTATTCAAACATTAAACAGTCTCAGCTATAAAATATAATCAGCTTTGAAGCACGAATAACATCCAGGCATGCTGTTTTAGCTGAATTGTAATTTATCTCTCACAACTTTGATGATGTTGATTAACGAACAACGCTTGTTTCAACAATGATATTGAAAAAAATGTAAATATTCTTTGTATGAACGTAGTGATATGAAAATGGATTTAACGGTAAATATTTTTTAAAAATTTTATAATGAAGCATTTTAAAACATAAAAGGCGAAAGAAAACGTGGAAAGCGATATTTCTTTAGATAAAAATACATTTTCTTCAAGAATCACGTACCTGTTAATTTAAACGGAAGATTATTTATGTAAGAATATTTATTAAAGGTTATAAATATACATACTTATATAATTAATTAAAGATAATCGATTGATTTTTCATTTTCTAATTTACTCTCGCTCTATAATTTATTTTTAAACTTTGACTTTTATAAGCTCATAATTCACCAAACCTCGTTTAAAATTTATTGCGCCAGTTTTTAAAAATTTTACCATAGATTAGATGATTTATGTTCACATCTTAAAAAAAACACATAAAGAACATATTAATTGGTAACTTACATTAAAATTCTACTACTATTCCGGTTGCCTAGAGCTATTTACTTAAAATAACAAACATTTTAGAAATGCTCAATCACCAAATGAAGAGAAAACACAAATTTTGCAACATATGAGACGATGTTTCAGCAATCAAGTCATCATGTTCAGTAGTTAGATGTATTTAATCTCAAATAGAAATTGTGTTGTTTTCATTTACTAACTGGAGCTATTTTTTTTATAATTTAAAGGTTAAATGTATTAGATTATTTCATTCGTTTTTTTAAAAATAATTTAAAGGTTAATTTTTTGCACAATTTCTTCTTATTTATTTTTTATCATAGAAAAGACGTTTGTAAATTTCAAATCTGGCACAATATTTACTGTTGTAGAACATAATCAGTTATTGTTAAGGCATTACTGATATAGAGTTAAACTATAAAAAACACTTTTTTTTTATTTTACAAACAGTAGCCTAAATCGACCGCCAATTTAAAAGTTAACCCCTGATTTTCTTCTTAAAAACTTCTGCAATTGTTTATAATACAGAACTTACGTAATAAGTTTTTGAAAAATCGGAGTAAAATCTAGAAAGTGTATATACTGAGAGTCAAAAATTGTAAAATATTTTAAGGTAGGTTCAGGAATTTCATATTGTCCTGCTTGTTGATGTTTCCATTCAAAATTCTATTTTAGAAAAAAGTTACTTAATTGTTGGAAATCATACGTGATTTTAAAAATTCGAATTCTTTTCTAAATATTTTTTCCAAGCAAATTAAAATTTATCAAAACTGTCAACAAAATATGTTTAACCGATTTCAACAGCCAGATTTTATTTTAGTGAACATGAATAGTATTTTATATATAAAAGAAATTTACTCCTATTTATTTTGTCTGTTTTTTACAAACAAATGAACTATATAAATGGCAAATCCTTTCTTTTATTTAGCCTTTGTTTCCAGTTCACCACACAGCAATTTTGCTATTTCAGACGTGTCGTCAGAAGAACTTCCACAGGAAGAAACACGAATGGACTTTAGCGTTTTTAGGTTGGAACGTGATTCAAATACTAAAAGGTCCCTAGCACTTCACATCTGTCCAATAGCAGTGAAGTCATCAACAAGTTGTCTCTTAGAATTTAATGTTAGGGTAAGCTCGATTGCCAGACTGTTTTATTTTCAGACGCTGTCTCTGTGTTTTCCTTTACTGTTCAATATTTGTAAAAGTATTAATCTTAATTAAATTAAAATTGAACTGTCTGTCTGAAGAAGTCTCAAAATTTAAATTTTGAAGTGGTATATTTTCTAAGATTAATTATCAAATGGGTTTCTACAACATGTAATCTTAACGATACATTAGTTATAACAAAGTATAACTATAGATCCACAACAAAAACATATAGCAGACATGTGTGTTTCACCAAGCTCTTACACCCAATTTATTCCCGTTTTCCTACCATACTATAACTTTTTTTTTAATTCAGTTTAACTAAACATCCCCTCATTTTTCACGCTTTTCTTTTGTTTTTTTTCTTGGCCTATAATAAATAATTATTGTTTCTTATATCAAATCCATTACTGAGGATGGGGAAATTGTTTTTTTTTAACTCGTTTATTGGTTAAAGGTAGTTTTGTGAAAATATGTCTTTTTAAAAATCCTAAGACGAAAAAATGTGAGTGGTTTTTACAACCAAATTTTACTATTAATAAGGAAAATATTGTGTTGATTGAAACAATGTTATTATCAATTAATTATTTCCAAGGGTTTTTTTCAGAAAGATATTTAAATACTTTTATAAGTGTATGTTAGTCTTTTTATCAGATCCATTTTTACTATGTGATATCTCATTTCGGCTGAACCTGCGTAAATAAAATTTTCATGTGGGTCTGTGTTTTAACAAATACTTAGATTAAAAAATTTGTATACAGTATAGGCCTATATAACAGTTTGAGTGTAAATTAAGAAAGAAGTAGTAGTCTGAATGATTCTATATATTTAAGTAATACGGAGCAAGATCCCACATTAGCTGAAATATAGGGTAAACATCTAATACTTATTTGTTTTAATCGTATTTTATGATTTAAACTCATATCTCTTTTTAATTAATAATTTGATGTTGATTTGTTCATATTTATTCTTCGACTAACTAAATGAAAAACATTTAAAATTGTATGTTTTGATTATATATTATTTTGATAGTACAAATAATAGTTATGTATTTCTGGGAATACAAATCAAATTTTCTGTTAGTTTTTATGTAATGTAATGTTCTGAAAAAAAAAAAAAAAAAAAAAAAAAAAAAAAAAAAAAAAAAAAGAGTAATTATATCTTCACAGTCATGGCATTGAGCTATTTTTGGCGTGGGGAGAATTAATAAGACCTACTATTAAATAGGAGGTTTGGGAGGTGATTAACACCAAAAGTTTCAAATATGAATAGGCTATATTTAATCAAATTTTATTGATAGTTGTTATAACGGATTTAATAATGGAATTATGTATTTCTTTGCAGTAATTATCCGTGATTTTTATTTGCAGTGATTAAATCAAATAAATTAGGTGTACTTTAATTTTATATGTTATAGAGATATTCTAAACTGATCATTCCAGACGAAAAAGAAGGCTTAATTTAAAACAGAAATTTTATATTTATTTCTACCCTCTTGGAAAAACATTTACATCACAAAAATCTACTTGATTGAATCCATTCCATCAATAGAAATCAAATCTGTACCCCTAGTACAAAAACACCCCTGAAAAGATTTTCAATTTAATCATCTCATTAAAGCAATCACTTTATAATATTTATCCCTCCTCTGATCTGTTCCTCTCCATTATTGCCGAAGAGTCTAAGGTGACCGCTCGCATCTGTGAGATTTCTCTAATTGAAGAAACGAACCCGATTACATCTTTCATTTCACCCTCGCGATGGTTTTTCCTCCTCATTAGTTTAATAGGGATAAAATATAGACGTTAAAGGGAATTACATCTTGCTTTAAATCCATTTAATATTTAAATATGTTTATACAATAATCTTAAAGTGATGTCTATAAAATGGTGAAATAAAACCTCTTAGTATGATTATAAGGTTTACAAAGAGATTGATATTTGCTATATTCTCCGTAAATAGTCTGACTGACAGTCTGTGATATTCAATACTTTCTCCTCTCAGGAGAGATGGAGTTTTAAATCTGGTACCATCATACAAACTGTTAGGCATCCAGCAAACAGGGTCAGAGGAACACTAACACTAATGATATATTTAATTCCTTATAAGTGTTGACAAGTTGAAACTACTAGGAGACAGTATTTGTCTGCATTTTATATTTTTAATATTTTTCCCTGTCTATGCACTTGTAATTAACAAGTGTACGGACACTTTGTGATCATCCTGTATTATTACACCATATATTAAATTACTACGAATAATATTTGCCTAAATTATCAGTATAAATACATCTTCATATGTTTTCTAAGCCATTAGTTCCTTGCAATTAAACATATATTATCCACATGCTTGAAATATTTAAACAGTAATTAAGACTTGAAGCTGGTAAAGATTTGTGTTCTATTATATCTGGCTTAAGATTTCCTGCGTTCCAAATGGTTGCGTTATGAATCTCGACTGTGCTTACTACAAATTAATGACATGAGATTTGTATAATCTGTGACCGCCATTTAATGAGAAAATATTACGTTTTATAGAAACTCTGTTTATTTGTGTGTTGGAATTTTAATTAAATCGGGTTTACATTTATTTTACTGTTTGACCTATTTAGTAATAGTTAGTTGACATAAACGTCAATAGTTGCGGGAGAAGGTTTCGTAGTTATTATACACAGAGATTCAAAATTTCGTCGGCAATATTTTGGGAGCTGATTGATTCTAGAACTAATCAAAAATATGTATTTTAACACATTGTAGATCAGGAAACCATAATTTTCCGTATTTTGGTCCATTGTGTGTTTAAAAAAAAAGTCTTTTGAAATAGATGATATACTGAGTGAACTTTGATATATGCACTTTTTATTTAACCTTTTACTACTATACGCAAAAACCAATACTTTATTTTATACTTTTTTAAATGGCGGATGTTCAAAATGTTTTGTGTCTAATAATGTCAAAAAACCAATAACATTACAAAATATTTACAAAAAAACAAAGGATTTTTCTCTTTTAATGAAAAATAAAATGCATTTTTTATTTTATTTTTTTCTGCGTCAAACGATAACCGAGTTATCCACAAAATCCAATAAAACATTGAAACAAGTATTAAAACACCAATCTCTTTTTTGTCACAATTAAGGAAAACATTTTAATTTTGGGTAAATTTCTGGAAAATGGCTTATAATATTATTATTACAATTATATAATTCCCCAATATTTTGGTTTCAGCTAATCTTGGGTGTTGTATACAATTACCAAGACATTACGTAAATTTTTTTCGTTTCAATCAACAAAATAAGTAGGAATACACAAACTGGTTTTCCTTAAAACAGGAAAATATTTGATCCTTTAAACTACCGGTATTTGTAATGTAAATCGTTTTCGATACACAGCATGATTCCGAATTGCACAGCAAACCTTCGGTAAATAATGAGCTCAAAATGAGATAAAAAGTTTATGTAAACATACGTCCAATACAATAATATTTCAAGTGAAAAATTTACGACCTCCTAGACTGGGAATTGAACCCAGGACCTTTGGCTTCTACCAACTGAGCTAACCTTAGTCGAGTCCCAGCATAGGGCGTACACTAATCACTTGAAATATTATTCTAGGCTATATTCAATACTAGCTGGTAAAAACGTATAAGTATTAAAATCAATAAATTAAAAATGAATTCGTCCAATGTTTAAAAAGATTTCGCCAGTATTTGTGATCCACCGTATATATGTGGCCATATTGAATTTCACGGGGCATAAATTACGTCAGAAATTTGGTGGTCATACACGTTTTGTTACATAAACAAGTTTAAAAATATTTACCAGAACCGCATCTCTTGTAGTTTTTGAGGACATTATTGTAAAACCACACACAAATTAGTCAAAAAACACAATTCGAACATTTAATTTCGGAGTTAATTGAGTGAAAAAAGACAATAAAAACAAATGAAACAAAAAGAGAAACTTTGTTAAAAAACCCTTATTTGAGGCAAGGCCTAAAATAGAAAATAAAATTAGGAGATACAAATTATCGGAATTCAATTTTTTTATTTTTTTTTTTTTATAGTTATATTCTGGTGATTGGAGACAATTAATTATCAAGAAATAAAATGTTAAAGTTTTTCTCGATAACTTAATTGTCTTTTAGCTGCAAAGTTGGTTACCTACAGAATTTTGTTTTTTAAAAGAGGAAACCCGCTGCGTTTTGAAATATTCTACATTAAAAATTGTAAACGTCCACCATTTTGAAAAAGTATAAAATAAATTCTATGTTTTATGATATACTAGCAAATAGTTAAATACATAATAAGACTATAAAACCTTCATTTAATATTTTCTCTACTTCCAAAGATATAATAACTTGACACAAAAAGGCCGACAATCGGGTAACGAAGCATTTCCAGACCTATATTTATATAAACTACTTATCTTATATTTAGCTATAGAATGATATTCAGAGAGATTACCGTGTAGTTCCGTACCACCCTGTATATTCAACACTAAACATTTTAAAAGTCCTCTATTTTGAAATTGTTTAAAATAAAGTGAAGGTTATCTAGTATACTATGAAAAGGTTACATAAATAATGTCTATACCTAATATTACTCAATATCTTATCTATTTCCAATAATATAATATATTTTATAAAACACATGAACGCCGATATATGTTAAACGAAGCGTTTCCGAATCTATGTTTATATAAAACATAAACTTTAAAAATTATTTAGCTTTAAAATAACACTCCAAAATATTACCGTGTAATTTTGAATATACAAAATATAAAAAACCCTTAATAACAAACGTTTTCATTTTAGAATTATGTAGTAAAATGTAGATTGACATTCAAAAAGCTTGAATATTTCTATTGAACAATTTTTGTCCCCTTGTAAGAACAATGTTTTTGTCATGTAATAAAGGGATAAGCTTATATATATAATTCCCTGGACATAAAGTCCTATGCGTGACTTAAAGAAATAATATACGTGTATATTGTCATGTAATCTCGCGTGGCTCTAGTTGGTTAACATATCACGAAATTGATTGTATGGTTGATTAAATGAAACAACTTCTAACTTAGTTTGTAATATTGGTTGTTATGGTAACGAATAATGAAATGGTCAAAGTTTCAAGTTGATTTGTAAGGCATAAAATGATTTCCCTGGAAGCTATTTCACTAGTCAAAAGTATAGCAATGAGTCAAAAATATGCTTTTATTAATAAAGAAAGTTTTAAAGATTTATACGCTTGTTCTGGAAAGCATTCAACAATATATAATTGTGTTCATTACAGCAGTTTGTTTGTACCTAGAAATTAGCCCCATAAAAATAATTGCCATAACTTAAAATTTGGGTGCCTGTCTTAATAAACACAAACAATATAGGTTTTTTTTTATGTATTTCATTAACTGTGACCACATTTTGCTTAAATGTAATTTGTATTGTCCAAACTTATCCACACTTTTTCCGAAATAATGTGAAATATGGGTAAAATATATTCCCATAGATTATAGATTACTAATCTTTCACAATTCTTAATACATTTCAATCAAATATTGTTAACGTTTTAACGATAATTGCCTAAATCAGTTTTTTTTTTTTTTTGGTGCAGTAGTTTCATTTTATTTTGACTCTCTATTTTTAAGTTCAAATTAGTTTTTAGTTATTGGATTTATTATAATGTTACTGACACAAATCCATATATTATTACTGGTAATTGTAAAAGCATTTAACTTTAAGGAGTGTCCACATTACTTTCTTGCTGCTCCATGAAGCATTAGCCTCTGTTTTAATGTAGTTTGAAGTAGGTTGTGTACATAAACCAACTAAAGATGATAATGTAGTCATTGAAACGTTGTCTTGTTACAAACCAAATGTTTGTTGTGGATATATGTTACATCACTAACATTATGATCAGCGAAACTTATCAACGAAAATGTATATACACTGCCGCATCGTTGAAAAACTTTACTTCAAGTATATTTTTCCTTAGTTGTAATCTACTTAAATACATTTTTTTAAATTAAAATTTTACGTAATTCAATGTATACATATTCTTTTATTCTACTCTCCCACTTATACGTAATCTGTATGTAGTATGTCCAGCGCTCTAAAGCCCAAACGTGTGTATCCATTTTAATCAAACTTGGTGCATGGGTATATTTTGGCTAAATAAACATTTGTTAAAATTTGTATACATATCACTCGGAATTTGATGGTAATAACTAAGGTGAAAAAATCACAAAATTAAGATTTTTTCATAATTGATTCCAACGATTTTGATAAAATTTTACTAAAAGTGTATTTTCTAAAAACCCAAACAAAACGTATTGGTCCCCGTCTCACCAACAACACTTGTTAGTATATTATCTCTAATAAAAAGGAAGGAAGCCTGCTTTGGGGCTATTATAAAATACATAATTTTCAAAATCAACTCTACCGATTTCGTTTAAAATATATTGAAATGTTAAACTTTAGAACCCAAACTCGATATAAATATTTGATAAAAACGACCTTTGTCCGCCTTAAAAGCTTGATCTTAATCAAATACAACTTTTGAGGACATGTTTATGGCACAAGCAAATCAAATCTACCCCCTTATTGAAATATAAATATATTAAAATTGTTTCAACGACGACATCCAGGGTTCATTTTCATTATCGATAGTCAACCACCGATGAAAATTTTAGTTTTCATTAGATTGCATTTGGTTTACGGAATTAGTAACTGGTAAGCCATGTGATATGATTATTATTTAAATGAACGAAGGGATAAATAAAGGATAAACAAATGAATATTGAGATAGTTATTCTTTTTGTGTACGTATGTTCATCTTTATTAAATTGCATTACTGCGGACCGATTTAAAACAATTATTTACCAAATTACAACACACTACGAAAATGATTTTTTTTTAGTATTGTTAATAAAAATAACTTAACTTTAATATTATACAATCCTTATTCCAACCGATTATTTGAGCTTTTGCGTTTATTTAAATAACAATTTATATTTTATATGTTCGAACTTTTGTTTAAGTTCATAAATACCTTTTATAACGGAGTAATTTTTGATAATATTTTTTTTTTTAATCCTGAGGTTTTTGATTAAAGCTCAAGTATGACAATATATCCACCCATGAATTAAATTTGTTAACGTGTTTTGAATTTCGAGAAATGGTTTACATCCTTTTGGAGTATTATTTCAATTTTCGTAAGCCCCTTTCTTACCAATAAATGACATGAAAATTAATGAACGTTACAGATTCGAAATTAATCTCTAAAGTAACAGCATTTCTTAAAAAAAAAATTTTTAAACATATAATTAACATCAGGGTATTACAGAATATATGACTTTGGTCTGATATAATCCGTTCGAAATTGAATTGAGTTTCCAAAAAAGTATTTATATCGACGTAAACATGTTTACAATCGTTGACAGAAGTCTAGACATTATTACTGAAACTTGTTCAATTATTTTGCTTACTTCCAAGAGTTTTATATTATATTGACCCAAAGTCGGCGTTATAGTTTTATAGAAGTAAGATAGATTTGAAATAAGTATGAGTTAAGTATTGTTTATAATGTTTGGTATTTATGTAACGTAGGTTACGATTTGGATGAAGGTAAAAAATGAAAATAGTTTTAGTTTAACAGGTTTAGATTGATTTAGTATTAATTTTGAAATGAAAGACTATCGTAAATTAAATTTAACCCAATTTTTATTTAATTCAATTAGTTTTAAAATCTAAATTTATTTATGACCTGACACTTTTGATAAATATTCTTTTATTTGAATTAAAATGAGTACGTTGTTCCGTCTATCTCAGCTTCGCTAATCTCACGTTTGTTGACGTGTTTCGTATATACTCCATTCTCAAAACACTTAATAGTTCTAACGAAACTGGGAAAGGCAGAACAATGTACTCATTTTAATTATAACATTCTTAGCTGAGATAAACATGATACACAAAGTTCTTCACTTTAACCCCTTTGGCAACAAAATATTGTTATTTCAACATCAGCTGATTACATGGATTTACTTTTCATTTCAATTTACTACATATATATTTATTTATTTTCTGTGCGCTAAGACTTAATTGTAAGAACCTAAATATAAGCATAAGTTCTTTATACTCGTTTTTACATATTATTATATACACGGATTATTAATAACATATGGAAATAAAATAAGGAAAAAGATTAAGAAACAAATGCCTGAAAACACTTATTCATCTATAGATAGTTTGGGTTTTTTTTTCCAAAAAATAATGGTAACTAAACATTATTAGGATTTCAATTCAAAATTTGGCGTATACAGTTTCATGGTAAGTTTCACCAGTACACGAGGAATCAAAACTTCATCTTACATATTGTCAAAATAGCTACCGTTTGAAAATTTTAATAATGTATTTCTATTCTCTATAATTTGTTAACTCTATTTTCCTTTACGTTACAGAAATTAAAGATAAAATTGTTTACTCACGTATTGAAGGGATTTTAGGTTTTCTTTGACATTTTCAAATTTCTCAGTCTTCACTTTTATACATTGATTCGTTTATTCATAAGGTCTAAAATAAAAATATACCGAGTTATAATTATCAGAATTCGAATATTTTTCGTTGCAGCTAATCTTGGGTGTTTTACAAATTTAACAAAAATATTCTCTTTGGTTTTCTTATAGATATCTCCACTGTCCTTCGACTTAAAAAAAAATAATAAATACAAAATAAAAACTTTGTTTTTTTTGTAGTTACAAGAGGTAAATAATGTGTCTCATACATTTTTTGTGTGAAGTTTACGGTTTTCAAGATATTTGAAGTTAAATAAAGCAGCTATTTTGAAAATATACAAAATATACTTTATTTTTGGTGCACTTTGTGTAAACTGTTCATAAAAATGCTCCAAATCTGAACTCATTAACTTATCTATTTCCTAAGATATAATAGTATTTTTTCAATAAAAAAGGAAATAGGGTTTCTTTTTTTGTTAGTTCGTCAGCCTTCTCGTTCCCACGAATCTTCTTTAATAATTCACTGAACTAAATTCTACCTGATTGAAGGTTGTGAGATTAATCAAGTTATGTTGACATTCCCGCACTGTAAAGATTTGTATTCTTATTAAACTTATAGGTTCTATCGGAGCTTTTCTGTCTGACCTATCTATGGTAAACTTATTATCATATCCTCTAGTTAAGCACGTTCCAGTACCGCCCATTATTTGGTTACATATTTTTCAGAGGTTATTCGTAATTCACATATCACTGATCATATAGTACGTCATTTTATACAAATCTTGAATGCTACTCATTGCTTTAATCCTTCTATCACCGAATATTCCCATGTTTCCTTGAAGGATTCACAATGAACGTAAGTTTCGATAATTACAGTTCTTTCTTGCAAGGAATAAGACAGGTTCAGCTAACACAACTACTATACTAAACGCACTGTAGCTTACTGAAGGACTGGCAGCAATAGAAAAGAATAATAAATGAAACAACCGACAGTAGCGCTAATAGTTTTAGTAATACGCAGAACACTGTATTGTAAATCAAGCATGTTAATTTAAGGGGAGTTTTAAAAGTTACTAACCCTCTAAGCATCTTGTAAGCAATCGTGGTATTTCAGGTATCCCACTTTTCTATTGACAAAAGTAATACCTATTCGTGTGTATCTGTGAGTCACAAAATACCACACTTCACTTTCTGTATTTTCCTCTCTTCTGTCCTTCTCCCCCCCCCCCTAATCACTACACGAATTTTACCCTATTTGTATTTATCCGACCCTCGCATGTCTACTAAACCACTCAGTGCTGTCCAATTGACTCCACCTTGTCAGTGATGCTACAGTTTATTTCCGATGGGGGATGAAAGTCGAAAATTTCTAGGGGATGATTTCAGTTGGAACGTGTTAGCCATAAAAAGGAAATCAATTTATATAACCTGATTTAAAGCGTTTCTCGTATTTCCAAATTTATTACTTCCTATTGATGGAATTGTTAAATTTATTTATGTCATAGAGTATTATTTATAACATGTAAATAGTAAAGAGAAAGTATATTCTTGGTAGGAAAATATATCTATTTCTTAGGAATCAAAAGCTCATTTTAATTCATCCCTAATTAAAAATGAATCGATCTATCTTTTTTGAAAAGCATAGTGTTTTACGGTTTAACGAAAAACGTTATAAAATGTCATCTCTGTAAAATGGTCCTAATATTTATAAAAATAAATATAAATTTGTAGTATTTCTTACTCCTATTTTACCTCATTATATCCTTAAAATGACTAAACTGTTAATTCAAATCGAATTTTTACAAAAGAAAAAAGCAATGAAATCAAATATTTTTCTTATCTCCAAAATTAGAGGAAAATTAATTAAAATTAGGAACCATATTTATAATCTTTTATTCCCATAAATGTTTAAAGAGTTCTAAGATTTTAAAAATTATATATCGTAACCTTACTTTTGATTGTACGGAAATATTTACGACATGTCTGATTGATAAAAACATTCATATTTTATTTATGGTTTGAGAAAAATTGAATTACTTTTATATTTTACAAGAACGGTTGTAATTAATTATATGAAGGTTCGTTCTAATTAACCACCGTTCTTCATTGCTAAACTGCAGAACTGAGATAAAAATTTAGATTAACAGTATATCAGGAAAAGACCAAATACATGGTTATATTTAATTTCTAAGCAAGAAGAAAACAATGTGGATCAATTTTTGTAGTCGAAAATTACAATTTTGTAGTGGTGGAGAAATTCACATATTTAGATTCTGTGATTACTAACACCAATGATATTGGAAAGAAAAAGACTAGTTTCTTATTAGAGGAAAGAAAATCTCCTCCATGTTTCTTACCTAGAAGTCAAAATAATGACTGTACTGTACAACATCTTAATATTGTCACTACTTTCGTAAGGCTCTGAAATAAGGGCTCTTAGAATAAATATTGTATAAGCTATTTGGTCCCGTGAATAAGAATTATGGTATATACATTGAGCATATGGTATGATATAATGATGAACGTGTATATTCTCTTCGTGAAATAGGAAGCTGTATTAAGCTGAGATGTGATGGATACTCACCCCAAATGGGCACATCGTAACCAAAAATTTCTTTGAGAAGCCCTACACAACGGCAGAATAAGAGATAAACATTCAAACCTAAATGTTTAGACTACTTTAATCAAAAATTAAGACCAAGGTGTGGAATATTGCATAGTAGCGATTTTGAATCACCCTGACCCAGATTCGACCTGGGTTGTTGAGACGAGGTTGTGTGTATTTCCTCTATCAAAATCTTTGGTCGGAATAACACAACATGTTACAGTTTGTTGTGAGGTAATCTAATGAAATTTACATAAATTTTAATGAAGAAAATGTGTTGTTACCTAAATATTTATAAAGTTCCTATTTATATAATTTAAAATAAATATTTATTGCAACAATGATACAATTACGAAACATATTACTTAAATACTACATATCATTCGTAAAATAATGTTGCAGAAACAGCCCCAACAGGTCGATATTATGTACGAAATACATAATACGTTTGAGCACTAATTTCGAATTTTATATCGGTTTAGACATACTTTGTCACAGGTCTCTCAAAAATACAAAATAAACACAACATTATGTAATTCATGGATTTTGAGTAAACACAACCTTTAGGCCCGTGTTTAATTATTGCAAATTATGTCAGATTAGGTATGGTTTAATTGGACATAGGTGTTTAGTGTTGTGTACATAAATGATGGCAAATCTCCGATAAAATTATAAGTATATTATGGCGGTACCGTTAGGAATTAGGATAGTTTTAGTTAGGAATAGAGTCTAAATTCTTTTGACAAAATTAATATGAACGACCTGGAAAATAATGAAATTGCATACCTTCCAAGCAAAGTAGACTTCATTGATGCTATATAAACCCTTGGGTGGGAGAAAACTTGGTCAGTAGGAGAAGATTGATCAAGGTAAGGTGCTACAAGAATTCTTGAAGATAGCCAGACAGACTTGGTGAGTAAGAGCTTCCTA
The DNA here is from genome assembly GCA_963513935.1 of Aphrophora alni. Lineage (NCBI taxonomy): Eukaryota > Metazoa > Arthropoda > Insecta > Hemiptera > Aphrophoridae > Aphrophora > Aphrophora alni. The sequence goes on from OY740767.1 coordinate 35,618,606, forward strand.
GGAGTATTGAGACTCAGACGAGCATCCATGAGTGGCAAGAAGGGTAAGCAAACTTCGTGTATCAAGAAACTTAATCAAGAAATTAATAAACTATAACGTAAAATCAGATATGTGAGTCACAGCAATTAGAGTCATTCTGGATTAATAGTAATAATAAGAATATGTAGTATTGTAATAAAATAGGAGATGGTTATTCTTGTTAATAATTGTTAATTGAGTACTGAACAATTTGATCATATTTAAAATAAAGAACCCATCCAGTTTAGAGGAACCAATACTAACAGAACATAGTTTCTGAAACGATTACTAACAAAAAATAAGGAATTCACATGACTGGCATAAATATGAAAATAGTCTGCTTATTATACAAACATTTATTATATATTGGGTATAACAAACAGAGTAATATTATGAAGACATTTTTCTTTGGATTTTATGCAGATTGTTGGGTATATATATAGCGTAGATAATTTGTACAAATTTCCTCTTAAGCAGACGCCACTTTCTATTTTACATGCCTACGACCAAGCCTATTCCGTGTCAATTGAGTTTTGTTTGGTAATCATCCAAAAACTCTTTGTAGACTAACCGGCCCTAATTTTGGTCTCTAAAGATAATTTAAAATGTAATAGATTTTTAGTTGTTATAACAAACTACAACACATTATACAATCCTAATTATAAATATATAGACGGAAAAGGAAGGATTTTTGAACTTATATTTTCAGTATAGTGTTCATTATTTTGACGTGCAGAATCACCGCTCAAAGTTTGGCTCCCTACGCACTGGACGACATGTTTAATTTATGTTCAATTAGTTTTCTAAGGGAGTTTTTTTCTTCTAGTGGTAGAATTTTGTTTAGATTTTTTAAATTGGCGCAAAAGTTGGTGTGAACATTGGAGTATACTATACCGTGTCTGGTAATGAATACAAACATTAGTAAAAGTTTTAACTAATTTTTATATTATTTAAACAAAATTTGATTTCACCATCTAAATGAGAGTTAGTTTTTATTTATGAGTAAACTCTCTAAATAGTTTACACTGCTCAGGTCTAGCTTGAAGCCTGGGTTTGTTTCAGAGGTTATAGTTTCCAACAACGACCTTGCCTACCTATGTTAGGATTTTTTTTCACTTTGTTATTCCCTAGATTTATTACTTGAAAAATAGAGTTGATTTATACTTTCGAAACGACTTGTATTTTTTTTATGTACATAAGTTTTGGCAAATTTTTGATCAAAACATTTTATTAATATAAAATAATTTGGTGTTTTAACTATGTTATATAGAACTATAGAGCAATTTAATTAGAAATTGTTTCTTCTCCTAACAAATAAATTCAATATATTTAGTAGGAATTAAACTTTAATATGAAACATTATCCTATAATTACATCCGATATGGGTGTAATAAATACATTTTCATCTAAATATTTTGAAATAAATTACAGTGACACGTTAATAGAAAGCGGCAGAAGAATGTAACTTGGTGATTAAATTAATATTAAATTGTCATAAGAATAAAATTACTTTTAGAAAATATATCAGTTCATATCTTGAAATCGTTTATTGGATTTTTAAGTAACTGGGATTTCTAACTTTTAAAGCCATTATTAATATTAAGAAATGATATATAGGATATACTTCTATATTGATAATATATCTTCCAAATAACCTCTGTGTTTAGGGACCATCATAATTAACTTATAATTTGTTTACTGAATCAAATCTATACCTAAAAAATTAAAGCTCTATTTAAAAATTAACGTCCTTCATTTTAGATTGACACAATTACAATACTTTTATCTTCATTTTTCTCTATCGATCAAAACCTTTAAAATGATGCAACACACGATCCATTTTATCATTTTAAATATATAAGTTTAACATCACACGGCTTCCTTCAGGTATTTAATTAAGGTTTCACTAACATTTGAACGGAATCGGTAAAATTAATTTTGAGAACTTTTATCAAAACCGGTTCCTTCGTTTCGGATGTAGAACGATTCAGATACGATCGACAGACCACGAAACGGACACACCTGTGAAAAACATAAAATAGATTTATGACGGATCATTAGCTACCACGTATATGTCATAAAATATATGATCAACAATCAGAACCATAATGTATTGAACACATTAAAAAATTAGAAACACAAAATGCACTTCTACAAAACAAAAATACAACTGCTCTATTTATGTTCTACAACACTCAAATTTAATTCTCGACATTTTATCAATAACACGAATACATTTCCAGTTCTCAGAATGCCACACGCTCCGCTTCCAATGTAGACAATCTGTCGACAGACAGACAATACAATCACATTGAACATCTGTCACAAACCTCAATCATTTTGACATAACCAAAGTTATTCCATACATGCAGGTAGTGTCATATTGCATTGCTATTAGGGTGTGGTAGTAATAAAATGAAGCAAATTTATTTGTAATGTGAAATCTTTTTTGTATATTATGTCTGGAGATGACATCTGTTCCATTTTTTTATGTAATGTTAGAGAAGTGTAATTGTTATCTTTTTGGTTTGAGGTTCCTACCTGTGTAAACTCCTGTGTAGTTTATTAACAGCGTTTATGAAAGCGTAGGTGACTGGAGATGAGTGAGGAGGAAGAGAGATATGAATAGAGAGAGAGGCTAAAGATCAAACGAAGCCCTGGTTTGAGGACACTTGGAAATATTTAGCCTAGAGAATATATATGATAAATATGACTGAAGTGGCTGAGCTCGGATGTGTGATATAATCGGCTGTTGCTTCTAGCTTCTCTCCAAGCCTCTTGCCCAAGCGGAAGAGCATTTGTTGGAGGAACCTGTCATGCTGCGATTTATAGTGTTTACCGGTGGATATTTTCCCAATTTAGGTTCCCTGCCTGAAAAAGGAACTGTGGTAGGAAAAGAAGCAGACACAAAACTTCTGAATTCAATTCAGCTTTCTTTAAAACAGTTTTATCATGTCAAGCTGATGTAATGTAACTAGTGGAGTATTCAGTTCAAGTTTTGTAGTGAGATAGTGTTGCATGCTTATTATTACATGTGTTCAGCCATCTTCGTTGGATAGAAGCAAAATCGACAGACTAGCGTTCTACTAACTCACCTAATTTTATTCTTCAACTGGAGTATTTTCAGAAAATTTCAACTAACAAAACTTCAGAATTACATTTAGGAAGAAGATGATAATTTAAATATTTTTTTCAAAAAACATTTCAATTCCGTCAATTTGAGTCTTTTATTTATCAAATTAAAGCATTATTTAAGAAAGAAATATTTATATTGAGTTCACGTGTCTCACTAATTGTGAAATTATTTTATAATTATAATCGATTCAATGATTGTTACATTAATTTTATTCATATTAATATTTTCATATAACATAATTTTTAGTATAGACTCACAGAAACTAAATCACGATGGAACAAATTACTTATTTTAGTTTTCCGTCCTTTCATTAAAGCACTCTTTTTGAATGAGCGAAAAGAATGATTAAACCCTATTTTATGAAGTCCATTGACAATTCTATTAATACCTCAGTCTTTCTTTTACCGTAAGCACCTTTTTTTAAATCCCCTCCAATCCCTGTAAAACAATAGAAAGCAATGAGTCTTTATTAACAATGCAACGAAATTACGGCCAGAAATAGAAGCTTAGTTGTTCCTTTCTCCCTCTACTTCTCTCTTTATCACTAATAATTTATCTTCTCTCTCAGTTTCTTTTGCTTATCTCCCTGCATCAATTTTCGCAAACAGTTGATAATTTTCTTCCTCTTCTATTCTATGAAACTTCTGTATGAGAAATCTTCTTAACCACTAGTTTAAATTATTCGGAATGTTTATGGTTACTATTTTTTGTTGATCTAAGCGTAATAATCACATCATATTTATCAAATTTAATGGAATTTAAACATAAATTTAGCGCCATTGTCTTTATGATATAAACTATTTTTTGTTTTAATTTCAGCTAAAAACTATAAGAGTTAAACACAATAATTTCAAAAAACATTATTTCAGTTTGAGGTATCTCTTACATATTTTACATAAGTTTATATTTTTTTATAATTTCAGTTAAAAAGGTTTCTACAATAATAACAATATATATATTTTATACATACCTAAAAAAATACGTTCTGAATATGAGTTAGTTTAAGTAGATACAATAACAAACTGTAGTCAAATTATAATTAAAGATTATATCGTAGTTTATAAGTGTGTGTTAAATTTTGTTGTTAGTGGAATAGATTTATTTATTTATATATGTTTTCTCTTGTTTCCAGGTAAGCTTGCAATTTTTGAAGTCACCAGTCAGTGAGTTAAATACTAATTTACATAAACATGTAATATATTGAAATAAATTATTCTGCTATGGATCGTATTACAAATTTTAGCTCAATTTTGTTTTATGTGGAGTTTAGTTACCAAAAGAATGTGATACTTCATTATTATATGACAGTAGTGAGTATTTATCCTTTCTCCACCAAGTTAACACTCATCCAACCCCACACAAAGAGAGTTTAGGTAGCTAGGTATATTCAATGTCTCTAATGCTACAGACCACAAAATAAAATCATTCTTTATTGATCACACTAGGCCTAAACCCGTTCCACTTTGTTCTTATTTAATTGGTAATTGGTGACGATATATGTTCACTTAAAAGCTCTACTTAAATTTCATTGATTTAGTATTACTAAATATAATATAATTATATTGAATAATTTATTAAAATTTCTACTGTTTTTTTTAAATTTATTCGTGTATAAAATCATAATACACGGAAAACAAAATATTTTTATGTCTATTTCGTTTGCCCATTTTCAGGTTTCACATCGTATTCTTTAACTATAATTCTGATTATTGGTCTTTCATAACTATATAAAGTTTTCCTTTTTTCATTTACATAGAAAAATATTTTGATACCCTTATTTAAAATATGTTTATAATACCATAAAGTTATTGATAAAGTTAATTAAAAAAATTAGTAACGTCAAGTTTTAAAGTTATTAGATAATGATGAATTATTCGAACTAGTGATACAGTGTAATCTAACATTTGTGATAGTTTGTGTAGGTAAGAACTAATTCAATACATTTTAAAAGAATAAATCAACAGCAAGTGTTATTACACAGGACATAAATTGAGAAAAAAAGACAACGTTTCCAATAGATGATGAAGATGATTTATATTCACGAAACTTTTTTTTTTAGATTTAATATTTACAAACAATAGCAAACGTTGCATTAAACCATGTGGATAAAATTATTAAGTAATCATATTAAATCTACTACAATACCCTTATAGATTAAAAATATAGTCTATCGTTTAAAAAACTATTTAAAAATAAATTGAACACCTTTATTTAAATATATTTATTGTGTTCTACTGTTATCAAATAATGCAACATAATAAATAATAAAATAAACATGTCACAATACATTATAAACATGAAATAAATGTAAACATTTACTCAGTCGCTTTTAAACGCAATAATTACCCGCAATTTATAGACGAAAACTAATAGTCACTAGCAAGAATGAACCATCGTTGTTACGCAATAATGCTAGTAATTTGTTTACCAGCCATACCCCAACTGTTCATACATCCAATCCAACTTTTATGTGGCATTGGGTATGAACTTTAAACCATATCAAAACCGTTAAATACTTACACACGTCTCTTTCTTAGTTTATTTGTTTAAACTATATCTCCTACAGTGACCATTATATCACCCTTTTTGTTTATATTTAAAGAAGATTTAATATGATTGGTCTTAATTTAATTTGTGACTAAGAGATCATAACTATTTTACCAACTACGTTTTTCAGTTTATATTTAACAGTTATCTTCATATTAGAAATAGAAACATTTCATTTTAAGTCAACACCTATTTTATTTTGAATTCCTAAACATCATTTATACTCTCCCTTCTATGAACGAGATAATAATTAAACATTCATTCTGGATGTTTTTGCACGATTACATCTTCTATGGTTATCACAAATATAATAGTTTACCTTACAATTAAAAATAACAGATCCAAATATGATACATAAAAATATATATTTCAGTCATTTTTAACAGTGTATGTTTTATTCACCAATTAAAAACCGACGAAGTTTCCAATTTGTGTTGGAAGTATTAAAGTGTTATTATCGAACCCAAAAGTTCAACTATTATTTACTCGTTCCAATCTAATCTACAGTCATGAGCTATGTTTTTTCTATCTACAGCATCCTCAAGATAGGAATGTGTCTGGGGTGGATAGGAAAAGAGGGACCCCCACACTATGTTGTTACAGCGGTACAACCCCAATAAACAATTATAGGTCTCAAATGCTTCTGTGTAAACGTGTACCCTACTTTCGTTTCATTTATCGGTGTAAATAAGAATAAAACGTTTACAAAAGTCTGTCACGAAGTTGTAATTTTCGGAATTAAATGTATCTAAACACTAATTTGTGTACCTAGTTTTCTTGGAATGGGTTGTTCCGTCAAGTGTGGCTAGGGAAACAAGTAGAAGGGAGGACACGCCCCTTACACCAGAACAATCCTAGTGTGAGGCTACAGTAAGATGTTAGTTTTACATTGGTTATTAACTAAAATATTTAATTAAAATAAACTAGAACATATAGTTTGAACATTTAAAAGTTATAATTTAGTTACATCTTCTCCACAGCTCAGTAGGGAATGAGAAATTCTAAACGTATTTATTCAACGAGCAGTTAAATTTAACAAGCTTTCTCTTCTAACCACTGTCTAGACTGTACTGCAGACTGAGCTCCACTCAGTTCAAAGTTGAGATGTACAGATTTTATCTGGTGAATATTCCATATTTTGCTTAACACATGATAGCAATAAAATATATTTTATTTTATTTTATAATTTATGTATCGTAAAATAAAACATTCATCTTTGTCTCATTTGAAGAAGTATTTAATGTATAATTAATTCAATATTAAAGGATGCACAAACATACAAATACAATTTTTATCTAACTTTCTCATTTCAATGAAACATCTAATTGAAAGACGTGGAATGTTGTTTTTATTTTTAAAATTACTCCTCAAACTAGACCTCGCCGAACATATTTAAATCTTAATTAGTTATTAGGTTGATTTGTTGTATCATAAACACATGTCCACAATCAAACAGAAATCTTTAAACTAAATACGATGCTAATTTACTTTGCGTTTGTATCATATTGAGAGCAACTCCGACTTATTATGGAGATAGAGTTGTGAATACGTTTTGTTGATTAATTAAAGGCAAAACTTTAATAAATGTATTTAAAGATACATTTTAAAATTTTACTGTACGCTTTAGAGTTTATAAATTCCAAGTTTTCATGTAATAGCTTTTTATACAAATCTCTAGAGAAAAACGAATGCATAAATCAATTTAAAATTTGATCTCTTTATCTTTTTGTCCGAGGGTAATTCATACTACTATAGGTTTTAATAAAACTATTCCTTTAGTTCAGAGTCTAAACTCTCATACCTTTTATATATACATATCGGATATATCTTCTAAATATATATGCTAAATAAAACACCATATAATAACTATAGCTAATGTCATATACCTGTTTAATTCTAGATGTAAATTCATCAAACTAAATAATCTGTCTATAACTAATTGTAGTTAATTAATTTTTAAACAGGTATATTTATTATTTATAGATTGTAGACGTTTAATTAGCATACATAATAAATGATAAACTAGTCCTCCTTTTAAAATATATGAGCTAAACAGTCGTATCTGTTTAATATAGAAGATAAACTCACACTCCTACTAAACATAGGTTCTTATTGACTTCCGATATAATATATTGTAACGTAAAGTGCTGGCTAGGGTCAGTGAACGGCAAGTCATCAATTTGACAAGAAATAAAAGAGTTGACAGCTCATGGACAAGCCCATACTTCAAATAAACCGAAGGGTTTAATGGCAAGAAACTCATTTAGACATACGTTAGAAGAAGAGGTCAACGGACACAGTTTAAAAAACCAATAGGAAATGAAACGTCACTTTCTAAATTACAGTAAACTTTGAATCCCACCAATGAAAAATAAAGCCGTGATGTGACTGTTGAAAACTAGGAATTATAAATATAGGTTCCAGAGATGGAAACGAGGTTGTTCTGCGAAGTATTTGGTACAGGGGAGTTCTTCAAAATAATTTGTACAGGGGTTGTTCTGCGAAGTTTTTGGTACGAGGTTGTTCTAATAGATAATTATTCTTCAAAATTTTTGGTAAAATTTTCATAATAAATTGTAAAATCTTCTGGAAATTGGTGAACACTTAAATGTAATCGCGAAGAATATTAAATTAAAGAAATACGTCGAAAGTGAGGTGTTGAATTAAAACAAATTCCGTCGAGAAGTGAGTTAATTTTTAATTAAAAGAAATACGTCGAACAGTGAATTAGTTAAAGTTAAATAATACGTCGTAAAGTGAATGTAGTGAGCGAAAAGTTAATAGATAAAATATCAGCGTCGAGGATAAGAAGAAGGATTCTGCGAGAATTCAACGTGAGTAAACCCAAGTGATGCCAGACCAGATTACTGCTTTGCGAGAATAAGGGAGATTATTGGACTCCAAATAAATGTCGACCTTATCCGCTGGAACAACCACGCTTCAGATTGTGAAAGGACTTCAAATTCGATTAGTAGACTGTGAAAATGTGTTTAAATAATTAACCAGCAACAACATTTTGATTCAGTAACTAAAGTTTAAATTATAGTCAACCAAAAACCACACGAACGAGAGAAATATTTTATTTTATTTTATTTTAAATCAACCGGTAAGTAAAACAAGCTAGTAAATTAATTAAATTGGGCACGTAATTACTAAAATAACTTAAATAAAAGAAATTATAGTAAAATTAAATTTATTATAAATAAATCGGACTAATAACAATTTTGATACACTCTTTGTTTCTTTTCTAATTGTTAAGGAAACATTGTATAATTTTATTAGATTGTGTTTAATTGTCATTGTGATTTATTTCAGGTATTTTCATTTGTTTAGGTTAAGAAATATTGCAGTTATTTCATTTGTTAGATTAAAGGAAAAGACAATTGCTGTATTTAGATAAGTGCATCCCTAGTAAATCAAAATTAAATTCAATTCAATTGTGAAACATTAGTATAATAATAAAAAAGAAAGAGATTGTAACAATAAAAAGTTAATTTGCATTAAAAAGCCAGAAGTGTCTTTGTTATAATATATGCTACAGGATAAAATATTATTTGCCTGTTAAATCTAGGTGCTCACCTGCCAATTATACTCGTATTTAAAAAAAAACTGACTAAATATATAACTAAAGTAATTCTTCCTCTAAAATCAAGAGCTTAATATAATGCGTTTGTTCAACAAATATAGTAAATAATCTGATACACCTGCTAAATTGTACAGAGTGGATTGATGCGTGACATTTATACTATAAATCTATACACATTTTGAAATATAACATCTGAGATTAACTGTTTAAATCGAGAAATTAGTACAACCTGCCTAATCGTTCTATAATTACATCTCCGTAGTTATTCCTTATGGCTTCACTAACATCATCCTATCCAAACACATCATTCATAAAATAGTACCTTTCATTTGTCTTTTACCAAAAACTTATCTCTTTACTTCAATAAATCAGGGAAGGTTTACTATTGCAAAGTCTCCACTTTCAACGTCTTTCCACTCACCAATTTAAAAAAAAAATGTATTCCACCACATATTTAACTTATATAACAGGCTTCTGATAATACACAACTATGCAGAAATATACATAAATAAATATTGAGCTTGACTTGTAAGATAATATTAGATAGACTAAAACTCGGACACAAGATCTCACAAAAATTACGTTTTCTTAATCAAACGCGTTTTAAACACAAAGTCGCCATCCTCAGTGATACATGAGCTACGAAGTTGTAGTATAGTTATTGCAGCTCATGTATCACTGAGGATGGCAACTTTACCGTTTAATTAAGTAAGCGTAATTTTTGTGAGATCTTATGTTCGAGTTTTAGTCTATCAGAAATATACATGTTGCTTGAATAGTGTTACACCTATATTTATTTTTTTTAAATGAACTAAAACTAGTGTGCCTTAACATAAATAAAACCAAAAATGGTGAGATGTTTGACCCATTTTATAAAAGTTATGTTTTGCCCTCACTACAAGTTATTAAGTACCTCAAAGGAATGGTACCTTATCTAATATACCCTTCACAGGAGGAAATAAAATAGTCAGCCGTTTCCTTCAGTCCGAATTGATCGCAGTCAGGTATTCTCTCTTCCCCAAAATCGTGAGATGCCTCTTCAAGCACAGTACTCTGTTTACATACCTACCATCACTATTCAGTATTTCTTCCTAACCCTTGTAAGTCATCTACTCTTTCCTTCATCCAATCTGCTCAAGATGATCTTTGACTACATGTAGTCAACCATTTTTCTCTCTTCTATCTCTCTATCTATCCATCCATCTATCTCTCCCTCTCTCTTTCTACTTGTTTATCTAAATTCATCTTCGTGAGCCAGTTTCTAATCTATCTGTTTGTTTTAAAATATCGTGGCTAAACACTAATCACAATTTAGAAACTACACTGTTACAGATTCTAAAAGCTAGAGACAAAATACACCTGATGAGACAGCAGCTAATATTTAGAACCTGCACTTTTATACCTTCTAAAATTAGAGACCTGAATAAACTTGGTAATAGTTTTTTTTCGCAATATATAATTAAAAACTCTATGTTTCAAGGGAGTTACAGTATCCCAGATAATAAATTTATTTTTGCACATAAAACTAACAAATCATTAAACTTTAGATTTAATTAATTAATAGTTAACCAAACTTTGTAAATTCAGGAAACAACATTAATTTACTGACCTTTACCCAACGAACTGGTAACATATATCTCTAAGTTGTATAATTGTGTTTTGCTTACTATTTCGGTTGATGTTTACGTTTCTTGTTACAATTCAATTAGAAATAATTGCTTTTCACTTTGCAAACAGGAAGTATCTTGCCAAAGTTCAACGATAACATTATCGTTCAGAAGTTAAATGTTTTTTTACTAAGTAATCGTCAAGGAGAAGTTAGGCCTGACTACTTTCCTTATTATAAATGTTTACATTTCAACTCCCTTTAGGATTCCTAACTCGTTTATCTTGTTTCTCGCTTCCTTCTTTAGATTAAATGAGTGAAGTTCTACGAGTTAAACTGTATTTTGGCACAAAACAAACTACGATGAACGTCAACAGTTGCTTTAACAATAGCAATTCAGAAATTAATCCTTTAGCATTTGAATAATTGCTATTTTATATAACTGACAGTATTGATAAAAATATATCAATAACTTAGTTGTTTTACTCGGTGCTAAAACATTATAGAAACTGTGTCATACATAAAACCAAATACTAATCAAACAAAAAACATTCATCACCATCTTATAAATTTTTTCACTTAGTAATTTACAAATTAGACTCTATTTTTCTTGAGATGTATCAAGTCACTGACTAATTGTCATTAAGCTATTAAATGAAATACTATACAGTGAGACTATCCAGGAAGAATTTTTTTTTAATACTTTGAGGTACATTCTAAAGTATTTGAGGTATGGTAGAGAAAAATGAACCTTAAATATCAACAATAACAACAACAAAATAAGAGGTCTGAACATGTATAGTTTTAGAGTTTTAGGCGGAGTTGAAGTATTAACCTTTAGAGAGTGCGCAACGAAATCATACCTGAAAAAAGAGAGATGATGTATTTACAAGGATCGGTTAGAAACAACGCTCTTTAATGATTTGGACAAGACATATATATATATATATATATATATATATATATATATATATATATATATATATATGTACATATATACATATATATAGCTCGTACATTTCAAAATAGAACTATGTTATAAAATAGATTTTAACCTTTTCAGATATCTTTAAAATATCACACATGCTAAATTTGATTAAACTCTTAATTTTTTTTTGAACTCAGAGAACCTCATGAGGAGAGGTTTATCTCACTTGACTTCATGTACGCTTACACCCCACCTCGCAGTTTGAACTAGTGAACCATTAATTAAACTATGATTGATGTTTTTTTTTCCAATTGTCGTTCAAAGGCGAAACGCCTGTCGGTCATGAGAAGTTTTCGGCAATGAAATAAAACCTTAAGCAAAAAATAAACTTAAACCGTTAAAAAATTGACGAAAATCATTTTATTTTTTACTCGCCACATAATCATTTTATACTGCAGTTTAGTAAAAAGTATAAAATCGCCGATTTAGTTTAGCTATTCCCAAAATTATTTAGGAACGGAATTTCCTATTTTCTTTTACTTGCGACTAAGCTCACCGATTTGGATGATACATATTCCAGCAAAATTCTATCAAAATTACCTACAAGATATTTAATCTTTTATGTCAGTGCCATTTGTTCATTGTCTCTTTTTAACTAATTAATACCAATACTTTTTGTTGAGGCCTTTAGAGAATTTTGTTTTATCACAATCAATAGATTTTCAGCTAACGCCAAGTTTTCTTTTCATGGTAGCTTCCATCTTAATTTATTGGATCTTTATTGGTATTTAGTATCCTTTATTTTTATGTGAACAATTTCGTGCAATCTCTATTGTTCAAGAAACGAATTAACGAGACACGATTAAAGTTATCCGGTGTGCGAAGTATAGGGTAAGTTTGGTAAAAAGGGGACTATCGTGTGCTCATATGAAATTCAGAAAGATCTAATTCAAACAGCCAAAATTATGGCCATTTTAAACTATTGTTGGTTCATAACACGTGTGTTGTTCATCTTATAGCACACTAAATGAAATAAAAAATTGCAAATATTAATTCTGAATGAAATGTTATCAATCCTATAATTCTACAACAACAATTCTATCAATAACAATCCTACAATCCTATACGATGTAGAGACATCTCAATAAATTATAATATTCGTATAGTTGTGAGATCCGGCAGGGCCGAGTCACCAGGTGGAGGCTCATTCATATATGTACAGCTTCTAGGTCTACCAGAATCGAGACACTAACACGATCACGAGGTTCACAAAACCTGTTCCTACTGGATAAGATCCCTTGATCTACAAATATCATTCTATCAATTTGGGGACATTTTATTTAGAGGATCTGCTTGGATTATTGTGTATGTCATGAGGATGAGGAAAAGTAAATAATATGATGAAGCCCATCAACTTCTTATTTTGCTAAGATCACACAATTTTTAATAATAGTTTCACCTAAGGAAACACAAATTGTTCACTGAAAAGAGAGTGTAAACCGATGTTAAAACTGTTTGATGCACGTTAATTAAAAAAATAATAATAAAATACTTTGACCATTTTCAATGTAAGAATAGTATCCTTTACTCTTTGATTACATTTTGAATAACATTCTTTTAAAGAGTGTACTTTGTTAATTACAAATGGCACTCGTTGTTTTTCCTTCATGAATATAAGGCTTACAACTTTCATATTTCCGCTTCCTTTGTTAGATCTTGCTGAAGATTCATTCACAGAAACAATGTTTCTTTTTATTGTAATGTCCTCTATATTTCGCAGGGATTGTAAGCGAAGTGAGCATGTGATATTGTATTCTAGATCTGTCTGGATTAAACATAATTAGAAAGGGATATATTAAGGATACAGCCTAGTTTTTACTGATACATAGCAAATACAAGATTTGATGGGTTTTTGCATAAAAGTTTGGATTAAATTATTATTTGACCATATTAATTTTCCTTTATGTCATTTACATAGAACGTAATTCGTCGTCAAATCGATGACGCGTATCATTATAATCCATTATCATTCACACTCCCTAAACCAAAAGACATAGTTTTAAGAATGATTTATGTCTGCCGTTTGTACATTTGTCTGCAGCCTACCCGTGTGGATAATTTTGACCACATTTAGTGTCTAATAATATAACGGCTATATTTCGAAACTTATGTATAAATATAACTAAAAACGTAGTAAGTAACCACAATAACCAAAAAAAACTAAAACATACAATTTTTAGAAATCTACTTAAACTATTTTGATCAAAGTTTACTACAAACTAGTCTCTAAGAATCCACAGCAAATGTACCGGCAGAAATCTCCATAAATATTAATGAATTATTCATAACCAAAAAAACCGTTAATAGAGTTTGTGAAAACATTACTGTATGTTAAAAATAACCCTTAATTAGTATTTTATAAATGTTTAGTTGAATTTTTTTCTTTCTCCCTACCTAGGGTAAAAAAACACAATAAAGCTAAAAAAAAAAGTACGTAGATTTTTAGTTATATTCATTTTTAGATTTAAAAAAATAAATAAATAAAAAATCTGTGCAGCTGTCTGAACCCACACGTTTGTAAAAACCTTAATCAAATTTGGAATGTTTGTCTCAACTTTTTTTCTATTTTCCTATAATTAGGGGCTTAAGAAAAAGTTCAATATTACAATTTTCATAAAATGGACTTTAACTTTTATGATCAACGTTTACTAGAATACAGTCTCCGACAATCCACCAAAATGTATGTTAGACATCTTCACAGAAAATTGCGGTACGTTTATTAATAAAAATAAGTATAAAATACATCATCGATGGAGCCGGTATATGCCGTCCGTCCGTCTTCGCCGTAATTAAACACGATGGCGGCTACAAAATTAAGACGAAGTTAACAATTGGTGTAGAAGACTCTAGTGTGCTCATGTAGAAACCCCACATGTGTAGGTCCTCTTGAAATTCAGAAAAAATGAATCCAAAATAGCAGTCATTTAAAAAAGTTTTTTTTTCCACATCTTGTTTTATTCAACTTATAACACATTAAATTATGATACAAACAAGGATATTTCAATTTTGTGCATGTAGATACTAACCTATGCTCTCCACGGTGACAATAGCGAAGTTGTTATCAACAATTTAATTTTGAACTTTGATCTCCCAAAAAAATGTGAATTCGTATCCAGCAGGGCAGAGTCACCGGTACGGACGTAGCGAGTGGATGATTTCTCAAATATTGGTATGAAGCCCACCAACGCCGTGACACTGTTACGGACGTTGCGAGTGGAGATAATTTAATCCATACACATGAAGCCGTGTCAAGATAGTACTAAGTTCATGAAACCTGTGTAACAAATTTACTGGGTTAGCCTCCTTAATCTATCTACTAATGTAACATTTCCTACAGATAAGAGATCAACTTTTGGGCATTACATTTAGAGTTTTTGCTTGTATTATATTGTATGATGGGGCTAAGTAAATACTATGATGACACCCCATGTTCATGTTCTTTTTAATGTCTTAGATTAAATTACATGAATACGTGTGTCAATATGACAGTACTTAATGTAATTTTGTGTTTTTAATTATAATTTAGTATCGTTAATAATTAGTCTCTATTTGAGTTACCACTTGCTAACTTGAAATAACCAGTATTGCATACAAAGTCTTGCATACATTTTTCTTTTCTTATTGTGTGAAGTGTAAGTTGATAGTGCATTTTATTTTTATTTTACCTTCTACTACTTTGATAAATACTTGTTTTTACTTTGACATGTTATGTGCATTAATAATAATTACTAATACATTACTAATAATATATATAACAAATAAATTATACCCACTTTATGCCCAACAAACTATACATATTGTCACTTATTAGAAGAAAAAAAAAGAATAATTAATTTAACTTATTTTTCCTATTAGAAAGACGTAAAGTTGGAAAATAGAATGCAAATTCCGATTATATAGAAATAGAAGGTTGTACTAATAATATCTACATAAAGCAAGGATAGATTATTGGCCAACGATTGGCTACTTGTACGTAAACATGTTTTCGTATGATAGCTTCTGTCTAGACAATGTTCGAGGTAAAAGTTTGGGTAAATTCGTGGCTAAAGAATATATGATCAAGTTACTATTTAGATTTTATCGTAGCACATTTTGAAACTTTTAAGTGAGTAAAATTTAACACAAGGTGAAATAAACAACCCTATTGTTTAAATAAAATGTATAACCAATAAGAAGATATAATGTGTCGTAAAAAAGGTATTGATTTATGAATAGATTGGTAAATTCATCAACTAAATGGTTAGTGCATGAAAATCGATAGTAGTAGAAAAGAGTCATTATTCGCTGAGATTCATATATTCTCTTCTCTGTGTCCGAGGGAATCAGTAGTACATGAGAGTCGTATTTAAACACAAATCATTAGTACAAAAGATACGTTATTCAATGAGAAGCGTTTGTGCAAGAGAATCGATAATAATAGACAAGAGTCATTATTCCCTGAGATTCGTATATTCTCTTGTCTGTGTCCGAGGTAATCAGTAGTACATGAGAGTCGTATTTAAACACAAATCATTAGTACAAAAGATACGTTATTCAATGAGAATCGTTTGTGCAAGAGAATCGATAATAATAGACAAGAGTCATTATTCCCTGAGATTCGTATATTCTCTTGTCTGTGTCCGAGGTAATCAGTAGTACATGAGAGTCGTATTTAAACACAAATCATTAGTACAAAAGATACGTTATTCAACGAGAATCGTTTGTGCAAGAGAATCGATAATAATAGACAAGAGTCATTATTCCCTGAGATTCGTATATTCTCTTGTCTGTGTCCGAGGGAATCAGTAGTACATGAGAGTCGTATTTAAACACAAATCATTAGTACAAAAGATGCGTTATTCAATGAGAATCGTTTGTGCAAGAGAATCGATAATAATAGACAAGAGTCATTATTCCCTGAGATTCATATATTCTCTTGTCTGTGTCCGAGGGACTCATTAGTACATGAGAGTCGTTATTTAAGGCGAATCATTTGTACAAGAAATTCGTTATTCCATGAGAATCTATAGTTCCAGAGAGTCGTTAATAAATTATAGTAATTATTCTATGAGAATCGTAAAAATACGTGAGTACAAAAGAATCGTTAGTCTAAGAGTATCGAATGGTTTGTACAAGAGCTCATGTACATGAGAGTCATTTATTCCATGAGAATCGTTATTCCACTTCAAAAGTTATTCTAAGAGTAACATTTGTACGAATGATTCTTTATTCAATAAGAATCTTTAGTCAAAGAAAATTGGTTGTACTTGAAATTTATTATCCCATGATTATCGTTTTTCCACTTCCGAAGTTTACCCGTGATTTTCTTATACACCCTATATTTATTATTTTTAAATTTAGGTAAATCTGTTGGAAAAGTGTGTGGAATGTTTGTTATTACATTATTTTATAATAACTATCTAAAGTTGGATTGCATGCAACTAATACAGTTTCATTTAAAAGATAAATAATAATAAGTAGACAAGATGTATTGTGTCTACTTAATGACCTTATACAGTTTCCCTGCCCTGACACAGCTGTTCTTGTAGTTGCTTCATTTCGGTACATTGTTTTTACCACATGTAATAAAATCCGTTTCGGTTTAAATATATATCCTGTAAACATGCGCGTGTGTGCAGTATTATAAAATTTATTTTCAATTAGTGCGAATATTCAACTTAACGTGCATTCTGTTAAGTGAAATGTTTTACTTTTATAGATTATGATTACTAACGTAGCTTAGAAGTACAAAATTTTAAATTGAATGTAAATTTTAATTCTTTTGCTATATTTAAATTAATTCTGTATTATGATTTATTTTTTATGTATGATATAAATATACAAAGCTTTCGTAAAATTCTAAATAAAGTGTAAACGGTAAAAATATTGAATTATATATGGCGTACAACTCGTACGTATAAATTCGTGTATTTTTTTGTTTTGTGTATAAAAATATTTACTAAATTAAAACGTTTACTAAATTGAAACGTTTACTAAACTGAAACGTTTTCAAAGTGCGTAAGTAAAATACAAAAATTACCTCCTAAAATTTATTTAATTTCTCATCATACTATGTGTCATATTTATAACAGGCCAAATATGTCACTACTGATAATATTTTTTTTTAAATGAATCAAATAAATATTATATTTCTCGTTCTATGTAATGTTCTCGACCACCAGAATTTAATATCATCAGATATATTTTAAAATATGTGTTTCGGGTTTATTTAAAACGCTTAGTTTTATTGAGCCTTGTCCAGAACGTACGAAACCCAAGTTACTATCACTGCCTCTTGAATTACAATTAGTAGTCTTCCCATTGTAGATCGTGATGCCAGCTTGTGTTTGTTAACACATGTGTTTCATCGTAGCCTAATATTACATTTGCTTAAAAATAAATACCTTTGTTAAATTTGTTAGAACTATTTTTATATCCAAATGAAATTATAAACCCAACTTGTCACACAAACGCTTCATAAGCACAATAAGAAGTGTCAATAATAAAGTCACCATACTCAATTGTTAGTTGTAAATTATTAGTTTTTTTGATATAGTTCAGAATGAAGAAAGTTATTTACATTTAAGAACTGAAAATGATGACTCGCTCATTGAATCGTCGCCATGATACTAATAAAGTGTTTGTTTTGGAAAGTTGTCTTCTTTCATTTAGTGAGTGATCTTTCCACATATTTCAAATGAAAACACTTTTATTGTTTTGTCGTATAACATATGTTTCAGTGAGTTATGTAAATATATATATTACACGATCACGAGGTAATCGTGTAATATATATAATCACAATAATCTTTTTTGTAAATTTTCGTATATATATATATATATAAATTATTTCGAAATAGAACAGAAATATTTCAAGAAAGATCATCCATTCTAGTTCAAAAATTAATACTCCTGGAGTTACTAGAGAAGAAGCAAGAATTATATTTCAAACATACGAGTATAAAAGTAAACAATTGTCCATTAAATTGTTACTTTATGTACTTTCCTAAATAATTATAAAACATTTTATAAAACGACGTAACCATATTTGTTAGAATCTTCCAAATAAAATATGTATATATTTATAATTTCGAACTGCTTTGTTTGTTTTTAATTAAGAGATTAAGAATATTCATACCAGTGTTATAGTTAAAGTGTTTTAATGTATAATAACTTCTCAATATTGTTTTATAGAAATTCATTCTTGAGTAAGTTATCGGGAATAAAATGTTCTACAATAACTATCGCGAAATCGAATTTGTAACTTGTTCATCCGCCAAGTTAAAAAATACTTTGTAACTGAAGTCACGTATAGAACTATCCACCCTCTGTATCGAAAGTATCTACCCAAATACAGTTAAAATATTGATTAAAAAATTTATATAATTTTTGAATAACAATAATTTATAAAATACAAAGTTTGATTAAGCTCCAATTTTATGTGGGTTACTGATGATCATTTGAATAGAAACCAACCATAAAAGTATTTCTTTATAATTAAATATGTTAATTAGAGAGCTTTAAAATTGTTTGTAATAAATAATAATTGCAATGATACGGTATAATTTGCTATCGTTTTAAAATATATTTTATATTAATAGGCTCACATAATGAATCAATTCTACCAATAGAAACGATATTGAAGTTTATTTTAATGGTGAATTTACCTATTATATAATATTATTATTATTATTATTCACCTAATAATTATTGTTATAACTTTGATCGATAGTAGAAAAACACTTTCTAAGGAAGATTGATTTTACAAAGTTTTTTTTTTTTTTATTTAATTTAGCGGATCAGCAATTTAATAGAGCCTAACAAGTTACTTTTTTTCTTTTTACATTTTACCTCCTTTATAAAATGACTGCAGAATATAACACGTTATTATAAATGTTATTGTTTTTCTATGTATTATAGATTTTTATATTTTATAAAATACTCTGTAACTCAAATAAATAAAAACATTTTTGAGTTAGGTAGGGAGCGAGCGAAGATAGGTTTTATTAAAATCGTTGAAGTAATCTCGGCTATATTTCGAACAAATATAAAAATTATTAAACTAAAACAATTTACAAAACTGCTATCAAAGGGAAATTTATACATTAAAAATGAATATTTATATTTAATTGATTTTTAAAACTCCTATTTCATACAAATAATAAACTGTATACTTGAAATTAGATATATTTAAAAATATTCTCACGATTTTAAACATGGAATAATAAAATTTTACATTGTTTGTGTTCCATTTATTAAGTTTATCTTGAGATTTATCAAAGTTTAATGAAATAACATGTTCGTTAAATGTAATAAGATAATATATTCCAACTTTGCTTTTTGAAATTGAATCTACCTGCTCAGTTTTAAACCGATGTTAAATTAAAGTTTTTGTAATTGAATCTGTGACGGAGATAAAAACAAAACTTATGTGTGCTCCATCCTCTAAGTGCTTTTAATAATGAAATAGCTTTGTTTACCTCGCTAGGTAATTCCATTATCACTTAAACTTTATCGCAAATACTTGTAATAACTTAGTTTTCCGTGTGATTGTTAGTTTATGCTAACGATTTAAACATTATCGATACCATCAGACAATCTTTATAGAGAAAACTTGTGTTAAGGGGTGAATTAAGTTAAAGTGATATTTCTATTGCATAGCATTTAGGCTATACATAATTTATCATGAGTATTAAAAGTTGATTTGTTTTTTGTATGTCTGTTAGACTAATATTTAGTCGGAGCTACTGCAACACACGGTAACAAGTTAATATTAGCCATCATGGTATTTACCCAGCGCCATCTTACAATTTAATAGAAACAGATACTCTACATGTAATGCACAAAAGATGTTTGAGCCTTGTAGGTAATAAATTAAATTGGTAGATCAAGAGGTCTTATACATCAGGTTAACTTTATTTTAAACTGTTATTACACAGTTTTTCTGAATCTCATACTTATGTCGAGTAGGAAATAGCGGGAATCGTCGATTTGTTTATAATAAAACGTCTCTATTTGCTCGAACCCTAACTTATGTGAAGGAGCCTTTCCTCTTTACTCTCGTGTCGGGAAACCTTACCAATTCTTGTAAATTTTCTAATATTACATTTTTTTGAGACCTCAGGATTCCAAATTACATTTTTGACAAAACATTTTCTATTTTTTGTTCTCATTGAAATGAAATTACCAATTTGTATCTAACTTAGTGTGTCATAAGTTAAATAATACGAGCTATTTGCAAAAGTCTCTGTTTAATAGCACTTACTTTGACATTTAAAAGCCGATTTTTCTAAATTCCAACAAGGTTTTCAACATTCTGGAACGAATAAAGGCTCTGGCACCGAGACATAATAGAGCGTAATGTGCGTCCTTATACACTAACTAAGACATACCTACTGAACGATTTTTAATAATCCAGTAGTTTTCATTATCAATATCAACAGAAGTTGTACTCAAGACAGCTTTAACCCCTTACTAGTAAGAATTTAAAATCAAAGACAGTGTGTCCATTGGTTGTATTGTCTACCCTGCAAAATTTACTTACAGGGGTTCCATGATATGTCCCTTACCTCTGTAAGTGTATCTAAGACCACAGGGTCCATAGGATATCCATGATTTTTTCTTTATCTTAATATAATTAATTCAGTTGCTTTTGAAGCTTGTAGGTAAAATTTTCCGTAGTATATTGTTTAATTGTTGTTATTATTTTTTTTAATATGTCCTGCAAAATCATTTCACTTTTGCAGGCGTTTTAAGTGTATCCTTCTGTTGATGGTCGTCCTTTTTTTTCTTCAACTGGGCGGAATTATCCCTTGGACGACAGCCACAATAGCTTAGTGTGCTTGCAAACGGTAAATATATGTTTTAAAGTCTCTAGACATCCCCAGTAAAACAAGTAAACTCTCTGCCCTTCAGAATATTTCTGATCAGGTTATCCTGAAAGATTGTCTGTCCCTTTGTCATAAATTCAAGGATATTATTTTTTCTTCATCGAGGTGTTCGTATTTGAAGCTCAGGTACTATGTAGTTTTCTTATTTAGGCCACATTTCCTATACAGACTCTTCTCAGTGAACCTTCCCGTCCTATGCATGTGTTTTTTTCAGATATTAGTGCTCCATTAAAGACCCCTACTACCTTCATTACAGTGCTCCTGCTTAATGACAGCAGGTTGGATACAATTTGGTTAGACAGGGCACGAAGTGATCCTTAGGTCATCCTTTGACCTAAGCTACTTCTTACTACCTCTCATGCTCTTTCTAGAAATCGTTATCTCGAATGATACGTACTGAATGTATAGGTTTTATGAATCTAGATTCAAATTCACCCAATCAGTCAGTATTCAACCAATCAAATGCTTATTGCTGGTTCTCAATACAAAAAAAGATTTTATATTCAGTATTACCATTTTTCTTCACTGATTTCTCTTTGTAATATATATGAAATGACTGAACTTTAATGCATGACATACCAAACAATACAGTTGCAATGTAGAGGGTAGGACTTCCTCATGCATGACCATTTTAAGAATTATGACCAATTTGAATGACATATAACTACAATTACTACTACAGTAATGTTTACAACTTTTTTGTAAATTTATTGTGTGTAACCTCTATTTTTATTGTCTTAGGTTATTTTATCACCCTCAGACTCACTATGGTGGATACGGGTGTGGTGATCCTAAGGGATACTAGCTGGACCTACTTTTTCATGTAGGCTTGAGTGTTATCCCTCTATTTCATATTTCCTATCAGTTTTCTTTTGATCAACTTTAATCTGTTACGACCCTGAAGCTATTAGCCTACTCGAGGACTAGGATTCTTTTCTTCCTCTTTTTATATGGCGATGATGATCTATTTAGTTTTGGCCTTTAGAACACAATTATAAAAATGAATGTATTTTTATCGTTAGAGTGGTAGTTTGATTAAAATGAGTTGACCCGCGACATTACCAGAAAAACAAGTAAAAATAATTAGCAAAAGAATAATAAATGCGGCTATTTCCAAACGGTTGAGTGATATTTTAATATTATAATTCATTGTGCCTTTGTATGTAGAAATATATGTATGTGTTTCATTGAAATTGTTTCAGTAGTTTCTGAAGGAAAGTTTACCCTATGGAGGCTAATACACAGTTAGTAAAATTTAATCTTCAAACAAATTTTATATTAATAATGAAATTATATTTTTTGTTAATATTATAAAAATTACATTTTCCCAATTCGTTTGCAAGAAGAAATGTTTAGGGTATAGCAAAACCTAAATCAGACAAAAATGGTACTTTTAGAATAGAAAATCAACTTGTATTTTTAAATATATGTTGTGGTCCAAGATATTGTATTTTTCTATTATACCAATTGTTATCAAAATCTGATACCATGTTCGAAAGTTGTAGTGTGGGTCCCATAAACGGATTCTTACTTCTCTTTGAAGATATGATCGGTGCACAACTACTATCTCCCGACCAAACATCTCATGGAAAATTAAATGAGTTAAAATGGCAAATATTTTTTTCATTAAAATAAAATCTCTGTAAATCATTTTGTAATATGTTACAGTAAAGACCTAAAGTGTATCCCCTGCTTCCAAGTTGCCAGCAATATAAACCATCTGTAACTAATTGCAATTCACGAGGCAGTGTTGGTACTTGTGTCGCGTCCGCTTTCACAAAGGCAATAAAACTTCAATAAAACTAGTGTGATATATAAAGACTGTGTTGGTGAAATGATTAATAATCGGGGCGCGCATACAGTATTGAATAATAAAAAAAAAACCAATCATACGCAATGCCAAACCACAACACTATTAAAAATGGTTTAAAAATCATTTTGTACTTTTTCCCAATTTTCCGTGACATGTTTTCAAATACACGTTTGGTAAATTAAATTTTCCAATAAGAATTTTTCATAAACTATTGTTCTTGATATGTTTTTCGTAATAATGATTTTTTTAAATTTCATTGTTGTAATATTATATAATACTTTCCCAGTTTTCTAAGTATTGCTAAGATGCTGACAGAAGCCAAGGGATTCAGAATGCTGAATCGAGACTTTTTAATATATACACATCTACAAAGCTCGATAGAGCCTTACCTAAGTCAAGAACGTAAACAATTACGGAGTTCAGAAAACATTTTTAACAATTTTTTTAACAAACTTACCATACTGGGTAAGACCCTCGGTCAAGCAATACAATTTAACATATTCTACAAGGCTCAAGAAGCTAAATTTTCGACCATGCATTTAGAATCTGTTTATTTTACATTTTTTATGGGGCTGGGTAAGTACAATAATGTCTTCAATCGTCTTATTTGTTATATGTATGGAATATCGAATGTATTGAAAACTTATTAATCAAATTGAAATTGAGTATATAGTATACAATTCAGACTTAATACAATATTTGCATCATTCAAAGCTTTATGTGACTAATTTAAAAATTGAACAACTAAAAATTATGGTAAACAAGTGATTTCAGCTAGTTACATTTATTATTGGAGCAAAGACATACTAGGAATAGGTAAGGTTAAGGAGTTACAACTAACTATTCAGGTTAGTAAAGATAACCAATTTAGCCTACTAAAAGATCCACCATACTGTGGGGAAACTAAGACGTAAGTTCCTGGATATACAATTAACGAAACGCTGAAGAACATCCCGAAGAGCCACCTTCAACTACAGTAACATCAAATCTCGGATACCTAGTCAACCGGGAAAAAAAATTTGAAAAGACGATAAGACAGGAGAGGAAAGATGGAGACAATCCTAAATCAACCATCAATTAATTAGATCTCGATCAATGCCAAGGAACTCTTCCTAGTGAAAATATTCGTATTCATGCCTTAGCAGGAGAGAGTGAGAATTGTGAAGGAATGATGTTAGTTTTCGCCACTAAGAAAAATTTAATACTCTCAGCCAGGAGTAACGTATGATTTTTGGACTGGACTTTTAAAGTTATTTGAGTGTATTTCTTAGATTTATAGGATTAAGAAAAGGGAATTAGGTTAGGTTAGGTTAGGTTATGTAATTTAGGGAAATTTGCATTCGTTACGTACATATACAAAGGGATTCAGAACTGCACTGCAATGTCTCGGAATATGATTCTATAGCTAAATATAAAATAAAAAGAATACGAACATAGGTTCGCGATTGTCGGCCATTTTGTGCTTTAAAAAAACACTATATCTTTGGAAGTAGAGAAGATTTTGAGTAATGATTTGGTATTCCCATTATGCATGTAACCAAGACAATATGTTCGACATTTTCAAATGGCGAACGTTTAATGTCGAACATGTCGAAAAGCAACTGTTTTCTTCTCTTAACTAAAAACTAAATTCCTTTGAAAATTTTTCTTTAGCACAAAAGATAACCAAGCTATAAAAAAAACTAAACATTTTACTTCTTCCTAATTGTCTACAACACGCAAGAATAAACTAAAAACGAAACATTGCTTTTTTTTAACCAATAATTTTTATCTCCAAATCTTTATTTTATTTTAGTCCTTAAGAATCAAATAAGGCTCTTTAAAAAAGTTCCCATTTGCTTCGTATTTGTTTTTATTGACTTTATTCCCATCAATTAACTTGAATTAAATTTCCGAATTCTGTTTTTCGACCACATTTTTGAGGCCTTATAGTTAATTATTCAAAAACTAAGAGAGATACAGTTCTGGGAGACCTATTTCATTACAACATTGCAGGTCACAAAACGTATAGAACTAACAAATTTGCGTCGTATTTTAAGTCTCGTCAAATTCAACATGCCTGAATATTACCAGTGGATTAGAAATCCGGGCGAAATCTTTCTCTAGGCGTACTTCGCTAACGAAACGTTCTTGGACCTAGGTTTATATGAACTTTTTTATCATATCTTTAGCTATGGAATCAATTTGCCGTTCATCCTGTATAAACCGTTCATTAAAGTTCCTAAAAACACCAACATATGATTTGGTTTTCCTCTCTTATAATGGGGGTAATCTTTAAGATTATGGAAGAAAAAGTATGTTGTGTTATTCAATATTTAGGACGGCTTTTTAACTAAAAAAAAAAAAAAAACCGGCGCAAACGGAATTAAAAATCCCTTACCTTTTAATTTCAAAATATATCCTTTCTTATGAAGGTTGGGCTGAATTCTGGTACACGTGATGCAAGGTTTAGGACTAGTTATCAATTATAAAGCTGGTAAGATAGACTCATTTAATACAACTTGTATTGCTTTCAAGATATCCCATCTTATATATTTTTACAATGTTTATCATAAAACGTTTAAATAAAAAGAAGTACCCTCTTTTGAACTAACAACTCATCCTAAACTGTATTTTATGCATCTTTGCAAAAAGTAAACTTTAACAACACAAATCTTTAGAAAATACCTTCAAAAATATATGAACAAAAATAGAAAAGGAAGTTAGTTAATTGCCACCTGTTATATATACATACGAACATGAAGTCAAATTACTAAAATGGACACTGACATTCGAGTAATAGAATAAAGAAACAAATTTTATATACCAGAAGCATCACTATCGGAAGCCCGGTTTTTCAACATCTTTAGTGATGGAGACAAATATCTACCTCTTCATAGGTGGCAGTGTGTTTAGTGTATTGTTTTTTTCCAAGCTGAGTACAGTATAGACTTGAACGAATTTATGTTGTTTATTATATATATATAATTTTTTTATTCCCTTAAGTCACACACATATTCATATAAATCAAAAGTTTAACAATAAAGTACAAATATAATAACAACTGTGTAATATAAAATAATATAATACGTCTATAATACAACATACATTTACTTTGGGGGAATAAAATTATGACCTCTAAGGCAAGCCCATTTAGAAGTTACAGAGTAAGAAAAAAATAAGAGAGAGAAAATAATAAATCTGTAAAAGGGATTTAAGGGAGCTGTTAAAGTTATAAATAAAGTAGTATATACTAAGGGCAGGCCATATACATACAAAAAACAACCTATAAAAATGGAAAATAAAACACTATGATAAAGCCAAAGTTTTTTTAAAATCTGAAAGTACTTTACATTCCTAATTTTAATTTCTCACATGAACATACTCTCTTCTAGTTTTATAAAAATAATCAACTTTTTTTCCCTTTGAACACATACATCCACACAAGTCAATGCACGCACATAAAAACTCATACATATACCCACCATCTACACATATATACATAGTAATGTTTCATCACCAGATTACGTACAAGCTCTCAACATCGAGCCTGCTCCAAAACCAGTCCTTTGGGAAGTTCAGCAATATTTGTAGGTGTTTAAATATTTTAATAGTATGGGGACTTTTATTACAAAGATAGGTGGATCCAATTATAAAGAAAAGAAATTGTAATAAATTTTTAATTTTGCTTTGAGCACCATCACTTTGTTTTTATGTCTTAGAAAATAATCTATTTTGTAGTAAAAGTCTGAAAAACCTAGTCTTCTAATGTAAAAAAAAAAAAAAAATCAGGGCCTTGTAATTAACAAACAACGAATAGGCAATACAGATAAATATTGAAACATCAATAAAGATGACAACTGTCCCATTTTATTAACCATTAGTCGAATGAACCTTCACCATCAAAGCCACAAGATATGCAATATAAATATAACCTCCCCAACGATAAATTCCCTACTCCAATCTACTATGTGCTATGATGAAATAAATTTTACGCAAAACGCTTCTATCTTTTAAAAACAAACGTAACATGTTGCTTAATATTGATTTTAAAGTATAATTGTGTATATTCCAAGTTACACCTTCATTCAAAATCACTCCCAAATACTTACACGAAGACGTTTGTTTTACTACAATGCATGAAGAGCTTATCGAGACTCCTACTGCATAACATTTATATATAATGGACATTTTAAATGTACACGCCTTCTCTAACTACAGTTTATATAATCCGATTTAATTGTATTTACGACCATATAATGATTAAACCACCTTCTGTGCAAAATTAGATCGCTTGCATTACAATTTCCACTTCTAGCATTGTGTTTCTGATGTAGCACAACTCAGTGTCATCTAAAAATGCAAAAGTGATGCCCTTTACTACTCTACCTTTACACAATCTATTTATATAGATTATAAATAATAAAGACCCAAGTACTAAACCCTGGGGGACCCTATATTTTATTTTTTCAGTATTTCTAAGACATCCCTGAATGCGCACACATTTTAATTTTATACAATATTTTTTGTTGCTAGATCTTTTATTTTTATGTTTTATCATAAGTCGATACAAGACTCTTCACAGAGCGTTTACAGCGTGATTAAAGATTATTTTTTCCCAACTAATTCCCTTTTGTTTTCTCTCTAGATTAAAATTGTATAACATTTTTACACTTCAAACTGCGTAAATTATAATAAAATACGTTTTAAGGACGTACGAGACCGAGACGTAGACGAGACTTACATTGGTGTTATACTTCTCTCAATCTACAATATTTTATACGAATTACTTTAATTAATTTCATTTTTCCTAACTATTGATGTCAAGGGGATGACCATACTTAAGCAATGTAATATTGATTTTTACCTTTTCACAAGTACGAAGTATAGATATAGAAAAGGGGTTAGGGGAATAGTGACCCCCGGCACCGCGACTTCTTAAACCTATTGTCCAAACAAATTATCCGCCTATTAATCTTGTTATTTTCAGTAGGTGTTTATCCTCTAAACAACCTAAGCCTCTTGTCTGTAACAGTCTCAAAAATTATGTGTCCTAAGGTTTCATTATCTTATGCTAATGTTTAAATGTTCGACCATCATCACAAACCTAATACGTAGTATGTAATTTTCTTGAAGTCAAAAAGAGGTTTGTGGAATGATATCTGTTTTTAAATGCTTTTGTGATACATTTCAAAAGAATGAACCGATGTTAATCAAATTTGGTGTGTAGAAATATGTTGACAATATATTTTGTTTCTTCAATAACTGTAAATATATAGGGTAGATGCATTAGAACAAAACAAATTTCCGATTTTCCAAAATCGTCTGTAACAAATTTTGAACCCAAATAAAATGCATTAGTCGCCATCTTTTCAAAAATTTCGTTTCGAGAGTTAACAAAAATCGTTCATGGAGTTATAAATAGAAATGTAATTTCAAAAACTTTATTATTTAAGATATTTCAATTGATACCCCTTTACGAAGCTCCCTTCAGAAGTGGTTTAAAAAATAGTGGTACTAAACAGTAGAGTTAATTTCACAACTAAGATTCTCAATATTTGGATTTTTTGTAATTGCTAAAACAATAATAATGGAGTAAAACTTTATCATATTACATATACAGTCTATTATAGTGTATGATTTAAAAAAAAATAAAAATTGAATTATTATTTACACAGAGATAAAACATTAAAATACCATAACATTTCCATAACAGCGAAAAGAAAGAAACTAAAATTATCACCAAATCAAAGAAACCATTCATTTTATATGAAAGACAGGGGAAATGTGCTTAAGATAAATGTAAATAAATCAATGAATTTCAAAAGTTTGAACATGTGCTGCATTGTTTTCTAGTCTTATTGTTTAATCTTGCACCGTATTGTTTAAACTCAGTATGATTAATGCGACAATAACACGATGTAACGTTTAATAAATGTATTTTCTTGTAAATTAAAACTTGAATGTAAAACATAACCTATTCTATAATACCTAGAGATTGAAATTTCAGTGACAGAGACTGAAGCTGACGTTCATGGTAGAATTAATGTTCCTTTGAAATGAACAGTATTTATGAGAACTGTGATCACCAAATGAATGAAAAACACAATTTTCCACAATAAACATTTAATTTTTTCCATATGTCCCCGATATTTCAATGACCAAATCATAATCTTTAGCCACTTACATTCTACTGTAAACTTGAACAAAAAACTAATCCAGGGGAGAATAAACAAAACTTAAATGTATTTTCCTTGACCTGGTTCCTGCAATGTGATTCTGATTTACTGCTGTCTGTTTGTATCACAGTGGTTGCAAATGATATAACTGTAATTAAATATAAACCCATAAATGCGTATTTGTATAAAAACGGACTACTGATGGATACCGTTACCTACTGTACACTTGAACAAAATACCAAATAAGAGAGAAATATTTAAATTAAACAATTTAAGGTTGAATTCCTTCTTTATTTATGATTTTCATTTACCATTCATTGAGATCACAGTGATAGTAATATTCTTTACCCAGGAATGCTGACCTCTGGTAATAGCCTACTCGTTAGCTACTTTAAACTTGCACAAAAGACCAATCAAAGGATAAATAATAAAAATTAAAGGATTTATGAGTGACTTGCTCCTTGCATAGTGATTGTAATTTACCATTCATTGAGATCACAGTGAATTAGGAAGCTGTACCCATGGATGTATCCCTGAATTTGTGCCTTATATAAAAAAAGACTGGCCATAGGTGGAACTCGATATCTGGTAAGCCCATTCGTTGCAAGCGAAATGGGTCCGACTCCTGTTTATATTTTACTATACTTAAAATAAATAAATAAGTTAAATGTAAGTTATATCAATTAATACAATATCCCAAGGAGTAACATAATTTTTGATATTTGTAAATCTGTGAAACCTAAGAAGATATTATTTCATATAAATGAATATATAAAAAAGTATAAAGTTAGAAATTATCGATCTTTTTTTCGGAAATTCAACCCCACGTTTTGTTAATCGAATCCCTTTCATTTTTCATAAAATGATGTTCTTAATTAAATATTAGAGAAATATGTTTTTAAACCAAATAACCTAAAAAACTAATGAAATTAATGTTGCTGATTCTATTATCCTGATTGTATAAGACATTAGACGCTTGTACTGTTTTTAATTTAACTTCTCTCGGTGTTGGTAATGGATGTATGAATAAGGAAATAAACAAAGTACAAAGTTGTTGACATTTAATCAGTATCTGCATATTGACCGACGTTATTGCACTTTATCTACATATTAACTTACCTTATCACTTATTCGCGGGTATGCTCGAATATGGTTTACCATCTTGCTAAACCTAGTATTAAGAACATCATTTTATACCAAATGAATTTCGGGTTGAAATTTCGAAAAATGTCACAAATGATAAATCTTTGGGTATGTAAATCTTTTTCCGGGAAGATTTCACAATTTTAATTTTTGTGTTTTTTTATAGGACTGCTCGTTGTACGTCGTTCTTACCATTACTTCAGAGAGTGCCCCTTATTTCTACCCGGAGCACTCACGTCCAAACTTCGGAACAGTACTGTATATGTTTGATCTTATATTCGTAATCCCCCTTTTTAAAAAGACAAATAAAATATATAAAAATGTGTAAACGCAGTATATGGTTCGGTCCAGATACATAAATATTTATTCATACAACTTTAAAAGATTGTGAACGCGTTATAAAAAATACACAAACCTACAGCCGAATGACAAAATGTCGAAATAAAATCTCGTTTCACTTGACAAATAAAATAAACTGTGCAATGTTATTTTATCATTTTATTTAACAGTAATACATTTTGACCAACCTATACACTAAACTGTCCACAATAAAAGCCTATTAGGTTCGTATCAAGTTTTCTAAACTAGCTTTAGTGGATGTAGGACAAATCTTAAGTGCTTGCTTTGTGAAAACTAGTCCGTATTTTCAATGGTTGTATTAGAAGTTATAAAAGATGTATGAAATATTATTGACGAACTGAACTTATCCTTTTTGTAAAATTTATTGGACTTGCTTAAAGTATATAAAGTAGTCTGTTAAATCGATTTCTACTTATAAATAAGTAACAGCTTCTGTTAATTTATATCAGAGTGATAGAATTTGTAAAAAGAGTTTACTATTTAGTTTCTCTTTAATGTTTTCTCCAATTATTGCTAGTAAAACATATTTAAAACAGTAGATTTATCCTCTTTTTAAAAATCGAATGTGAAGATTGTAATAAAATTATTTGTCGAAAAATCGGCACAAGAATATGTTTTCCTAAATTTCATAAGTAAAAGT
Organism: Aphrophora alni; assembly: GCA_963513935.1. Taxonomy (NCBI): domain Eukaryota; kingdom Metazoa; phylum Arthropoda; class Insecta; order Hemiptera; family Aphrophoridae; genus Aphrophora; species Aphrophora alni. The sequence continues at coordinate 35,650,469 of OY740767.1, forward strand.
TAGCCTATTTATTTGATTCTTTAAAAAAAAAAAAATAATAGTTATTATTTGTTTTATGTTCGCTTAGGAATTTTACGAATCCTAGTATTAAGTTTCTATTTTCTAAAATATAATCATTTATTTCAAATTATTCCTTTATTCCTAACATAGAACAGTACCAAACAGGCACATCTTTCACCTCATATGACGTCCTCATTATCAGTCACATTGTTTTTGGCCGACATCCGTCTCCAAATTATCCTTGGCCATTCTTCATTTTCTGCGGTCTCCACTGTAAGGCCAGCTTTGCCACTTTTTTACCTCCTATCACAAAGCTTGATCAATTTTTCTCACTGACCTTCTTTATATTTTGCTGCTTCTTTTGTTAGTTCAAATAATTATTCTTTCTGATATAGTCTACATATTAAATATTTGTTTCCAAATATGTATGTTTCTTTGTTTGTTATATTGGCCTTCTACGTTTCACAACCATAGAGCATGACGGATATTCCACTTGTGTCAAACATTCTTATCTTTACTCTTTCACTCATCTGAGTTGGTATCCATTGACCATTTGATAAAAGCTTTTAAGTAGTAACAAACATTAAAATTTCAAGTCATTCGGATCATCTGTTCATGTGATAATGCGTGATACAAGTGCAATGACAGAGGGACGGACATCAATCCTAAAATTGTATAAATAGGTTACTAGGAGACCACAACATTGCGAATTAAAAGAGTAAGTGATTTCTAAATTTTCATGACAAAACAATACTTCCTACATTATTTACAAATATTATTGCGTCATTGGAAAACTAAGAACGTCTAAAAATTAAACATTAAGATCAGATATGTACACAAAACAGCCATCAGCAGTTTATCAAGTCACACTATCAAGAAATTCATGAGCCTATTTCGTGTAAAACCTGATTTTTTTTCTTGTACAAACAACTCTACCCTAGTATTGTCAACAATAGGATCAAGTGTCACACTTGTCCTTTGTGTTTGCTCAGTAGAATTTGTGATTTTATGTGTTGTTTTGGTTAGTCTATTTTTAGGCCACGGGTTTCGTTTCATTTGTTTTTTGTGTTAATTTTGTTGTGTATATTGAATAGCGTGTAAGTGTTGATATTTACAATGCGTTTTGTTGAAGAATATATTACTATTATTGGTTTTCTTCTCTCAAATTTAACCAAATCAAAGTTGTAGAAGTGAGGTTATATTATCTAAAAGGTAAAATATGGAATCACTTATATATTTATTATATTTTAGGTCATAGTTTAAATTTGAATAATAAAGACGTGTTTAATATACATTATGTATTATGTTTAAATTAGACATATTCATTTTCACATAACCTACAACGAACAGATTAAACAATATGAAACACCTTTGAGAATATTAGGCTAATGTTATTTCAACTTTTTTTAAAACAATTATGGATTTAACATTAAACTTATTAAAATTCTACTAGATATTTAGTTTTCTAGTCAAACGTGACAAAAATCTTGGTAATTATTCAGAATACATTGATGGTAATTGTAGGTCTTAGATTATTGTAAGTTAGGCTTCTGAATATGTTAAGTTTTAAATCAGAACTAAATGTGATTAATCGTGAATTAATTTAGTTTTGAACTGATTTTGTGCTTCTTATAGATTAATATGTTTACAGATTTAGTTACCATTTACAGATAAAACTATTTAGCCTTTCTCGCACTTTATCAAGAATGTGGCTATCGTTAATAGAAAAAGTTATTGAGAACAACTTACGTTATCATATTTGAATACGTTTATACGTTTTAAGATATTATCTTACTACTTTATTAATTCATTTTTGTTTATTTATCCGCATACAAACAAATATATTATCAACTGATTTATTTCATTTGGTTTAACATATCATCTGTGAAACATCGTTAAGCTCGTGTACAATAATAATAGTGTATTCTGTAGTACTATAATAGAGGGATTTAAGTGTACTGTAAATAAGTATAATTGGGTATGGACGTATACGCATAATAGTAGGAAGAAATGTAAGCCTACTATTTACCGTATGGTATTCCTAGCGATATAATATTTCGGCAATGATGACCGAAGGTATTCGCCTTTTAATAAAGGCAGTAACAACAAAAATCCATTACTCGATTAAACAGCCATCTAGAGAAGTCAAGGCTCTTAATAGTCTTTTATTGGACCATATTATAAATAGTCATATTTGTTTTACAAGTTGTTTCAACTAGCATTGCTGAAAGTTATGGTCTTTTCTGTAACAAAACATAAGATATCTAGATCAAATATGGTTATTTTCTGACAAAACAATTTCTATAAGTAAAACATATTTTACTTCAAAAGAAATCAACAGAAACATATATGTTCAATTTAAGTTAAAATAATTCATGTTAAGATGCTCGTTGCATGTATTTTAACAGTCTAAAATATAGTATGTATTTATTTTACGATTTTCAAAACATCGACTTAAGTGAATAAATATTTTAATATTTTATTCAAGAGACTATATTCTCTACACAGCGTTAATTAAAACCGGCAAGCTTTCCTTGTTATTCTAAATTATACAACTGGTCTTCTTCTATTCCTGAGTTAGTTTAATAGCCTCAGGGTGTTCTATAATAAATGTTTCAGTATTATAAATTTATGTAGAACAAGTGCAATCTATAGTAATAGGAACATAAAATTATTTTAATAATTTATTTTATTTAATTTGTGTGTTATTATTTTTAAATTACGAGAAATGTAATTTATATCAAGATCCGAAATCAATTTTAACAAACAGCACTTTCGTTAAATTATATATTTTTTTAAATTTTTTTACTTAGTTTCTTAGAAAATTTGTAATTTTGTTTAAACTCTCGATTTCATTAAGATGTGAAACTTGACTTTTACAGTTTAAATTTTCATAAATCCTAAGAAATTTACTTAGATTTCGAATTTTTTTTTATCTTCGATTTGAATTAATTTAGAATTGAAATGTTTTTGGGGAGTTGGGTTTAAAAGTCAAAAATATCAAGGCCATCATTGCTTTAAAAAATAAGAAAATAAGATCATAATATCATAAAATAAAGGCCATTGAATAACTGTAATTGGGTCAGGATCGAAGAGAAAAAGAGTTATGAAGAGAGTGTATACGAAGTATTGAGTGATCTTCCTAAAGACTAGATTTAAAAGATTGACTTAGCCCTCGAATAACTAGCGTCAAAATCGGATGAAAACAACAAATTGGTTAAAGAAAGTTGAAAGAAGGAGATCTAACCCATGACTATGTGGATCCAGCGAGACTACTTCACTATTGCTACACCCGTACTCACTACCCGGGACTCTCTGTGGGCTATAGGCCTATTTAAATAAAAGTAGTGACCAAATATTGACCCTTGATGAAGTACACAAAGGACTACCTCCCACGAAAACAGTTTAGAGAGCTGTCAATATAAACAACTTTCTGTTTTCAATACGTTTGTTCTTTCCGTAATTAGCTTTTCAAAAATATTGCAACAATTATCCTAATTTTTCTTTAAAATTAAATACATTTATTAATTTATATACTCGGCATAAAACGTGAAAATAAAAAATAAACAGTCCCAGGTTCTCCATGTTAAATAATCCTATAACATGAAACTTTATCACTGCAGAAAAAATTCAATTCCAAAGACAAGAACAAATCCACTGTTCAGAGCTTACCTGCGGAGACAAATTGAGGGATTTGTCAGGCAGTGAAATATGAAGACTGCGCTTTAAGGTATTATATGAATCCGAGACAATAATTTTAGACTGGAGGTAATTTATTAGTAGATCCTTGTACACCGTTTTATTGATATCCGGAAGGAAAGTGGTGTCGTTTCTATGGGGGGGGGGGTATTTTGTAGCTACATTGAGTATTAGGTATTTACTTCTTGTACAAAATATAGAATTAGGAGAGTTATTTAATACTTTGAAGAATTAAATTTTAACCAGTAATTGAATTTTTTTAAATATTTGTCAGTATGCAGATAAAATAAACTGCATATTATAATCGTTGTACAACGTATTTCATGCAGTCTATGGTTAGATATTTGCACCTTCATTGACAAACCAGAGGGTACCTAGCTCTGGATCTAAACGTCTTGAGTTAATCCTTGACCAACTCTTATCCTTTTCCGACTCTGACGCTATTAGAGTATCGTTATTCGAGAACTAGGAGTCTTTATTTTATCTTCTTTTCATTTTTTTTATAAGGGGATGATGACTAATATGTCTTTTGCCCAGTGACGGCGATAGCGGGCCCGCAGGGGGGATTTTTCGGGAAATTTTACCGGGACCCGGAACCGCGACGGGCCCTGCCACACGCCCCCCTATCATAACAATATTTTTATGAGTATTGTCAAGAAATTACTAAAATAAGGTAAATGTCTTCAGACAAGATTGTGCATCGTGCATCCAAAACGGCATTAGCCATTATTTTTTAGAGAGCAGTGTTTATTATTTAATGTCATGATAGGAAGTTTGTGTATTGTTTACCATTGGCCGATAAGTAATTCAGCTATCGCTACGTCGCGCATCGCGATGACTCGCCGGCGCCGGCCTGCGAAAAGATAAACATCCGGGAAAAGATTATTGGGAGCGGGGGGGGCCGATGAACAAATTTGCAGGCGGGCCCGCGGGTTCTTATCGCCGCCACTGCTTTTGCCTTTTTACAACAACAGAAAAAGACACTTAATTGCGAATATCCTTTACAACTTAACGAAGATAATGGTCTTGTTTTAAAAATAATTTTTAAAATCGTCTTTACATCATGTGAAAGAGAAAACATATTTCCACTATAAACACTTTATTTTTACAATGAGATTACAAGAGGTCGTTTCAATGACTACGTCACTATTCTTAGTTATCACTTCTTTGGAATTGTAACCCCAGATGGATGTTTTTCAAAACGAGGATGATTTTTATACATGAGAATTGAGAATTATCACGATGATAACTTAGTCATTGAAACCTCATCTGTATAGTGTTGTACGAATAAGGTGTTTATTGTGAAAAATGTGTTTCCTTTCATTTGTTAATTGAAGTTTTCACATGTGTTCTTCATTATAGTGAATCCGGGTTTAAAGTTTAAGTTATTTTTAATACAAAAAAAATTTCTCCCAAACTACAAACAATAAATGAACCAGGTATATTGTTTTGTAAAAAGGAAGTGTAGTAAAAGATGCCCGATTATTCCCAGCGTGTTCCTTGTACTATTTAAAAATATTGTATTAAAATATCTATAGATCTTTCATTGTTTTAGTGATTTCTTGCTTTAGTTTTTCTTTAAAAAAAAATATTGTTATTTGCGTACCATTTTAATATACAGTACACACAAAATAATAACTTTTATATACATGTCAAATATCTCGAAAAATATTCACAAAAACACAAAATAGTGCTTTTCTTAACAGAAAAAAAATTCTAAGTATCACAAATGATTAATACAAAATATCTTGGTGACTAACTTAAACACGCAAAAAGTGTACGGTCCGAGTTATTCACCAGGCCTAACAAATGCACGTCCAATAATATGGCTCTGGTATCATGGTGTGGGCATACTTGCCTAATGAGAATTTTGAAGGAAAGTGAAAAATTCTACCCATTACAAAATTAAGCTAACAATTTAGTTTATAAACAGTGGTTGCTCAACATTTTTCGAATATCATATATCGATCTTACGATATTTTATCTTTTAACATGAAGATAAAATGTTGTTTATTTCACAACAAAGAAAGAGGAACTAAAATAGACATAAATGCAATTTTATATAATTTAATCTGACTTTTACTTAAATGACCAAATTGTATTAAATTCGTCACCTATTCTGAAACCCAACCGTAACATAGTTCATTAACCTTTATCTACCTGCTAGGTCATCCCCCTACCTTTCCCGATTTCTCTATTGTATTTCAGTTTCCTGTACTAATGTTTAAATAGTTGTCTATACCTGTAAATTATCAGTTGCCCGACGATGCCGAAAGGCGAAACAATTGTAGCTCATTTATACTATTAAATATTTGAAACTTTAAGCTTTTGCTTTATTTTTTCCTTGACAAAGAATTATTACTATTTAGTAGGTCTTTATGTTTATGGTATTTACCACAGTAGTGTATTTCTTTTTCCGGAACTAATTAGACCTCCAAATGTATAAATATGGAAAATGAAGTTATATAAATTTTACTATTGTTTTCAAGTAATTTCATCGATTTGTGTAAGAATTACAATGTACTAGTAGACATTTCAAGACCAATAGATTTTGACAAGCACGTTTTAAATAATAAATTTGGGCCTACCAGAATGATTGCCGAATGAGATATTTAGGATACGCTTTTTAATCTTTCTTAAGGGTAGACGCTTCCTAGTTTTAACTTTATATTTACATTCCTATAAAGAAATAATTTTAATGTACTCGTAAAATTAAGGTGTATATTTTCAATCTACTTTATATTTTTCTTCTTTTTCTTCACTATTTTTCATCCATTTTATCAATATCGTATTAAAAAATTATATTTAATTTGTTCCTTAAAAATTAAATTAATGTTCATCTTTCCTACCTTTTATTTTCTGCCTCATTTTCTTTCATCATTTCGTAGTCTACTTAATGACTAAAAGGAGTAATTGTTTCATATTTTATGCTTTTTTTTCTTTATTGCTTTAGATAAATTGAAATTGAGACATCTTAAGAAAAATAATTTAGAGTTTTAAAATGTCTTTATTGAAGAAATGGTCCCCTCCCACTGAGCTAAAGTCTTATTTTAAATTAATTCTAAATATAAAGTTTCAAGGAGATTTTACAGAGACGTTGTAATGATTATTTATTTTTGTTAAGAATTTAGATTGAATTCTACAATGAAATTATTCTGCAGTTAAAAGGAAGTAATTTCGTATATGTTTACGTATATTCGTAGTATAGACAAAATTATGTGATGGGTCGAAGAATGGATGTCAAGTTTCATGTGGATATATCCGCTTTGGAGTACCACACAGTTGTTTTTGGAATGATGTTTTTCTGTCGTATATGCAGTTCTCTAGACAAAACGAGTGAAATTATTTTAGTCAAATTTTTCTCAAGTATAGCCATTATGAACACAAATAAAACATATTGGCCACCATCTCTTCACATATGCCGATTCGTGGGTTCTGATCCGTAAAAAACAAATAATTGGTCATAGGGCTGTTAAAATACGTAATTTCTCAAAATCGACTCTACCGATTTGTACTAATTTTACTGAAATGAGAAGATTAATGAAACTCGTGTGCCAAAAATTGAAAGTATTTATATATAAAGAATTATATATTAAAGAATAGTTGGTAAAAACTTAAATAAACACTGACTGGCATCATTAAGAGCTCGGTTTTAATTAAATAGTATTTACTCTGTGGACGTAGTTATGACACAGGCAAAGCAATAAAGGCGCTAATTAGATATAAGTTTTTTTTTCAAAGACTGTATCCATGGTTTACTTTCACTTTTATATTTATAACTACAATAATGACATTTTTGGTGACGACCTTTTTTCCATTTTTTGTGGTTTTGGGGGTATGTGAGTGAATAGTTTGAACAATGTTTTTGCACAATTAATTATATTTCAGTTCAAGCATTTAATTTTACATATTTACACTTATAATTTATTAACAATATTTGTAATTTACCAGTAAGTTAAATGAATATGTTACGTTTAATATTTGTTTTGCTGTCACTTGCAACAAAAAAGCATTTTTAGGAGAATTATTACTGCATGTGTAATACAATTTCGCTCTGTAATCCTAATTTAAATATATACACACAATTTTACTATTATTTGGTATACAGCCACAAATATACTAACAAAAATTTCAACATTGAAACTTAATTCAAAGTCTGATATGAGAGTATGATTTAGAGAACGATTGCGTTGCAAATTCATTGACATAAAACTCTTCTACTAAAATTATTTTCAATAAATTTATATAAAGTAAAAGTTCCAGAATTATACTGACGCTGTATTTCAACCAATGGTGGCTGCAGAGAGGAGATAGTATTTATGAACATGGAGATATATATTTTATTTCCTTTTATTGGAAAAACGCGCGGAATGAAATAGTGTGAGAGTAAGCCTTGAATAGCGTTTTGTATGGAAGACTTCATCTAAGTAGGAGCTGAGAATCACAATGTGGAAATTTTTAAAATTGTGTTATAAAAAAAAATGAATTTTAATCGATCGGAAATTATTAAATATAATTTTTTATATTGCGTGTATTTACTCGCACACGCAAAAAATAACCTTAAAATAAATCTGTAACTTACTTATGCAAACGTCGTATTTTAAAAATATACTAAAAAAGAATTTCGTAGTTTATAAATAATTTTAATTAAACAATAACTGTGAAATATATTGTTTTAAATTGTAAAGATAAATTCTTAGATACTAGTCAATGGATAAAGTGCCATTAATATGTTTGCAACGTTTTTTCATTGTGGAGTTTCAACAATTAAAAAAGTTGAATTTACAATTTTAGATTGTATAACGTTTTACTACCGACAACTTTCTAGAGTAATATTTTAATAAAAAAAGAGAAAAACTACAATTTACAAGTTTATAAATTTTCTTACAAATATGAACTATAGTATTACCCGCTATGAATTCTACCGGTTACAATACTAAAATAAGAAATGAAAATCCGCTCGTGGTATTCGCACCCCCAAATTTTCTAATATTTTTGACTTTACTAACTTAAAATAGCAAAACCTTGGCTAAAAACGAATATAACTTTTTCGAATTTTATTTGGTTAATTATCTTTATTACTAATTATCACGTAGGTTCTACAAACATATAAATATCCTAAAACAAAATGCTTATCAATAGTTATTTTAAATCTTTGCTTCAAGTGTTTATAATACCTTGTGTGTTTAGTGTTAATATTTTAAAACAGTTTAAACAAATACTTAATCATATTTAAGGTAGTTACAACGTATTTGACTCAATTCCCAATAGCTCCAGCCTCGGAGCACAGGGTCCCCAAAAAGCATGAAGGCAACCAAAAGGCCATCGTTCCATTATATGATTTTCCTCTCTCATTGGCTTACTTTTCCACTTCTACGCCTCATTTTATGTCCTCTAGGCCTCCTCGAACCCTGGAGATTTCAGTTCAGCACGTTTCCTCTTCCTAACTTCTATGTTTCAAACATAGTGTTTTTAAATCATATCCATTTTTTTATTATTATTTGAATTTCTATGTTTCTTCATTCCCTCGTATAAACATGTTAGTGTTTCTTATAATATCGAGCATTTTAAATTAAAATGAGAGTCTTGGTTTTGGTCTTGTTCTTCGTCTAGCATTGGTGTTTTTGGTCTTGGTCTTGTATAGTCAGTCTTGATCTTGCTGCAAGAATCCTAGTTTCACAACCTCAGTCTTGTTTTCGATCTTGTTCTTGGTCTTACATTGGTATTTTAGGTATTGGCCTTGTATTGTCAGTCTTGATCTTTGTCTTGGTCTTGCTGCAAGGGTCTTAGTCTCACAAACCAAGTCTTAGGTTTGGTCTTTCTCTTGTTCTTACATTGTCGTTTTAGGTCTTGGTCTTGTATAGTCAGTCTTGATCTTGGTCTTGGTCTTGCTGCAAGGGTCTTAGTCTCACAACCCCAGTATTGGTTTTGGTCTTTCTCTTGGTCTTACATTGGCGTTTTAGGTCTTGGTCTTGTATAGTCAGTCTTGATCTTGCTGCAAGAGTCTTAGTCTCACAACCCAAGTCTTGATTTTGGTCTTGCTCTTGGTTTTACATTGGCGTTTTAGGTCTTGGTCTTGTATAGTCAGTCTTGATCTTGGTCTTGGTCTTGCTGCAAGGGTCTTAGTCTAACAACCCCAGTATTGGTTTTGGTCTTTCTCTGGGTTTTACATTGGCGTTTTAGGTCTTGGTCTTGTATAGTCAGTCCTGATCTTGCTGCAAGAGTCTTAGTCTCACAACCCAAGTCTTGATTTTGGTCTTGCTCTTGGTTTTACATTGGCGTTTTAGGTCTTGGTCTTGTACAGTCAGTCTTGATCTTGGTTTTGGTCTTGCTGCAAGGGTCTTAGTCTCACAACCCCAGTATTGGTTTTGGTCTTGCTCTTGGTCTTACATTGGCGTTTTAGGTCTTGGTCTTGTATAGTCAGTCTTGATCTTGCTGCAAGAGTCTTAGTCTCACAATACAAGTCTTGATTTTGGTCTTGTCTTGCAGTCACAATAGCAGTCCAATACTCTTGGTGATTATCTCTAATTTCATCTAATGACAAAAATCAGTAAATAATTTGTTTCATATATTTTTTGTTTTTTATTGCTATAGTAGGGACTAAATTGAGATATTTAGAAAAAAATAATTACTTAGAAATCGTTGATTGTCGTTAATGGAGAAATTGTCTCGTCATCTTGAGAAGAGTCTTCTTATGAAATTAGGTAATGTTATAGAATTTCATGGAGATTTTAATAGAGACGTTAATTTTGTTATTTCCTTTCTTGAATGAAATTCCATTGCATTTTCAACAGCACTTTATCCCAGTTAAACATTTCAATTTTATTAACCTTACTTTTACTTTCTCTTAGTTTAAAATATTATTAAATTATTATTTATTATTTATTTATTTTTTTTATATTAGAAATAGTTTCTTACATCGATTGTTTAATATCTTACTAAAAGCAATGTCTGTCTTCATACCTACGTTTCCGCGTCAATTTTAGACCTAACATAAATGGTGTTCAAAATTTTAGGTGTGCACAACAAATTCGTCAGTAGAACCAAACGAAAGAAAGATAAGAGTATTTTGATAAGAATATGGAGTTATTTTTGGATAGTGATAAACCCTGGAATTATGATGGCGATAAGCCACCCAAAAATGTTTTTGCAGATAAAAACCCGACCACGGTACATAGTTTCAACTCCCTAATCTTGTTTTAACTTGTTATATATTTTTGTCACGCTGTTTATTGATCGCGTAGCTTTGTAATATGATTGAAAGTGTTTTTGTAACACTTTCAAAAACTATAACAAAATAAATCTATTCAGATTAAGAAGTTAAAAATGTATGTGAATTCAATTAGAGGGTAAAGTATAAGTTGTTGTATTGTATGTCAGACTGTGATTTGTCAATCTGTTGGAAGTGTATCTACTCTGTTGCGTTGAAACGAGTTTTCAAAACCGAACTACACAAATGTCACCGAGATCTAAAATCTTAGAAAGGTTGAAGTTCGATTTTCAACATTTGTTTATTACAGATATAATATTTAAGTAGACAAAATATTAGTACTTTATAAAGTTGCAATGAAGACTCATCTATTACACCAAAAATTAACCCTATTTGAAAAGTTTTAATTAATCAACATTTATTTATTAAAGATATAATTTGGAAGTAGACACAACATTGGTACATTATAAAGTTGCAATAAAGACTCATCTATTACACCAAAAATTAACCCTATTTGAAAAGTTTTAATTAATCAACATTTATTTATTAAAGATATAATTTTGAAGTAAACACATCATTGGTACATTATAAAGTTGCAATGAAGACTCATCTATTACACCAAAAATTAACCGTATTTTAAAAGTTTTAATTAATCAACATTTGTTTATTAAAGATATAATTTTGTTGTAGACACATCATTGGTACATTATGAAGTTGCAAGGAAGACTCATCTATTACACCAAAAATTAACCCTATTTTAAAAGTTTTTATTAAAACTTTACTCTTCAGTTTTTTTAACATTTGAAAAAAATTGTCATGAATTATAATTTTAAAACGTGGTGTAAAAATAAATCCATAATTTACCAATTCTACTCGTAAAACACGTTCATTTTGAATCCTTTTAAAGATTGTAATGCTTTTAATGTAACTAAGTTATATTTATGATGATTGCCTCGTTAAAAATGTTGTAACTAATTGACTTTTATGTGAATTGCATGAAGGTTTTAAATTGAACACTTGAATAAATTGTTTTCAAAACAGTTTTACGTCTATTACTCGTGCAGTTTTAATTTGTTTTTTGAAGGAAGGAAGGATTGTTTTTTTACCGTCACTAATAAACTGTATTTCTAACAATAAACTAACTTCTGTTTTAATTACGTTTAAAAAATCATGTCTTAAACAATTTTAATAATTTTAAATTCACATTTTTAACTGCGTCTGTCTATTAAAAAAACAATTATATTTTCAAATTTAAAAACTAACTCAATCAAATTATTGTCTAATTTTCAGAACACCATTATTTGAAGTAAATCATATTTTCTGTATGAAACTTTTAGGGAGAAGAATATTTCACGTTTAATTATTTAAAACTTTTGTTTCACTTCCCTGATGTAAATCATTCAATATTTGAATGTTTTACTTCAGCATCAGCTTCAACTTTTATTTTAGTGAAGAAGTAAAGTTGGAAGTAGGTAAAATCCCAACAGAACTTAAAAGTTGTATTAACGGTAATTAGTTATTGTTTTATAACTAAAACTTGAAGTACTGTACAAGTGACTTAAGTGTGATGAAATGTAGAGAGTTGTTCATGAATTTTTTTGTCCCCTCAGTTTTGTTTTTAAATCCTTTAGGTTGGATTTTTATAGACCATCTTTACTCTCTTTGAATTCGAAGCATCTGTCGAAACGATCTACTGTTGTTCTGTTGGTCACATATTTAAACAATCTTATTTAATGATTCATGATATTTTATAGAATACATAAATGATTTAAAGTACAAAATACCTGATCGAATTTTTAAAAAATCGAATCGCGGTCACAGGTCTACAAGAAATTTGTAGCAATTATTATGAAGTTTCAATGTTATTATTATTATTATGAATGCGATAAGCCTCTCCGTTATATTTTTTGTTCGTCTTTATCATTACCCTCTTTCATTTCGTTATAGATTTTTTAAAAGAATTTATATATATATATATATATATATATATATATATATATATATATATATATATATACTTATAGATAATTTTGTCATTAAAATTTAATTTAATATTTTCCATTTTCTCTCCCTTTTTTGTCCTTTTATTCCATCATTTCAGTGTTATAACTCCTTAATGACTAAAGGGAGTATTTTAATTGTTTCGTATTTCCTGTCTTTTGTTATTTCAGAATAGTCTAATTGAGACTTTTAAAACGAAATATTAATTAAAAATATTGAACGGCTTTATTGGAGAAAATTGTATTTTCTCCCTGAACAGAAACCTTATTTTAAATTATTTCCAATTAAAGAGTATTAAGTAGATTTTAACAGAGTTATTATGTTGTTATTCAAATTTCGAATGAATTTAGATTACACTCTTTAACGGAATTTTAATGTGCTCAAAAATATTATATACTGTTTTGTTTTGTATTCTCATATTTTTATTTATTATTATCAATTCATGATTTAAAGTTATTAAATAATGATTGGATGCTCATATTATTGATACAGTTTAATTCGAGATTTTTCAACTTTTATGTATAGAAAATGTAATACACTACGTTTCCAGAGTATGAATCAACTCTCTTGATCAGGGATCCTAGGATTTGTTTGCTTTTTTTCACATTTATCATGTTCTAGATTTTTCCAATAGACAATAAGCGTTGATCTGTACTCGCAAAAAGTTTTCTCTCATATACACAAATCATGGCAAACGTCTGAATAAAATATATCGAGAAATTATTATTCATTTTATTTCTTAAAATATTCTGATATTCATGACGATAACATGGTTATAATCTTCATTTAAAAACTACCACCCCTACCCCTCCTAAAATATATCGGCCTATAAGCTTGATCATACTTTACATATATGTCATTAACATGGAAGTTAGATAGACGATAACCGTATAAACCAAATAATAGTTAACCTATTATATAATACTTACATTAATTTATTTTAAATAATTATACTGGCTCTAAATATTAAAAATATACTTTTATATTTTAATGTGTTTCAAGACAGTCCTAAAGGAAATTAACAATAATTATTTAGACGTTATTTGAATAACTATGTAATAATTTATGTAATAAAAACTTTAAAACTAGAAATCTTTGCTAATACAAATTCACATGTAAAAATCGTCAGTGTTAAGTTTTTTAATTTTTTTAAATTGAATATTATATATATATAAATTAATATGTGTGATTGCATGATTAGAACCAGTAAAGCATATGTTATATCAGCTACAAGAAGATTTTTAATTTAAAACATTACTAAAATATTTTCCAAAGTAAGAGACGTGTTACGCGAACTGCTGGTGCAGTCCCAATTAAGTTTTCTAACTAAGGTTTCCTTTGATAAACATTACACGTGGCAAGTATATTTTCTTTGTAAAAATAAACTAACGTCTGTTTCCATTGTATTATAAAATCATTATTTTACAAATTTTTAATGTAACTAATGACTGAAAGGGATAATTTAATTGTTTTACATTTTCTACCAATTATTGTTCCAGAGATGTCGAGAGACGTTAAACAAAATATTACTTTAGACCTCTTAAAATGACTTTATTATAGAAATTGTTCTTTCTCTTGAAATGAAGTCTTATTTCAATTTTAATTTAATTATTGTCTCTCAATGAAATTTTAGCACAGCCGTTATTTTATTATTTCCTTTTTGTAAGAATTTAGATTGAACTCTTCAATTGAATCTTGTAATCTTTAACGAAACTGAGTGTTATAATTAATTCTTGTTTTCAAATATTCACAGTTCATTATACTTCACAAAAAAGAAAACATACCCTTTACTCACTACATCATTTTATTGAAGCAAACTTTCTTATTAAATTTTGAAAAAATATGTTGAAAACTTGAAATTTGTTTTTCTTCTAAGCGCTTTTATTTAAATAATTATTTTATAATTTATCAAGAATAACAATTTTAAGATTTTTTGTATCTAAATATTTTTAACGCAAAAATATTTGGATAACAATAGATAACAATTTAAAATTTAACTTTTTTTAAACTATTAGTCACACGTGCAACTAAAAATTGGGAAGTCAGTATACAGTCTATAATATAAATAAGAAAATTGAATTACCTACAATCGTTTTTATTGCTATACGACAAAACCTCTAAGACTCCATAACAGAAAGAACAAACATCCAAACTGGAAATTGCAAAATAGCTTGTTAAATATATATATATATATATATATATATATATATATATATATATATATATATATATATATATATATAGGAAAAGTGGAATCTTTTTTTATTGATTTTATACAATGGATTCAATAGCGTATGTTTTTCAATAATGGATTATTTTAAGGTGGATAGATGTTTCAAGATGTAGGAAATTATCAAAGGTATGTAAAATAGCCCACTTTCGAATGTCCACCATGCTTATTTTTGTCCAAATTAAACTTTTTAATGGATATCAAAATACATAAGTTTTGGGGTACTGCATTAAAAATACGTGATCTCCGTTTTTAGCTCCTATATTTTATTGAACTTTTTATGCTCTCTCTTAGTCACATCTTTACAACTAATTACAGCAATAAAACAATAACCCTGTAGAATTCAATACAAAAGTATTATGTTATTTGAATAAAAATAACTAAATAATAACAGAGTGACATCATAGTTCAATAACACTAACAACTAAATATAAGTAAGTACTCTTAGACCCTAAATATATAGCCTAATATAGTCGAAATTTTCCTACATATACTACCCTATATTAATATGTAATATGATTTGTATCTGTTTTTATAAACATCGCTTGATTAACCTTTTACAAACCCAAAGAACACTAAGTTGTTACTCACTAAATTACATCGCATTTCATTTTGAAACATTTTAGCCAGAAGCACATTTTGAAAGTAATTGTTTCGAACTTTTGTTTCCTTTCCTTAACTTAAATCTTTCAATATTTAAATGTTTTACTTCTGAATCAACTTCAACTTTTATTCTAGTGAAGAAGAAATTACAAAGTAGGTAAGAACCCATTAGAACTTAAAAGATACTTTAGAAATAATTAAATATTATTTTATAACTTATATCTTGAAGACTTGTACAAGTGTTTTAAGTTTGCAGGGGAGAAGAGGGATTTAATCATTTCTTCACAATTCAAAACTTTTTAAAATCAGATTTTCTAGTTATTTCCACAAATTTATACTTTTTTAAAAAATTATAACGTTATAAGTTTTTGTAGTTATATTTACTAATACGAGAAAAAAAACAAATGATATAATTCCATATTGTACTTTATGTAAATCTGTTTTGTTTTTCTTATTTTTATTATTTTATTTCTATTTTTGTTGACAACGACATAATTTATATTGCAAGGGTCAATTAGTTTTTATTTAATTTTAAAATTTTACGAACAAAATAAATCTAACATAAATACATATACGACACAAAAATAAGAATTTTAATTAAAAAACAGATTTTCCTATTTTTAAATTAAATTGATAAATAAATGACAATGCAAAGTTGCATCTAGAAAATTTTAAAGTCACACATTTATTAAAATATTTTCCCAATAATTAAAAAAAGAGAAAAGAAATATAAAACATTCTTCTTCTTGACAGTTCGTCAAATTGTATTTCCTCATCTCAACAACAAGCTTCTTTATTTTTGACGTAGGTCTTAAAGAACCTGTTGATCAACAAATTTATCTTCACAAAACCTTGATCATTTGTTGAAAAATAGAAACAAAAATTGTTCATTCTTTTTTTTACAAGTTATGATGAATTTATATTTCTGTTTCAAATTAATTTGTTTTTGTTTTTTATTAAAATGTACAATTCAACAACAGTTAAATCGATCTGGTATTCTGTTTCAATCTATAGCCTAATTAAGTTTTTAGAAAGTTATTTTTTTCCATACACTGTATTATTATAATTGAACTAACAAACATGTCTTGCCCTTTTCCGATACATGTAACAAACATTATTATCCACCATTGTAAGATCATTTTACATTTCGCCTATAATTTTGAAATTTCAGACTTGACTTTATACCAATGTACGTGGCGATACTTATTACTCACGCCTAAAAATACTATTATTGACGTACAAATACAAATTAATTTCAGTTTAAAAAGTTTAAAGTCACTTCATCAAGTTTAATTTCTTAAGCGTTCAAAGTCGAAGTAAGATGAATAATACTCAATCGAAGTTACCCCAAACCCCCGCTCATTTGAAACAACAACTCCAACATATCTTAAATAAAATTATATTGAAGAACACCCCTAAGCAAGTTTGTACAAAATATGCCAATATGAATACACTTAATCCTATGTATATATCAAGATACTGAACTGAAATACAAGTACTCTCAAACTCAAACTATAAACATCATTAATTATGCATCTACTTGTCACACGATTAGTACAAAACCATGTACACACGTGGACATAGATACACATACAAACGCATACGATCACTCAATTAAGCATAAATTTCAATAAAAAGCATAGCTAGAGAACACATAGAAATTCATAAAATTAGTTCCAGCTTTTGGGAATATAACTACTTCAAATAAAACAGAAAGGGTTAAAATAATAAATATTATGTATAACGTGCATCAGAATAGATATCGATTTTATTCAGGAAACAAAAAAGTAAAATGTCTTTTGGATGTAACAAAGGAAGTACTATATCTCTATGTGTAAAGTAATATACTTCCGGTGTTATGTTTTCTGTTTCTCTGTTGTCGTTTCCCTAAACTGGTAATTTACTTCTTCAGAGACCGGTCTAGACTTATCTTCACTCATTATTTAACTCTTTGGTAAACAAAAGAGAAGCTTTTCCTGTTTTCCTGATGTTTACGATACATAAATATCTTTAAAATAATTATTGTTCTATACATTTTTCAAAACGTTTATCAATATAGATCCTTCTTTACAAACTAATCTCCCATAAGAAATACATGGGGAAAAACCAGCAATAACGAATTTTTTCCTCGGATATAAATAGAATAGAGAATGCTTTGGGGATATCACGATAAATATCATTTTGTTTTTGTAGTGTACGTGTAAAAAATGTAGTGCAATATTTTGGCATAGTTTAATTTCTTAATTATATATGAAAACGCGTTCATTTTAACCAAGCAGTTCGTATAATGCTCGTTACTAATTAATTGATCGATTTTATTTCAAACGACGATCCTTTGGTTTAGTTTTCGGAACGAGTATTTTAACTTTATTTTCACCTACATTATATAAAAACCAATTTAGGGGTCTGCATACATTCATACTAAGAATTAAATATTCAAATGAACTGATAAATTATGCAATCATAGAACCCTGCCCGCACACTCTGACTCCTTAAATTACCGACCCTCTATGCTGAAGTCACCAACCGAGACTTTGCACTATCATTGTAAATATAAATTAACCTTCTATTACTTCTTATTTTCAGCATGAATATTATATCTATACAACCACAGTAAATTAAATACATAAGTTACATTTTAAATTTAACTCCCACAGCAGAGGAGTTCTCCGTAGAGATGATGGATGCAAAATGAAACCAAATAAAAATTCTAAAACTTGCACTAATTTATTTCCCAAAGACTTTTCTAAATAACTTTTGAACGATCTGCTTTTATTTACTTTTCGACAATTAGTTTTGAAGCGAAAGTTACGTACGCGTCTTAAATTTAAAAAACGGGTAAAGTTCAAATTACATTATCTTCCTCAAAATAAACTGAATAACTCAATAAACACTTTCACCCTTTCCATAATTTCACTTTACAAAGGCCAAAGTTTAGTCATATAATTTCCCTTCAACGTCACAGAAAATCGATCTAGTAACACTTTGGTGTTTCATAAATTTAAAAATACGTTTTTCGTAGTTAAACTTAATTTTTATTTTTGGTAATTTTTGTTTGTAACGTTGTATTGCATCAATACCCTTTCAAATTGGTATTTCTTTGCTGTAAAAAAGTGTGATTTTAATTTGTTTTGCCGCTATTGTAAAATTTTTATTTTCTTGAAAGTCTATCACAGTTAATTTTATTTTTCTGTTTCAATATAAATTCCAGCAATCTTTGACGTAGGTCCTAGAGAACCTGTCATTCAAGAAATTTACATTCAGTAACCCTTGTTGATTTATAAAACAAAAATGTCAAATTAAACAGCTGATATTTCTTTGGATTATTCTTGTATGATAAAAATTTTAACTTTTGTATTTGTAACAAAATATTTGTTCTCCTAACCTATAACGCTTTAATAACATTTAAGTCAAACTGTTAGCTGCTGAAATGTTGTATTTACACTTTAGTAGATTAAAATACATCTCTTTACTATTCCACGATCTTTAAAACTTATTTTTATTACTGTTACTAAAAAATTGTTAAACATAATTAAATAAATTTACCCCCAAATGTAAAAACATCAATGTAAGGGAATAACTTTTGACAAGTAATAAAAAACTGCTTTACTGAGAGAATTTATTATTGCAATTAAGAGAACACATTTGTAATAAAGAAATGATGTAGGTCTAAGATTCAACAACAACAACAAATGTATTTGTTTAAAACATTGATAACAATGCAAAAGGTTTAAACCACAATTCTTCATCTCCAATATCTCTCAATTTGAAGTAGAGTAGTAAATAAAAATCAGTACTTTCTAACGAAAGGAACACATACACATCAACACATGGAGACCCTCAATTCACAAATAAATAATTTATATTACAAACAATTATTTAAGAACAACCAAATCTTTAAATAACACCTAGCCACAAACAAAAAAGTACATAGACATTTAAACAAATATAAGTAAACGAATTAAACATAATTTTGCGTAAACAAACGCCAAATTTCAAAAACACAGACACAGAGACACTAAATAACACAGTAGAATCCCATGTTCAGAAATGAAATGTTTCATTCCGAACTCCAATAATGAATAAAACAGATAATGAACCTTAAATTTACAAAGTAAATCAGGAAATATTTCCATATTTCTTTACAAGAAACATAAAATAAAATGTATCTTTTGGAAGTACGAAAGGAAGTACTATGTCGACAGGTGTGAACGTACTTCGGTTTCTCTGTCGTCGTTTCCCTAAACTAACAACTTCCTTTCTCAAAACCCCGGACATGTTAAATAACTTATCTCCAATTCTACCTCTGCTCGCTACTTAACTCTATAGCACACAAAATGGGAGGGTTTCAATGTCTCTAAAGAAACCCTTATCTCGTTTGTGAATATTATACCAGGTGACTTCCTTCGCCAATTACTGAGGGTAAAACTACCTGCTTTGGTTCTTGTACGAAATTCATTTCTTTTGTTAAATACAGTATAAGTTGCCATTTTAGTTTAATTTCCATAATAATGTAAACTAGATATTGTAAATTCTCATATTGCACAATTAAATGTATACCGTTTTATTGCTTTGTATGTAAATTGTGGCAAATAATTTCATTTACTTTCGATAATTCCTGTTTGCAAGTGAATAATGTGTTTCATAAATTATCCTTTCTTAACTGAAGCTTTATTTCATAATTATTGAATTTTAAAAAGACTTCATCAAAGGTATTTTTTACTCTTTCTTAATATTTTTATCGAATAATCAACGTTCAGTGGTAATATTTTTTGTACATCTGGTTTTTCATAGTTATTTGTACTTTCTCACAAGTTTTTAATGATTTTAAAACACATTTTATTAGTGCTACACAAATATCTAATACGTAAACTCCTGAAGGGGTGTTAGCGATTATTATTCGATAACCTCCGGCATAAGACTCGTTCACGGAGACGTAATGAATCACGTAATGCATGTTGCATACATTGTAATAGTAACGAATATTTATGTTTATGATTTATAACATATAATCAATAATAATAACAGATAATATATCAATATTTAATATGTTTTTTTTAAATACCTATAATTAAGATAATTTCTATGCAAGCTTGTCGGTATTTACAGATTTTTTATTATTTCGAACAGATATAAAATTCAGAATATACTGATTTATTTCACTTCTTGATTCTTATAATAGACTTTAAATATTGCTGAAGCTCTCAGTAAATAATAAAAAGAAACTAATTAGATATCTTGGAGTTACGCTCAACCTTCCCTCTTCTTGAACGTCTTGGGAATGTTTCATATCCTTGTTTTTTTTAACTACTACACAACTTTAAATTATTTCAACTGAAATTCCTAGAATAAATATATAAAGATATTGTGGGACGTTGTAACTTTTATGCTAATAATTATAATTATATTTTGAATAAAAGACGAGAATAATAGCTAATGAGAATAAATTTGGAGAATGAATAATAATAATCACAATAGATCCTTAGGAAGTCGGAGTTAAAAATGAAGTACATTTTAAAATAACAATAAACAGTGAGCTCTAATTAAATGATTTTTAGCAATAAAAACAAAATATTTTATTGTTAAAAATAAGCAACATGTATAGTGTTGGTTATTGAGTGAGAAGGTGAATGGTACAATGTTATTATCGGTTCATCTCTATTAGTCAGGGCATTGTTCTTTACCACAGATATACGAAAGTATCATCTACTAAAAGGAAACTGACTAGCTTCAAAATATTGTTTAAAATATCATAATTTAACCAAAGGTATTAATAAATTGAATGATTTACTTACATATAATACATACACAAAAGTTGCAATGTAAAATAAAACCAAATTAAAGTTGATGACCTCCAGCGGACCTATCTCACCAAAACAACAAACTAACTCGCCAAACCACCCAGATGCTAAGACGAGATCTTTCTTATAACTATGTCATTATACAACAACTTTAACCTATTTATATGAGACAAATTATTTTACACATGAGATGAATGTAAAATTTAATTCCCACTTCACTCCCCAGGGTTTCATTGGTTGTTCGGTGGAATTTATAATGTTCATAGTCCATTAAAATATATCTTCGTTGAAAGAAAAAAGAATTATATATTTTTGTTCGAACGTCGTTTCGAATTTCTAAAAAAAAAAAAAAAAAAAAAAAAAAAAAAAAAAAAAAAAATTATTTGTTACAACTAATTTAATGTCTGTAATAATTGAATTTTACTTTTGTTTTCTTAACAAACTGCTTATCATTATTTCTTTTGTTTGGAACAAGTTAATATTACATTATGTTTCCTAAATAAATTGAATAAACCAAAAACACTTTCACCCTTTCTTTTAAATTCACGTTACAGAGTCCAAAAGTTTAGTCGTGTTTTTTTCTATATCGTTGCAAAGAAAAAACTAGTTATACACATACCTTGTCAAAAAAAGTATAAAGGATTTTTTTTTAGTTCTCAAAATAGTTATTATATTTTTATAATGTTGTATTTTATTCCAATACACTTCCAACGTTGTCATTTTTAAGGAAGAACGTACAAAATGTGAATTACTTTTATTGTAGATCCAAGGAAATACAAATTTAAGAAAGGAATACAAAATATTTTCTTGGCAGTCCGTCAAATTCAATTTTATTTCCTCCACTCAAGTAATACGTCTTCGTCTTTGAAGGTCTTAGAGAACCTGTCATTTCTCAAATCTACCTTCAATAACTCTTGCTGACTTTCGTAATAAAACTGGAAAACAAAATCTGTTTAATTTATTTTTTTATTCTTTAACATTAAAAAAGCCCTAGATTTTTGTCTTAAAATTTATAAATTTTATATAAAGTATTATATTTCAATAACAATTAAGTCAAACAGGTAGACGGTTAAAATGTATATTTATATTTCGTTAAATGTAGAAATCCATTTTGGTTAGGTATTTCTATCACGTGAAAAACTAATAACAAGTCACATTTATTTATTTTTTCAACAACTAAATATGATTGCATATAAATGCAATACTTTCTATTATAAATAAACGGCAACTTTTCTAACTAGATGACAAACGTAGTTTGTAATATCATTTAGTTGTTAACGATGATTAAAAGGTATTATATAGATCTTTAAAAAACAATGTAAACAACGAATATATTTGCTTAAAACCTTTTTAGACATCACAAGATTATATAATTCAGTTCCACATCATCCTAAATATTTCTTAAATCAAACTGGGTTAATAAAACAATATTACGCACATGAACACAGAAAAACTTGAAACGAATCGACTAGGAAATACTTCGTAATACGAAATATTATTTTACGAACTTCAGGCTCTAAATGTATATTCATCGCACAACCACAGAATCATTTTAAATGCATGCATACAAGCAAATACAAAGTAAATGTTCACTTGAAAAACCACAAATAAATCTTGCTTCACACAAAAACATAACTCAATGTTTCTTTTATCTCACATTAACACATGTTAAATAACTTATCTCTACTTTTACCTCTACTTACTACTTAACTCTATGGTACACGGAAGGGAGCTTTACGGTATTTGTATGGTTTGTGAAAATCATGTCAAATTACTTCATTTGTAAAATAATAAAGAATGAATAGTGGTGCTTTGGTTCTTGTCCCTGAACGTCCCTGAACATTATATATTATATGTTGTGTTAGTCATATAGCAAGTTTAAATCTTGGTTCTATTATCAGATTAACGTTGGAATTGAAGTACATAAGTGAGCGAAATATTTTTAATAAGAATAATACACTAAATACGTATTTCAGATTTATTTTACATTATGATAATCTCCCAAAATAATTTCAATTTCAAGCTTGTAAAAACAAACTAATATTACGAGTTTTTTTTTCTACTTTTAGCTTACTAATACTATGGACTAATACCAAAAATCCAATCATAGTAGACCTACTACTAATGAATTGCATTATTTGAAGATTCCCGACTTCAGAGTAAATTTAAGCAAAACCGAGTTCATCATGTATATCCCATCTAAACTTCATTCCTTTCATGCTTTGAAGTAAGGTTAATACAGTTAGGACGAACAAACACTCATGAAATGTGTAGCTACATTGTCTGAATAAACACAGAAGACACTTATTTGCTATAAAAGGAAGGATGTTACCGTTAACCTTCATTCACGTACACTGTGCTTGATGGAGTAAATCATAACTCAGCTTAGGCATAAGTTTAGATGTGTTTCTTGCTTTTCTTTTCAAATTTAAAAAATATTCATAGATACTTGACCTTGAAATGCATTATTGTACTTGACCGTCGAATTCTAAATACATTTTAAAATGACATACTTCAGGTCTAGGTAATTTTGTTTGTTACTAACTTTCAACCAACGACTCAATACAATATTCAATATATCTTTTTTCGGAATATTGCTTTGAGATAAAATAAATTAACCAATACAAACACATAAAATCCTTGCTATATATTCTAATTTTGCATGTACACTAAATTTTAGACTTACTCAATTTCTCTCAAAATGCTTGTGATTTGACTTTTTTTAATCAATCAGTTTGTTTGTATATAGACCACAACAAGTTCGTAACATGATCCTTTGATTGTGGACGCTGGAAATAAATCAGTCACTCCCCAGTCTCCCGCCATGTACCAAGAAGCCACACGAACACGTACTAAGGCGTATCATAATTTTCCGGTGAAAATGAACTTTTGTCCTGGGACTCCTAACGAGAGTGTGAGTCTAGCTCAACTAGGGCAGTAGAGTGCTCGTGAAAGTAAAATGGCACCCATTATACTCCGTTGTTATTATTAAGTTTTTTGAATTTTTATAATTCCAATTTCGGGCTAATTTTCCGATGTTCGAGATGTCTCAGATTTTCTCGTAGTGCTGATTAACCCCTGTTAAGTGTGAATTATGCAAACCGTATTTCAGTGTTTCTAGATTGCTTATCAAAGCTGGTTCTCCGAAGTGCTGGTTGGTTAAACTTGGTTACGCTGTATTAACTAATTCGATAGATACACAGACTAGTTTTAGAAAACATGGTGTCTAATATAGCTTACCCACAATTAGCCATGTCCCCTGTAACCACCAAGCACCCGTTAGAGGCTTACTTGATTTTATTAACGACCTAGTTTTACCTTAACTCCTTTTTATGTATTTAAACAAAAAAAAATTAAAGAAAAAGAAATTGTATTTATTTTAATTACAGCTAAAGTTTATTCGCTGTATTTCATCAAACGTTTCATATTTTCTACCTTTCCCTAAAGATAATAACTTTTTTAATTAATAATTATATATCATATAATATATATTCATAAAAACTACATATTTTTAATTTGACAGCCACTTTATTACTACAGTGTTATATCTAATAACTGATTAGAGTAATTTATTTGTTTCATATTTCCTATCTAAATTTTATTGTAGAGCTCCAGAAATGTTCTTATTTAAAAAAACACATTTAGGACTATCTCAGAATCGAAACGTTTATTTATAAATTATTTCCTATGTAGAAATTTAAAAATATAGGATGAAATGCGTTGAATTAGTTTCTAGACAAAATTTTATTGCATTTTTCTCCAGGTAAAAGATAATAGATAGTAGTTACTAACTACTAACCTAACTCAAACTTTATGTCAAAAATTTAATGTTTAATTTGTAATACATTAAAGGTGTGGTTAAATACCTCCGTTAGGTTATTTATAAATAGGTTGCATCTGTTATGACAGAGCATTCGTCAATGCAACACAATCTCGATAGAGTAGTCGGTATTTTACTTACTAAATATAAATAATTATTCTACCAATTAAGCCTGCTACTTGCTTGACAGTTAAATATCACGTTTGGCTCTTATGTCACTCTGGAGGTTAGCAAATTTATAGAGTAAACATTACATGATATTAAACTAATTTTAAATATTTTTAATTATTAAAAGAATAATTTTTAAAACTCATTTTTTAAATTCAGTTAATTAAATTTTTTAATCAATATATTTTTGTAACACTTCTTTGTTTTTAACTGGCAACTAGTTCAAATTCAATTGTATATCGCAGAGTACACTGAATAAAAAACTAAGACAATGTTCACGCTTTCCATCAGTATAATATGGTTTTAAAAACAAAGGTTATTCGTGTTATTTTCGTTCGACGTAAAAGATAGTTAACTTAAATATGATTTTAACTATTTGAAATTACAAAATAATAATATCTCTTAGCAATAGATTTAGTTATTATGTATAACGTTGTATTCTTATTCTTCTTCAAAACATTAATATATTTTAAATCCAACATTTTAAGAAAGAATATAAAACATTCATTTTCTTCACAGTCCACAAAATTGAATTGTATTTCTTCTCTTCAAGCTTTATCTTTGATGTATGTATTAGGGAACCCGTCAATCAACAAATGTATCTTCACTAACTCTTGCTGAATTGCAGAATAAAACAGAATTGTTTTATTCCCTTCTTAATGTTCTTCAATAGTATGTACAACCTATATTTTTTTCTTAAAGTTAGAATGTTTCAACAAATTGTTACAATTTGTAGAATTTACAAACTAAACAACAAATGAAAACTATATTTACTAAACGTTAAAAAACTTAATGTCTAAATAATAAATTTATTAGAAATAAAATATTACAGATTTGGTAAGAGACCCTGCAGTACAAAACGTATATGTATATCCCAAAAGCTTGTTGAAAATGCTCAAACTATTATCATGGTACAGTCTACTAAAATTTTTGAATGAAACTAGTTGACCAAAACTCCAAGGCAGATCTACACAAACATACATTTAGATTGCGATTAGTTTGCAGACAAACAAACGTACACATACTTTTTAAATAAAACCAACAAACGGCAAACAAACAAACGCAGAAACAGTCATTGATTCACACAATACATTCCCACATTCAATATAACAATTGATATAAATTAAATATAAAGCATTAAGGAGCTAGAATTTGCAACGAAGATCAATAGAATATCCATTTTATTTATACGGTACAATAGAAGATGAAATGTATGTTTTGCAAGTAACAAAGGAAGTAATATAGTTTTGGAAGGTGTGAAGTATGAAGAATAATGTAGTTCAGGTGTTATAACTTCTGTCGTTCTTTTGTCGTTTCCTTAAACTAACAACTTCTTTCCTCAGAACCCCGAACATTTTAAATATCATATCTCCACTTTTACCTCTTCTCTGCTAGTTAAGTCGTTTTACACTGAAAGGTGTTTACATGTTTGAAAAGATAACTTTAGTCACGTTATATATACAATGGAATATATTATTTTTTACTTATTGTCTATAATTATTCTCTATTGTTGTCTACCTATGTAGTCAATCACAATTTATTATGATATTACTACAATTGAGCTATATCTAGTACACTTAACATTACATGACGTACAAACTGTATATATTAAATATTAACAATTATCTTTTTACCTTTCACTTTAAATGACACTAACTGGAACATTAATAATTTCAAAACCAATTGCAAGCGATAAAATCACGTTTCCGATTTTCATGTACAAATAGTTTGTTGTAAATTACTTTCAAAATTGTTAATACATATAATGTATCTAAAGTAATAGTTTTCATGATTTCCTTGTTAAAAAGTAACTATTAATCATCTTCCATGTGATTAACTATATGAGGTTTTAAATTGTACACGTTATTAATTGTTTATCAAAGCAAGAGCAGAATTATGTCGATTACTAAAGCACTTTTAATTGGTTTTTTCAAATGAATCGTTGGTCTTTACGTTTTATAAACATTACAAGTGGGAAATGTAACGTATTTTTTTTAAAAATAAAATAGCGTTTGTTATTTTTTTAATTGCATTAAAAATATATTAGTTTAATTTTATGACCGTTTAAATTATACAATTTAATGTTAATGTGGTTGAATAAACTTTCGATTCAACTAATCAATTAACCTAGTAAATTTAAAACAAGTGTTTTTACTAATATAGTAGCAAAAACATAATTCAAATTTTATTGACATTTGTTTTTCTAAGTGATATAACCCATTATGTTCTCTGTCTGCGATTTAACATACATACTTGCTTCAGTGTAGTTTATATTTTATCAAAATAGAGTTGTAGTGATGACCAAAAAAACTCAATTATAGTTTACGTTGAAAATTATTCCTTTCAATGAAACATTATCATTAAAAGGATTATGCAAAATTTGTGGGGTGTGGTTTATCGTAGCTATAAAAATACATTAATAATAAATAATTTTAATCACATAATTACAGACAGTAATCAGCATGTACTGTAGTTTCCGGCTTAAAATTGACGACGTTATAGTGACAACAAACTAATAATTAAAGATATGTTTTCTAGGAGAAACAGTTACTGAAAGAATATCTGTAGAAATTTTGTCAAGTTTTACAGATTTTTGATTTTCTAGCAAATCTGAGACGCGATATTTTCTTTGGTTTATTTCACTTTAAAATAGATGCTAAGTGAAGCTCAAACTTTCGGTAATTAATGAGGAAATACTAATTAGATTTCTTGAAGTTACGTCACCGATCTTAGCTGGTCTTCTACGCCTTAGTAATATTCTAGGTATCTATAGAGCTGCTCACTTTCTGGAGTTAGTTTACTCAGAAAACTTTCTATATACATTTGAAGAATATATATAATGTATAAAAGAATCGTAAACAAATACATTTACCTTATAACCATGTTTATGGTATTTTATGGTATTTTGGTATAATATATCAGAATAACTCATGACGAAAATTATAAGATCATTATCCGTGCAGAGAGTAGGTATGCACTAAAATAAGTATGCTTTATAAAATAATAAGCAGTTGTAAGCATATCTTAAATTATTTCTAACAATGTAAGAGAAAATAAAATAACTAAGGATTCTTATAAATATAATTTAATTTCCTATTTGAAGTATTTAAATACCTCTTCAAAATAATGTTTATATATATATATATATATATATATATATATATATATTTACAAACGCACGGTTCAGAATGAAGCCAAACACATGTATCAGAATTTATTCATATTCACTTAGAAATATAACAATTTTGTTTACATATATTTTTATAAGAAAACCATTTAAATACAACTATTTTCTAGATAGTTTGTCAAACTTAATTTCATTTGCCCTCTCAGAGTAACGTTATCCTTATTTCGTCTCTTAGAAAGGTTTATTACATTCAACGTAAAAAAAATGTTCATTGATTAAAAATTGTATTTATTTTACGCTATCGTTGAATTCTAACTATATTAAAAAATGATCTCCTGTCTATCAGAAGGAACGCTGGTTTTCCACTAAATTTCAAACTATAATCATCAGGATACAATTACAATCCCCTTGGATTTATCTTTCTCTACATTTTGTTTAAAACAACCACATTATATCATAAACGAATTGACTTGTTCTATATTAGTGACATTAATCACATCAGATTGTTAAAACATGTAGAAAATTCAGTAGAAAATGTTTTTAATATATTAATATAAATATAAATACAAATTTATGTAAATATGGTATTAGACAATGAAATATATTTAAGTTAGAGTGTAATAGATTTCTACAAAACTAATATAACAGAACGAACTCTTCGGTCAATTTGTTTTAAACGAATTGTGAATTTTATAAAAAAAATAAATAAAAATTTTAACTCTTAATTTGGCTGTTTGTGATGGATTGTGTTATATTCGTTATTACTTTATACTTTATTCAGGAAATATTAATAAGAAATTTTTAAAGTTATTATGTTACATCAAAAATTATGGTACAATATCCGTCAACACGTTCAGTTAACTATATATCTTAATTTTTTCTTCATCTTCTTGAATATATATATATATATATATATATATATATATATAATCATAAAATGGCTCATTTATATATGATTTCCTTTAAATGTTTTGCATATAAATAGCAGTATATAAAATATTGTATATAAAATAAATTCATATAAATAAACTATCTTTATATATTTCGGCTACTACCTTTGTCAATAAAAAGGGAGTATAGATACAATAGGACTGATTTATTATTGTTTTTGGTCATATTATATCTGTAATCTTTTTGTTGACAAACGCAGCAGATGATATATGTATCATTTAATTTCCTTCTATTTTATAATATGTTAATCTTTTAGGTACACACACACACATATATATATATATATATATATATATATATATATATATATATATTGAAATATAGATTGGATAAAAATTTTAATTAAATTTGTTCCCTTTCTCTCCATTTTTTCTTATCATCCTTTTTTCATTTCCTCAATATTGTAAATCCTACTTGAAGGAAGAGATGAATTTTTATTTTCTGTCTTTTATTGGTTTAGAAAAGTCTAAATTTATATGCTGTTAAAAATATTAATCAACGCTCATAAAAATTCTCTTTCGGAGAAAACATCCACTTTACCTAATAAATTCAATTTTATATTTTTTCTTATTAGAAAAATATACTATTATTACTCAATAATTAAAAATCTGCTATTTATTATTATTAATTTTTTACAATAATTAAGTTTGTTTTCTTATCGATGATGTATCATAGTATTTTATACGCGCAATTTATACTAATTCTAAAATAACTGAGACCGTTTGGAGTTTATGATTTGGAAAACAAATGTTGTCATTTTCTTATTTAACATTACCTCGTGTAAGAAGTTATGTTTAGTGGTGTGCTGAAAGCATTATTTTGCATAATACAAATAAATTATCTTCCTATCCCTTTAATTTAGCCTATTAGCTGTTTAACGAAAATATATTTTTATACAAAAATAAAATATAATGCTTATGTTTTTCCTAATAAATTTTGAAGACAAATTACGTATCTTAACTTTTAACTTTACATTTTGTCTAAAACTGGCTACAACTACAAAATACGATACTTTTCTCAAAATAAAGTGAATTAACCGATAAACACTTTCACCCTTTCCTTAAATATTCACTACAAAGGGGGAAGTTTAGTCGTAATCTTTTCCATCAGAGGAGATAGACGTGCTATAAATACTTTTCCCTGCATCAAATTTCAAAAGAAATATTTCGGAGGACTTTTATAACAGTGTGTTCCATCACAAAAGTATTTCATTTTGATCTACATTGAACGTTTAAAAAATAATGCTTTCATTTTTTGAAAGTCTGTCAACTTGAATTTTATTTTTCATTCTAAACATGATGTTTCTTTGTCATTGACGCAGATCTTAGAAACCCTGCGAATCAAAGAATATAACTGAAACGATTTTTTTTTAATTTTGGATTTTTCCAACTAGTATTTGTATAAACAGATATTTGTGTTCAATTAAATGTGATACGTCATTATTGCTTACGTCAAACGTTTAGGTATTCACAATTAATTATTAAATTTACTTTTTTTAATTTATTTAAATTAACTTCGTACTGTTATTTCGGTTAGTTGTTTATGCCTTACTCTTTTCCGTTCTTTACAGAAAATATTCACGATAATACACTGAAAAAATAGTTTTACATTGTTATTGTTTCGTCTTCACAACATAGTTCATTTCCTATTAACTACAAGAGTCTTTCACACCTGAAAACGCCGATACACACATATACAAACTCACAATAAATGAATAATTTCTGTTTTTAGCATATCTTTAGTCTCCGCAAATACTTAAAATATAGATTCCAAATTTTGAACTCAACACCTTTTTATTCGTTTCAAAGCCACAAATTACCCTTGGGTAACAAAATAATACTATATACACAATACATATAAAAATAATGCACTCGCAAGCACACCTAAGTACAATAGTACTTATACATTTACAAAAACATAATAAATATAAATGAACACTTATTTAAGTAAACAAATCACACAAACAAACACCCATGCAAATACGTACACACAGATTCACACAGTGTATTCTCACCTTCAAGGAATTCAATGTTTTCCCTGACGTAAATAAAACAAAAAGGGATTAAGGATCTTAAATTTATAACCTGGATCAGAAGAAATATCTATTACTACAATGGAAACACAAACAATTCTACTGTTGGGAGCAAAGAAGGAAATAGTAGGCCGACAGGTGTGAATTGTGGAGTATAATATACTTCTAGTGTTATGACTTCGCTTGCTTTGTCGTCGTTTCCCTAAACTAGAAACTTCCTTCCTTAAAACCCCGAACATGTTAAATAACTTATCTTCACTTCTACCTCTATTCCCAACTTAACTCTATGGCACACTAGGGGAGCGCTTTTCTGTGTTTCTAGAGACATTTTACTCATCATGTTCGTGAATATTATGATGTGTCTTCCTTTGTGAAATTACTTTAAACTTAAATAATGTCCAGTTCTTTTCCTGTTCTAGTCCTGGTTATCAGAATTCCGTTTGAGTAAACCATATAACGAAAATATACATCGTATAACGAATATACTTCGTCTATAAATAAGAATGATATTTATAGAAACATTTTCCAAACATGTATTTCAATATTGTAATCCTTTACCGATTTCATCGATCATTTTGTCGATGACGGTTTCATGAAATATGTATGCAAGAAATATTTCATAAATTGTCTTAAATACAAAAATATACTCCCAATTACAAATAGTATTACCAGAAATGTATGGTTAAAAACCTACACATAAACCTTATCTCACATCCCTTACATACAAAAAAAAATATTAGGCAGCACAGTATAAATATTGTGGGGAAGTTACCAAATTCTTCCAATTTCGATTTTCTATAATTTGGAAGATTACTGTGGTGTGTAACTTGTTGTAAAAAAAATAATAATAAAATAGAATTATTCATGCAAACACAAGAATATTTCAAAACCGACGCAGGTAATAACTATGAGGTTATATCAAAACATGATGCTTTATAACGCAACCGCAACTTACGGACAAGAATAGTTTCCATCTGTGGAAAATAAGAGATTTGGTATTTCAGCAGCTACCCTCAATTTTGTAATTTGGACAGAAATGTTACGTCTTGACGTATGAGTAAATTATGATCATTTACCATATTTTATTGAAACCATTTGTAGTTTAAGCTGTAAAACACTATACAAACGACAGACTTTAATAACACTAAAAACATTATTTGGCGTTCGGAGTAATTCTAAACGTATATTAGAGTGAAAATTTTAATGTCAATGTTGTGAGCAATCACAACTCAAAATACTACGTGACCAATAGTTTATGGTCCCAAACTTTGGTAGGCGAATATGAACATCAAAATAAATTAAAAATTTCCTATAAACATGTGTTCAGATATGCTACATTTCCAATCTATTTTTTGTCAGACCAACAAGATATAACTCCGGAATAGATTGAGATGTCGATATTAGTTTTGGCAGAATGTTTTACACTTTTAGTTTGCATCGTACCATAAAATCGTATAATTTTTTACTTAAGTGTTTCAAAATTATAATAATTTAAAAATTGTGTTTGTTGAAAATGTTGACTTTACATAATATTTAGCCCTTTCAATGCTGAAAAAAATTATGACTTTAATTTAGTGAAGTAAATATATCGGTAATATCAGATATATATATATATATATATATATATATATATATATATACCGATTTTAAAGGGTGACAGCTGAAGGATATATATATACAGGGGTGGTGAAAAGTCCCGGAACGGGTTAATATTTTTTTAACCGTTACAGATGGAACTATATAACTTAGTACACTGTTACTGGTCATAAAACACTATTTTATCACAATTTCAATGAGCCGCTACCACTTCGGGGGGACGGCCCACAAGGAGTCGGAATAAAATCTTAAATGAGAGCGTAGGTCGAGTTGTACATCAAGTTAAGGGTCTAATTTAGTAGAATACAATGCCGCACATCCAACTTCAAAAGGTTCACCCTAAACAAAATGGCGGCGTTTTAAAGTTTATGAAAGTTACTATGGCGTTGAGTGTTAAAGATAGTATTTCAAATTCATGCCGTCTTTGAATGACTGCCATTTCCAGCTCGGTTGTCCGTTTTAAGTCGGATTTGTGGCATTGTACTGTGCTAATAAAGACCTTTAATTTGATGTACAACTCAACCTATGCTCTCGTTAAAGCCGACTACTTGTGGGCTTTTTTTCTTCCGACTACTTGTGGGCCGTCCCCCAATAGAGGTTAAGGGTCAAGTGGAACTCTAAAAAATAGCTTTATAGCTTCAACACTGATTTCTGTTTGTTTGTTTTTAAACCTTAAAGAAAGATTTAAAACCTACATGTTTCAAAGTTATTTATTTTGTTAACATTGGCATGAATAACGTGGGTATATAAATAAGTCAAAAGTAAGATTTGTTATATATATATATATATATATATATATATATATATATATATATATATATATATATATATCCTTCAGCTGTCACCCTTTAAAATATGTACGTAGTTGTCTACTGATTACTGAATGACAAAAAAAAAGCTCTTGTACATTCAACATAAATAAAAATAACAATTTATCATTTTCCATTCAAGTCAGCATTAAAAGGTCAAAAACAACGATTTTCAAGACGTTTGGATACAAACATGTTAAATCAACCTTATTTCGAAACGGTTTAGTGAATTTTTTTAAGATGTCTGCTATACATTGCAAACTAATGCCCAAAATATTCTGAAGAGGTGTAATGGAAAAATAATTATTTCTGGACATTTATAAAAACTTTGTTCTTCTTTTTTCCCCCCAGAATCGCTTTCCAGAGTTTGCCACTCAATTACTGGGCACATTTTAAGTGGGAAATTTATAACAGAATAATGGCAATATGAATTTTATATTGCGATGAGGTTGGGAAGAAATTCTGAAGATTCTGAAATTTATTCAAAAAGAATTTTGTTAATTCCTTACATTTTTTAAGTATATCTAAAATACACGGATAGTCAATATTCATTTATAAATATTGTAAATTCTCGCTGTATATAAAAGTTATCCTTCATTTTACGGATTTTGTTTTATCAATTTCCAATAAATAAGATTCCGTCGAGCTTTTTCTCCCTCTCCCCAATGTGTGGAATTCTAGGAATGTTAAAGCAACAGAGGGCGCAAAGTGTTGGCCATAAATGTGAGATCTGAAAGGGATTTATATTCCCCAAAATATATTTCTATAAAAATTGATGACAGCATTTGATAATTCCGTTGACAGTTGACAGTGGACAGTTGGTTATGAGTAAATAACGGTGAAAAACACTGCACTAACTCCGTCATAATATATTGACATATTCCGGAAAATACCTCTATTCTACTTACTTATACGCGAGACAGAAAAATCTTAATTGCTGATTTTTTGCCAATGATTTCTTCGTTTCTTTATTGAGAAAAATTTATAATAAAATAAGTTAAAAGATATTTATGTGTTTATAACTATATAAACTTGACCCATAAACTCTTACCAAGCATACTTCATATTGAGTTTTTAAGAACGAAAGTCAATTTTGAGTTACATTATTGCAGATCACTCTAGAACCGTAATTTTCTTTTTCTTGTCATTTGGCTCACAGCTCTGGAACATTAATCTTCATATTTCACAAAAATTGTAAACAAATCGGTAGAAAATATATAAAGCACCTTTAATAACAGCTTCATTTATGAACATTTTTTAACTGAAACTACCATAACCGTCATTGTTATAGATAATGTAAGTAACCGGTACATATTCTGTGAGACTTTTAATAAATTCTACTATTCGATTTTGAGAAAACTATTTTTATTTTATTATTTATTTATTTTTTTTTTTTGCTTTTTATAGCCCCAAATTTTGAATTATACAGAAAATAATAAGGGACAAGCAGTTCGAGATAATAATTTGATCAAAATACCGTCCACTTGATCGATTTATACAACAATCATGGGGTTGGGGGCTCATGGGGTCTCAAAACGATTATTAAAAAAAAATTAATGTTTTACCCATCATATTTCTTTCTCTCCAGTACGAAATATGTTAGACAATCAAACGTAATGTCCATTGACTGACGTCATTGTTAATTGCGATTAAAATTACAATGATTTTCATTTTTTTTTTTTTTTAAATCTAACTTAACGTAAAAAAAATATAAATCTTTATAGAAAAACTTCCAGGTAGCCCTATCAATTTCAAATAATATACAGTTTCTTGATTTAAAATGTGATTAAATAAACATGGTTCATTTGACGCGACGAATATAGAGCGGTTTATCTTATTTCCAACATTACTTGAACAACTCACAAACATATTACAGAAATGGCGAGATTAATTGCGAATTTCCTTGAAACACATTTGCATAACAACTTCGTTATCTAAGAAAACTTTTCCACATCACTTTACTGCGTTAATGTATTTCCTTTGACTGCTGAAGATAAGCAATGGGCTACTTATCTCAGATACAAAGAGTGTATTAGTAATTTAAAATTCGAATTATACATTTTATATATAACGTTTATAATCTTCACTCTCTTTATGTTGTTATTAAGCCGTTCGTAATTGTGTACAATAATGAATTGATAATTTCCCCAAACATAATTACAGGAATATCAATAATTATTAATTAGTGTACACTACTAAACACCCTGATGCCTGATGTACATTTCGATAACATGTAAATCTAATCAAACATAAATGGTGACCTACAACACCTCCCACTCCATAATTTTATAATTAAATGTAATGTTAAAGTGACATCAGGTCCATGTCATCGACCTCACTTATTTCGTTTTAAACTACTTAACATTTGAATGACACATTGTAGTACATATAGTGTGTACGGGTGTGGTAGCAGCGAGGTCCTCTAGCTAGATATACACTTTTCTTCCTGTATTCATGGCTTAGGTTGCTCTCTTTCATTTTTCTTATCTCTCTTGACCAACTTTCGATTTTTCTAACTCCAGTCTATACAGTCCGAGGAGTCTTTATTTTGTGGTGTTTTTATAGTGCGATGATGAACAAATGTAGCTTTTCACCTTTCAACAATAAGGAAAAAAGAAGTTAAACTTACAATAAAAATATAAAGTTCAATCGCTTACGAACAAAGTCATATTCCGATATGCAGTGTTAACTTGAATAAGGAATCGGTATTTTGGGATACAACAAACAATGGCTATCCTTCTAACATGCACAATATTCAAACCCTGGTTGAATAACTCAATCTGAATATTATTTTTATAGTTTTAAAATTATTTCAGTTAAAATAAAGTTGTGAAAATTAATAATCGTGAAACAAGTTTATTTCTATATAAAATAACAAACATTAATGGTATCTGTGATAGAGAACAATAACATAAATGGAATACATAACTTTTCTTAGAACATTGTTCAGTGCCGATTGTACAATACAAAGATTAAAAATAAAACTATGATGAAGTAATTTGTTACCAGCACCTAAAGAAAGCGGGGACAAGTAAAAGACGAATGTAGTGAATAATAGAGCTCAACGGGTAAAGCTATTGGAGGAAGGGCTAAGAGAGGACAACTTCATTAAATATGTATCAATTATTCAGCATAGAAACGAAGGAGATTGTAACAAGTAGACGATAAATTTTATATTATAGTTGGCTTATTTGTGTAAGCCAGAGAGATTTTTTTCAGTTCAAAGATTAAATATGTCTTCGTTTAAATCTACTGGAGTCAGTGAGTGTTTCACATAGCTTAAATAAATGTATGATGTTCTCTTAAAACGTGTCTTTGGTAACTACTTTAAAACACTAACACATTTTATTTCAACATGAAATAACGCCGTTTAGAAATTTTATACAGAATATTCAGTTTAAATATCTTTTTACTAAAGCTTCATTTATTATAAGATTATCCACAGTGGTTCATTCTCGTGATTTAGTGTAGTTACATATTTACTATTATATCTAACAGTTATAAAATACAGGATATATTTTTATTTATTTCACTTCGTGTGGCTTATAATAGACGTTAATTACAGCTGAAGCTTTCAGTGATTAATAAGATTGTAGTAATTAGGTATCCCTAAGTTACACTAAACCTTCCTTGGTTACCTACACCGTAGGCAAGTTTATTAAAATATCTCTTAGACATATTAGTTTTAATACTACAAAACTTCTTTGAAATATTTCTACAGACATTACGAGAATATATATAAAGAAAAATTGTAACTTTTCTGTTAATAATAATATAAACCTATTTTCCTTGAGTTTTAAATAAAAGATTGCAGTTATAGCCAATGCCAATATTTGTGGTGAATGATTAATAATTAACACAACAAATTCTAAAGTACTAGAAGTTTAAAAAAATATATTTTAGAATAACAATAATCTGTAACTTATAATTATACAAAAAAATTTAACACTTTGAAGCCTAACTATCTAACGCGCTGCTTTCCTACTGTGCCTGGGGGTTTTGGACATGTTTTTAAAAAAATGTGGTATTTTTTATATTTATCATATATGACTTATTATATATCATTTTAAACCTAAAGAAATTACCTTTTTAAATATATATATACATGTAAATAGATATTATTTTACTAACAGTCAACACTCCTAAGTCTTGAAAAGGGTAAAATACACACACAAACAAAAATAGCTACACAGCACTTCACTGAACATAATTGGCCTTTGTATGATACAGTTTGAAACATTCAGTTACACAAAGGGGTACTGAACATTTTGGGCACCACCATAACTCAAAAAGTATTTAGTATTCAAGAAAAACAACAAACAAACATAATGAATCTTGATTACTCAGTCACTAACTTTGAACTAAACAAACGTCTGCTACGTTCCTCCTAGACTTGTTACATTGCCTAGCATCAGCTTTATAATATTTATATTTAGTCCATATCAACAGCACAGACTATTCGAAAATCAAAGACGTGCAAAGATAAATAACCAATTAGCTAAGCAAAAGTGCCGAATTATATGCCGACATCGCGATCGTATAGAATTATTTAGCGCAGCCCGGTGCATACTCGGGCTTCGGCGGCGAGCGCTGTCGCACTGCCCGACCTATACTCGGGCTTAGGCTTCAAAGTGAATAATTAAAATAAATTTAAATTAGTTGTGTGATAAACATAATCATAGTAACACTATTTTTTATTACCCGAGAAGTTAAATAGCACAGCGAAAATTAGTGATGGTTTACGTTCATCTCTAAACAACTTATTCAGGAAACTATTCTAAGATCTTTACTAGACATACTGTTAGTCAACGCGACTTTTACATTGTATTGATAAGCATTATTTAAATTACAGTTTTAAATAACAGAATTTAAGCTAAAGTATTAAATAAACTAACTTCTCAAACAACCAATACAATGATGCGACGTCTTATTGTCTTCTAATATAATAACATGCCACAATTTTAAAATAATGACATGTGAAAAATTGTTTTATGTATTAGATGAATGTAAAATATGACTCCTACTTTCTTCTTAGATAAAGTTATCTACTTATCTTCTATAAATAACTTATCACCTATTCTACTTATCTTCTATAAATATATTTTTAAACTTTTAAATAACATTTAAGCTTTTCAGGATTAATTAAATTTAACTAATAATGATATCTTACTTTATTAATATTACTTTATTTTTACAAATACTTTGTGAATACAAATTGCTTATCCTAGATTATTTTTGTTTAGGTTGAAATTGCATTATCTTTCCCAAAATAAATTGCATAAACCAAACACTTTCACCCTTTCTTTAAGTTCACGTTAAAGAAATTAATGGAAGGAATATTTATATTAATTTTTTTCAACTCCTATAAGAAGAAGACGAACTAACTTACCATTAAATATTTATTATTATTATATTTATTAGGTATTAAACCTAATCGTTATATTTTAATGTTTATTCTACTAATACACTTCCAATGTTGGTATTTCGATGTAAAACAAACATGCCTTA
Organism: Aphrophora alni; assembly: GCA_963513935.1. NCBI lineage: Eukaryota > Metazoa > Arthropoda > Insecta > Hemiptera > Aphrophoridae > Aphrophora > Aphrophora alni. The sequence goes on from OY740767.1 coordinate 35,690,024, forward strand.
CTTCTGTTCTGGATCAAAAAAATTTAGAAAGGAATAATTTGTTTTTAACATTCCGTTATATTCAATTTTAATTCTCCTCTCAAGAAATTTTTCTTCGTCCTTGAAGGTCTCGGACAGTTTTCAAATCTACCTTCAATAAATTCTTGTTGATTTTTTAAATGAAATTTAAGTTGGTTTAATTTAGAATGGTATTGAAATAAATATATTTCCCATACATGCATAACAATACATATATACAAACAAACATAAAAATAGCTATATATATATATATATATATATATATATATATATATATATATATATATATATATATATTAAAACAAACTACTGTCAATAAATTAAACAAATTATTATAAATTATTTTAAATTATGTTTTTTCTATTAACATAAATTATCAAAATTTAACTTTCAAGACCATGCAGAGGAACATTAAACACATCATTATACGCTCCTTGGCTGTGTTTAAGATGACGGGACTTTATATAGTTTGTCTTGGAATACCTAGGGCTAAAATAAATAGCCTTAATTCTCAAAACTTAAAATGTTTGAAAAATACCATCTTAAAGCACTTAGGTTTTCACCCTATTGCTTGCTGCCTTTTTTTTTTGTTCTTTATAACCACAATGAAATCTTACATTTGTGTCTTAAAGTTAATTTGTTTTGAATAAAACGGTACACTTCAATAATAATTAAGCCAAACTGGTAGTTGTTTTAAGTGTGAATTTAAACCTCTTTAAATATTGAAATGCACTTTGGTTTGTCATTTAAATTTCGCGATTACTCATAGCAATTTTTTCCCACAAACATAAGTGTAAATATATTTCCCATTGCATAAAAATGTAGAACTTTCCATTATAAATAAACGACAACTTCTACAACTAGTTAGCAAACGTAATTTATTGTAATAGCATTTAGAAAATTAAATTATATAGATGTGTAAAATTACAATACAAACAAGAAAAACATTTGCTTAAATCCTTTGCAGACAACGCATTATTATCAAAATTCAATTCTACATCGTCCTAAATATATCTTAAATCGAACTATATTAATAAAACAACTCTGCACAAATTCATTTACACATGAACTCACAGGCACATAAAACGACTCGCCTAACAAATACTTTGTAAAAAAATTAATTTACTAACTTTAGACTCACTCTACATATTATTTCAACCAAATCCACAGAGATTCATAATATATTAAAGCACATATACACATCTATACCGAAACATGTTCCCTTGCATATTTAAATACACCATATCTTGAATCATACACAAACATTTCACATTCAAGAGTTTAATGGTTTTTCATAGCTCACACGACGAATAAAAGTAGACGAGTTTACATATCTTACATATCAGAAGAGATTGCGTACGCAAGAAACACAAGATAACATTTATCATTTGGTAGTAAGAAAAGAAATAGTACGTCGACATGTGTAATGTATGGAGTATAATACACTTCCAGTGTGATGACTTCGGTTTCTCTGTCGTTGTTTCCTTAAACTAGCAACTTCCACCCTCAGAACCCCGGACATGTTAAATAACTTATCTCCACTTCCACCTCTTAACTTTATGGTACACGGAAGGGAGCTTTTCCGTGTTTCTAAAGCTAACTTCACTTCTCTAGTTTGTAAAAATTATATCTAACTACCTTATTCGTAAAATTAATAAAGGATAAATGCTGTTGCATTTATATGTTGTAATGGTTATGATGTTGGTTTTATTATCAGATTAACGGTGGAATTAAAGTACATAAGTGAGCGACATATTTTGAATAAAAATAACACACAAAAGACGTCTGAACATGTATTTTACGATATGATAGTCTCCCAAAATAATGTAAATTTCAAGCCTGTAAAAACAAACTAATATTAAGAGTTTTTTTATCTTTAACTTACTCGTACCAGAAAAAAATTATTAGGTAGAAAACCTTCCACGAATGAACTGCATTATTGGAAAGTTATCGATTTCAAAAGCATTCTAAATTTAAGCAAAACCGAGTTTTTCGTATGTACAACACATCTAAACTTTATTCCTTTCATGCTTAGAAGTAAGGAAGGGTACTTAATTCAGTTAACACGAAGAAACACTCATGAAATATATAACTATATTGTCTAAATAAACGCGGAAGAGAGTCATCTACTATAAAAGGAAGGATGTAGTATATAAGTTACCATTAAACAATAGACATGTGCTTCTTGGAGTAAATCATAACAATGTGTTATTTTAAATCTTAAATATATTTCTTACTTTATCAACGTCACAGCAAACCGTATCGCTTTTAAATGTTCATAGACCACGTATTTGAAAAAGTAGTTTCTCTCACGTCGAATTCTAAATCAATTTCGTCAGTGGATAACTTTTTTGCTACTCATTTTCAAAATATCAATTATTACGGTCTGCAATATCACTTTCTCGAAATTTAGGTTGCATATAAATTCAAACAAACAATACAAAACATTAAAAACATTTATGTAGTTTTATAATACGTTATTAGTCGGTATTATATTTTAATATTTTTTTTTATAAATTCATTAATTAATTAAGTATACTAAATTACTGTAAGTATTTTTATGTTTTTTACATTTATTAAATCAATGAATTTATTGGTATATAGAGAACAACAGGCTAACTTGATTTTACTAATGACTAACTTGCCTTCTTTCTTTTCTACTTAAATTAACTAAAATTTACTTCCAGTACTTTGAACAAGCGTTTCATATTTTCTGCTGTTTAATTTTTCAGAAAAGTTAAATAAAATGATTTAAATTAATAAATATTAATTATATAACAAATATTCATAAAAATGTTATTAGTTAGTTTCCATTTTATTGCACTTCGACCCCACTTTTATTACTACAATTAATACAATGTTATATCTAATAAGCAATAAGAGTAAAGTAAGTTTAAATATTTTTTATCTTGCTTTAATTGTTAATTAAGAGCTCTTAAAATGGCTTTATTGAAAAATTGGCCGCCTGTCTCAGAATCAAAGCATATATTTCAAAACTATTTTGAATTTTAAATTTTCAAGTGAATAATGTAATGAAATTAGTTTTTTGAATTATTTATATTTCATTTTTCTCGGAGTTAAAAGATTATAATATTTTATACAACCTCCCTAACTCCTAACACACTCCAAACCTTATGTCAGATATTAAACTTATAATACTTTAACATTCAACTATTTTTCAGTTAATAAAATGTTAATAATATCTTTTCTACTATATTAACAAAAAACTTGTTTCAATATATGATACTAATAGTTTGGATAACTATTTTTCAGTCACCAAGAACCATCGGTCTCAACAGTAATGAAAATTAAATACCTCTGTTATGAAACACTGTACATTTAAGTTAAATATGACCCAGCACATGCCATCCAACAAAATCCCAAATCCGTATAATCAGTCCAATTGCCTAGTAAAAGCAAATGATTATCTTACTATTTCAGTTTACTACTCGTCTGACGAAATTATATTTACGTAAGTTATAAATCACGTTTGAATTTCACATAATCCTTTTCAGTTTTGAGATTTGATAAAAATCATTAATTGCTTGTAAACTCTTGCTTCTCAATAATATATAGATCATATTTTAATGTTTCTTATTTCGGAACAAACCTTTACATAATTATAATAAATTATATAATATATAGGTTATATTGTTTATTTGTATAAATAATTTCATGCCAGTATAATTTTTAAAACAAATGTTTTTTAAAATAGTTTTGTGTTTCTTTTTTTAATCCAACATTTTAAATTAAAAAGCTATAGTAATGTTATAAGATGAGAAAATAAGATATGTATTTTTATGTTACTTACTTCTATGAAATTACTTCACATATCTCAGTGGAATTCAGACAACATAATATATTGTTATTTCATTATTGTCTATAATTATTCTCTATTGTTGTCTACTTCAGTATGGCATCACAATTTATTATGATATTACTACAATTGAGTTATTATCTAGTACACTTAACATTACACAACGTACAAGCTGTGTATATTAAATATTAATAATTATCTATTTACTCTTCACTTTAAATAACACTAATTCGAATAATTATAATTTCAAAACCAGTTACAAGGGTTCAAATCACGTTTGCCAATTTTCATGTATAAATCGTATATTGTAAAGTCCTTTTAAAAATGTTAATACGTTTGATTCTTCTAAATAAATAGTTTTAATGATTACCTCGTTAAACATTAGCAATAAATCATCTTCCATGTGAACTATATAAAGGTTTTAAATTGTACACTCTAATAAATGGTTTATCAAAGCAAGAGCAGTGTTATGTCGAATACTAGAGCAGTTTTAATTGGTTTTTCAAATGAATGGTTTTCTTTACGCTTGATTAACCATACAAGTGAGAAATGCAATGTATTTGTACAAATGAAATAACATTACTTTTTAAATGCGTTTTTTAAAGTATGTTAGTTCAATTTTTTCCTTATTTTTGTTTTTACAGTTTCATGATAACATGAAAAACCAGATAGGGGAAGGTACCCCGAAAATAAACCAAACATGGAAGCTCAGAAGGAGAAAAAAGTTACGGTGCAGGGAGTAGGATCCCCAGTACCGGCACGGGGAGCGAGCGAGCAGGCTTTACCCGGGTCGTCAGCAAGCTACTGCAAGGACAAAACTGTATCAGTAGAGATGGAGAAAGAAGACCCTTTTAAAAGAAGTTCGATATTAACTCGATCGCCATCAGAAAACAAAAGTTTGAAGACAAATATCAAAAGTTCACTTCTTGAGGACTCCAGAGAGAATGAGAATCTTCAAAAGGAACACAATGAAGTTGCAGAAAATGAGTTATTTAAACTAATCCATAACTGATAAAGAATTGGTAACCCAGAAGGAACTCGCTCTATGGAACTATCTTCAAGTAGCTCAACAGGATGTTCAGGCATTGAAGCAGGAAAATTCTGAACTAAAACAAGAACTAGCCCAGGTAATGCAGAGAATTAAACTTTTAGAGCGTAGGGAAGTAAGTCAACGTGAGAACATAGTCTACGAAACCGATGAGGAAGAGCTCACAAAAGAAACGGAATGGATACTTAATAAAAGGAAAAGGAATAAGAAAAGGAAAGCTAGCGATTCTCCTGAAATCTCATTGACTCCATCTACTTCAGGTATAAATCGAGCGGGAGGCTGTAGTGAGAAAACGGAGCGGTCAATACAAGTGAAAGACAAAGGAAAACAATCTCCACCACCAATAACTCTGGAAGGATGCGTGGACTACGGAATAGTTCATAGTCTTTTGTCAAGCAATTGTCAGCAGGGTTTCAAGGTCACCTATCTCAGCAGTGGCGAACTTAAAGTTAATGTTGTTGGAGAGGGTTGCTATAGAAACCTGGTGAAAATACTAAATGAGAAAAACTTTAAATGGTTTACGTATGAAGATAAAAACAACAGAGAAATAAAAGTCATGGCTAGGCACTTACATCCTTCATGTAAACCAGAGGATATTAAGCAAGAGCTAACAGAAAAGGGATTTAAAATATTAAATGTTGTGCATATCCTGGAAAGGAAAACAAAATTGCCTTTGCCTTTGTTTATGTTATGTTTTAGCAAAGAGGAAAGTGTGCAAAAAATATATACGATTGTTAATATAATGGGTATGAAAGTTAAGATTGAAGCGTTGAGGAAACCAAGAATGGTGCCTCAGTGCAAACGATGCCGGAGACATGGCCATACTCAAAGGTTCTGTGGAAGAGATGCAAAATGTGTAAAGTGTGCCGGGAATCATATTTCTAGCGACTGTCTAAAAAGCAAAGATACTCCACCAAGATGTATTAATTGTGGTGAGGCTCACCCAGCAAGCTACAGAGGTTGTGAAGTAGCAAAGCATATACAGAAAATGAGGGAAAAGACTATTAGCAAAAGAAATACTAAATCAACAGAGAGTACTCAGCTAAGCCATTTTCAAGAAGAAATTCTAGTAAAAACAAACATTGAGGAAAGCAAATTAAGGCAAACAAAACAATTCGACTCTTATGCGAACAAGGTAGGAACTGCTATCACTAATAAAAAAGATGAACTTGAGGAGACATCAACTAACCAGCTGCTTCAAAAATTAATTAAAAAAATTGACCAACAAGAAAAGCTAAACGAAAGGGTACTCGACAGACTCACTAAATTAGAAAGTGGTTTTAGAAAATCAATTAATAACATGCCTTTAGTAGGGAAACAAAAATGATGGTGATGGAGACTTTGAGAATAGCAGCCTGGAACTCTAACGGCCTCTTGAAACACAAACATGAGTTGGAAATATTTCTTGAAAGCCATAAAATTTATATATGCCTTATCTCGGAGACCCATTTCACTAAAGAATCTTATATTAAAATAAAAGGCTACCAGATATATAATACTATTCATCCTAGCAATAAATCGCGTGGTGGAACTGCTGTCATTATTAAGGAAAACATTAGTCATTATGAAGATATTAAATATGAGACAAATGAAATTCAAGCTACCTTAGTTAGAGTCAAAACTGAGTCTAAGGATGTGACAGTAGTAGCGATATACTGCCCACCTAGACATATAATAAAGAATACTCAATTTGAAGCATTTTTTCAAGGGATGGGTAACCACTTTATTGTGGGCGGAGATTTAAATGCCAAGCACACATATTGGGGTTCCAGGCTAATATCACCCAGAGGAAAGGAACTGTATGAGGCTGCGATAAGTTATCGGTGTGAATTTCAGTCAACAAGCACACCTACATACTGGCCGACTGATAATAGGAAAATTCCAGACCTAATAGATTTCTTCATTTTGAAGGGAATTAATAACAACTACACAGACATTGAGGCGACTGAGGAGCTTTCATCTGACCATACGCCCATTATTCTTACTGTCAGCCAAACAGTTATAAGGAAACAAAAACCTTCCACTCTGGTAAACATTCATACCGACTGGGATGGATTTAAAAATGATGTGGATCGCAGAATAAACCTTAAATCGCCTCTTAAAACAATAGAACAACTGGAGACTGAGCTTCAAAACCTAATTGCTAACATCCAATTATCGGCTTGGGAAAATACTCCAAAAGTCGAAGGAAAAACCAGAGGAATTAACTATCCTATCGAAATTCGGGAAAAAATAAAAGAAAAAAGAAAAGCAAGACGAAGGTGGCAAGAATCACGAACACCACTGTCCAAAAATGTGTTAAACCGGTTAGGTAAGGAATTGAAAAATATGATTATTGAAATAAAGAACGAAACCTTTAGTAACTACATGGGTAATTTGTCATACGATAAAACCAGTGACTATTCCTTGTGGAAAGCAGCTAGATCTCTTAAGAGACCTATTACTCAGTCTCCTCCTTTGAAGAAAGAAGATGGAACTTGGGCTAGAGATAGCAAAGAAAAGGTGGAATTATTTGCAGATTACTTGGAAGATACTTTCTGTGCTCCTACAAGGCAAACAGCAAAGGAAAACCTAGATAAAATGATCAACCCAGATAAATCGAATATCAGACCTGCAACAGTGAAAGAGGTGATTCGAGAAATCAAAACGAAAGTTAAACAGAAAAAAGCTCCAGGTTATGACCTGATCACTGGTAAAGTTGTTAAAGAGCTTTCAAAGAAAGCTATTGTAAAATTAACATCCATTATTAACGCAGCAATAAGATTAACTTATGTTCCTCGTCAGTGGAAGGTGGCGGAAATTGTGATGATTCCGAAACCTGGAGAGCCAACCACAGAAAAAACCTCATACCGTCCAATATCGTTGCTGCCTGTCCTATCTAAGGTATTTGAAGGAATTATTTTGACAAGACTTATGGCAGTAATTCAAGAAAAAATGATTATACCATTGCATCAGTTTGGATTTCGCCAAAAGCACTCGACAATAGATCAGGTGCACAGATTAACAAGCACTGTTGAAAAGGCCTTAGAAGAAAAAAATATATGTTCGGCTTTATTTCTTGACGTTGCTCAAGCTTTTGATAAAGTTTGGCATGTTGGAATTAATAACAAATTAAAAGCTATACTTCCGCAAAAACTGAGTAAATTATTGAGTTCGTATTTAGCAGATAGACTTTTTAGAGTTCGGATGAATTCAGAATATTCAGAGCTAAGGAACATCAAAGCTGGAGTGCCTCAAAGTAGCGTACTTGGACCTATACTGTACTTAATCTATACTCATGATTTGCCTCAGGATGGAGACGTCTTAATTGCCACATTTGCTGATGATACGGCTATCCTGGCTGTAGGGAAAGATGTAGGAGATGCAACAAGTAAACTGCAAAATGCGACTGACCATGTCACTGCTTGGACTAAAAAATGGCGTATCAAGATTAATGAGACAAAATCAGTGCATGTAAACTTTACAAATAGAAAAGGTGTTTATAAGCCAGTATATATTGATCAAAATATAGTACCGTATGCCAACAGTGCAAAATATCTTGGTATGACCCTTGATGCTAAGCTACGTTGGAAGGAACATGATAAGAAGAAACGTGAACAACTGGGTATTCAATTAAAGAAAATGCATTGGCTGATTGGAAGAAAGTCAGAATTATCAGTACATAACAAACTAGTGCTATACAAGCAAGTGCTAAAACCGGTATGGTTATATGGTATACAGCTATGGGGCTGCACTAAGAAGTCTAATATCAAAATTATTCAGACCTTTCAAAATAAAGTATTAAGGAATTTAGTGAAAGCTCCTTGGTATGTCAGCAATGACACTATTCACAGGGACTTGAAGATCGAAACGGTAGAGGCCGAAATACAAAAGCAAGCTAAAAAGCATGAGTCTCGACTCCATAACCACCAAAACGTTGAAGTACTTCAGCTGCTTTAAAACGCAGAGTTAGTGCGACGCCTTAAAAGACTGAAGCCTTTTGACTTGGTTTAAAGTTCACAGTTGTGGGTGTGGAGCTGTGAACATAGGTATTGACATTGGGAAATAACCTAATAAACTGTCACGATTGCTGTTAGAAAATAAGCTGCTGGTTAGCTGATAAAGCTAGTTGTAGTGTTATAAATAAATAAAAAAAAAAAAAATAATAAAAATAAAAAATGATAACATGATAGATACGTTATTTATAAAACAACTTCAAACAGAAAACTGTACAAAGCTAAATTGGACTTGATGACAATAAATTATAATAAAGCTTTAACTTATCTATTAAATTGTTGGTATCAATAAACATTGTATTTATCCAAACTATTAGTCTCATATATTGAAACAAGTTTTTTGTTAATATAGTAGAAAAGATATTATTAACATTTTATTAGAATTAATTTATCTCCTATATGAACGATTATATTTTCTGTCTGCGTTTTGGCATACTTGCTTCATTGTAGTTTAGATTTTATCAAAATTGAGAAGTAGTAGAGACAAAAACCTAAATTATAGTTTTCATTGAAAAATGGTTCCTTTCAATGAAACATTATCATTTAAAAGCATTACACAACATTGAATGGTTTTATTGCAGCTATAAAAATACATCGATACTAAAAGAATTTTAGTCATATAATTAAAGACAGTAATCACTATTTGTACTATAATACCCAGCTTACAATTGACCAGGTTAAAGTGACAAACTAATATTTCCTATTATGATTTTTAGAAAAATCGTTAATGAAGGAATATCTATGCGAAGTTTGTGCCGGTTTAGAGATTTTTGATTTTCTAACAAATTTTACAGACACAATTACTTTTAATTTATTTCATGTTAAAATAGAAGCTAAATGAGATTCAACCTTTTAGTAATTAATAAGAAGAAACTAATTTGATTTCTTGAACTTACAGTGAATCGTTGCTGGTCTTCTAATATATATCTCAAGACGTAGTACTCTTTCTCGTTTATTTAACTCTGAAAACCATCTATAAAACATTTGGAGTATATATGTCTCATGTATAAGAAATCATAAACAAATAAATCTAACATTATAACAATATAATAGTTTATAACATTGTAACCTTAAACTATTTTCATTGGATTTTATGTTAATGTACTTAATTTATATTATAACAACTAGGAATGATCATGCATAAGATGTTTACCAGTCTTAATACATTCATTATGATATACCTTCAGACTCTAAATAGAAATGTTTTATAAAATAATAAGCCGTTATAAGTGCATAAAGCTAACAATGTAATAGGAAATAAAAAATGAAGGGTTATTATAAACTTAATTTAATTTCCTCTCTCAAGTGTTTAAATTCCTCTTCAAAAAGTGTTTCTACTAATTTTATTTATTATTCCAATGTTGCAGCATTTGCATACAACAAATTCAATGTTTGTTTAAAATACAAACAATTATCAAACTTTCACGTAAAACTTTACAAAAGCAACTTGAAAATCAGAACGTATATTATCACCATGTGTGTAAATTTGTATAGTAAAAGTTGTTTATTTTAAAACAAAAATGTTTCAGTAAAAATTATAAATAAAATTAAATATTTTACCTTATCCAATATATATATATATATATATATATATATATATATATATATATATATATATATATATATATATGTATGTTTAGTAAAATATATCGCAATAAAATCTTAAACTGAGGTTTAGTGAGATAAAGCTATTAATTTCAGAATATTGTCAACAACATTTGAAATAACAATAATTTTAATTTAATTTAACGAAGTTATTTAGATACCAAACTCCTCAATTAATTGACGACGTCGGGCAAAGTCTGTTCATTATATAAACAGTGTGGTAAATATTTAAGTTAAGTTAAAAATATGATCCCTTAGGCGTTTTCCAATTCTTTAAATAACCAAAGCCTTATTGAGAGCTTCGTTGTTTTTGTAAAAAATCCTAACAATTATATTACAAAATGATATATAATTTTCAACGTAGATAAAAAATAAATGTCCTATACATAGGAAACACAAAATAAAATTTATCTATCAAAATTTAAGAAAAGAAATAGTATATTGACAGGTGTAGAGTTAAGAGTATAATATACTTCCGGTGTCATGACTTTGGTTGCTCTGTTGTAGTTTCCCTAAATTAGAAACTTCCTTCCTTAGAACCATGTTTAGTAATAGTATATTGACAGGTGTAGAGTTAAGAGTATAATATACTTCCGGTGTCATGACTTTGGTTGCTCTGTTGTAGTTTCCCTAAATTAGAAACTTCCTTCCTTAGAACATGTTACATAACTTATCTCTCCTTCCACCTTTACTTTCTACCTAACTCTATGGCACACACAAGAGAAGCTTATCTGTGTTTCTAAATATAACCCTATCCTTGTCGTTTGTGATTATTATGCCAAGTTACTTTCTTTGTGAAATTATAAATATTGTATGAATTTTACTCAGATTTATATTATAGTGTTAGCCCTAACAGAATTCCCCTATAATATATATATATATATATATATATACAGTATATATATTTTATAGGGTTATTATTTGCCTCAACAATCATCATGATCAACTTTTTATCGTTTACTATATTAAAATAATTATTATACTGTATATGTGTTGTATATAAGGGTTTTTCTGTGTAAATGCTGATGATACCTATCAAATAGGTGCCAACATAAAAATAATATTATCAAGATTCCACATACTCTAATAACTCTAAAAATATTAAACAAATTACTCACTTGTTTCAAAAAAAATTAAAATATTATAATCATATCATAGGCGTCGTATTATTTTGGTTTTCCGATTAAAGTTGGACACAAATACGTGTGATATAACAGACAGGTATATTTTTTTCTAAATCAAGAATAAAATATAATGAATTATAAATTATTGAACTTAATACTTAATAACATGGAAGATGTTCGAGTAAAAATGAAACATTTTACTAATGCATATTTAGATAATATCATGGCAATATTCCAAAATACTGACATGCAACAATTTTGTATAAATAAAGGAATTTAGTAAAAGTCAAAAGTAGATTTTTAGTTTCGTAATATTTTAAGCATTACCCCCGCCAAAATACAAATTAAATAATTTCGAAGGAAAACTAACATGACTGTGATCGTTTAAAATTTTGAAGTGTTTCTTGATTCCGAGGTTTTTCAAATTTGGACGAAATTATGATTTCCGTGTTAAGTGATTTTATTTCTATGCTAAACGAAATTTAGATCTTTATGATAAGAAGTGTCTATTTCATGAGGGTAAATATAAATAAACGAAATTGTTTTAATTCTCATACAACTGTCTACTTAGAACTATCTACTGTTCTATAGATGGCAAGTAACATCATTCATCTCTAAACAAATATATAAGACAGGCATCTGGTACAAATGTATGAAAGCAATATATAGTTTGTTTTCATTACCCTCTATACACGTACGCCGTATTTCGTAGAGTAAATCATACATGGCAGTATTATTCATAATCTTAGATGTTTTTCCTAATTTATCAATGTCTCTTAGTTTATTGCATTCGAATTTTAAAAAGTCCATTGAATGAAAATTGTATTTATCTTTACAGTCCCTTTAATTATAAGCATATTTCAAAATCATCTGCTGTAGAACGTAAGCTTGTTTGCTTCTAAATTTCAAACTAATACATTAGGATTTCAATTGAATTTCTCTTTCTTAAGATTATTTTTATTTGATATTTATAATAACCACAGTATATTTTAAACGAAAATACATATTTTATGTTAGTTGAAGTACTTGTTAAAACATATTTCAATTCAGTAGAAAATGTGGTTAATTTATTTATATTTTTTAATTTATGTGGGCTTAATCAATGAAATATCCTTATGTAGAGTATAAGACAGTAATAGTAGATTTCTTCAGAAATAATATAACTACAGGAATATTCACAGTCACTTTGTTGTGAATTTGATAAAATAAAATAATCTCTTATTTTCGCTGTATTTCATGGATTGTGTCATTTTAAAATTATGAAAAAAAAAAATAATAAATAAAAATGATGTTACAATTTCAATCATCACGTCCGCTTAACTATATATTTTTCTTCTTCTTGAATACCTGTACTTACATATACTTTAATCATTCATTATATTTTACTTTACGAAAATATAAACAACAGACAATAAATAATGAAATAATAGATAATGAATGTAATTATTATTTCTTTGTATATTTCAGCTGATACCTTTGTCAACAAAAAATTAGTACAGATATAATATGACTGATATATTATCATTAATTTCTATTATATTACATCTGTAGTCTTTTTGAAAACAAAGGTATCAGTTGAAATTTACAAAGATAGTTTATTTATGTATATTATTTATTATATATATGGTAATCATATAAATATGTAGATATATAATTTCGATATTTAAATTTTATTATTTTTTACCCTTTTCTCTCTCTCTCACTCTCTCTCTCTCTCTCTCTCTCTCTCTCTCTCTCTCTCTCTCTCTCTCTCTCTCTCTCTCTCTCTCTCTCTCTCTCTCTCTCTCTCTCTCTCTCTCTCTCTCTCTCCCTCTCCCTCCCCCCTCTTAATCCCTACCTTTTATAAATTTAACATTTGATTATATGCTTGAAGGACCACATTTCAATTTTCAGTCTTTTATTGTTTTTTTAGAAAAGAGCGAATTTTATATGTTGGATCTTTAAAAATATTAATTAAAGATGGTATAAAATCTTTTTTTTAGTGGAAGTATACTGTACACTTTACCTAAAAAATTAATTTTAAAATGTGTCCTAATTATAAAAATTAAAAACTATTTTAACTGAATATTTTTTTTAAACTTTTCTTTTTTTTACGAGAACTTAGTTTGCTTTCTTATAGAGGATGTAATATAATATTTTAAACGCCAAATTTATCCTAATTCAATAACATTTTCTATCTCGTAAAATAACCGTATTCAACAAGTTTGATTAGAAAAAAAAATTGTCCATTCAAATATTCATCTTCCTTTACCTCCTGTAAGATGGTAAGTTTAACCCCTTCCCTCCACTACCACCTCCAAAAAAGACACTGTTAAACGAAATTCTCTTGCATAATATAAATAAATTATCATCGTATAACTTTTGTCTATTAGCTGTCCAACGAATATATATATATATATTAACAATAAACTAAAACAATATATTAACGTATATTAGAAAAACAAAATATGATGCTAATAGTGCTCTGTTTTACTTCAAAAGTGGCTACAACTTTAAAATTCGTTATCTTTCTTAAAATAAAGTAAATAAACCGATAAACACTTTCACCCTTTCCAGTATTCGCTACAAAGGGCAAAGTTTAGTCATATTATTTTCCATCAGAGGTGAAAGGCGAGCGATAAACACTTTTTCCTGCATCAAATTTCAAAAGAATTTTTTCGAAGACTTTCATAACAATGTTTTATATCAATATCTTCCCAAAATTGGTATTTAGTAATGGAAGAAGAACACAAAAGTCCGCCATTTTTATCAACATTCAACTTTTACTGTTCTTCATCAATTTTATTATTGCCAAAAGTTGCTGATTTTCAGAATAAAACTGAAAAGATTCCTTATTTTGCGTTTTTCAAATTATTTTAATCTTAGTTATTTGTTTTCAATTTAAAAATTAAAGTCACTATAGGTTACGACAAACATTTAAATGTTTTCAATTAATAGCTATACTTGTTTTAAGTTATTTAAATTAACTTTTACTATTATTATTTCGATACTAAAGTGCAAATATTATAAATACCTTCTCTTTTGTGTTGTTTTTAGGTAATATTTATGTTTTAAGATTGAAAGATATTAGTTTTACATTATTATTCTTGCGTTTTGATTACATAGTTGTAATTTTCATTCGTTCATTTATTTTTAACAACACATAGCATACGTGTCTTTCACCTGATAACACAGTTACATACGTATAATTACAAATAAGTATACAACTCATAACCACTGATCACCTTTTCTTTTTAGCATATCTTAGGAAATTTGTCTCCATCAAATCTCCAAAAATCACCGGGATCCCCAAATAATACTTGAATCTAATAAGATTGACCAAAACTTCCTGACACGTGAACACGCAAAATACCTTAGTGAATAAACAACCAGATAGAAACACTGGACATACAAACCATTCTCTCAGAGTCACAACAAATACTTATATATACAATACACATAAAAACAATGCACTCGCAATTACACCTAACTAGAATCCTATTTGTATTTTTACTAAAATATAATACACATAAACGAACACATATTTATGTTCAAATACCACAAAAAGTCGCTTACACGGATTCACGCAGAAATTCCCACATCCAAGTAATTCAATGTTTTCCCAGACAACTACCACATATATCACAAAAAGGGATTAAGGATGTTAAATTTATAACGTAGATAAGAAGAGATATTCTTATTACTTACGACGGAAACACATAAAAATAATAATATATACCTTTTGGGAAGAAAGGAAGAAATAGTATATGCCGACAGGTGTGAAGTATGGAGTAACACATTTCCAGTGAAACGACTTCGGTTGTCTGTTGTCATTTCACTAAACTAGCAACTTCCGTCCTCAGAACCCTGGACATGTATAATAACTTATCTCCACTTCTACTTTCACTCGCCACTTAACTCTATAGCACACAGGGGTAGTTTTTCCGTGTTTCTGCAGACATTGTACTCATCTCGTATGTAAATATTATAATGTATCTTTCCTAGTGAAATTATTCAATACAGTAATTGAAAAATACAACGATCAGTTTTCCTTTCCTGACGTCCATTTTAAATTAAATACAATGAAGTATTATCCTTCCTGTCTTACTAATTATAAGAGTATCTTTTGAGTAGACCACATAACAAAAATATACGTTTTATGACGTATATATTTGTCTCTCCTTTATTTATAAAATAGAGCGTTTGCGAAACAGTTGTTGAAATATTTTCCAAACCCTACAAAATGTACTTGTAATCATTCACACATTTCGTTTCGGATTTTCAAGATCACGTATTTCGGTGTCATTACAATATTTTTAGAAGAAATATTTTGTAAATTGTCTTAAATTCAAAAATATACGTCAGTTACAAATAGTGTTACCAGAAATGTATGGTTAAGAAACCACACAAAACCTCATCGTACAACCGAGACACAAAACAAACATCAACAACAACAGTATTTAGAAAGGAAGGTGCCAAATTATCAAAATTAAGATTTTCTATTATTTGTAGTAATCCTGTGTTAACGACCAGGTTATAACGAAACTGACGATTTATAATATAACCACAAATATGGATAATTACGGTTTGTGAAAAATTTGATGAAAATATAAATATAAATAAGAAATCCGCCAATAATCCGTATTAAGTTCATTATGTATAGAACTGTAAGATTCTTTTACCGCTTTTTATTTACATTGGTTTAGGTAATAAAAATTCATCGAAATGACTTGCGCGTGTTTTGAAATATTAGAACCTTTAAAACGTCGCCCTTGGTTTCTTTCTCCTTTTCAATAACTTACAGACTTATATTTTTTAGCAGTAAGCGAAAAATAAGTTTTGGTTGGCCCTTTAGATACTCTATTTTACAAAATTGTATCAAAACCGTTAGTCATTAAAAAAATGTATTTTAAAAATTTGATCTTTCGCTAGCTATTATCAAAACAGATATTCATAATACTAAAACAATTATTTGGGTTTCAGGGTAATTCAAAACGTATATTTTCGCGAAAAAACTTAATTTCAATGTTTTGACGAATCACAACGCACGGTACTATCTGCCCATTAAATAAGGTGATAAACTTTATGATAATCTAAACATCAAATAAAGAAAATTGTTTCTATAAGCATGTGATAAGAAATGCTTTATTTTCCGATCTGTCTTATTTCTAGAACAAGACATAACTCCAAAATAGATTGAGATATTGAAACCAGATGTTTCAGAATATTTTACACTATTAGTTTGCATCGTAGGCTACCACAAAAACGTATAATTTTCACTTAACCATTTCAAAGTTATATATATTTAAACTGATTGTTGCCAAAATCTAGAAAATTATTGAATTTACAAAATGTTCATAATATTTAGACTTTTAAATTGTAAACAAAATTATATCTTTACTTTTTATTACAGCTGAGATATCGGTGTGGTAAGTAATACACAACAGCTTTTCCTGGCATTCAGCAGTCAGCAGTAATCTTTTAAAATAATTATAGGTAGACTGCTAATTACTGAATGACCAAGAAACCTTTTGTGAATTTTAATACAATGCCAAAACTTAGTTTATTTTACCGGCAGTTTTTCAAAACGTAAATTGACGAAAGAAGTGTTTTTAGGATATATTATATGTATAAGAACTTTCTTCTTTATTTCGATTCCAGGATCACTTCCCAGATTTTTGCACCAAATTACTGGACAATGTTTATGTGAGAAGGTAAAAACAATACAGTGTTAATTTATGTTTTATGTCGCGATGGGTTTGGAATGAAATTGCCAAATCAGAAATAATAAAGATACATAAAAACAAATTTCTAATTTCATAAATTTTGTCAAATAAATCTAAATCATACAGAAAGTCATACATCATACTTGTAATAGTAATTTTTGCAGCAATGAAAGTTTTCCTTTATTTTACGGAATTTGTTTTATCAATTTTCAATAAAAGAAGATTCCGTTGAGCTTTTTCTCCCTCACCCCAATATGTGGAATTCTAGGAATGTTAAAGCTAGAGGGGGTGCAGGGTGTTGCCCATAAATGTGAGCTGTGAAAGGTATTTATATTCCCAAACATATATTTTTACAAATTTGGTGACAGTTATTAATTCCATTGGTTGTGAGTAAATAAAGGTGCAAAAACATTGCACTAACTTTCTCACACACCCATCTATAAAAACAATTGTCGCCATATTCCGTAAAATGTCTCCACTCATAGACGTGAGCCAAAAAAAATATTGCTGATGTTTTTGCCAACGTATTTCTTTGCTCCCTTTATCAATTTTATAGTAAACGTGTATAATAAAATATATTGAAAGATATTTACTTATATTTGAATCTATAAACTTGTGCCATAAACTCTTGCCAAGGATATATCATATTGAATTTTTAAGGACGAAAATCAATTGTTAGTTTCGTTTTTTTTTACCGAATATTTTTTAACCGTAATTAATTTCATCTTGTCAGTTTGCACACGGCTCTAGGTCTTAGTAGAACACATTAGTCTTCATAGTTCACTAAAATATAAAAAGCAGTTCTTCCATAACAGCTTATTTTGTGAA
Source organism: Aphrophora alni (assembly GCA_963513935.1). Lineage (NCBI taxonomy): Eukaryota > Metazoa > Arthropoda > Insecta > Hemiptera > Aphrophoridae > Aphrophora > Aphrophora alni. The sequence goes on from OY740767.1 coordinate 35,708,164, forward strand.
TGTTTTGTTCTTTAATGAAAACTACAGAACCGGCATTTTTATGGAGATATTATCCGGTACATTTTGTATGAGTCTCTAGAGGATTCATTGTATAAAAGTTGTATCAAATCATTCCAGTTGATTTTGAAAAAAAAATGTAATATTTGTTTTTCATGGTAGTTGATCCCAAATTTCGAATTATAAAAACAAATCGGAGAAAAAGAATTGGAGTTAATAATTTCATCAAAATCCCGTCCCCTAGATTGAGCTATACAATACTACACTTACGACAGACTGATATCGTTAAATACACGTATACTTTTCAGAACTCGTGGGACCTCAAATTGAATATTTCTGCAAAAAATTCGAAATCAATTGTTTTATTAATCATATTACTTTATATGTGAGAAAGTCAGACGAAATAAAGCTTAACTGATTTCATTAAAATGTTGATAACTATAACAATTTTTTACGGTAGTATCTTTTTTACAATCTAACTACATGACGTAAAATCAATAGACATTTTAATAGAAATAACTTGTAAATGGTTTTATCATTTTAAAATAATTTACCGCTTATTACATTTAAAATGTAATTAATTAAACACCGTTCATTTGACACACTACATATATGTTTAATTATTTTATTTCCAACATAACATGAACAACTCGCAATCACAATATAGAAATGGCGAGATTAATTTCGAATTTCCTTGAAACACATTTGCATAACAACTTAGCGTTATCTAAGAAAACTTTTCCACATCACTTTACAGTGTTAATGAATTTCCTTTGACTGCTAAAGATAAGCAATAGGCTAGTTATCTCAGATACAAAGAACGTATTTGTAATTTTAAATTCGAATTATACATTTTGTATATAGCTTTGATAGTTTACAATCTCTTTCTGAATTTTATGCAGTCGTTCGTAATCGTATACAAGTATTAATTTAAAATTTCCTTAAACACAATTACAGGACTTGCAATAGTGATTATTGAAGGTTTTCCATTAAAAACTGTGATGCTTGATGTACATTTCGATAACATGGTTACGATCGTTAAATAATTCTAATACTTATCTAGAACGAATATAATCTAACGTAAATGGTGATCTACCAAACAAATCCACATATCCATAGCCGTAATAGTTTGAGGCCACATCAGTGTCAATTGGCCGATAACCTTACAAAAACAAATAACACATTTTTATCTGCTACAAATATTCTTTTTAAATATTTGTTCTTTTTAAAGTACTTCATACTTACATTCCCCTTACTTATAGTGAGTACAAGTGTCTCAATCCCGAAGTACTCTAACTATATCTACACCATTGTTCCTGTAATTTTACACTAGAACGCTTTCTTCCATCTTTCTTATGAGACTTCTCTTGACCAACTATTTTTTTTCTAATCTTTGTGCTATTAAAACAAGAAGAGAAACATAATGATACTTACAATAAAAAAATAATTTGTTAGCTCATGAACAAGTTTAACCCCCTTATTCAGTGTTAACTTGAACACAGAAATCGGAATTTTGGATTTAAATAAACTTTTCCTTGTAACATACACAATATCCAAATCCTTGTTCTCATAACTGGAACTGAACATTATTTGGATAATTTTAAAATTATTTTACTAAAACTAAAATTGTAAAAATTATTCATTGTGAAACAACTTTATTTAAATAGACACATAACTAACGTTAATGGGGTTTGTGCTAAAGAACAATAACATTAATGGAATATATAATTTTCCTGAACATTGTTCAGAGTCCATTATACAATACAAAGTTTAAATACAAAGCCATGATCCTTCTTGCGAAGGTAATTTGATACTTGCAGGTAAAGAAAAGTCTCCGGTGGGACAAGTAAAAGACGAATGTAGTGAATAATAGAGCTCAACGTTATGGCTATTGAGGGGAGGGGCTAAGAGGGGAAACCTCATTAAATATGTATCAATCATCCAGCAAAGAGATGAAGGATCTTATAACAACTGGACGATAAGTTGAATATTAAAGTCAGCTGATTTGTATACGACGAAGGGGTTTCTGTTCAAAGATTAAAATATTTATTAGTACATCCAGTAGAGTTAGTGTCACACAATAATTATTTTTATTATATTCTCTTAAATTATCTTCGCTAATTACTTTAAAACACTTAATTATTTTATTTTCATCTGAAATATCGACATATTAAAAACTCTATACGAATGTTAAATAACCTTTTAGCAACTCTCTATTAACGATTACCCTCAATGGGTAACTTTAATGAGCACAGACTTGGCAATCCCTAGGGATCATAACCGGTTCTACAATTTTCTTTAAACATTTTTTATTTATCCATTTTATTCATGTTTTCTATTGGGTCTCTCTCCTAACCTTCTGAACCTGAGGCTATTAGAGTATTCGAAGGTTGTGTCCGAGAGGTTTTGTCCTTTAAATAACCATAAAAAACATTATATACTGTAAAATTGACGAATGATCAAAATTTGGAAACGTTTGTAGAATTTATTTAAAAGTTATACAGAAACAAATATGTAGGATGAGTCCTAAGGGTTTCTCATCTAAAAAATGAGAAGCTATGTCTGAAATATATTTTTAATCGAACCTTGGTTTTTCTTTGATTAATGGAATCTCGTTCTGACCTGTAAGAAATTGTTTCTCAAAAAAATCAATCATTTTTTCTAAATATAAATCTAACCAATTATTTTTTAACCTTACCAGTTTAAAATAACCATTGTTATTTTTTGTAATTGAACCTAGAACTGATGTTTTTAGCGAAATAAATTCTTGAAGGTCAAGAGATAACCAAATATTTTTTTAAATATCTTGAAAATTATAAACGAGTTTAACAATTTTTCATATACGTGTTTCTCGTTTTTTATTATAGAATAAGTATGTCAAAACAAAATATATTTCTATAAAAAAAATAAAATAAAATTTCAAATGACCTCGAAAACATACACAAAACTAAAATTAAATAACGCCATTTTATTCCCATCTCTACAAATAACTCTTTTGTCTAAAACTGTTTTTTTTTTTTTTTTTTTTTTTTCTAAACTTGACACTTTTTAAACAATTAGTTTTCTCGATTTAAATGACGCTCAGTGAAAATTAGTTCAACATTTAGTGAATCAATAATTTTTTCAAAAATTGTCTTCTATTAGTACATACCCAACAAATTCAACATAATAAAGAGACAATTTCAACTTAGATCTTCAACTATCGATTATAAATGTTGATGAAAACGTCAGCGGCATCACCTGTTTTTTTTTGTTTTTTTTTATTATCGCTGATGAAGGTTACTTTTTACTCTCGAACAAGCACCTAATCAAGTAAGACTGTAAGGATGTCAAATGGGTGGAGTATAATCAACCTTTTTGTAACCGTTCCTTAAAGATACCTCGATAAGTTAATCTTCTGCTAGAACTGTTGTAGACTTTTATTTATCCTTTACATTGTTGAAACAACTCAGACTTTTATAGCTTAAAGTTATAAAATGATTACATTAAAAAAAAATACGTACTTTCATCAATGTGCTTATTTCAATTCATAATTAGGTTTTGCGCTTAGTTATATATTTTTTTCCTTCATAAAATATTTTATTTTTATTCTTTAATCTTAAATACGTTTTCATAGAAGACTTTTGTTTTAATGTACATTTTAAAATAAGTTATTACTAGATTGTATGTACATTTATTGTTATTTGTTTACTCCACACAACCATTGTAGGTATTTATAACTTCAATAATTTGTTAATATTTATTTTGACTAAAGCTAGTTTTTAATATATGTTATAGTAAACAATCATAATTAAAAAAAGGTAATATTTATGCCCATTGCATGAAAAATAATGTAAATAAACATTGAGGTTTTAACTCTAAAATTGCACACTCTATTGCAGGCAATTTTTGCTTATTATTCATTACTTTTTTTTAATTCTAAACAATAGTAATATTATCTGAAATCCAACTTGTTATTTTTTCTCAGAAAGGTTAATATAATTATTTTATGAAATGAAATAGTCATATATAAGTAACAGTTTGGAGTTAGTATGTCAAGAATCAAAAAATGTACAATGAAAAAACTGAAAACTCCATGAAAGTTTGTCCATGAAAACCACATGACCAAAATCATGGTTTTTAAACGTGTGTTACAAAATATTACAGTAGAATCGCTTTAGCTGTGCGAGTAAGCGACATCGTTGAGGACAACTGCTAACCAAACCTTCAAGTATATGTTAGACTCAAAAACATATGATTCATCCTCAAATATCCTTTCCTTCTTGAATTTAATTTTAATAAGAAAACATTCGAAAAATATCACAAACATAAATAACTAAAAGCTACACAATACAAAAATCTTTATTTATAGCTCATACACATAGAGGAGTCAAATGTTTTTATAAATAACGATTTTGGGAATGTTATTGCGTCACTTGCACCGCTCAAGCAGTTTCACTGTAACGCGATCCAGTGCCTTCGTGTGTTCCAAATACATTATACATTTAGTAGTCGCTTGGGTTTAAATCAATGGGGATGTTAGTGAAATATCTTCCAAAAAATACAAATGTGAGATGAGTATAGGGATATACCACATGCAATGGTCTGAAGTATTATGTACTTGAATAAAAGACAAACTTGACTGGTTGGCGTAGTGACTAGTTCTATTGGTCTTCACGATACTCCGGCAGATATGTTTGATTTATACAGATTTTCCCGACGAAAATGCGTGGACATACGTCGGGTGGTTATTCCTTAGGTAAAAATAAGATAAATAATTCCAATAAACTTAGGTCCAAAAAGCTTACTTTTGTTCAAATCATTTGATTTCATATTACCTCTAGATCAACATAATTTAAATATTGTAATTTTTTCGCTACTGTATACTTCTATTGATTTATATATTTATTGTTGTTAAATATGTATTGTTTCTTTGTTTTAGGTAAGACCACATACACTTTATTTTTGATTTTGCTCTCAGTCAACGCGACAAGGTAAGAAGATATATAAGTTTGATCATTTAAACAAACAGAGTAGCTTACCGAAAACGAAACGCTTGTGTTAAATACTTACGTGACAGTCTCATATTTATTATCTCCAGCTTCTACTTTTACAACAGCTTCTATCTACAACAACTTTTACTAAAGAACATAAAGTTGCGAATTTTAAAAGGAAAATATAAAAATTTCCCTCGAAAATAAAATGTACGTGTACGTGCAATTATTAAAAAAAGATTAAATTAAATATGAGAAATGATTAGTGTTTCGTTTTCGATGTGCCATCCAATATTTTGAAATTGTCATTTTTAAATTACAACCGTTTTGAGTTACATAACAGAAATTTTTTAACTAAATAACAATTCGAGTGGCTACAATTCCAAATGTTCCACATTTCTTCAGATAATTTTCTGAACCCTTGTTGAGAAGTGACAAAAGTTTGTAATCCTGTCGTTATAAATATCTGGCTTCTGTCCATTTAACCAATCCATTGAACATATACTTTTTCCTTAGTAATTTTTCGTAAGTGCTCTTGGCACGAATATTCTTGTTCAGATAACGCATTTCAAAATAAGCAGGATTTGTGATCGACGTACTGTTGTATAATGTAACATAGGAAAACAACTAACATCGCAGAAGCTTGAACCTCACTGGAACGTTGTGGCAGACCTGCAGAGAGCGCCAATCTTATCTATCTTGAAGCTCTGATCGATTTATTATGTTGTTATTGTAGTACACAATATGGTTCCTACTTAAACAATCATCTTAGCACACAAAATATCAGAAGTAATTATTAGTAGTGGATTTCAAATCATTTCTGTACTTGATTATATTTGTTTGTAGAAATTCAATAATCATTTTCATCTTCCTTATAATATGTAATGACAATTTTTTATTATAAAACTAAAGAAAGTCTAAATTACAAATTTCATCTCTGTGATTCTGTTTTGATTTATCTTATTTTTTCTCATTAAGTCATACGAAATGCATCTAAGGATACGGCAGAGGTTTCCTTGTTGCTAACAACTACGTCATTACCGTTATGGGTTTCTCAATTTACTTGACATGCAGACGTCTTACCATTCTCTTCGTTGTATTTCTGTAACAACATACAACTAGAATATCTCATCAAATCATAACAATTTATATTTTTCAAGTAATATATCGATAACATTAAATTATTTGGTCTTGTCTAGATTACATTTTAAGAAAGGTAGTTTTACTGATGTTTGTAATTATAAATCTGTTTAATTTTTCTCTCTTTTTTAGAAACTATGTCACTGTTTGGATGAGATTTCATAGATTATAATTAATATTGACTAATGTGCTCCTTATAGACCTCGTAAAAGATACAATAATTCATTAGTACCTCAGTTTTAGAAACAGTATTGAAAGGTTTTAACAACCCCAACTATTCTCAAAAAGATCAAATTATGTGAATTATTGAACTAAAAACGAACACGTGATTAGGACTACTAGAAATAGTTTTAAATAGCCTAACTAATTTTGCCTGAAATTGAAAAATATGATTTGAAAGGGACAAATATTATAAACCGAAACAAAACTTATATAAAGCAAAAATAAATGAAGCTTCACGAACAAAACTAACATTTAGCCCCAAAAGAGTATAAGTTAGACCATTATTGCTTTCGTTAATCAAAACTAAACTAAATAATATGTTATGCCCTAAATTGAGACATGAATTATTATTATTGTTTAAATCTTTTGTATGACGAAAGTATAAATTTTAAATAAAACGCCAGGGGCAAGGTAATCCAAACACTTTCACCTTCCACCAGCAGAAGGGATTCACCCCTTCATGACATAGTAATGGCCATTACATTCCTTCCTGCACGATGGACTATAAATAGGGGCGTATTCAGCCAAGAGGCCAGAGTTCTGCCAGTACTCGCATTACCTGCCTCCTTATTCCTCATATATTGTCCTCTAAACCCTAACTGTGGTCTTTTGGTTGTCCTTTCAGCACTAGGTTTCTTCAGCACCATTCCTGCTTATGGTCTGCTGTAGGTTCCAACCCACTAACAGTGGTCTGTTGGTTGTCCCTCCAGCTCATTTTGGTCGCATTGGTGTATGTTGGTTGTCCCTCCAGGCAATCAGAACCCGATCACAACAATTCTATTCCCACCTCATATTTCCTTGAACCTCAAGTGTTTGTAGCAAGTGATCACTTAAACGTCCGGCACCTTCTAATATCCTCACAGGCCTGACAAACTATTATTATTCTTTAAGTAAACCAGAATTTGTTCTGGTTAATTATTAACGGGAAGCGACTATGAGAATAAATAAGGTCTCTTGCTAAAATCTTGAAAAACTAGACAAATATTGTTTCTAAGAAAGATCCGTCAGATAACACCGTTAGCCACCCATTTTGCTCTATTGACAAATGGACGCCTAACACGCCGTAGGCTCAACTTTGTATTTGCAATTTCTGTTTGTGTAGTTCTGTTGATTTGTAGTTTCCTGAACACGTTTGTACATAGCCTCAGACCTAGCTTTAGTCCTGGATACCTCCTTGTACATGTTATTAATTTTAGTTTCTATAATTGTACTAAGTTTTTAAGCTATATTGGACTGTTTCATGTTTTTATCTTCTAAACTTTAAGACGGTTTGTCAGTCTAAACGAGGTTGATAACACTCTAGAAATGTAGTGCATTAATTTGTTATACAAATAACTAAAAATGCCTAAATAAACTAGACTATACCAATGAAAGGGGGGAAAACACCATTACAATACATTTAAAGAGAGAATGTGTTTTGATAAACATGTCAAACTATCAACTTTGTTTTCAGTTTATTTAGCTAATCTTTATTACATTTTTAATTATTAGATATAAAAAAGTAATAATAACACGCAACAACCATTATAAAACATTGCTATTGCATAGTTTAATATTACTATTTATTAAAAATTGTCTGATAAGGTATTACGTTCTGTCTTAACTTAGTTACATTTTGTTTCTAACCAATTTATCCATTTCACCGTTGCTAAATACATTATTGGATAAACAAACTTTATTTAAGTTAATTATTACTGCGGGATACACAGAGTTTGGTGGCCAATGGAAAAGTTTCTAAAATGTGTTTACAAAACTCTAAGTTGTATTTTGTCCAGAAATCACGACAGCATCCATAAATCTCGACTGTTATAAGCTTGTGTATATTCGTACTAATAGACGCATTTATATTTCCTTGGATTTAGCTGTATTTTGATCTACTTTTAAGATTGTTATATGTATTTTTTATGTTGGTGGTTTTAATTAACTATATTATTATTTAAGATATATATATATATATATATATATATATATATATAATATATATATTAAATTATAATAAATATTAAATTAATTAAATTAATATTAAATTATAGATTGAAGAGTGGCTGATTTGAGATTAAAACATGAAAGTATAGTGCTCAACATTTCAACCAATCATGAGGAATCATCAAAGTTAATTCATAATTAATTGTCGTTAAAAAAATGAAATTTTCACTTCACTCTATAATTTAAAATATAATTAATGATTATTTACTTACTAAAAGTAAGTATTACAAATAATTACTATTGATTATTAATACTATAAGTAGTATTATAAATAATTACTAATGATTATTTATAATTAATGATTTTGTTCCTTTACTCTCTAATATAATACGTAATTATCCATGCAAACAGAAATGATAACGTATTTTTTTTTAATTATAAAAAAAAGACTAACATTTAAAAATAAAAATAACCCAATATTAATAAATAAAATTTATTTATAATTACAAACAATAAATTAAAATAATAGGTCAGAACCAACAGAAATAAAATAAATACAAACTAATAAAATAAAATAAAATAAGTTAAAAAAAATTACCAGGAATTGACCCAAATTCAAAAATATTACTATTTGCAGATTAACCCTGTCCCAAGTTAGGTTGCAATTTCTATTGTATGTCATTAAACAGAAATAACAAAATAACAATGCTATTTTTCTAACTATAAAAATACATTTTTTAAATTACACATAAATACATAACAAACATTTCATACGCTGTGATTGTATCTATTTGTATTCCACAAGTACAATTATATCCTTTTTTGCTATTTCTGCTGCTTCATATTTGTGTCTATATCTCTTCATTATTAACTTTGCAATAACAAGTTGGTAATATTTCGGCAGCATCAGTTATATTGTACAGTGGTTTCATTAACTCTACAATAATTAACTAACGAGACACATATGGAAAACAGAATCGTTGAGTTGAAACAATATTGGTTTTAAATATATGTGAGTTCCAGTATTAGAACAGTACAAACTTATGACGATGAAAATTATATTTCTATTGTAATCGTTTAATTTATGTGAGTGGATATTTTGTCTCTCCTAAAGATTTCCAATTTTAGAAGTGAGATTTGCTTATTGTAAATACTAACAATATAGTAATCAAGTGAATTTATATACATCCAAAATGGTTCAAAGACTACTAATGTTTGTATAAACAGTAAACTTTGGACCTTAAAAGATATTGTATAAATAAGTCATGTAAAACCAAAGTTGAGTAGCGAGTAAAGTAAGCCATAGACCAAGAAGTAAATACAACTAATGTGCATTTGAACAAAATACCACCCATAGGGATAAATGTAAAATAGGTTAATAATTTATAGGTGTAGTGTATTACACTCTGATTGTGATTTTCCATTAATTGGGATCACATTTGTAGTAAATATTGTGCTGCACCCATCAATGTATTTAAACCGTAGCGTTCCTAGTGGCTCTGAATAACAAAGCTTTACCCCACCATTAGTGAACCTCGGTTTTAGTACCTAATTACTCGGAAGCGTAAACAATCCGACTACTGATTACTATTCTCCATTCATACAAGTTGGATCGAATTTATCTGTCCAGAAGATAGCCAATATAGAAAAGGAGTTTGTAATTTATTTATATTACTGTAATATAACCTAATGAAACATGGAATGGTTCATTCATGTAAATATAAACATTAAGAAAGTAGTGAAAAGAAATTGTTGTATTTTGGTCAAGTAAAATTATTAATAGAAACGTTTTTTAAAATATTCAAATTTCTTTAAAAAAATTAAGGTTATTTTGTACCACTGCTCGCTATGTCTTGTACAAACCTATCTATTATATATTTATGCGTTTATGCCTTGGAACCATGAACTGTTTTGAATTACCGAGATTTCAAACGTACAATAAAATATTAAAATCTGTACAAACATTGTTGCAATGGCTACAAAGAACGATTCCTAAATTGGATTAATATTTTATACACGCGTTTGGGTGTAACTGTGTAACAAACACACAAACATATAAATTATTTACCAAATTGTCGTGTTTTACATGGCTTGCTTTGCTCAGTCAATTTCAGCACTCCAAAATTTACGAGTCTTTTGATTTTGAAATGTACCGGGTTCAAACCTATTTGAAATTTGAAATGAGCGCCCTACTAATACATAAATTGTTATCTAGAACAGAGATGCATATACATTTTTTCCTTTATATTGATTTTTACCAATATCATTCTGATTGCCAGCAAACGAATCTCAATTCCTCAATAATTTTGTGTTTATAATTTAATAAGGAACATAAGGGATAATATTATTTTCTATTTCCTCCAAAATGGATGTGCGTACTTAGAAGGGATGTGTGAATATATCATTTTGATTGACACACTTAACACACATAAGCTTCAAAGATTAACATATCTCACGCATCTGCTTCGTTGAAGCATCAATTACTAAGTTTGTGTTGCCCAATCTATCATTTATCATTCCATGCAGTTCCCTTCCATAGTTGACAATTTGTCAAGTTTAAAATGTATAGTTGACTGAGCGAGGTCCTGTTCGAACTCGACCATTTTGTATTTCGTTCATGCAAAACATAAATATCGTGCATAAAGAAAAAATCATCTTTTAGCTAACATCCTATATTTGATTCGTCACAATTGTAAGGCTGACTTTACGCTAAAATAAACGTCACTAATGAAAGATTACCGCCCCATCTGATTCTATATCATCTTGTACTGTCATTTTAAAATCTGGAATAAATTGAAACATTACTGTTAAATGAAAAGAGTTTTCCTTTAGTCCAATCAACCCTCTCCCTGTATCCCACCCCTCACAAAGTTAAACGAACGTCACAAGTTTTAAATTAAGACCCATTACTGGACTAACGACAACATTTCGACACATTTCATTGAATATTCATGAACATAAAAAGACAAAATGTAAAACCCTTTGTGGATTTTTTTTTGTCTCTACATTTTAATCTATAAATAGAACATTTCATCCCTTTAAAAAAGATTAACTAATATGTAATCCCATGTGGTAACACTTATGTTTGACATGACTTCGCTGCTGTATTACGATGTCTTGTCAACTTCGTTGCTGAATATTTCTTGTAAGATAAATTTATTTACGTTTTGTGAATTTACTGCTCTTGAGAAGTTACAATCGTCACTTATTCAAGTGAAAAATGTTCAAAAATATTATTTTCATTAAGGTTTGTTTTTTGTAAAAATGCTTGAAACGTGTCATTCACATCATTTTATTTAACACTTTGGATTGGCGGTCGGATTCTTAGTTGGGTTAACCGCGTACATAGTGTTTGAATGGTACTTAACTTTTTTGAATATCCTCCTTTTTAAAATGGAAAATAAACTTGTACATCAGACTAGTTGCAAACAACGTTATTCTTAAATTTGGTAACGATTAGTCTACACTGTAATTATGTAACAAACAAATCAAAACAAAATATCAAATAGGCGACGTAAAACAAGATCATCTTTTATTGCATACACTGAAAATATGCATAAATTAATTTAACAAAATTTGAATGACGTATATTAAAACTATCGTATCATAGAAAATAATATCAAACTGGTTAAAATTGTTTGAAGGAGGAAATGATAACGATCGGATATAATTTTTTCGAAGTCAGCGTTAACGAATTTATTTAGATTTTGCTTAATAGCAACTAAAGCAACGAAAGGCGAATTAATTGCTATAGACGGTGACTTATTTTAAGTTAATGGCCTCTTTAAAAATAATTTATTTACCTTTCACCGGGAACATATTTCTTGAAAATAATATTTTTTACTCATTGATATATATATATATTTATACAGAGTGTTTAGAAAATGTCGTACCTAATTTTGTGGTTATATGAGTCAAAATAAAGAGAAAAAAACATTTTATTGATTTAGCACTTATTCGTTGAACCAGCTAGTATTGAAAATACAATAATATTTCAAGTGAAAATTATACGACCTAGACTGGGAATTGAAACCAGGACCTATAGTTCTACGCGCCTATGCTCCAACAACTGTCTATCCTTAGTCGCTTCCCTTATACTTTTCACTTGAAATATTATTGTTTTTCAATACTAGCTCGTAAAAACGTATAAGGGTTCAAATAAAAGTTTAATAAATTACGTACGTAAGGGCTGCTGCAATGAGTAAAAATTAATTTCAATGTCGTTTCTAACGAGGTAATTGATTTGGCAAATAAAAAATTGTAGCAAACAAGCAAAGTCAAGTGAGTGATAAGTGTAGGCCATATGCTAGGATTCGACTAAGGATAGCTCAGTTGGCGCGTAAAGCCAAAGGTCCTGGGTTCCATTCGCAGTCTGGGTCGTATACGTTTCACTTGAAATATTATTAAAGGAAAGGTTACTTATACAAATATACCCCGAAACGCTTTCCGTCTGTCGGTCATTTTGTGTTTGTTAGAAATATAATTATAGCTTTTGAAATTATTAGGATTTCGAGTCGAAATTTGATATACAAATTTTCTATTCAAAGGTTTATCCAAGAATTAAATTGTTAATTGTGAAATGTTCAAAATGGCGGTTATTTATTTTTTTGTATAGTTAATGGTTTTAGAGATATTCAATATTAAAAATTTCAAACAGTCACAATTTACACAATTTATGAGATAAAGTTTTGATTCTTGGTATACTTAAACCGTTACATAGTAAATGTGTATACCAAATTTCTACTCAAAATCATAATAATTTTAAAAGCTCTAATTTTTTTTAACACTCAAAACGGCCGACAAATGGAAAAAATGAGTTTCCAGACATATGTTTATATGAACTTTTATCTTTACTTTGATCCATATAATCACCACTAAAGTTTGGCACGACATTTATTGGAACCCAGGATTGACGTTTGACTAAACACACACAAAATCTTTACCCCCACCATTAATATATCGCAATGGCTCAATTCCTTGAAGGTGTAAATAACTGCTGTATATAGTTACCTCTAATTAATATAGAGCATATATAAGTTATATAGAGGTAGTTTTCAGAGGTCAAAATAGTGAAACTGTATAAATAATAATTTCTTTTAAAATGTTGTAAATATTTGAATCTTGAAATGGTTTATTCACATATTGAAAGTATTAAAAAGTAGTCTATGAGGATATTTTAGATATTTGGTAAGGTAAACAATTTGTGGGAAAATATTAGAAATTAGTTGAAATTTTATTTTTCATTTGAAGATTTTTTTTTCTTTACCACTGCTCGTTATACATCGTTCATCCTTACGCCCCACAAGATATTAAAGGAAATAAGTTAAATCTTATGTGTTGACAGCTATTTTGTTTTCAAAATGAAGGCTTTATTATTAACAATTGTTAACTAAGTTTACTTAAACAATTAATTGTGTAAGATATATTTTAACATAATGTTACAAAAACAGATATATTTATTTTACGTCTTCATAAATTACTCTAACATTAAAAAATTGGAACGGTAATAATTTCTTAAATCTAATTTATTTAGTGAAAACTTTATACTATGAAATCATTGTCAACACTTTTACTTTAAAATTCTCAGAACCTTCATATGATAAAACTTAATATGGAAATACTCAACAAAAAAAAAGCAATAAGTTGGGAATCTCAACCTGATAGTTTTAATAAGAACACAGCTGCTACCCCTAGAGCACTGTTTCCTTACCTCGGTGTAAGTTAAGGGTTGTATAAGTTCTCACTTATTAAATATATTCTTATTCTTAGAAAATAAAAACCAGGAGGAAATGTTTGATGAACTAAGAAGGGAACTTAACAAGCACAGATCGAAACATGAAATGACACAAAGTTTGCTAGAATAAAAACAAATAAAGATATTTTTAAACACGTACTTTTAATTGCGTGTAATACATATTATTTAATATAATCTGTTTGAATAAAAATTAAATGAACCATATTTATTAAAAACTTTTTAATTTAAAATTTTGCCATACATCAAAGATTATCGTAGATTCTCAATTAATATGATTTTCCGTTATTTTTCCTTTCCTTTTTACGAATAGGTTAGTTTGCTTTATATCTAAAAGATTTCAACTTTTTTATAACTCATTCTGGCTATTTTTTCTTAACGAATATCCATTTATTCCTTCCCTATGGACCACTACTACGTAATTTAACAACTGTTTTACTATCTGTAATAAAGACCCAAAGTCGTAACACAGGTATTTTATTTACTGAACTTCACACCTGCCCTCGCATTAAATTCATTTTATGCATTTACTATTCGCTAAAGGTTGTAATTTCGAAATGTTTATCATTACTATTATTCATCAGATTTTTTGCTAACCTAAATTTAAAAAACTTATTTTAATGCTTAACATATGAAAAAAGTTTCGAAAAATCCTGGCATAAAACTGATTGTATTGTTCAGATATATTCAAGCTTGCCAGAAGAAGATCTGATATTTTACTTTAGTAATAAATGCTTTATGAATTAAAATAATAATAATAGTAATCTTTAAATTAAAAAAAAAAACTTTAAATCTTGCAATTCAAAAACCAATTTTATTGTCTGCAAATTTGTGTCAATTAACCGTCTGAGGGATTGTCAAAAATTGAACATTATCTTTAGCAACGATATAAAAATAAAAGTAACAGTTAGAAACACATTAACTATAATGCAAGAATTGAAAAAACCGGTTACAAAATTTAAAATAATAAAATTATATTGAATAATGTTTACAATTACTTGAAAAACTTATGGTTATTATTAACCATTTACCGGTTAATTTCTCTATTTCATTTTTAAGTCCAGTTCACACCATTTAGGTAATTTTTATTTCAGTTCTTACATAACTCGTTTCACTTAGATATTTTACAAATAATTTAAACAAAAAAGGACATATTTTTTAATTTGTAGTAAGTAATTATAATACAGTACTTACATAAATCATTTTGAATAACCATTTGACAAAGGAAATGCTGTAACTTTTGTACTAATAGTCATTATTCAAGTTCAGTTCCTCGTAGTCCTCATATTTTTATATAATAAAAATTTCTCCAAAACCGAATTTTAATCCCATAAATTGGTGAATCATCCTATACCAATTAATTGCCCATAAGATATAATGAGGAAAATCTCAGTAATAAAGACTAGTATTTTTTTTCACCTAAAAATAATACACATACTATTTTAAGGAGATACTAAGAATTATATTTTTGGTGTTGTAAAGGAGTGTGTGAGAACGTTACTGAAATGTATTTGCATCATTTTTTTTTTAACCAAATAAGTATAAATTTAAAAAACTACTGTTTAAAATTTATATTATTTATTTGTTCAGTCATTCTTAAAACTAACATTTTATAAATGTATAAAAGGGTTTCGTCCGATCAAAAGTTTCTATTAATTCTTCTTCCCTTTTCCAAGTTCCGGTTGTTCCAGCGCAGAGGTTTTAAATTAAGACCCATTACAGCATTAATTAAAAAATCGACACATTTCATTCAACACACGATAGTTTTGCGGGGAAAATAGTAAACTCGCAATACTTAATAAAACTTCAACATCCCTTAATTTTACTAATTTTATTTTAGAACACCCGGAAATAAAATCACTATACTTTCATCTTTCCATGTCGGGGATTATCTTTAATAAAGAATATTTGTAAGAGTTCTGAAGAAGAAACAATTTCTTATGTGTTCAATAAGTGTTCACATTGGTTTTCTTTGCAATTTAACTCATTGAATTTTAATAGTTACAACTTTTACTACCCTTAAAACTTGATTTAATTTAATTACAATTACTGATAATTTAATTAATCTCTTAATATTAGATAGATTTATTTTGATTCGCAGTTATTGAAAGTACCGTAAACCTCTTATTATTTCTATTTATTTTTCTCTCCTTCATATTGCATAATCATAAAAATAGGAATGGTTATAAATTACTCTCTAAAGTATACGAAACATGCTATTCATAAATGTAAATTATGTTCAAATTCCATTGAAAACTTACATTTCATTAAGGTAAGATTTTTAGATTAGAAAACAAAATATTAGATTGCCAGGAGTAATAAAGTATGGCCTTATAAAAAGATTTCCCTTACTCTAAAAATTCATAATAATAATAATATCTCCACAAAGATAATATACTAGTGTTACATAGAAATACTAATGATTCTGTAAACATTAGAGTTCCCTACTTGGACATTTTAATAGATCCAATAAATCTTATCGTATAACCTAGTGTGCGACTTGACAAAATAATATTGAAAGACCAAGAACTAACAGGATATATATCATAGCTATACTTGAATTAGACGGGAAAATTAATTAAGACAAGTTAAGAACTAATAAAAGGTAATTGTTTCATGGGAAGCCGGCTGGATGCATTTTGATTGTGATTTATTAGTAAGCTTACTGTATCAGAGTTGTGGCAAATATTATGTTCTTCCCATCGATGTTGATTATTTAACCGTGAAATGGTGACTGCTCTAATTGAAAAACTAAATTCTTCCCCCACTGCTCCAGAGCCTCGATGGCTGGTGTATTAATATGATAGAAACGTAAACGAGCCGAGACTACTGATTATGTTTTACTCTAATTCAAAATGATGCATATCTTAAAGTTACATGACAGTTATATCACGTTTTATAGGAAATGTCTGTGAATAAAACAGTGTAGGCCTACCTGTTATATAAATAATAATTGATTTGATATTTTTGTAACGCTATGAAAATAAATGAAAACATTAAAAAGAAAAGGAAGAGTGAAGTTCTTTATTTGTTATAAATCTACCCTCGTGAATCGCATCCATGTTTTGAAACTGTGTAGGAACTCTTTTCAGTGGCCTACATGTTTAAACGGAAAAGAATCATTGAAAAAAGCATAATTGTCTTTCCTTCAAGTTTCAAAAATTTTACGGTATGGCGAAACCGCGATTTAGCCGTTAATCAGTTTTTTTTCAGTATAATAAATGATGCAATATTATCTGAACTCATATCCAAGGAAGTCAGTTGTGCACATTTTTAGTTCAAATGGTAAATTACTTAGTGTAATTATCTTTATATGGCAGGATTCAGTGGGATTTTACAATTGTGATATACTGTTGAATGTGTTCTGAAAATAAAGTAAATGTTAGATTAATTCACGGCGCTGAGTAACAGGATTTACACGTCCATCACTTTAAATATTCCCATTAAATAAACTTCCATTAAGAAACTAAAATTCTTAAAATACCTAGAACAAGAAACTACCTACTTATATTCGTAAATATAAACATTTTATTTTATTATTATTTTCCATTGTTTAAAAATAAATCTACTTTATTCCACTAATATGGAATTGATAAATGTCACACAAGGGTTTATAAAAAAATTAATGCATGGTTTTGTTGATATCTATTATAATAATAATTATGTTATTTAAAGTTATTTTTGTATTAGTTTATTGTTAGAAAACATTGTATTTCATCATTGCCTCTAAAGAATAAATGTTTTCAAAAAAAAAAAATTAGATTCAATATAAAATCACTAAATATACTACGGTAATCCACTATTTCATTTAAAAATACAATTTTTAATTTTTATCGCATAACATCCTTACTCGAGTATCAGAAATTACACCCTCAGTTACACACGTCATCCACGATACAAAGTGCTTCCCATTGGAACAAATAAGCGGTTGACTGTTACGCGCATTACACAAGAGTTCTGCCTTTGTATAATGCTAGTTAGTTCAATTGTTATCCAATTGATTTCATTACAAACACCTCCAGAAAACCAACTACGAATTTGACTTTATCAGATATAATGGAGGGCTGGTATAAAATAAATACTGTGTAAAAACAAGTTATCTCCTGTCATTTGGGGATGATGACATAAAGGTTAGACGATAATTTAGTTAGGAACAAAGATAATAGATACATTATTTATATATTATTTAATGTTACTAATAGCAACTGATAATATAATATGGGTTTCTTTAGATACAACTTAAGAATAACTTCTTTAACAATTTCTTTTCAACTGACTCTTTGCGTCAAATGTAATATCACTTTCTTGTTACTCGCTTTACGATATTTAAACTAATATCTTTAGCAATGCGGTTTTTAATTTAATTTTCTCACATATAAATTGCGCAAGGAAAGTTATTTAATGGGTAAAAAATCGATTCAAATGATGTATGTATGTGTCGTCTGTCCTCAATATTTTGTATTCAATGCCTTATCTCCTGGCACAATTGCACTTAAATTGATCTTAAATATCTGAAGTTAGTTTTCTGTTTAAGATTTACAATTGTTCTTTTTTACTCAAATTACAATTAATTTCAAGATTGAAATTAAATAAATGTGGCGTTTCCACAATGTACTAATTATAATGAATAAGTAAATATATTTCTCATTACAATGTTCAATGATCATTGTGGTGACATTCTCAATTATAATTAATAATTCTCCTAACCACAAAACAGGAACAATAACTAAGCCACAATAAATGTAATAATAGTTATTTAATAATTATTATTCAATTCTGAAGGTTATAAATACACAAACGCACTTCGGAGTATTTAATGAAATAAAACTAAATAACTATTGTGTTTTAGTTATTGTTATCATTTGATTACAGTTAAAATATCAAATAACAAATACACCTGCACATAACTTATTAAATTACATCTTGACAATTTACTTGCACTACGGGTTCTATTTGCTTTTAACATATAAACATAGAACGAAACTTTTGTAATTAAAAAATGGAGTATATTTTCGTGCAAATAACTTTTCTTCGAACACTAAACTTCCCTGCTCAGATACTCCAACACCAAAATTTTCTTATTTTAATTTAAAATTTTCTATAAGCAGACCAAAGAAAATGTTTTGTTACAAGGCATTACATTTACAAGAACACACAAATATAAATAAAAATGTTATAAAGTTATTGTCAGTATAATGCAGTCACAAAAACAACAATTAATAAAAACAGCACTTTTTATACAAATAAACTAAATGGCGTTTTGACGACTTAAGTCATCATCTTCAATGGGAAACATCATACAAATTCCAAACGTAACGTTTAAGGTAGGTCAGCCTAGAAGTGACAAATCAGAGGGGTTAAAAACAGTTTAAATACAAATTCCAATATGTAAGAAATAGTAATAACGTCACAGTATTACGATAAAAAATTATGAAGGTCGTAGAAAAATGTCATATATCATACCTGAGGATGACTACTTAGTTGTTAAAACGTCTCTTTCAAATAAATTTCTGATTACAAATTTTCAAAAAGTTTTCCTCAGACATTTAAGTGATTTCGTCTCTTTCAAATAAATTTCTGATTACAAATTTTCAAAAAGTTTTCCTCAGACATTTAAGTGATTTCGTCTCTTTCAAATGAATTTCATCATTTTTTTTTTTTTTTTTTGGTATTAGCTAATCCAGAAAACAATTTGTCTCATTCTTTGGTGCAGGAAACAATTTTACTTATTCATTAATGTAGAAAAATTTGCCTCATTTTATCTCATTCCCTGATAATTTCGTATATAGGAATAGTTTCATTAAAATAATTTAATTTACAAATAGCCGTGTGGTACAATATCCCATGAAGGGTGTAAGCCTGCACATGATATCTCAGTCGAGTAATGTAGTCAGCACACAGTTCTCTTCATCGTAAATCTATAATTCACAACCAGTTTTCACTTGACTCTAATATGCTTGATCAACATCGTTAGCCTTCAAGGAAATTGAAACCAAATCCTGTTTAACATAAAGCTCGAACGCTAACCACCAGATCTTTATGGGCCTTATATTGTAATTTAATTTGTTTAAATTAAAAACTTATGCTCATAATATTTATTTATAATCTTCGTAATGAGAGTAAATAGTTCTACAGGTTTTTTTTTTTTTTTTTTTTTTTTAATCAAATGTTGTTTAGTAATCAATCTATTGTATTATTATAATGATGTTAAAATACTTTTTTGTATATAAACTGCAGTATAATTATATGATTAACCTATGGTTTTGTACTAATTTTAAAATAAATTAAAAACCAATATTGTTTCTCAAAATTACCTTTTTATAGCTGAACTGTTCTATAAGCCTACTTGTTACTACCTTACATACACTTATTTACTTCCTCATTATCGTACTTGATAACAGCTACAAGGGTTGACGTAGAGTAGGTACATCAAAGAAGAAACATTTACCTTTGATGTAAATTGCTCCTGGCAGGTGACTATCTCGATTAACTCTTTTGTTCGATTGTCTCGAATGATGTATTGATTTCACTTGCAGATGTTTCCAACATAATATTCAAGCTGTCTTTGTGTTTCCCTTACTGAAACTTTGAGGTTATCAAAGCATCTGACAGATGTTATGACGTCGAAATCACGCAGTGCATACATCCTGAAACTGGCGTTTTCCAAAAGGAGAACTCATTGAAAATTAAGAGATAAAAACTACAATTTACACCATAATTTTTAACTGTTGATTTTAATAAACTGTATTGCATAACAAGCTATATAATTAATTATTGCTCATTAAATAAAATAAAATAATCTACTCCGATAAAATTTTACTCCAATGAATAAAACTTCTAAGGATAAAAACAATATTTGTACCCGACAAACAAATAAATATTTTCTATACTCAGAAGAGTAACTCAAACACAATCAGAATATTTCTAAGATTATAAGTACAATTAAAATTAGTTTGTATTTTTTTAAATTAAAATAAATGTTTAGATGGGAGGAATGATATCGTAAAAACTGCTACAATAAAAGTGAGTGTACTTCACCCGTTTGGCTTTTTTATAATCAAACTTGATTAAGAACTTGATTTCGAGGAAAACCAAATTTTATCTCTAACAATTTATTTTATATAAATACAGATGACGTCAAGTTTTAAGTGTTTTAGCTTGTCAACGATAGTTGAAAAAGTTTAAATACGTTTTTAATTAAAATCCTGTTCAAACTTTTAATTACTGGAATGCAAATGAACAAACTTTGCTTGTTGCAAATGAATACGTGTGTGTGAAGTTTACTTAGAATTTATTTATTATTTAATACAATTAATATTTAGATTTAATTTCCATCAATTATATTTTGAAAGGTATGATAGCGTTCGAGAGCAGAAGAAGTGGGTAAGGACGTTATAGACAAATTATTACAATTCATTGTATTTGTTATAAAAGATATGAAACAACCTTATTGATCTATTGTTCACGTATTCTTGAAATCTCCCTATTTACAATTTGGCACATTGTTTTGTGTTATTAATCTTCACAATGCACGAAAAAATTTAACCACATTTGCACAGTCTATTTTGAGAAATTATATCTTTTATAACTGTCCATTCCGTACTGATTGAGAGCATTGATAGTGGGGTATTGGTTTTATTTCGGTGTATACGTTTGTTAAAAATTGTATTATAATCGTTACAGCAATGTTTTAAATAAATGTTTTTGTTTTGTAAACTTTGTAAAAAACTTTCCACTGCGGAAGAAGTAGTATGTCGATTTTTTAAATTAATTCCATTGTCTTTAAGGGCACGATCCCAAAACCTAAATCTTTGCATCACCAGATTAATTGCTTCCTCTAATATACAGCGTCTTAAATAAGTCCCGGGACGGCTTAATACCAATACAGATAGAGCTACAAATCTTTGCACATTGTTAATGGACACCAAAACCTATTTCAGTACGTATTCAGTGGACCGCTATCTTTCCAGGGGGAGTGGGTTTAAATTTCATATTAGCTACAACGTCAGGTACGTGGAAAACAGCTCAGTAATGTTTACTAGGTAGAGGTTATGAAATGAAAAATTTGCAAATAAAAATCTGGTTTTAAAACTACTCACTGGCTCTTTACCTCGAATAGGGAACGGCCCTCAAGGAGTCAAAAGGCCGTCCCCTTATTACTTTACTTATTTTAATGTAAGTATAGTTTGTTATGTACATCAAATGAAAGGAATTTATTAGTTGAGTACAATGGCGCAACTAACAACTACCTAAGCGAGTATGTTTCCTGTATGCGGGAATAGCCACTATCAGTCACAAACAATTTTCTCTATTAGGCCTATCATGGTTTATCCATTTTCATTGTTTGATTTAACGTGAACTTTAAACGCACACTATGTTAGCTAGGGTGAACCTATAGAGGTCGGGTCTGCGGTATTTTGTTCTACTCATAAAGGCATTTAATTCGATGTTCAACTCGACCTATGCTTTCATTTAAGATTTCCTACTTACTCCCCTGGAAAGGTAGCTGTCCACTGGAATTTATAAAAATTAAAATATGTATATATTAGTTGTTTTCGTATCATGCATAAATTATCATGCAAACTTTATAAAATTATTTAAATACATTGTGTTTTAAAGTTTTTATTAAAATATTAAATAAAAGGAATTATTATTGAGTCGCTTTTACAATTGTAGGTATTATTAAATATATTTTTAAAGTCGGCGTCAATGGTGCATTATCACTTTATTACTGACAACACCGAACTGACATTTTTGCGTCCAATAATTTTGTTTGATTAGTACATCGATTATGTATGACAATATGAGAAAGTTTATACAATGTTTTTGTATACTTTATTGTGGATTATAATATTTTCGTTTTCCTATAATTCAAAATAAAACTTCAGATAGTTTGCAATACAGACATTTCTAAAAATAAAATGTAACGATTCCTAAAATAAATTTTAATATGAATTGACAAAATGTAAAATATATTAATCATTGTTAAAATATCAATTAATGTTTTATTGTACAATATCTATTTATTTAACTTTTTTAATTAATATCTTAGTTTTAATTTCACGCTATATGGCGTACATAAACTCCCTGACACCACATTTCAATGTATATTTAGTGTTTTGTATATATATTTACAGCATCAACAGCTGAATAAAACCAACCCGGTTGAAATACTTCATAAACAAATTTATCTTATCGCCTTGAAATAAACCACTGAAACAAATAAATTCCGATTTCAGAACAGTCTCGTATAACCTACAAAAGATGGCTGAACTTCTTTATTCACTTTAAGCGTGCAATTATAACATAATGCATGGAACACCGATATCTCAAAATAATGCATGTACATCTTTTGAAATGTTAACTTGAAATAAAAAGAAATTTACTAGTTATTCAGTGTACACTAAAACGATGAGTTTAGACATGATTTATTCATGTCATTTTATATTTAGGAATATAAAATACAACTTTGACCATTATTCCCGAAACATAAGCATGTATTTATTAATGCAATTTACTATTTATAAAGTAGGTTATTCTAAAATTTTAAGGAACAGAGAAATTTAAAACAAAAAGTATCCTATTTGAAAATTAAACAAATCAACTTTTCTTATACCGAAAATATCTATTTTGAGGTTATGTGAATTTTTTTTCCTATCGTATCTGCCTTTCATTGTCTGTATATTTCCCTACAATCCAAACCAAAGTTCCATTTTAATGTGATCGTATCACTTATGTACACGTATTGGTCGCCATTTCTCCAAAAACCAAAAAAATCTCTAATGGAAATGTTATAAGAGATTTAGTAATTTATCAAAATAAACTCTATTAATTTCATTCCAATCTTGAAAAGTGTGCATATTATTGACCCAAACTAATGTGAAAACTTACATATAATATAAAATTACCGTTAATTTTTTTTTTAATCTGAACCTTGACTGCAGTTATTTAAACTAATTTCATTTCATAATATCCCTATTTACTTGGGTATGAAACAAATAAAACGAGTTTAGACCTATTTTACAATACATAGATATTTGTTCAAATAATTTACAATATTTTTCTGTTTTTGTTCCTGTGTTTTTTAGTTTTTCCTGACAACAATAGAACTGATTTTTTCGGAAATTAATCGATTGATTGGTTAGTATTTCGATTGTGATTGGTTGTGTGAGAGAGTTTCCTCATAGTTTATTTTACCCTTCTTCCTTTCCACTTCTTTTTAATTAAACATTTACGTATCAATTCATGCTGTATCGAAAATTATCCACATTTCTTTCCCTCACTTTATAATATTATATTAATATATAATATCGTCTAATATAGTATTGTAAATTATTGTAAATTTATTTACATCTCACATAAATTTTAATTCCCTTTTAAACATAACTGTATAATTACAGGTTTCTTAATAATTAATACGGAGTTGTGTAACAGTTAAGGAAATGGATGTAATGAATAATACATTTTGTAAATTGAAAAACATCATCCCTTAAAAGATCTAGAGGAAATATTTTGTTCTTTTTAATCGCAAAAATACAGGGAAATTTTCTTAGAACACTGAATAAGGATTTACATATCAAAAACCTCGGGCTCTTTGAATAAATTTAAAAGCAAAGAGGTTATATTATCACTTAAAACTTGTCTGTTTATGTTTTGTGTAGTTGTGTAGTTAATAATAAAATACCTACTCCTTTTCTTTGCCTCCTACATTTTGTCTTCTATTATTATCTTATTAGCAGATTGTTCAATAGACAATTCTTTGGAATTAAGAACAAATCATTACGTTTACTAAATCCATGACTAGATTCTATAGATCATTTCATAATGAACAGGTTGGATGTGATATTTTAAAACACTACTCTACAAACGAAAAAATAAGAATAATATTTCTATCATAAACAGATTTGCTTTAAAAGATATTCCTGAGACTCAGTGTATTTTAGGTTTCATAACGGCAAAAACGACTGCTGATGTAGGGTTGTTAATTTTTGACTTTTTTTTGTTAAGGTCAAGTTGTATATTGATTACTGTAAAAAGAAACGAAACATTAAATAATAAAAAAGATATACAGTAGTAAAAATTAAAATGAATAATTAGACCATAAATTGATCTTCAGCACCTGATTTTTGTTAAAAATATTACGTTTCTGACGTAAATAAAAATATATAGTTATTAAAATATCGGGAGGGGGAATTAGCGTTGATTTAGACGAATTCGTTTTTAAATATTTGAAGTTATTGAGATGCACATAATAAAAATAAGTCACGCAAATAATTTCTGACATTTCTAGACTGTATTTTAACCGAATTGACACATATATACGTTTGGTACAAAAAGACAGTTACATACTGATATTTTGTTAAATGTAATGCAATTATTTTTATAATTATATTTGTAACGTGATAGCAGTTATAAGTCATATGAAACTTTTAAGTACAGTTTGTTAAAATAAAATTCGTATTGGATTACAGAGGAAGCACCGAAAACTTTTAATTTATATTATCCTCTAATTTTTGATCGTTTTAATTTGAACTTGGTTGAACGTAAATAAAAAGTAATCAATTTAAATTTACTTTTCCATATGCAAAATATTAAAAATATGGTTTTCACTGCTATTTTCATTCTAGACAGCAAAATTTTGGCTACCTTTCTACCTGCTAAAAAGTATATAACCCTGTAAAAGAATAACCTTAATTAAAGATATTATGAAGACGGACAATTCGAATCCATTTACGAATTTTTAGTTTTCATACTTCTCTAACTAATACTAACGAACCTGTGAAATTTACTAAAAAACATTGTGACGTATCTTAACATTGAAGACCTATTTAAATTTATAAAATGAAATTTTAGAATTTCACGTCAGAAGTTTGTTTCAAAGTCATAACCTTGCTCCCTCGTATTCCCCATTCATCACTGCTCTCTCTTTCCCAAAGTAATGAATTGCTCAAACATTTCACTCTGACCTGTTGTAACATCAATCTTTATTACACAGACTATCCCCAATATATAAAGACTCATTGACTGTCCATATATATAAAGCGCACATAAAAAACAAATTTAGGTTATCAGTTTTGTGTGTGAATTCTACTATTTGGATATTATACTATGCGTGAAATGCCATGCTACTGTGTTTTACAAAACACAAATAACCGATTTTTAAGATGTTTTACTTTGATAAAAGATTAAATGTTGGAGTATTTAATTTAAGGATAAAGACATCAAATTGCTGAATATAATCGAAAAGTTTTGAATCATGATTCAACCTTCGCTTGTCTTTGAGAGTATTTTCAAAATTTTCTTTTCATTTTGCTATACAAGCCATTTAGTCAAAAAACATATGATCTTAATGTAATATACATTGCTATATTTAATAAACAGAATTACTGTTTTTTTTTTAATGTTGGACAAACTTGTGTTAGAATATGAAGATAATAATTTAAACAATCTTTCCTGTGTAAATTGTAATATAATAATTGAAATTGTATTTCCACTCAAATACAACTGGAATTTATAAATAAATACAGAAACATTCTTTGTTGTGATGCTAAAGACGCGAGAAGGGATAGTTAAATAAATTAATTAAATATGTTTATCGTAATAATTGTTTTAAAAATGTGGAGAAAAGTTATAGATCAACCTACTTTGAATCAGTAAATAACATTTTACAGGATCTGTATGAAGAATTCTCTTCTATATTTTGTAGATTTATATACATAGATACAAATGATATTATGGATATTTAAATATAGAATTTAATTATTTCAAAGGTTTTAATGGATTAACCCTAGTGGATTAAATTAAAACTATTGAATTGCGCACATTATTCAGAACGTCAATCAATGCATATTAAAGCCAAAGCCAGCATTTTAAATCATTTTGCTTTCGGTAGAATTTTTAATTGTGGGTTATTGTAAAATCATTCAAACGTACATAAAGTAAAAATAATTCCTTTTATTTCAAGTAATAAAATTTAATGTTATGCTTTTTTGTTTTAAAATGAGAAATAAAAGGTATAACAAAAGCCTACTAAACTAAAAAGTCAGCATGTGCTTCCTAACCTAGCTATGATCTAAATTAAGAACACTGCATTCTACTACACATTGCTAAAATATATTGTTTACTTATTTAAATTTATAATTACGGTTAGTACTAATGGTGTTCATATATTTTTTCTCACTTCCTTATTTCCACGTAATCAATAAACACGTTTTATTATGACTTGTGCAAATTTTATTTCGCCATAGTGAGTACGGACTTGGCAATCCCGGGGGACTATCTGGATCTACACTATTTCATCAAATTTTGGGTTATATCCCTCTCTCTCATCTATCCTACCAAGTCTCTTTTTCCGACTCTAATACTATATACTAATTAGGACTAGGGGGTCTTTATTTTATACTCTTTTCTACTTTAAAAAAAAAACCAATGATGACTAAGATGAAAACTGTGTCGACTTTGAATAGCAAGAGAAAATAAAATGTAGCTTATGACTTGAGAGCTTTATAATTAACAAACCAGTAATACAATATTAAATTTAATGTTACATTCATCATACACCTTCGAACACAATACAAAATACCTTTTCCTCTCTACGAGTTTCTATGTTCCGACACATTTATTTATAACTTTACTAATTAACAGAGTGACTGGGATAGATTCTGTCATTCCATTATACTGGTTCAGTGTATCAAGCAATATTTAACAACGTGTCAAATTACACATGTAATCGTTGTCTGAATAGATCTTTCATTTGGAAACATATTAAACCCGTCTGCTATAACGTATAAAATCCGACGTATAAGACTCTGAATAGAACGTATTGTTTATAATATCAATGTGAAACGTTGCAAGAGAAACACAAGTAGTAGACAGTGCTATTACCGTAAAAGAACTTAAAAGGGATTTAGCATTAGACTTTTTTATATCCCGGTATATGTTTTACTCCTTGCATTGTGTGGTTCATTTAATAGAATTAAAGATAGAACTTAATTAATTATTTATTAAGAACTACTGTTTTTAGATTTCAATATTAAAAACCGTATAAAAACATTTAGAAGATCTAGATTTTTCGTCCAGATTAAAACTGGATGAATTTGGTTAAAAATATTTACCCAAGGTATTTATTATGTGTGTATATGTTTTATCCTTTGTAGTGAAATATTAATTTAATTGGAAAAAGACGTATTTTTCTACTATCACGCTGATTAGAATGGTTATTTGTGTATACAAACTAAAACCTTTCGATTTGTTTCAATGTAAATGTAAATTAATTTCATTGAAATCGATTATAACTTGGTCAACATAAAGAACTGATCTTTTATACAATTGAGCTGGCGTTACGTCTTCATGGTTAAGCCTTAATAACCTTTGGCTAAAAGGAAAACATTAATTTACTTTTTACATTTACCACGCTTACCAGTTCTCTTGACATACCTCTATAGATCTCTCTTCGCCATAATTAATCAAAACATGACTATTCAGAGTAACCTCGCCTGTTAAACGACCTACCATTACTCTCGAGTCCTTTTTTCCTAGACCTGTATTTAACCCTCACTTAATCAGATCTTTGACGTACTTCAACTCTCACTTACCACTTACTTGTGTGTTATTTCTTGGACCAATTCCCAATCATTGACGTCCCTTCTACCTCGAAACTGCCAGTGAATGTTCAGCATCTACAAAAAATGTGGAAAAATCCTTCCTACCCAACTCGTGCCCCTTCTCATTGTCCGCAATTCCACAATTTCCTGGCATCCAGATCAGTTTTACTTCTTAACCTAGTGTATAGGCATATGATTGCTCTCACTTCTTACAGATATGTCCCCTTGGACAGCCATTATTATCCACCTTAAATCATTCCTTATAACCAAACAGTGTTCTTAATGCAAGACTTTCTTGTTTTTAAGGAAAATAACTCTGCATCCCATGCCGAAAGTAAACCAACTACTTAAGCATAAACCTAGTTTTAGTGCTCAACCTTTAGTCCAATTAGGTACACTAACATGCTCGTATGTTCTGGGCTCACACTTTTGCTGTCCTATGTTTACAATCTAATATATCCCTTCACTTGAGGATCAAACAGGGGGTACAATTTCATCTTCCCAGGTGTGCAATTTTCTTCACGTATTTACATTAAAACTAAAACTCAAGTAAACAAAACTATTTGTTACCATTTCTCCAAATATTTAATGAGAAGTAATCCCGTCAAAAATTGTAAATGAATCACGAAAACTGTTGCAGAAGGTTAGCAGGAGCAAATGTCTATTAATTCTGTTGGTAATTTCTACAAGTGGTATCTGCAAATAAATATTGCCTCCATTTATTACGCTATAATTTCAATACAGCCCTCCACTTGCTTCATTGAAGATCAGGATTAGTATTTCTCTAGATAATTTCAATAAATTAAAAAAATATCATTAACATTTTATTAGTAAAAAAATGAAGTTTCCTTCATGTTTCAAAAATTATCTGTAGCAGGAAGAAGTATTATGGACAGAAAATAATATAATTTTATTTGAAAATATAAAATTTAAACTCTACATTATTAAAAACATCTCTGACTGCCGTTAGTTTGTAGTTTTGTTGTACAAACAATACATCTGTAATTAATTAAACTTTTAATTTCCAATCTATTATAACAGTCACTTAAAAAACAATATAACCTACTAATGTTTATGAAATTTAATATATTTCACAGCGACTCTAAATTGTATCAGAATAAACTTAAACTTTAAAAACTTTTATTGTGATATTAAATACGTACAGAAATTATGTTGATCGTAGTGGATGAATTTATTTCGAGATTAAATTTTATCCTATAACCCTAGTGGGAGAATTAACTGAGTTTCTAATCAACTGTGCATTACAATCAGTTTTATATTATTACCCAGGGGTAAATAATCTGCATGCCACTCTACTCGGTTTATTTGTATTAACGTATAAAGAGTATAATTCAATAACTTCATACAGCTTTACCTTATTTCACTATACACATTCATCAACTGGGCAATAGAAATAGTTCAACCTATTGTTTTGTTATGTTTTAAAATAAAGTTAACAATGAAAAAATCACTTAATTCTTTTTATTAATAAAAGCGGATTGGACTAAAATAGGAAAAAAAACAGACCTGCACAATTGTTAACCATTTTGAACCTCTTTTATTCAAAATTATTTTTCCTTGTAATATAAAAGTCACTTTAATACTATTTCGATCATTATATCGAATCATAACTGACAATAGAAAATACCTAAAACGTATGATTTCATATATTTTACTTATCTTTATACTTATTTACTTCTTACACTTTTATAATTTCATGCTTTAATTAATGGGGGAGGGAGGGTGCTGATGAAATAATTAGTGAAATTTTAGATGAAGATGACATTGCTGTAGATTTCAGGAGATCTATTGGTCAGTATATGGAGTCTTGCTGTGTACAACGATGTTGAAGAGACAAAGTGTCCCAAAAGGACTGTGTAACTAGACATATATAAATAAAATATAAAATCTTGGAATCATTTAGCTAAAACGGTTGAAAGTATTTTGAATAGAATATTAGTAGACCTAATAGATAAGATTATAAACGCATCAAATAAAATATTATAGTTTGTATTTAGAGATTTATTAATCAGTAATTTAAATGAACATATTGTATAATAACCTTTCTTTAAAAAAAATTAAATAAATCACACAAACACGTGTAGAAAACCTGTTGAAATTGGTGAGTTTGTATAAGAACTATTTAAATGTTGTGAAGAACTAAAATCCGTGACAGAACTTCTCAAGCACACTTTGTATATTTACATTTTACTGCTTTTCCATTCATGTTTCCGTTGACAGAGAGACAGAAAATAAGGGGAGGGGCAAAGAGTGGTTTCTACAGGTGGAAAGTAGTTGTGAAATGTGTCTTCTGGGGAAAATGCACCAACAGACTCAAAAGTGAAAGTTTTGGTATGCCTCGAACAAACTTCTAAACCGAAATTCTTTCTTTTACGAATTGCAATAAACTACCTTTCATTATATATATATATATTAACGAAATAGAGGGCTCCCAAAAGGTCAGTGCCCGGCAGGCCATAAATTGTGAAGAGTTGAAAGGGTTGGCAGCTAGAAAAACGATTCTAAAGTCAGTCACGAACCCCAAAGAGTCAAATAAAACATTCAAAAGTTCAATGCCTTCAACCGAATTTATATGAAAAGGACCAATTAAAGGAATTGCATCATTTCTGAAGTAACGTAAAAGATTTAAAATAAGCTAATGAAGGAAGAGGATCGGAATAAAGCAGTTTAAAAATAAAAATTATAAATAAGGGTAGAAAAGAAGCGCAAGGGGTCTTTTTGGTTGTTGACTTATTGAAGAAGGGTGTTCCGGAGAAAGTGTTACTCTTAGTAGCAAAAAGAAAAAATGTTGTGAAAGATTTAGCCGAAATCAACCGTCGAAATTAAACAGTAACTTCCTCGTTTTGTACAAGTGTTTAATAATAATCTTCGAAGTAAAATTAAAAGATAATCGTCGTTTTAAGTTAAAAAGAGTCGTCGTCATAAAAATGTGTGAGTAATAGCGTCGTTCTAAAAGTGTTTAAACAGGAATAATCATCGAATGAATTAAAAAGTAATCGTCGTCACAAAAGTGTGTGAAAATAAAAGTGTATGAAGAAAATCAATCCATCTACTGGCAGTCTACGCGGGAACCACGTTCAAGGAACCGGGAACATTGGAACTGTAATAGAACTTCAGAGTCGATAAGTACAAATTAATGGACAATTTCAATTAAACAAACTACCACCAAATTCTATTTTATATTAAGTAAATTATAGTCACCAAAGAACCTAACGAACCCGCAAAGAGAAAGTAAATTAAATTAATAAATAATAAATTTCAGTTAGCCGGAGCATTTTATCAAAATAATTCAGTCAAAAATAAAAATAAAAATTCTGATGCACTCTTATTTCTTTATTTTAGATTAAGACATTGTAGAATAAGTAACTTGTATTTAACTATGTACTTAGAATAAGTAGTAGATTAAGATGTTAATTCTATAATTATTAAGTGCATCAAATTTGAACGATTATTATATATATATATATATAAATGTATTATTATGTATGTATGTATTTTTTTTCCCACTCGGTCAAGAATCAATAGCTAATTTTATTGTTCTCTCAAACTTCAATAAATTCAATTTATTTATACAAATTTACACAAACACTCTTGAAACTCATTCATATAAACCATTTGTATAACTTCCGTCACATGTTTATATTCAAAAATATAAGCCAATTAAACAAAAACTATGTGTTACCATTTCTCAAGATGTTTAATGTGAAGTAATTCCGTGAAAAATTGTAAATGAATCACTAAAGTGGTCGCATAATGTA
Organism: Aphrophora alni; assembly: GCA_963513935.1. Taxonomy (NCBI): domain Eukaryota; kingdom Metazoa; phylum Arthropoda; class Insecta; order Hemiptera; family Aphrophoridae; genus Aphrophora; species Aphrophora alni. Next base: position 35,740,556 of record OY740767.1, read on the forward strand.
AAACATCTTGGAATGTGCACAAACGATTATAATCAAAATTTGTATTTATATATTTTCCTATTAAATTTCAATCCATAAGCGAATTATATTTTAATTGTACAAATAAGTTGACAAGAACCTAACCAACAAAATAAGTAAGGTGTACTCTGAGCTATGACATATCGTTCCGCAGAATAACTGAGACGATTGAATTGGTGGTGCGATGGGAACCCATTCGCCAAATATCCTAAGTAAATTCAATATAAAGTAAAAAAAAAGAAAAGAAAAGAAAAAGAAGTTTATATTTTCATCTAACTCTGGAATATCTTTTAATATTTTATTTAGTTGAGCTTTTCATTAAATATTATACCACTTCCATTATTTTCTTTAACAATGTTTTGTACGCAGTCTACAACTATTTAGTTTCGTTTATGAACGGTGTTTGATGTTAGCATAAATTAAATCAAGTAATTTTTACGTCTTATATAATAAAACGTTAAGGTATTCAGCAGATCAATTGAAACTAGTAATATAGTGTAAGACAGTGTTCTTAAAGTTTTAACCTTAAACTAAATTTATGTCTTCTAGCAGAAAATTTACATTATTAAAGAGAAGCATGATGTTTCAAAACATAAAACATACAAAGATCTCATATACTGTGTAGCTGTTGTGATGAGGTATGGGATGAGGTATGGGGGTTGTAAGAAATGTGGGAATTCCGACAGAAAGTTTGTTTTGAGGAAAGTCTCAGCCATGTATGTAGTACATTATTCACCTCCCTTCAAGTATGATGACGTATAACATCCTTAAAGAAAACTTCTACTACTGAAGTAATGTACGACTATATTTTGACCTGTGGAACATACCCGTCGGAGCAACCACAATCTCACTAACAAGGTTTCCAAGATGAGGTATTTTGTGAATATCGTTTTGACAGATACCTTTCATTAATATTTAGATATAAGTTTCAAAAAACAAACAAACGACAATCATAAAAACTGATGAAAATACACTACTAGTAAAAGGAGTAAATAAAACAACGAGTAATTTAAATGTTTTACGTCAACGTTAATTGTAGTTTTTTCTTAGTAATTCTTATTAATTAAAAGTGAGTGGAATTTGGAAAATAATTTTCCCGTTACAATTTTATTTTATCTCAATACCTTTACATTCGTTATTGTTATGAAAATGTACTTGATCGATTAGACAAATTGAATATCAAAATTCTTACAAAATATGAAATTTTACTTTTTCATTTTTTGTTCTGTAATCTCTAGATCTTCTCTTCCATTTTTCCTGAGATGAAGATGAATACTTTGGTTTAATTTGTCTTTAATTTTAATTAAAAATGTATAGACTAATGCAATGTGTGTGTGCAGTGCTTATTTCCATTTATAATACTTCAAATTCTAAAAATAATATCTGTGTAAATATTTCTCAAACTTTTTCACTCAGACATCCCCTAAAACCAAATGAAAAAGAACCAACACTAATCGTCACCCAAAATCTTATTTCTGTAATTGTCAATTAAAAATTAAAATGGACCATGAATGCCGTCTTTGAAAAAAAATATGATATATAAACTAAAGTCTTGACCTGCTTTGCTTAGGCGATAAGTACGTTCTTTTAAGAAATGAAAGAAACACAATTTCCACAAAAAATCACTTTCTTATTGCAACAAAAAAACAAGACGACGTTCAATGATAAATCATCATCCTTAGCTGCTACTGCACACAAACCTTACTGACTGTGGACTATTCTTTGTGTAAGTCGTATTTGTTTAAAACCGAGGTTTTATTGGCAACAGTCAAGGTTCATTTTTGTTTTTTGCTAATTAAACTAAAATCGTACTATTTTTTCACTTGTTATTTAGTACAATGCTTGGTACTGTTAGCAATAAAAATACACTTGTAGATTCAAGAAAAATAAATAAATAAGCTAAACAAACAATGGTCCAGTATGTATTGAAAAATCTAGGATATTAATGTTATCATTTTTTTTTTATATTTCTCTTATACAAGTAACGCTTTGATTCTAATATATATATATATATATATATATATATATATATATATATTAGAATATATATAACGGTTATATATAATATATATTATAACGGTTTCCCTTAGTATTTTGACTTCCATAAACAAATATAATGAGGTTTTAAATCGTAAACTAATCTATCAATAAAATATTCTAAGCCTTCAATCTAGAACCATCACAATGATTATGACAAATTTGTGAGTTTGAAAGTACTAGGTCATCTCCCATAGTCATCTTAATTCGCACGGCATCTAACAACGTTCTTCCGTTGCCACCTCCAATCCCCGACAACTGACCTTGATTTCATGTAAACCTTAGCTTATACTCGTATATCTTTGAGTAATCTGTGATGCGTTAGAACGTTACAAGTCAAGCAATTACGTAACTTTTTGTATTATGTCGTATGATTGTTTATGTTCTGGTGTCTAATGAAAGGACCTGATATTTTCTACTGCTTAGTTTTAATAAACTATTATTTCAATTACCTTCTCCAGTATTCTATTAATTACGGTTTCGGCTATTCAGTCATTTTCAAGTTTTAAAAATGTTTTGGATGATAGTTCTTTGTCAATTATTCCGATACGTACTGCGGACGATGGTCGGCTACACAAGAAGATGGAGGAGGTTTCTTATCTTTAGTAGAATATCATATAGTGCTTTAAAATAGAAATTGAGTCTTTCATTCAGTAGTATGTTGCTCTCAATTTTAAAATTCGTATTGGTGCAAAATTTTATGCGACTCATCTATGCAGGAATATTTGTGGTCGGTGTGGAAGATGTGTTCATCAAATTTGGAATCAGGTTTTGTTAAAAGTGCAGTCCGTAAGGCAGATGGAATATGTTCTATGAATCTTTTCCTGAATGACCTTTCTGTCGTTATCTTTGGACAGTCATTGCATGCTAACTCGTGTATTCCTGTTATGTCATATTTATCAGGAATTCTTTTTTAAAGAAACATTTCAAACTATTGCACGTTCTGTGGTTAATTTTGTATTGAGTTTTTTTGTGGAGAATGTTTCTAAATACATGTTCCAAATTATAATTGAATACAAAGAATTTCTCCTTTTTTACCTCACCCAGGTTTTTAATTTTATTTCTCCTTTCCTGTTTATTGTACAGCTTGTTGACGATTAAAGTACTATAACAATTTTGGGTAGCAATAAACTTTAATGTTTCAAATTCTTCTTGAAAGTCTGCCTTTATTGAACAAATTAGTGATGTAAAATGACACCAAGTTAGAGCCAGGTTTTTATGTGTTTTTTATTTTCTATATTAAATGTTGAGTGTTTTTCAGGCTACAATTCTTTTTTAATTTTGCATTGTTCCTTATAATTTTGTCCATTGTTTTGGATATTCTATATGACGGAGCACTTTTAAAATTTACAAGTGACCTGTTCGGCATTTCAGCTTTATGTATTTGGAGCAGAGATATTAAAATGGAGGCGTAATAGTTTAGCTTGTTGTATTTTTTGTCCTCTCGATTTATTAAGTGATTTCTGACATTAATGGTTTTTTTATTTGTATGTTATATGTCCTAGTGAGGTCAGATATTAATTTATTATAATATTGTCAGTAAAGAAGCTCATTGTTTTGTCTATGTAAACATCTTATCAATGTTTACAGTAGTGTTTCCTTTATCACCCTTCGCGATAATTGAGTTGTCGTTTTGTAATTTATTACGTATTGATGATGCTACAGTCTGTTCTTCGTGTTTGTTTAGGTGGAAGGGTATATTTGAACTGTTGATGACAGCAGTGTTTATTTTATCACTGATAAGAATCTGAGAGGAGATTTGTTTATTTCTCGGTGATGATTGTATAGCGGACTCTAATACTCGCAGGAATGTTAGGCCCGGCGGATTGAACAAAACAAACTAAATGAACTGTACAACAAATAATTGTAATTAACAGAATACTGGAGACGGAAAGTCAAATAATTGTGTATTATAATCAGCATTCGGAATAACTACAACCAAACTTTATAACTAGTTTTAATCTGACATTCTTAAATCATTAGATACATAAATCTTCATTAACGTTTGACCGATATGGGTGTAGTCAATTTGATAAACAATGTATTTTATAACAAATTCGTGGTTCGTTTTTATTATTCATTTGACCATAACCCACAAACTAGCTTTTATTGAGAGATTGCGACCAATAAGTTGTGTTTGGATCCTTAGAAGCGACACTTTTATCTTACAAATTGTTATAACCGATTATGAAAAAAAGTGTAATTTTGTGTTGTCTTTTTTTCTTAACTCAGCTATTCTCAATTTTTAGCTAAAATAAGTCGCGAGATATGACAAAAAATATCTCCACAAACCAGATTTTATTAAAATTGGTCCACGAGTTTTTGGACATACATAGAACACTGCATATACAAGAAACGACAGACGTCATTCGATAAACCACTATTTTAGGCTCATGAGACCTCGAAACTGACTTTGGCCTATCTGCAAAAACACTGTATTTCGATTTTTGGACTCCTCAAGTAACTTTCTCTACAATACGGATATATTAAAAAGTAAAAGTAAAACGTTATTCAGAATGTAAAGGGTATCAAATTTTTTAGTTTGTTAGGTTTTTATACGTTCTTGAAAAACATTACATTTTTTGCGTAATTTGGTATTTATTTATGAAAACATTCCGTAGTTGTACAGTAGTAATCATTAGGAGTTGTAATTTTAGCCGATAATACTGAATTCTGATGTTGTATTGTAAAATAATTAGGTAGAAAGTCAGAATTAAAATCTACAAACCTCATTTGAGTAAAGAATTTGAATAGCAAAAAACCTCAACTTAATTGTAGTCTGAAGTTACAAATTAATTCAATGGAGGGTTGAGGGTGAAAGGTTGCGGTTGGGGTGAAATTGTTCATTGTAAGTTATTTCAATTGGTATTCCATTTAAATCTCAAATTACATTTCAGAGTTGTGAACATCAAAGAAATAGTCAGCAGTGCTATCAGCAAAGTCCAATAAAATCATGATGAGCAGGCAAAGGTAGAATGTAACTGTATTTCAAATTAAGCGATTTAGTGCGGAATGCAAGGTGAACGGAATTTAATGATTATATTATATTTATATTTCCTTGAGTAAACTTTTACTTTTTCACACTTTCAAGAAGAATTGATTACTAAGTTTTAATGTGTTCCTGATTTCACAAAAAAAAAAAAAAAAAATCTGTTATATAGTAAATTATTTGAAGTACTCACAATAATATACTTGTAGAATAAATAAACCTAGCCACATTCTTTTACTACTAACCAGAAATCAAAATTTTGTATATAATATGCTTAAATTTAAAATAAACAATAAGCCTTCAAGTTCATATTTAATAATTCATTCAATATTTGATTTAATTTAAAAGGTTAAAACAGAATACAAATTGTAGCAAAAAACTGTTAATTATTAAACGCGTTTCATCGACAATTTAGCCAGCCTCAGTGATATATTAGCTTCTAGAAACAAATTATAAGTATTATATAAGTTATATTTTCCTTGTTTAACTAATTTATCACTAAGAATGGGAACAGTGTTTTGAACGTTAAGTAATATGTAATGTTATTTTGTATGAATTTGTTTGTTTCGATTCTTGTTTTCTTTTTTCATGTTCTTTATAGGTAAGAAGCCTCTCGGTTATCATCCCCTTATAAAAAACAGTAATAATAAGCAGAAGAAGAAAATAGTATAAAATAAACTCTCGAATTCTTAAACGGCTTCAGGTAGTAGAGGAACAATTTTTGGTCAAGAGGGAGCAGATGAAAGAGATGAAAAATGAAAGAGAGGAATCTAACCCTAGACTACGGGTTAACTAGGATTCCTCGGGTTTGATAAGTCCGTACTCACAATAAACAAGCTCCTAAAGGAAACGTTTTTAAAAATTATTCTTAAATTACAACTTCTAATATCTTTATTTATTCATTCCACGGATATCGATGTTGTTGAAAATTAAATGTAGAATTATCTTTATTCATTCCAGAAACAAAAAAAAATTTATTCTATAATGTGTCTAAATACTTTATTTTCTTAAAAATTCAAAACAACGTTATATATTTTAACATTTTAACAACATTGATTTTTCTACAGTTTAAGAACTGCACTCCCCGAATTGCTTTTCCAAAGTGTTCTTTTTTGTTAAATATATAAGACATAAATACATAATATATGTGCGTAAAAAAATCATTAACAAGTCTAGTAAGACCTTAGAATTACTTAAGGAGTGCATTAAATGTTTTGAAACCAACTAGAAAATTATCATAATATTTTAAAATTATTTAGAAAACAAATTAATGGGTTTCTCATAATAAAATATAATGAATGTAAATCCTCTAAATGTAATGGCAAACAATTTGGGGGGGAGGGGCTATTTAGGAAGTGTTTAATTGTATTTGTAAATGATGTGGTCTTGACCAGTACGGTACGTTTGTTTAAAACCGTTGTTAGACCGTTTTTCGAACCTGTTAATTGTGCTTATCACTACTTTCTTGACGTCAAAAGCCCCGTAGATGTATATAATATATTAAAAAGTCTTCACTCGCTTTGCTCGTGTTAGTATCTCAGAACCGGGAGGTATATTCTTGGGAGGTAAGGATTCGAAATTACTTTTGACAATAACTTCACTCTTTGTCATCGTATAGTGGTTGGTTTTATTCCATGCAAAATTGGAATCAACAAATATTCAATTTAATTTAGTATATAAATGACACACGAGATCTGAACAAACCATTGTTATATATGGCCGCCATTTTTAAATGCTCAAATATATTTTAATTTCAGTAAGGTTCTATATGAGCACACTGTAGTCCAGTATACAAATTCCATGTTAATTATTTAATGTGTGTGTTCGCTATTGTGCAGTTGAAGATCAGTTAAAACCTTAGGTCAAAATTTGTTGCGATTAATGATAAAGTCTGTCATTGTAAAAGGACTTTTACACTGTAAAACTAATCCTAATCTTCAGCACGTATATAAATAAATATTCACGAGCTTTATAGAATATGAAAACTGAATATACTTTTACTTAACAAAATAACCTTATGTTTCATAATAACAAGAAGAAAATGTTTTGTATCTACATACAAATTATTACTGTTTATTAAATTAGTTATTTTTCCTTAAATATTTCAGTCATGTGAAATTACGTGTGACAAAAAAATTTATATTAGCGCGACGCCTGCTAATTCCCATATCATTAAGATGTAAACAAAACATGACTTACATAGAAATATTTCATGGGTTCTATTTAATATAGTATCATTAACTTGTATTCATATCAGGTAGCTATCAAGCGATTCATTCAACCTGATGTTTTCTGTTAAATGACGTCAACTCACAACATGTCTACCAACGCAGTAATGAAAGAGAAAGAAGAAATAAAATGCTGCAAAATAAATTGAACAACCCTAACCACCACAGGATGAGATAATTTATGTACCCACATTTATTCGACAAAGGCATAAAATCGAGGGTGTGAATTATTTCACTTTTGTTACTTTTTTTATGGAGGAATTCAGGAGTGGAATTTCTTCGAGGATATTCGCATCCTCAACTATTATTATTCTCCACCTTCGTATTTGATGATATACAACCCTCTTCTAAATCCCTTTCCTAATGGTTTATTGTAATTTTAATCTAATTAATTAATTATTTTACCCTTTGGATTTTGGATCGTCTGTCCTAAACTAGATTGTATGTTTACTCTAGTGAATGAGTAATTCTCTCAAACATTCTCCACGGAATGTTATATTATTGACACTATAAATAAATATTCATTTCATTTAGATATTTACTTACTTGCATATAAGTACCCACTTAAGGTATCTTATTTGTGATATATCCAGATTGAGGTCAACTTTTTGTTGCCAACTCTGGCTCCCAAATGTTACTGGAAAATACAAAACAATAACTAAATGATTTCAAAGGTGTAATTTTTAGTGCACATTTAATAGAATTTATTGACTACAATCAAAATTCTTTTTTTTCTTTTTTTTTTTTTTAAACAGTTGATAACTTTTCGTTTCAAGTATCTGATATCAGATGTTAATGTAATCTGAACGATTGTTTCTACAGCAAACCGTCTGCACCCAATACCATAAAATCCTCACTAATATCTTCTTTCGGTGTTCTGTCTGTGTCTGACTTTTGAAGTTTAGTATTTAAATCCTAACAATAACAAAAAAAGGGTACAATACGTTTGTTATGGATGAGGACGATTGTTCAAAAACATATTTCATTATTATATACAATAGAAAACTATGAAAGGAAAATCTTATTACAACGAATATATATATATATATATATATATATATATATATATATATATATATATATATATATATTTGTTTTTTTTTTGTTTTTTTAAAGCTCAAGGAAATTCCTAAATATTTATATTTACTACAACAGTGTTCAGTGGCGTTTTAAAATCCACCCCGATTTTTATTTATTAGCCAAAATGTATACCCAAATTATTTTTTGAATAAATTTCTTGTATAGACAAATTTACAAAAGTGTTTTAATTAAATTTATTAGTTGTGGTGCAATAAAAATGAGATATATCCATTCATTTTATTTTAACAATTCAAAAATTATCTGTAAATGAAGTTTACATTATAAACTGTATCAACTTTATAAATTGTCATTATATTTCTGTAAATATTGTTACTGTAAATAGAAGAAAGAAACAAAGAAATTAAGATAATAAATAATTAAATAATATATGTATATATATATATATATATATATATATATATATATAACCATGTTATTTAAACTGTAAACACCATTTACTCCAAAATCATTATTTTCTCATTTACTGTTTAACAAGTCAATGAAGTTAATAATCAATATAACTTAACATAATTTTATTAAAATACCAAATCTAAATTTTTGAAAATTATCAATTTGAGTACATGATTTTCAAAATTTTCATTTTCAAATATTATTGGTTTTGGGGGGTATATTTTTAACTGAGGAAAAGTAATTTTTAGTGAGAATATAAGAAAAAGTTTTGTTTTATATTTTACAACTCATTATGAGAATGTTTTTGTGGCTTTATTTATGACAGATACCTCCAATCTTTTAGTTATAGTTTTTTCTATACTTCACGTGCAAAAACTAAAAGCCAAATAAAAGTCTCTAATGTCAATTAAGAACAAATAGTTATAACGGTTTCTGAAAAATTACTGCCAGAACATTTTGTAAAATAAAAATAATAAACACTTTTTTTAAGCTCTGATAGGTACATACATAAACATTTTAATATTTGCATCATGATACTTTTTTTTTTCTCAAATATAGAGAGTGAGTGAAAATATTACAATAACGTTTATATTTCCAGATATAATTGCGACTCGATAAAATTAAATTGTAAAGTTGATGAAATACTGATGAAATTAAAATTTGTATATATTAGTACAAGAAGAAATCTGTTTAAACAATTTTGAATGCACTATTTATTTAGTTAGGACTTTTTAAAATAACTAATAAGGAATTTGTGTCTAATTTAGAAACAAAAATCGATTTAATTGTGTGACGATCCAAAAATTAAATTCCGATAAAATGCATACACTAAATTTAATGTAAATATGTTGTAATAATAAAGCATAAAATCAAGGATTCAGAGTGGTTATTATATTTCCACAAATTGCCACTCAATAAAATTGAATTAAGGTATATTGAACAGTTTAATTAATAGTTCTTCACGTATTTGTTCAAACCTTTCAAGGTCACTATTCACATTGTTAATTTATTCTTGACCTTGTAGAAGGGTTGTTGGTCGTTGCCTATACCACAGAATATCAATTGTGAATTTTATTATTATAATATTTAACTTATTGTTTTAATTACGTTACAAATTTTCATTCGTATTTACTCTGAACCGATTTTGTTCAAATGTGTAATTAAAGAAAAAATACAAAATATTTACATAATTAAATTCATTAGCTATCTTTTAGATTCATGAATTACTTTTATTAAATTAATTTTTTACTGCATCTTTTTTTATTATAATTAATTACTTTCTAATAAATAATATTAGTTAATATTTTAGACATTTTGATAAATTACTACATTTGATAATCCTTTTATCGTGAAAATAAGAAAAAACTGTTATCATTAATTTAAAATATAATATTTTCCATCAAAGGTCCTTACCTGGTTCTCCGTTCTCACTCTACTTGATAAATCAAAAATTAAAAATTCTCAGTTCAACAACCCACACACATATAAAAGTTTGTTCATTTGTTTTTCAGTAATTAAAAGTTCAACCAGGTCTTTAATTAAAAACGTATTTAAACGTTTTCAATTGTCGTTCACAAACTAAAACATTTTAAACTTGACGTCAACTGTTTTGTTTTTCTAATTAAAATAAAATATTGCAAATGAAAGTTGGTTTTCCTTGTAGACAAGTATCTAATCAAATGTAATTATTAAAAAAAATAAATAAATAAATAAATAAAGAAAAAAATGTTAAACGGTTGAGTCGATTTACCTTCATTGTAACTTTATCGATGTTAAAGTCTGCATCTTTCCTTCGATCTAATGAATGAATTGAAAAATATTATACGAATTTAGAGTTATTTCTTTTGACAATCACGGAAAAATTATACTCAGAACAATCACTGAGTTATTGTTCTGAGTATTGTATATATTGAGTTTCAAATATATTTCATCCTAAGAAGTTTCGTTCATACACTTGGAACTTATTGGATACTAAATTTGTATTCCTGATTGTTGTTTTACTACTTATTCACTACAATTTATTAAAATTAAACTTTAGAAACTTATGGACCAATAGTTGTTAATTTTCAACAAACTTCCTTTGTAGCTAAGCTATAGTTTTAGGACTTAGGTTAGTTGTAACACTGTGTGATTTCCACGTCATAACATCTGTCAGATGCTTTGATAACCTCAAAGTTTCAGTAAGGGAAACACAAAGACAGCTTGAGTATTATGTTGGAAACATCTGCAAGTGAAATCAATACATCATTCGAGACAATCGAACAAAAGAGTTAATCGAGATAGTCACCTGCCAGGAGCAATTTACATCAAAGGTAAGTGTTTCTTCTTTGATGTACCTACTCTACGTCAACCCTTGTAGCTGTTATCAAATACGATAATGGGGTAGTGTATAAGGGTATATACCAAGTGGTAGATACAAGGGGTAGTATATAAATGTGACAAAAACATTGCTTGTTATCCAGGTTATTTTCTCAGAAACAAATACCAAAAAGAACGATATTAAAAAGGTTTATTGGTGAAGTATTCTGAAGAGTAGCTACATTTTGACTGAAGGAAATCATCTTTAAGGTATCACCTATACATAACGCCTATAAAGTAAATTACCCTCAAGTTAAAAATTGATATCCATCAATTAAATTAAATACTTATCTTTATAATCTACGTGACATAAATCCAATTTCATCTTCTGTTTTTTGTGTACTCCCCCGAATTCTAAATTCAAATTTCGGTTGGATCAATTAACTCTCGATATTATTTACCCACAGTTCTTACATATTGGAATTTTAGCCGTTCTTCTCTTGTACATATTACGGATATTGAAGTGATCCATGAAATCTTAATAACATTTTATCCGTTAAAAAACCCTTGGACTTTCAAGATATGTGATTATAGAACCTAACTTTATAAATAAATATTTAATTTATTCCTATTTTAAGAGAGTAAAACTTGGTGTAAAACTTAAATTTTTAATGATACCCCATATCGACTGACACTTCATAGAAAAGGTCCTTTCAAACAAGAAACAATGTGTAAACAAGTTTGACACGACAACTGTAACCGAAATAACTGCCAAGTAATTACGTACTTAAATACCTTAATGCCACCATTACATTTAGGCAGGTCAAACAATTACTTTTATATTAACTAAAGACCTTTTTAAATATTACGAGTACTTACATGAAGGAGTTCAAATATTTCCCTCTCTCACAATAAAGAGATCAACTCAAAAACATTTCGTTTGGAAAGTTCAAATTTTTAGAATTTGACTATATAGGTTCAACACCTAAGCAAAATGTGATACAATACGGTTTAAATAAGGGCGCATTCCTGTAATCCCAGTTAAATCAATTGTCAACTAACTGATTTCATTACATGAACCTCCACAAAAGCAATAAAGGCGTGATTACGGCTAGATGTTTTCAGAGAAATGATGGAGGATTGGAGAAAGTAAAACCAGTGTTAAAAACATATTATCTGGCTAAAACAAGGGGTTAGTGTGATAAATATACACTAGGGGATGGATTCATAAGGAATTAAACTAGTTTTACAAATGAAGTAATTTGATTTGTTGAACTGAATTGTACTGCACGTTTTTTTTTAATTAGTTCTACATATGTTCTTAATTTTTTTATTTAAGTCGTTGAATATAATAATTTTGTTTCTATGATGCATGTGATAAGTTTCTTTGATATTATAATTTATTAAAAAACTACCTATTCTGTCTGCTTTAGGGGATGGACATGAGTTCAATTTAAAATCGGATCACGGGCTAAACATGATAATTTCTTTAAAATCGAAGTGTTCAAACTTTACTACATTATTTATGTTATTGTAGTTTTAAAAGTGGCTTTCATAGCAACCAATTTCAAGTCTAAAGCTTTAACCCGTTTTCCATATTAAATCAGTATATTCACTTATTCTTAAAATAAATTACTTGCTATTATTACAAACTATACAACGTAACACTTGGAGATATTAAATGCTTGTGCATATATACGATGTTTTATTATTTATGTTTTTATTGTATTAAAAACCCGACTAAGATCAGACTCCCACCCCTTTCCCCTCCATGTGTTTGTATCATAAAATGTACATAACTAATTTTAAAACATTTTTTTTCGGGATTTACAAACAATTATTATTATTATTATTTTTATTGATTAAATTTAATAATGTATAAAAATTGTGAACGCCATTTATAGAAAACAATTTTTATAAAATTAAATAAGTCACTACCAGTCATTATTCTTTTCGTGTTTAAGAGTTTTAAGCAATAGGGTACCACTAATTTTTAGAAAATTGTAATTTTCATGAACAAAACCAAAAATGTATTTTTACATCGGATAATAATGCATTTATTATATAAAATATACCGACGTTACTAAAATATATCATTATTTATTTCAAAAGCACTTAATAAAAATTGAAATACATTTTTGTTCTTAATGTGTAATGGCCTTATGAAAAAAGTCAGAAATTAAGTAAAATAATGACCCCCATAGTGTTCATAGTCTGAAGATAACAAAAGTAAGTTAAGACAGACGACATAGGTAAGACCAAAGAGAGAAATCCAATCTAAGACTAGATTAAAAATGTGTAAATCCAGCTTGGTCTTCGAGATTGAAAAACCTGTACTCACTATAGTGAGTCTGTGAGTGTAAATTAAGATACAAGGATATTCACTACTGATTAATATATTATTTAATTAATAACTTAACAGGACAACTTCAATCAAGTTGTGCCTAGTTTTGAAATAGGATTTGTCGAAACTTTTGCATGTCTATTAAACTTTTTTTATTAAATCTAAGAAACGTCGAATAATCACTAAAGCTTATGAATAACACAAACGTAAAATCCTCCGAAATTACTTCCTTATCGTACATAAAATGGATGAAATGATTTTAATACGCGTACAGGTGTGAAGTTCAGAAAATAAAGTACTTGTAGGTTACGACTTTGTTTCTTTATGACAGACAGTAAAGCAGCTGTTAAATACGTAGTATTGGATCGTAGAAAAGGAATAAATTGGTTATTCGTTAGAAAAAAAGATGCTTTCATAAAGTTATAAAATGGATAGACACTACCTACAGATGACGAGAGATTAAATCAAATTATGTTTTCGTGTATTTCTAAAAGGGAATAAAATAGCATGGATAAAATGAATGTTTATGCCTTAAGTGAAAGATGTTTGAGAATATATAAAATAAATAGTAATAAAAGGGAACCTTTTAAAATAACGAATTTCAAAAATATGTTATGCTTTAAAAATATTTATTCAAACAGGTAATTAAATAATTTGAATTAAATGTAAAAACCGTTAAATATGAATAAAAGACTTATTTCTAAAACTTGTGTTACTTTGTTTTATTTTATTTTTTAATGTAACAAATTTTATTACATTCAGTTAAATATCTACCTGTAAATCAGGCTTTTACTCCAATAAGGATATATTTAATAAGTGAAAACTTACACCACCTTTGACTTACACCGAGATAAGGAAACAATTTTCCTTGGGGTAGCAGCTGTGTTCTTATTAAAACTATCAGCCTGAGGTTTTACTCCCAACTTATTACTTTTTTCTGTTGAATATTTGAATATTAAGTTAAACCGTATGAAATGTTATCGGATTTTAAAACGAAAGTACTTTGGAATGGTTGACGTTTATGGTCTTATTTATAGATTCGCCTTTTTATTAACAGCACTTACGCCAGTCAGTATTAATGGGAGTGGAATGTTCCAAAATACGATTTATTTGTGACATTTATTATCATCATAAGTTTAAAAAGTAAATGTTCGATTTTATTATAAAATCAGTGTTATTTGTTGGAGAATATAAGTAAGAGTGTGATACAATACGAATTAAATATGCTGGCCTTGTCTTTTTAATCCTTGTTAATATAATTGTCAACCAACTGATTTCATTACAAAGATCTGCAGGAAACCAATTACATGCGTAGGGAGAGACCTTATCAAAGAAATAATGGAGAACTAGAGAAAGTAAAAACACATTATGTTACACGGGGTGATAATGTCATGAAAGGTAGACAATAGTTTAATGAAATACAAAGAGGGTAGTTTATTCATTCTATTCAGTTATTTTCCAAGTGTTTCAATTTATTTTATACATATTATATGTTCCAAGTTATTTCTTTAGATCGCTAAATTAACATTCACAAATTTTCTTTTTTATACGATGTAATGTATACGACAGTTCTCTCATACTATAATTGATTAAAAATTTCTTATCGTGTCTGCTTTAAAGATTGTTCTGTGTGTTTAATTTAAAAGGAGATCATAAGATAAAGATGGTTACATTTATTGCAATTAGTGTTTAAATTTTACTATTTATTTTAAAGTATAGATGTAATTTAGTTTTAAGTTAAGAATACATGTAAACCTAGTCATTTCTGTAGATTTGATTGTAAAAACTTAAAAAATTATATATGAAAATAATTTAATAAAGTATTGTAACACAGTATGTTTCTGTATATTCTCTAACATTGCCAATAAATCGATCAGTGTAGTATTCAAAGTTTTCAAATTGAATTTCTCAAAATTTTAAGAATTATTTGTTGGGTTTAAAAAAGTTATTTTTTTAATAAGTGTAAGAATTGTTAAGTAAGCAAAAAATCTGATCAGAACTCTAAACTTAGAAATTACGTCCTTATCGAATAGAAATTGCATAAAATTATTTTAATGAGTGAGTAGGATTAAATTCAATAAATATCTTGTATATTAGGCCTACGACTTGGGGTATTTATGACAGACATTAAAGTAGTTGTTAAATATGTAAAATTGGTTTGTAGGAAAAGAATAAAATGATAATAGTTAAAGAAAAAGTAATTTAATTAAAATCTATTATAATTTCTGCAATTTATTAGGTTTTAAATAAATTATTTGTTCGTGTATTGTTAAAGTGGAAGAAAAAGAAAACGTTTGTTAATTACACGAAACATCTATGAGAATATATATGATTCATATTTTTAACTGGTAATACTTTATATTTTATTCAAGCCTATTCCATTATGCATATCTGAATAGATATTTGATTTGTTTTTTAATATCCAATACTTTACGTGAATTATATATACTTACGTGAATTATGCTTGCTAAATTCCTTTCATTAAAATGTTCATTTTTCTGCTTTCCTTTTTCTAAGATTAAGAATGTATTTAATAACTGAGATATTCCACAGCACTTAACATACACCGAGGTAAGTAAAGAGTTGCTCTAGGGGTAGCAGCTGTGTTCTTAATAAAACTATCAGGTTGAACTTTCAACTTATTACTATTTTGTATTAAGTACTTGCATATTATGTTTTGTCATATGCTAGTTTACTGATTTTAAATCAAAGGTATTTAACCATGTTTAGCGTTCAGTCATTTAATTTGTAACAATATAATATTTTTAATATATATTAAGGGTGTATGATAATGTTTAATGTCCTTATTTGTATGTGTTTGATATAAAAGAAAAACTATTTCTGTTTTTACAAATACCAATGTTTATGGTTTCGACCCACAATACGTGAGATATTTTAGTTAAAGAAAACACGACGATTATATTTTACTTTCCAGTTTTATTCCCGAAATATCGCAATCATTAACAGAAAATCAATGTTCATAAATCCAATTTAGTTACAACATTTTGTACCTGACAATACTTTTATGAAATCAGTTTTAGTTTTGTATTAATAACTCTATGCATATGTCAGTAGTAATTTCTGTGGAATATGCAGTGTTCTCATTGGCAGACCTAAATCAGATTTTATACCATACGGATTAAATAAGGACGCCTTTTGCAATCCCAGTTAATCCAATTGTCAACCAACTGATTTCATTACGAAGACCTGCACGAAACCAATTACACGTGTGACTAAAGGGAGAGACCTTATCAGATAAATAATGGCGGAGTGGAGAAAGTAAAAACAGTGTTAAAAACATATTATCTAGGTTACACAAGGGGATGATGTCATGAAACGTAGACAATAGTTCAACACAAAGAGGGAAGTTTATTCATTCCCCCTGAAGACCTTTTATTTCGTTATGTATACATTATATTATTCTCAGTTATTTTACTAAAGTCTAGGTTCAATTTACTTTTGAATAGAATACATTTTCTTTCTCTGATGTATCTAATAAAAGTCCTTTGATGTTATAATTGATTATAAACTTGTTATCTTGTTTCCTCTAGGGGATTTACAGTGTACATCTTTATAAGCGGATCCTAGGAAAAAGCGAGTTAATTTCATAAAGATCCAAGTAGTGTTTTCATATATACAGGGTCTGGTAAAAGTTTTTTTTTATATTCTCTTTTTTTAGCTTAGATTCTAGTTACCGTCAATAGTTGTTTGATCCGGTGTTAGATAGCCACTTACATATATTTATTTTAAACGTGATACACAGATAATAATATAATAAAAAGTATTTTAGTACAAGCCACATAGACTTTGATAAAATTTAAACATTACACTTTGGTTTGTGACATTTTTGAACACCCTCTTACCCTGTACATGAGTAGTAAGTTCATTCTATAACGTAAAATAAAAAATATCTCTTTCACTCAAAGAATAACCAATGTGATTAATACTATTTGTAAATGTAAAAATAATGATATACCGTTACTTACATTTAAAAACTTCGAATAAATTGCATTTTTTAATTTTTCGATTGCAATATTTTCTACCCTTTTTATAGAATTGAGTAATTTTTATATTCAATTATTTGAATTATGCTTGCTATTTTTGAATTAAATAAAATATATGGCCTTTAATTCAAAAGTAAAGATGTAAACTAAGGTTATTTTATTATTATTTGTAATTTTTTTCCACAAAGATAACAGTTAAAATATAATGATCTGTATCTTTTCCCCCTCAAATTGTTTGCACTGTAACTACCCCTTAAATATTGATAACAATAATTTTCGTAAGAGACTTTCTTTCTTTTTCATTTTTAATTTTATCAGGAATGAACTATTGTATAAACATTGTTTGGGAATATTTTGACTTAAAGTAATTCTTTGGTTTATTATCACCTATTAACCTATATCTTCTATTTCAGAAACATCTAGTGCATATTTTGACCATTTAGATGGCTTTTTCTGCATACTAAGTACTAATACTGTATACCAAGTACTGTATACTCAGTACTTGTGAAAAGTATACAGTTAACAAACCTTAAGCTTGGAAATTCAGTAACTGTGATTCCGGTAGTAAACCTTTGTTAATTTGACAAATTGTCTATCGTGGAGTAGTACTGCATGAAATGATAAATGATAGATTGGGCAACACTGAGTTGGTAATTGATGCTTCAACAAAACAGATGCGTGAGCTGTGTTAATCTTTGAAGCTTATATGTGTCACGTGTGTCCATCAAAATGATATATATTCACTCCTGTCAGTGTACACACACACACACACACACACACACATATATATATATATTATACACGCACCCACATACACAAAAGCACGCAGTTTAAATATATAGTTGGTTTTATTGTACATCATGTATACATTCCAATTAAGTAAGCAGTATTACGATGGTGCGACAGTTTCATTCTCATAATTATAAATTGAGGTTATTTATAATTAATATCTGTCCTGTTTTATGACTGACTGTCTGTCTATAACAATTCTGACGCGGATCTTTACTAAGAACAGATGTTTTCCATATGATACAATTAATAAATGTACTAGTCTCTCAAACTTTTATTAACCATTATTTTAGGGAACCATACTAAACCACCATTCTACGCCTACCAAACAATTTTCCGGTTTTTACGAATCTAGTATAATAGAACAAAATATTTTCAAATAATACAATCCGTTTATTCATTCACCAGTCCTTTTACGCGAGCACTCAGGAGATTAATTATAGTGAATTAATCCTAAAAGGCCCTAACTGGATGTATACTTTATATAGTCTGGTTAGATCCCTCTCTTTCAAATTGCATCTCTCTTCACCAACTTTTGTTTTCGTTTGACACTGCCGCTTTAAAGTATTTGAGGGATAGTAGTCTTATATGTTCTTTTTTTTACTTTCGCTATAAGACGATAATCACCGAGGGGTTTTTAATCAATGGGGTTTAATCATTGGGGTTTTTTTCAAATGGGGGGTTAGTCAAATGGGTTTAATCATTTAATCGAGTGGTTTTTAATCAATACACGACCACTAGAATATTATTATTTACTAAAGTAATTCCAAATTTATGCTATTTATGAAAACAACTATTCCCTTCTATTTTATTTTTCACAACAACTATTTATTTTTCCTTCTTCTTTCAATTTGTGTTGTTTTGAAGCAAAAATTAAACGTATACTAAAAGCTGAATAAAAACTGAAATGAAAGATTTAAAATATCTAATGAAAGAAATTGTGGTACGAAATGTCATAAGCGTTTTAAAATTGGGCCGAATATGAGATGTATATCTGAATTATACAAATGTTTGATTAGAAAGGTTATACAATTAACAATTTATAAAATAGATAAATAAACCTGTATAACATACATCACTTAAAATGGTTTGACTTTAGCTACAATCAGTCATGGTTCTAAAAGGTATGTACAAATTTATTATAAATATTAATCATTTCTTATTTTTATGAAACTTTAATATTTATGTAATTTTGATAGCTGATTTTTAATTCGAGATCGGTTTCATCTTGAAATATTTTAATGTCGACGTAAACTCTTACACTACAGGCTACAGGAAGATATGATCATATATAGTTTCATAAAACATTCAAACCTGAAAAAAGTCACCAATTTACAGATTGATTCAAAATTGCAAGGCAATATTTAAAGTGCTAGTTCTAGAGCTAAAATAAAATTATATAAACATAGGTTTGGAAACCCTTCGTTTTCCGTCTGTCGGTCGTTTCGTGTTTTTACAAAAAAAAATATATTTTTGGAAGTAGTTTCGCAGATATTTAGTGAAGACTTGGTATACACATTACTTGGGTAACCTTTAACTATTATACCAGAAGATCAAAACTTTATTTTGTACATTATCATAATAGCGGATTTTTAAAATGTTTAATGTTGAATATTTTTTAAAAAACATTACAAAATTTTGACAAGAGACAAAAGATTTTCTGGTATTCTGGTAAAAGGTTAAATAAATAATACGTATGTCAATTTCTCACTTAATACTTCCAAAAATAGATTTTTTTAAATGATTTTTCCCAACAACGAAATATTTGACAGACGGAAAACTAAACGTTTCTGGATCTATGTTAATATAAACTTTTTTTAAATTTTTAACTCTGGAATCAGCTTCCGAAATATTGCCGTCGAATTTTGAATTACTCTGTATATTTACGATAAAAACCAAATCATATAAATTTAAAACGTAAACCGATCAAATTACTTTTCATACATTCAGTACGCCTACTCTATTGGAGCTAATTATTTAAAACCAATGTTATTCGAACTTTAGTTTGTTTTCCATATTTGTTTCAACGCTAATTATCAAGTTAATGAAACAACTGTACATATGCTGTTGGTTTGTTGCTATAGGAATGTTATCAACATGTTACTGTAGAGTTTATAATAAACGGAAGTACAAACAAATATAAAGCTGCAGATATAGGAAAAATCGGATCGCATCTAATTGGACTATTGGAACACAATAGATACAATCACAATGTATGAAACATCTCTGTGAATGTTACATTCGGTTTTTAGGTATAATTTTAAAAAATGTATTTGTTTTATCTCAAAATTGCGTTGTTTTGTCTTTTTACTTTTAACACACTTTGTGCATTGTAATCTCCATTGTAATGGGTTATTACAAGGATAAAAATATTTATTTTTCTTTGGTGAATTTTTAGACGTTAAAATACTAATTTTATTTCAACATTATCTATTATTTTCCCGCCTGTTCTCTCGTAATTTGCAATTATTACGTACCATTACATGATTTGCTTTTATTTGTTTTTTAAATGTTCTTGTTTTGTTTGGCAAATTTTTAGTCATTGATTCTATTTTAACTGTATCCATTATATTTCTGCCTGTTATGCCCTAATAAGTAATTTGTATCTTACCATTTCAACATTGTTTTTTGTTTGTTTTTAATGATCTTGTTTTTGTTTGTTTGTGTATTCCGTTTGACTTTTTACTTTTCTAATAATCGTTAATGATAAATGTTCGTTAATTATATTCTAGATAACAATTACATAACAAAAAAAATTAACAAAATTTATTAATATTTATTCGTTTTATTTTTAATAAGAAACCATATGAAAGTTAAACTCAAGATATACTGATTTAATTTGAACTTAGTTATCTATGAACTAGTGACAAAACGTCCAGGTACCCGTCCACAAAAAAGGAAAAAAGGAAGATGGATGTATTTTATAAAATTTACGAGATCACAATTAAGGTTTTTTTTATAATTACACTACAACTGTTGGGAGGATAGAAATTCACTGAAAAAACCTTACTTAATACTTTACTTTTTGAAGTTTTTAAAGATTTAAAATTTAAATTTGTGCAATACTGGACTATTCTTTATACCCACACACTGAAATTTCGTAATTGTTACATATCAACTGTGTTAAATTGCGAAAAATATGGTTATCTTTTTTATGTTCTTTATTTGAGTATTGCAACGATTGGTTGTCTTTTGAGGTGGATATTCAAAGTGATGTTACAAATATTTTTTAAAAACATAGTTATTTTAAAAGAAGCCGTTGATTTACAAGTGAAATTGATTTGACCTTTGTAGATGACCGCGTTTTCTAACAAAAATAAAATACACATAACAAAAACCCATTTAAGGCCGAATCCAAACCGGGCTTCGTAATACACAACTAAAGAAACAAATTAATAAGATATGAATGTAAATATTGCCTTGCTATTTGAGTGAAGAAAAACCTTAACACATTATAACTTCCAAATCACTTTTTTTTAATAATGTTATACAATAAGAATTGTAATTGGGCTTATGACCCCCAATATCTGTTTATTATTTACTGTTACTTCTTTGTCTATGAATATTGGTATGTCATATGGGCTAAGGGCTCTATGTATGGTGGCTATTTAATGGATAAACACTTTTAATGAGTTAGTTCTACTGTTCACAAATAAAACAACTTAATAGTTTTTAGGGTCCGTAGGTACAACCATATTATTTCACTCCGGTATCCGTCTGTCGGTCTGTCGTAAGTCGTAACCCGTCTAAACAGACAAGTTGATAAAATCTCAAACTTTTTACTTATATGCTCCTTCCACACATGGAAAAAAAAACATAGTGGTATCAAAAAAAACCTTGAAGTAGTTAAGGATCGAGTTGAATTTTTAAAAAATATTATTCGTAGAATATTAAATAAAACTAGAAGTTATTCTGATTACAAATGTGTATGAATATTTGAAAAAAAATATTAATATGTTGTCGCTAAGCCAAATTAAAAAATATCATGTCTCCCCCTCTCTAACTTGGACATGACGTTATCTACAAATCAGAAAATAAATTATTTGAATTTGAAATAAATATCAGTGTGAAATTGTATGTTATAGTTTTGTATGACTAATACAACTTAATGTGATGACACAATGAGAAATGCGTAGCGTATAAGTTTTAAAAGATGTTTTTTGTGTGATGTGAGAAATAATTCAATAACTATTAAAAGATGTATTTTATTTTCATTGATTTCCCTTTGTTAGGATTTGTAGATAAAACCGAGGACTCATTAACGTGCCTAGCTGTATTTCTATTCAATTTAAACATCCGCCGAACAGTCCTCCACTTTATAAAAATAGCTGTCCCTTTATGCATACAGACCCTAAGACGTGTGGTTTTAGCAATTTATTGATTTAAATTGAGCCTTGGATTCTAATCCATTTTGTTTAATTTATATCACTTCAGTTGACCATCGTGTCAAAATGTAGCATGGACACTACATACCATGTTGTTACAATTTACAATAAAGAAATCGTAACATGACACCTGGAAGTAAAACCACGGTATAAAATTATCATAAATTTATAAAACGAAAATTTAAATGCATTGTTTACAATCACACATGTAATTTTTTTCTATTTTAATACTCTAGCACAGAATTATTTATAACCAATATTATTTGAACTCAGCTATATTGGTTTCTATAGGCCTATCTGTCTAGCCCGCAATTGTGGAGATCATGATACATCGTATGTAATTTGACTATATGAATACAAATAGACACGTTTCTGAAACATCTCTGTCAAATGTTTCGTTTTGTATTTTTTAATTTATATTTTTTTATTTTTATGATTTGAAAAGTTTTATTGTTTTTGTTTAATGACTTATATACTGGACTCTACTGCGACCTCTGTTAATTGGAGAAAGCAATATTCGTTTTTTGTTGGTTGAGTTACTGTCTGTTTTTATACCGTACAATTTTATGTTTATAAATTATTTCGTTGATTGTTTGACTTAAAATGCTGCAATATGTTTGTGCCATTAAAAGTTTCATGTTGAGTGTTTTTACGTGGTTGTGTGTTGCATTTTATTCCCCGTTTAGATTGTTTCCATTTTTCTACATGTTTGAAATTAGTGTTTCTTTGAAAATATGTCATAAAACAGAAAACAATGTTAACTGAGGATTTTTCAATATATTATAAATAATATAATATAAATAATTTTCAAATCCAATATTAATAAAATCGTGATGTTCAGGATATTTCATGTTAGAAAGTTATTTTTTTTATTTATTTAAAATAAATTTAATCTAGAAAATACTGATTAAATTGAAGATCTTGACATATAAATTAAGTAATCCTGCCATTAAAATGTAACACTCACTTTAATATAATAAATACAGTGTTATTTATTTTTATTAAATTATTTAATTTCCAATATATAATAATATAGGAATGTAAATCAACTGTGATGAGCTGCACTTTTGAAATATTCAATCAACAAACGAATTAAAACACAATATCTCACAAAAACCACTTTATTTGTGCAATAATATTTGTACATTAGTCATTAACTAGAAGAAATAGCTTCCCAAAAAAGTAATTATAAATAATATTTGAGTGACATCAAAATCAATTAATAATTTAAAATGTTTGGTGATTAAAAATGGGAGAACGTTTAATTTCATCGAATTCTGTCATTATTAAAAACAAGTTAAATGTCATTATAACTTTTTTATTTCTAAGATGAAAATTGTTAAATTATGGTATTTAAAAAAAAAGAAAAAAAAGGAAATTCTATGTAAAATTGTGAAATATTGTAAAGCACTTTTAAACGGATTTTAATTTATTACAAACCGCTTAAAAATATCAATATTTTTAAATCAACATTGTAGTGTAGAAATAATTACTTAATAATGAACAACTTTGTGTATTTTCTAACTGTGTAAGCATTCGTTAATTTGCAATCAAAACCGTATTTTCCGAGAACAAAAATTTAACTACAATTCTCAGAAAACGGGAAATATGTCGCTCATGAAATTGTTTAGCGTTATGTAAAAATGTGTTGTTTTCAAAAGAAAAATAATAGCTTTAATCATCATAAATAGGTAAAATAACTTTTTTTTTTAATCTAAACTAAAAAACCTACCTCTAAAAAAGCAAACAAATTAGTAGCAACATGGACTAAGTTATAATAAAAACGGAGATTTACTGAGGTTGTCGTGACTTCTGGACAAAATACTACTACGAGTTTGGTAAACTTTTCCATTGGATACATGAAAACTTCGTGTATCTTGCAATAATAATTAGCTTAAATGAAGTTTGTTTATTCAATAATGTAGTTGGCAACGTTGAAATGGATAAATTAGATACAAACAAAATGTAACTGGATTAAATTAGGGTGTAATTCATCACCATGTATATTTATTTAAAACCATAATATTATAGAAATTAATTTAAATGTACACTGATATTTTATATTATTAATATGTATATATAGAATGACCTTGGACTAAGTAGAGAAAATACTGAAAATGTTTTCTTTGTTTCGATATACACACGAATACAACGTGAACACTGTCTTCGGCAATTCAGAAGTAACTGTCTGTATTGCATCATCGCTCTTTGCCTTTGTTTAACAAGAGTGGAAATATTGTTCCGATAGTCAGAAAGTCCGAAAGTCAAGACTTAAAACATCAATATATTGTGATGGGCAAAATCCAGTAGAAATTACTTTATTTTTAAAAAATTATAGTTTTGGCTTTAACGATCAATCTATTGTGCTTTAATTGAACTATTGTCGAGCCTTTGACATCACCACCTGTCTATGCATAGGTGAAAAATGAAAGCAATGTCAATCACGTATAGTTTACTTTTCTACGTTTGCTATAAATCATTAAGTTGATTACATGAACAACATAGAAACATAAAGCTAAAATAATGTTCCTTTTAATAAAGTTCAAATAAAAAAAAAAAACAGATCTGATAGAAAACAAATCAAAATAAAATAGTTCTCAAACATTTAGAATTGAAACCAAAATATAAAACTCAGGGAAGTAATCCCACGTCACTTATCTGCATCATGATGTCCAACGGCAATGTAGTACCCTGGCACGGTGAGATGTATGAGTGATGACGTATAGGCTCGGAACAGCTGATTACAGTTATAACTACTCGCTATTTGATATAAGCGTAATATCGAGTTTAACAATAGATTTTAATGTTCAACAAAATGTTTATAATCACGGCACATGTAGATAGTTCATAGTATTTTAATAAATAGAAATGTCAGTGACCGACAACACGTACAGTACTTGTAGTTTTTTAAACTTACAAAGTTCGATAGCGCACAATGTTGCGGATAACCTTGCCGAACATTTTAGTCTTGACTTACTACTTACTACTGGACTTCAACTTCAAACAAGCCCATATCAGTCCTTATTTGCACTGCTTATCGTCGCTGTTTCTACAGTCTCTGTCTGCACAGTTCTGTCAACCTTCAGATATAGATATTACTTTTGAAAATAACAATTTATTTTTTACTTAAGATTAGGTTTTACAAAATTAATTAACTTGCATGGTCATAAACCTCCTATCGTAAATCATATAATCTGTTTTAACTTTCTCCAGTCCTCAAATAACTCTTGCATGGTCTCTAGTAAGGTCACATGAAGTCACATTAGGTTTTCTGGATCTCTTTATAACGAAATCACTTGGATAATCGTAAGCTTAACTTTATACAAAGACAGAACCTTGTTTGATCTTCAATGTATTTACACTCTGCTTCTTCCGATAGTAACACTATGTCCTTTAAGCTTATACCACAATGTGTTAACTTCTGATTCACATGGAAGGATATTCAGTTGTAAATGAAAATTGAATGTATAAATAACGTAGTGGATTAGAGTAGTGATTATCGTGGAAAGAATATAAAGAAGAGGTATCATTTGAATTTGTATTGTTCATGAACTAGTGTAAAAAAATATATTTATAACGGAAAACTAACGTAATTCAAAATAGTTTAAAATGTCACAAATATTATAACAAAGCTTAACGAAACAAAACGTTAATTAGTTAAAATTCCACCATTAATATTACATGTATAACTCATTACAAGGAGTTGTTGCTTTTGTATTTATTAATTTAAATATGGAGAACATTTTATAAAGAGGAAAATATACTTTAAAATATTTATATTTAATAAGCAAAGTATTTCTCTTCCACTTAAGAGGTATAAGTGATAATGTATACATGTTTTTTTTAAATATATGCTGTAAAAGTCAAAGGTTGTTTTAAGAAGATGTCAAAGAAGTTGTTTTTGTTATGCAAATGAATTAATCCTTTTCAGACGAATTCCCTGAACCTTTCTCAGATGATCTTTTAATGGATGAATATTATAAAAATGTATTATGAATTATTTCCCTCTTATTTTCAGCGATAAAAAAGGATATTAAATATTAAGAATCCGGTAATCGTTCAGTATTCAAAAGACTTTGATTGAAATATGAATAAATAAACAAATATCGACAACACTTTTTATATCAACGAAAAGGAGAATAAAAATAATGACAGAAATATGATAAGTTGTTTTATTGTCTAACTTTTGTACAGAACACTTTGTTTCAAGTTTCTCATTCCTTCACTAGATATTTCTGGATTTCAAAAGCCACAACGCTCTTCATGTACGTTACAGTATATTAGGAGCGTAACTATAAAGTTTTGTCTGTTCTTTTTATAAATCATGGAAGTTATTTTTATTTTATTTTTAACTACTGTGATTTACTTATTTTATTATATAAAATAATATTCATATTATTCACTATGGATTCTGTATTGGAAGTACTTGTAATATTTTATGTGTGCAATTTCAGTATTATGTAATTTAAAAAGTAAAAAAAAAATAATAATAAGTACTTCAGTCTCTGATTCATTCTGTTCCATGTTGATATTCAATAATACAAGTAAGGGAGTTATTTTGTAAAATCGGTCTTTCATTTACCGTATTTTATGAATAACCAATTCCAGGAATATTTATTCTTGTTTTGATTAGGGTTTTATTAAAACCTTTGCTTAAGATTTTACCTGACTAATTTGTATATGAAAAAAGATACAGAAAATATATTTTTTTAAAGTTTAGCGGCCCCAAAGTAGCAATATTTAAGAGTTTATTTTTAGAGATTATCGAATGTATACATAGGTCAGGTTTTAATTCATTTTAAAGGTAGTTAAAACTAAACAGTTTGACGTAAACATTATTTTCTTATCACCATGTTAAATGACGATTTACAATTCCAAATGTCACATTCAAGAAAGTGGTTTTGATGTAATTTTTAGATAAAAAACTGCGAATTGCTCATCATATTAAAAATCGGTTAATGATGATGAATTGTCGTTTATTTATATAAAAACATAGCCAAGTTGCAAAATAACGTTAAATCCATTTCACATATTTTTGGACGCCAATAGAAAACGATAAGTAATATGAATAAATGTTTATGGCAAAATAATTAGTTTTCAACGAGCTTTGGGTAAGCTATATCTTTATCAATGTTTACATTTGAAAATCTCTATAACTCTATCTTCCATGTGTACACCTTGAGGCCCTTAAATTCTAACCTCCGAATTTTTCATATGCACATTATTAAGGTAAAACTTTTGTTTTTATATTAAGCTTTTCGTCCACAAATACATTTCAGACGGGTGGGCTGTATATATTTATATGACAGACTAAAATACATATTCCACCTTAACAAGAATTATATTGTATAGTATAGAACTACAACTGTGATAATTGTTTAGATATTACTTTGAGATGTAAAAATTATGGTAAGGTATGGTATAATATAACAAGAGATTATTTGGTCATTTTCAATATCACACTGAACCGTTATTCCTTGTAAATTAAATAATGTAATGAATGTAAATTAAAACACACATTTGTCTGTAACAAATCATAGTTATGTAATGGGCATAAAAGAAAAACTAGAGGTTTTAGGATAAGATTTTGTTTTAATAGCCTAATTATTACACACCAAAACCTCAGATTATTCATGACCTTCATGGTAGAGTAGTCTTTACATGGCTAACAAATAAGCACTGATTTGTATATACATAGATACGAATTTCATTAAACCTTTGTACGAATTGATTTCCATAAAAGAGCTGAGTAACATAATGAGATTATCAACTTATTTAATATCTCCCTATACACATGTACAAAAACAATTTTAATCGATTTACATATAAACAACGTTTATTACACATTGCTTAATAATAACCATCTCAACAATGACTGTTATTGTGTATATACTTTTAAATGTCGTACTGAATCGTGTGATTAAAATAACAATAGTCTAACGTCATAAATAGATATACCAACATAACAATATAAATATAAATCAAAATGGAGCCAAAACAAACAAATGCTCCCATTAGTACCAACAATCACAAAGTTATAAAAATTGAGATTTATAGATGCTGTCCTGATTGCTGGACAAAATACAACTTGGAGTTTTGTAAACACATTTTAGAAACTTTTTCCGTTGACAAGGAAAACTCTGTATCCCGCAGTAATAATTAACTTAATAAAGTTTGTTTATCCAATAAAGTAGTTGGCATCGGTGAGATATATAAAGTGGATAGAAACAAAATGTAGACGGAGTTAAATGTATCGATATGTATATTTTTAATAAAATTCTAATAATATATTGCGAAATTTTATTGATTTTATTAGGATTTACTGTTTAAAATTAATTATTGAACGGTGATTAAGGATCTGGGTAAAAAGCTGCCTAAAAACCTTTCGAATCAATGTTACTATGATCTGTAGATATCAATTCAACTAAAGCTGATTTTTTTTATATATATATTGTGTTTGGTTTTTATACATAACACTTCAACACTCCGGGGCTTACTTTAATGAGTACGAGCTGGACCGACACCTTTTTTTCTTGTATTCTTGGGTTATATCCTTCTCTTCCACCTTTCCTACAAGGTCTTTCTTGACTAATTCTTATTCTTTTTCCAACCTAGCCCCATTAGATTATTTAAAGGTTAGGGATCTTCATTTTATATTCTTTTCTCTCTTTTATTACAAACCAATAATGACCAGAGGGAGGTTTAAACAATTTATGGTTCTAGAAAACTCTTTTCAGTATATGTACACAGATTTCAAATGTGTACTAAGTGAACTACAATGGGAAGCTAAAAAAGAAACGCTGTCTTTGAAACTAAATTTAACATTTGTTCCAAATTTTTTATTTACCTCCCGATTATTCTTGTTAATGAACCTGTTCAGTTTTATATAACACCGTGTCTAGAAATAATAATTGAGCAAAATCTGATACAATTCACTACCTGTGATGTTTTTAGTAGCATAAATGAATATAAAATAAGTTTTAAATGGTGCAAAATAATTTTTAAAAAAATAAAATCAAAGACTGTCATCGTTAACTTAAAGGTAATCGCTAAAGTTATGATTTCGTTGTTATTGTTAACAGTAACATACGTTACAGTCATTTTGTGATTTTTTTTTTTTTTTTTAAACCGCACAAAAATCGGTAATTAATCAAGCTACTTATTCTTTTAATAATACACATAGTTATTGTAAGGTATTTTTAGTTAAGGTAATTTTATATAAGAAAATAGCTTTAAGAGATATCAAACTGAAAATGAATTCACATAGTTCTTTGATAGTAGAGGTGTACAATTTATGGAGAAGATGACTTTTTTATGTTTTTAATAACGTTTATTCCTCACCTTAATAGTGGAACAACAATTTTTAAATACTCATTTTTACAATAGCTACAAATTAAAGAAACACATTTCTATCTTTCATAAAATATTATGCTAACAAATCATTCTAAAGACAATCTTTAATATTCCAAGTTAACCTCATTTCTCGCGCATATTGACTGAAGTATAAACAACAACAATTACTAAAACAACTACTACGACTGTCTTTGCATAGAATAAATTGTATAAAAAATAATAAATATGCTATTGAAGTGAATACACTGTACACTCCCTGATAGTAGAGAGGATAACAAGTTTTTAATCAATTATAATATCAAAGGAGTTTTATTAGATGCTTCTGAGAAAGATAATTTATTCCAGTAAAAGAAAATTTATAAAATAGCTACTAAACTTATAATTTATTTAAAGTGAATTAAAGTCTAACATTATAATTCAGTTAAATGAATAAAACTCACTCTTTGTACTTTAATTAAACTATTTTCTACCCTTTACGACATACATCCCCTAGCAGTTAACGCTATTTTACTTTCTCTAGTCTTCCATTACTTCTCTGATAAGGTCTTTCCGTAGATTCACACTTGTAATTGGTTTTCTGGGGGGTCTTTGTAATGAAACCACTTGGATGACAATTGGATTAACTTGGATTTTACAAAGGCAAAGCCTTATATAATCTGTGTTATATTCAACCTTTTGCCAATTAGAACACTGACTATCGTGTATGCTACAAGTGTAGCACAAGGTATTCTAATAACACTGACTTGTAAGGATATCACACAATTGAAAATTAAAATTTTATAGTTTTTATAGTCGGAAGTATTGTTGTAAAGCGATTAAAATTGAAAATGTATATGATTCTTTGGCAGGGGTAAAATAAAATACAATTAAGTTATCAAACATAACAGTACCTCACGCGAAGACTGTCAGTACCTCTAGGAACGATTGCATGAGGTTGCGATTGAAAGCATATGTAAAGGAAAAAATTTAAGCTTGGATAAAAGTAGTACACATTTTATTACTTAAGTGAGCAAAATCTCTCCCTGTCAACGTACAACAGAGATTTTTAATTTCTTGTCTCAGTAACGGACCAATAATAACTATCTTGATGTAGAAATAAGAGCAAATTTAATATAAACCAACATTTGTTATTTATATTCAAAGTCAGTAATTATAACATCAAAACAAACATTATAAAACAGTAAAAAGGTGGTTTATGGAGTAGAGAATTGGACACTAACAAATGAAAATAGAAAACTATAGTCGTGGGAAATAAATATTGTAAGTTATTTTGGCATACCTTTGACAACATATTGCAGGTAGAAAGAAAAAGTTAGAGAAGTCGTAGACAGCCTCAGTTGACTTAAAAATTAGTCTAAGTGATTCGAATCCGGTGGTTAGGCTAAATAGAGCAAATGGAGAAAGAAAACATTGTAATAAATATTTATGTTGGTTGACCAGGAGACAAAATAAAACTTGGAAGAAGACTACTTAACAGATGGCTCGAGGACGTGGAGAAAGATTTGAGAATGGTGCAGGTTAATAAAAGGAGAAGGTTGCACAATATAGAAGGGAATGAAGGAAGCTCCTAGAAGAGGAAAAACCTCATTCGGGGTTGCAGCCCCAGGTTATGACAGTGTGCGACAAGCTGTCCTCTAAACAATAAAGCCAGTTGGTCGTATAGTTCAACTATGGGATTGTACTATAGAATAACATCAAGAGTATTAAGAGATTTCACAATAAGGTGTTGAGGAACATTGCCAATGTCCCTTTGTTTGTCAGAGATGCGAATTTTCGAAGCCACCTGGAGATAGATTTTTCTCACCAGCGAAATTAAACAATGTGTAAGTAAACACGAGGATAATCGTAACCACGTTGAATCCATTCAGATGTTGTTCATCAATGACATGGTGCAAAGACTTGCAAAGGGATTTATTTGATTTCAATAGCAAAACAGAGCTGTTTAACGCATTTTGAAAATTTAAAGCGACTTCGAGTTAAAAAACACGTACGAGAAATCGCTGTTTTTTCACTTTTTTTCTTAATGTTGTAAAGTGTGTAATAAACGAAGGAAGAAGGGCACAATTATTATATATAGCTGCGCTAGCTTATAGCTTTCCAATAGCGTCAATTTTATAATAAATCCGCCATTTTGAATCGGAACAATTAAACAAAATTGGAATTTTAACATTGTTATGTTTGCTGTAGAAGAACTTTCCAGTGAGATGCTACATAATATATTTTCTTAAAATTCTATTTCTCCCTCCTCCCAAAAAATCATTATTTTATTGTGGGTATCAAACCAAAACATAACTTGGTTATAACTAGATTTTTAATGTACAATACTATAATTTAGGTACCTTCTTTAAAATTAACTTCAGCCGACGTACAGGGCACGAAGCTCCATTTTAAATGGAATAAACATTTTGCAACCTCTGGTCAGTGACATTTTTCTCTATTCGTCATCCTCTTCGTATTCTTTAAAGGGATTTCCTTTTAAAATCTTTTAGTTTCTCACTATAAACCCTTTTGGGGGATTAGGGAAAATTTACCTATCAGATAAATGTTAGCTTTTTTGTCTTATATCCCGTTAAGCAAGGGCGTCTATTTATTTTTATTTATTTAAAATTAAAAATACTTTCTAAACACCTTGTCCATGAGAAATTAAGTTACCCCCCCCCCTACTTTTTCTATATTTTATGATCTAATGATTTTATTTTGTTATATCAGCGAGTTCAGTGATACAATCGGTTCAATTTCATACCATTTATATTCATATTTTAAAAAATAATTTAAAAAACAGAATATTGAAGAAATAATTCTGTAAACTTAACTGTTTAAAAATAAATTAAAATATTAATAAATTGAATAGCGTAAGTATCACTTGGCTATTCATAAAAGTGTAAAGAACGTGTAGGTAGTGAAACACAGGTTACACCATTGAGGTAAGCATCAAAATCTGCAGACTACAGAAAAATCTCAAAACTTCATTTAATTTTTCATGAATATCATATGGATTCTTTTGTACTTAAATGGAGCGTGTGTATTTCTAAGTATGACATTTCCTATTATTTTTAATTTTGTTACTGACACACTTGTCTCCGTTTTCCTACATCTCTAAATTTTTTAACGAAATATCTCTTAGTCTGTTTGTTATATTATACCTCGACAATAGTTGTGTGTGTGTGTGTGTGTGTTTTATTTTATTTTCTTTTTTTTCCCTTTTTTTCTTCTTCTTATTTTTTTCATATGTGGATGTGATTTTATTACCATTAAGTTTATATTTGATTAAAATTAGTTTTGTAGTTTCCAAGTTATAACAATATTCGTTATCTAGAATTTTCGTTAAAAAAAAATTGTTTACAACAAACATTTTGTCAGTAATAAAGGTAGATAGACTAAAACTCGAACACAATTACATGTAGTAAATGATTTGAACGCTAGAAAAGTATTATATAGTCCGCTAGAACGATGTAGAACTGAATTTCCGATTTTTCGGTGGGTTTTAAACTTTTATAGCAACAACATCAGTAACTAAGTTGGTATTATCTAACCTCTATTTAGAAATGAAAACTTTTTTAATCGGTACAATAGTTCTCATGTTTTATCTTTTTTTTTCTTCTAGCAATTAAGTGGAAATTAATATTTTCTCATATTTCTTAACATTTCAACGACAATACGTTTTATTAAAAACGAAGTTTGTAGGCCTATATAATTAAAAAGAATGGAACAAATTATTAAAATTGCTCAGATGCTTCAGAGTTGCAGGTGGTTTCAGATTTATCGCCACCTTGAGACGCTACTTCGGAGAGATAGTAGATTTAAAATATCTAGTACTGTATTAATCTTGCTACAAAAGTTAAAATGTAAAACTATTATATAATACTCACCTGAGCTTAATTAACTAAACAATGCATTTCGTATAGCGCGTGAAGATGGAGTTAACAATATACACACAAATCTCCATTTCCAGCTATCCCAGCCAAAATAGTGATTCCAGCTATTTCTTTAATATTTTAGTCATCAGTCTTTCTATGTTAAAAAAAAAACATAAACACTAATCATACTTTACGTGTACTTTATTAATACTTCTTCATATTTTATTTTATACAATATTTATTTATTAAAATAATATTAATAATTGTCGTATTTTGAGAGACAGTAGTTAAACAATTGAATTCCTATCTTTTTATAAATTTTGATAACAAGCCAAAACGTTGTATACAAATTGAGTTACGAAAATCCAATTTATTAATAATGAAATAAGGTTTCAACGCAGAGCTAACTTTTTGCTCGAAAAATAACGATTTCAAAACTACGAATTTCAATGCATTTATAGATCACCGAATTCAAGCAACATTGTGCGCGGTTAGTACTTGGATGGCTGACCGCTTGTTAACGCACGCTCAATTTCTTATTTTTTTTTTTTTCAAATATATGCTTAGTTCGGGTTAAGTTGCTATATATATATAGCCACCTTACTTGACCTTGTAAGGTAAAAAATTACATACAAACCTATTTTAAGCGTAATTCACTTAAAGGACCTTAATCTAGAAAAGTTGAAATTATGTTTTTAATCGTGAAAAAGTTAGCTCCGCGATAAAAACTTATTTTATTATTAATAAATGAGGTATGTAGAACATGATTTTTAAAAAATCGTCAAAAAGACCGGTTGCGGTTACAGTAAACAATTACCGTTTCAACTCATCGTATTAGTTTATTCAGAAGAAATATATTTCACTTGTTTTCATGTTGACACTTCAAAACAACTGCAAGAATTATTTTGTGACATGTACTGTGTTATATATGTACATACTACGTGAATAAACAAGTCCAACCATGTTTTGTAGGTTATACGAGACTGTTCTAAAATCGCGATTTATTTGTCTCTGTGGTTCATGTCAACGAAGGAAGATAAATTTACTTAGAAAATATTTCACCATGTTTGATTTTTCATTTTGGTTTTATTCCACCAGCTGTTGTTCCCATGAGATATATATTGTACACATATATTTATATACCAAACAAAATATAAATTCGCACATTACGTCATGCAGTTTATGTATCGTAACATTAAAAACCAAATTTATTAAATGATTTTTATATTGTGTATTGTTATATTACGGGTCAAACCATTTACACTTCTCTGCATACTGATAACTTCTTCAACATGAAAAATGTACTCTTACAATAAATAGAACAGTTTGGTACTTTTACCCTTTCATTATATTTACATTTATAACAAGTTGATGAACATCATAGTACTTACCCAGCCTGATCAAATGTAATACCCATAAGTTATGTTTAAAGGCATCTTACTAAATGTTAGATTGCATTGGTAGATCGAGACTTCTTACCTAGTATAGTAAGTTTTTAAAACAGTATTTTCACAAGTTTTTGAACCTCGTAATTGTAATAATTATTTTGTTGAAGTTGTCTAAGCCCTAAATAGATGTACATTTACGTGTTAGTGGGCCACGACGCTGTACATATGTTAAGTCGCCTCCAGTCGCTAAGCTCGTGTCGGTGACTCGTCTTTACTGGATCTCGTAACTAAACAAATATCACATTTTCTGGTGAGGTCAGGATTTGAAATTACATTTTTCACAATAACGTCGCTATTTTTAATTGTAGAGCGGTGTGGTCGGTACCACTACGTGCATGCGCAACTAAAATATGTAAATTTATATCTAATTTAGTTCTTTAGAAGTTGAATAACGCACGAAATATGAACAAAAAGCTGTTTTAAATGCCACCAATGTGACGTTTTTAAATCTATTTTTATTGAATTTTAATAGGGTTGTATATGACAACATTATAATCCCTTAAATCAAATGTAATATTCCTTACTTTCTTGTTTGTAGCTGCTATCCTGTATAAGTAGAGACAACAACAACGACGGAGGGACAGAAAGTATCTCAAAAATCGTTTTTTTTCCGTTTCCTGAATCCATGTTAAAAACCACGATTTCGGGTAAGATCAGTCAAAAACGACGGTTAATTTTACCCTATACTTCGTCAACTGGGAAAGTATAATTAATACAAAAACCTCTCAATAAACACCAATTTCTTCGCATTATAAATTGTGTCATAATTATATCTCTCCAAGATATCACCTTAGGACTGACGTAACATCCTAAGGCTGAAATAATTTAAGTAAAATTTTCAAATAACGTTTAGGAGGCGACGTATATCATCAGGTACTAAAGGTGAATAATAATAAACGCTGAGGATGCGAATATCCTGGAAGAAATTCCATTCCTGCTTAAAAAGTCACAAAATAACGTAATTTACACCCTTGCTTGTATTCCTTAGTAAAATTAATATGTATACATAAATTATCTAACCCTTGTGAATGGTGATTTAATTTATTTTCCAGTGTTTTCTTCCTTGTTTATTTATATACTACATTTTGAAACAATTTATCAGTTGGTGTAATGTAACAGAATACCACTTGTTGAATGAACCTTAAATCAATTTTAACGACACTTCGTTAATTGTAAATTTACAATATTTATATCAGTCTTTTGTTTGGTTGTCCAATAATTTGTAGTGCGAAATTCATGCATACGCAATTAGAGAGGTGATACTACTTTTTATTACAAAAAACTACCTATACAAAATATTTTGGTGAGAAATAACTACCGTAATAAATCAACATGTTACTTTTTACAATAAATGACGATACCGTTATAGTTTTTAGCGATTTTTCTAAAGACGAATGCTTTTGAAAAATTATTCTTGCAGTTTGGTACATAAACTAATAAATGATTCCTCAATTATAGAGCATACAAAAAGTTTCCTGACTATGTAAAGTTCTACTCATCAAATAATATAAAATAAAGTCGAACTTTCTTACACACCCATCCTCAAAACGAAAAATAAAAACCTAACAATTCGTCAGAAAAATGTCAACTCCATAGTTGTCAGCGAAAAGTGAAAATGAATCATGCACGTTGTTTTTAAAATAAACATTTACCTAACCGTGCTTTCTTGTACCATTAACGAGGCATTTTAAAATATTAATGGTTTAAAATAGAGCTTTATATTACGGTGTTCGTGATATATTTCGTTTTTTGTAAATTGTTCCAAAACTGCTCCTCAGGTGCAGTGAGAACGGGCTGAGCAATCCCGAAGGGCTCTAGCCAGATCCTACACCTTTGTATGTAGTCTTCGATTACAAATCATCGCTTTTATCTGTCCTATCATGTCTCTCTTGACCAACCTTTGTTCTCTTCCGGTCCCTGACGCTTATACTAAGCTCTGGATAAATGTAGTATTTTCTGGTTGGCCCGGATAGGCTACATTTACTGGCGATATATCGAGGCATGGATCTTTAGAACTTTGAGTTCGAGCGAACGAAAATCGGAATTAAACCTGCGATTACGCAATTTAACAGCACAGTAAGCCAGCTCCGATGTACGAATTAAATCTAACTTGATGAATAAACAATTAATCAATAATAACTATTATTTAACTAAAAATAACTTAGATTTAGGATTAAATTAAGAAAAAATGACTCTACATAAAAATTAAATGGTCGAGGTAGTTGATTAGGCCAAAATGGCCGACTACTCGCCATTCACAAGTTTCGTTCGTAATTTATAGACGCACCGCGATACACCCTGGGCCGGCTGACCCATACCAAAAGGATTTAGTGTGCCAAAATTTGGGGGGGCCGGGAAAGTTACCTAAATAATTAAATTGGGAAAAGAAACACTTAAAGTAAACGTGTCCACATCTGGGTGGTCTGCGGGCGAAATCCTAGGTGTCTCGCTTCCTTGTAGGTGAAACATTCCTCACGGTAATCTTGACTGATTACCTTGTTTGAGATTCTGCCGCGAGGGGTGGGAGCAAACTGGTATAATCAAATTTCAGCTTCCCAAAAAAGAAACCGTTATTAACACGTGGGGACTTTGGTCACTACTAGTTATTAGAGAGTGTATTTGAGGGCTGGGGTTATTTATTTTAAGTTCTTTTACCTTTGTTGACTGAAAACGATGATGACTGAAAAGTTTTTCGCTTTTTACAATAAGAAAAAATCTAAGAACTGTCTAATCATATTTATTTAGCCTAAACTTACAAGAATCCATTATCACTTTAAATTACATGGTGGAGCTTTTATTGCATTTCATATTTTATCCCATTAATTGCAAGAGTCTAAATTTTAAAGAAGAGAGAAAGTCAAGTCTTTTTTTCTTTTCTTTCTGATCTATATTTAAAGGGAAATTAAATCTATATCATGTGCTCATTAAAATAAATAAATATATTAAAGTCTAAACTTTATCTCCCTGGCGAGGTAAAATTCATCGCAAATTAACACAAACAAAACCTAACAAATTAATTTCTTTTACGTTTGCTTAATTATGACACATACTGTTACATTCTCCCTTATCCATCTCATCATGATTCTATTGGACTTTGCTGATACCGATACCGGAGATGACTATTTATTTCTTTGATATTCATAACCCTGAATTGGAATTTTATTTTGAAGTAGAATACCAATTGAAATAACTTGCAATGAACAATTTTATCCCAACCGCATCCACCTGTTCTAAACTTTTTCTTTATACTGTTACTATAATCAACAATTACGTTGTTGTTTATTGGTCAAATTCATTGCTTAAAGATTTTCTGCTATTTTGTTTCTGATTTACAAAATGTGATACAGACAGTTAGATATGTCGTTCAAGATGTTAACTGGATCGTTTTTGAACGCTCTATAAATCTCGAATTCTTCCTCCGCATTCGACAACTCTCCTTCTAATCACATCAACTATATGATACAGCCTTGAAACATTTTCAAAAGGCTTAACATGATTCGTTATCAGCAATATTAATAACTTCAACTAGCAGTACTCCGATAGTCATGACAGAGCACACAACAATGTCAGACAAGCTCATATGATGTGTTTTTATTGTTTTTGTTTTGTGTCAGTGTATGTTCTTGTGTTAAATGTGTTTTTTTAATATAATCAATGACGAGTTCTTCAAAGTGAACAAAGTAATTTTCTGAAGATGGGATTACGGCCTCGAAACATGTAAGAAGCAACCATCAACGAAGTCACAAGACGTACCTAAGGTAATTAAAAATTTTATTTAAATTGTGACTTGGAACCAAAAATATGCTTATCACTAAGTTTCAATACTGGTACATGAGTTTGGCCATAAATTCGTCACAACGTACAAATAAACAAACACACAAACATAAGAATAAAAAGTCAAATAGTCGAGATAAAACAAAAACTCGCTTCGCTCAAGTCTCATTTGGTTGTCATTCCTCTCCAAATTTTAAAAATGTATACCTTAATAATGAATTGATGTAAAACCCAACTCTCAAATTTGTTTCTCAAATTACCTCAAGTTGAAGATCTTGTTAGCGGAATTGTGGTTCCACAGAGGGTATGCTCCACAGGTCAAAATATGGTCATGCATTACTTCAGTAAGGGAAGCTCCTTTAGGGATGTTATACGTCATTGTACTTGAAGGGTGGTGAATAATGTACTACATACATGGCTGAGACTTTACTCAAAACAAACTTTCTCTCGCAATTCCCACATTTCTTACAATCCCCCCCTCTCTTTACATACTACAGCATCTATATTGTCTGAGTCCCACTAAGTTTTATGTTTCAAAACATCGCATTTCTCCTAAGTAAAGTAAATTTTCTTCTACAAGACAAGCATTTACTCTAGAGTTTAAAATTAATGTACACTGTTGACTTACAGTATATTCCCTGTTTCTTTTAATCTGCTGAGGACTGTAATTTGTTTGAATATATTCAGGTGGGGGAATAAATAGAATTTGAAATTATAGTAAAGCAAAATTGTATGATATAGAAATTGAAAGACAACAAGCTATAAACTTTTGTAAGTACAAACGTTTTATATAAAAGTTTTGGATGAAGTGTACGCTAAAAATGTGATCAAAATGTGTACCAAATTAAATCTGGAATATTAAAGGTAATATTTATTTGAAGAAATAAAAGTTTGAAGGAATTTCGATGGTTAGTTACAAAAAAATGAGTCCACTTATATGCAGGCTTTATATTTTGAAAATGTTCGATACCGTCCAACTGTGTCTGTGATTCCGTGAAAGTTGAGTTTTCTCGAGAGTTGTGTCCTTCTTTCAATTAATTATAAATTGTTTAATTGTGAACTAACTTTGTTATTGATTAAATACGTGTTCTCACTGAAATTTCAAGAATAAACTTGAAAATGTCGGTTTTTTTAATGTTAAAACTTTTGAACTAGGTACTGTACTAATTTTAAACAAATTTTTTCAGTTCCAATTAGAGTTTTAATCGTATACCTACTTACTCAATGACAAAACATAGGT
Source organism: Aphrophora alni (assembly GCA_963513935.1). Classification (NCBI taxonomy): domain Eukaryota; kingdom Metazoa; phylum Arthropoda; class Insecta; order Hemiptera; family Aphrophoridae; genus Aphrophora; species Aphrophora alni. Next base: position 35,780,811 of record OY740767.1, read on the forward strand.
TTTAGTTGAACGTTTTTAAAAACTGTTTAAAATATTTCCTAATATCTATATTTTTTTATAAAAGTTTATAATTCGAGGGCTACTGGACAAACTAAAAAGATTTTCCATCCCAAATAATCATATACCTAATTTTCATTTCTTAAATAATTGTCGCTGGAAAATGGTTAAAATATTTGAACAATTACGAGGGTTATCATTTTACCCGTGGAAACGAATATTGTTATAACTTGAGAACTAAGAACAGTTTTATTCAATCATGGATTCAAATCTGATTGGATACATTAAAAAACTTTATTTGAAAAAACTGCACAACTGGATTAGCGGCTCTTGAGTGTATAATATGACAGAAAGATGTGGGTTTTAAACATATAGAGGTATTGAAAGATTTACCTTTCAGTAGTTTAGGTATCAAGCACATAAAATAACAAGTACTTACCCATCTTTATAATTGTAATACAAACAGATCCTATAAATAGTAATGCCCAAATGTTGTTTTCTTGGAACTTGTAAGAAATATTAAATTGTATTTGTAGATTAGGAGTTCTTTCAGTAGGTATGTTTGTTTAATACATCTGTTGCACTGGTTTTCTGTGTAAAATCACTAATTTCTTGGCGTCGGTTATACCCACTAGGTACATGATAGTATGAGAGTACTGGCTCATTTTAGAGATATTGATTTTTTATGAATTATAGTACATTTTGAGAGTAAGCTATAATTTTTACTATAACTTCAACAAAATAATTAATTGCTTCAGTATCTATCCCAATAATGAATAAAAGAACAAAATAGTAAAAAATATAATTAGACTCATCCAAAGGACATTTCACATCTTTCAAACCTTTATAAATTGAACTAAAATATTACTTACTAAGTTCAACAATAATTTTTTTCATCCATTTTAGAGAAAAACCGTTTTGTTAAAAACGTTTTTAACTCTTTTAATTCAACAGAAATACAATTACCTAATTTATTAATTAATTTTTTTTTAACTTTCTATTTCATACGGTTTTACAAATTCAAATTATTTATATTTTTTAATTCTTTTAACTCGAATTTTTCAATAGGATTATTCGATAGCTAAAGGAATCATTTCATTCTTTTTTTAAATAAATAGATTTAGAATCCAAATTTATTACACTGCCACAAATGTAAAAGGAAAACTAAACATATAGAACCTCAAATTGTCTAACGTTATCTTTTTAACGTTCTAAATGTAAAACCAATCGAAGTAAAATATTTTTTAAAAAAACCAAATAAATATCCTAAACCACCAATAAAAATAATTAAATAAAAAGGATAAAAAAATATTTAAAGTAAACAAAATTTATTAACCAATTATAACATTTCTGAACGGAAAATTAATAATGTATTAGTTGCTTAGTTAACGATTTGTTTAAAATATAAGAACGAAAATAATGGCTACAAATATTTATTAAACGTAATTAAAATTCTCAAAATGTGTTTGTGATTTACTAATAAAGATGAAAAATGTCGTTTATGTATCAAAAGGATTTAAGAAAAAAGAAAAGTTATGCTATAAAGATTGATCATAATATACAAACACTTCTTGTGAATAAATAACGAATGAACATAAGAAAACAGCTCAATCGTAGACAGATTTAGTCAGACATTAAACAACAAATTATGATTGCCATTTGAGATAAATTACTCATTTTAAATGGATAAATAATATTCGAAAATTTATAATAATGCTAAACATTCTTATAGGTACAATTTGCAGAGAACTAGCGATTCGGCTATCCAATTTCAGCTACATTTTTAATTTATACAGTTTTTAAAAGTTATTTCTAGACATTACTAAGATTATTATTATGCACATTTAATTTAGGCTACTACTTTTTTATTTTATTTTAAAATCTTACATAATTTCAATTGCATATACTAAAATTTAGCTTTCATAAGAAATTTCCCTTTGTATAAATAGGAGCTGACCAATCTATTACAGTTACTCCTAAATATTCTATTATAGAATTATTAAGAAATAAAACTAAATCAACCAACTAAAGATTTGTACTATTAACACAGAAAATATGAATAATAACTATTGTGTTACTAATATTAGAAACATAATTTATACAAATGGGGAACAACACTTAAAACAATTTATTTCAATTACAGATCCATAAATGAATATCACATTTTGGTCGAAGGTCAGGATTCAAAATTACATTTTGGATAATATTTTTCATCTTAGAGAGGTGGGAGTTGGTTTCAATTAGACCCTGCAAATTTCTATTTAATTTATTGTGTTATAAGTTGAATAACAGACAAGTTATGAACAAAAAACTATTTTAAAATGGCTGCCATTCCGACATTTTCAGAATTTCAATGGAGTTTTTTATATGAGCACACTATACCAAATTTTATGTTTTTATCTTTATTTTTAACAACGAAGGACGGAGGGCATGTCGAAAAGAACTTATCAGTTTCCTGAGGCCATTGAAAAGCTTATAACAGTCAAAAACAGAGGTCCAAATGTTTCACTAAATAAAACACACAAATTATAAATTTCATTAAAATCGGCGCTCAAATACATTTGCCTCAAAAACTGGTAATATTATATCAATCGGTTATGAAAACCTACAAAAAAGTAATATATTTTTGGGATGAGTTTCTGACAACTTCATTCAATAATTCACTTACGGAACAAGATTAAATTTAAAAAATCGAAACAACAAATTAAATTAAAATCCATTGAAAATACACATTTGTAGTTCATTTCTAATTTTTAACTGATAACCCCTGATATTTATGGATGGATATTTTATGTTTACTTAGGCTTTGGTTTTTATTTTTTGGGTAAGTAAGAAAGCTTCGAGCACAGTTTCAGTACGGTTTATGTTTGTTTTATAAATGGAGGTAAATTTTTGAACGATATTTATGTACAATTAATCTATAAAGAGAAATAAATAAATATTAAATAATACAATCAGTACATCATTGAGTTTAAGTCGACAGGAAAATACAGTTCCTGTTATCTGAAGGGAAGTTCAGTTTATGGAAGTTGAAAAGGAATTCCGTTTTAGAAGTTTGTTCAAGGCACACCAAAACTTTCGCTCTTGAGTCTGATGTATCTTCCCCAGAAGACACATTTCTCAACTACTTTCAGTCAGAGTAATGAATTATCCTACTTTCCACCTGTAGGAACATCCCTCTCCCTCTCATGGGCGTATGGATGTGTGCGAAATAATTAGTATATTCAATATTATGATAACTGTACAGAATTATTTATTTATTTAGATTTATGTTTATTTCTTAGGTGACAGCAATAAATGTTAGGCCATAATAGATCTGTTAAATGGACGTAGTGAAGCAGTAAAACTCATAAATGACTACATTTTTTATTTATGTTTTACTTATATTTTCTTAATTTGTTAATCCTCTATATTATATTATTATTATGTTTAGTTTGTAATTTAAGACTAATTTATTTATTTTGTAGGCCTACATGTTATCCGTTTTTCAATTAATATGTTCTTTTATGTTTTTGGATATATGGCATAGAAGAACCATACAACCTTGCTCCAAAACAGAACTATTTTAATGATTGTATAATTTATTATATGTATAATATCTAATATAACAGGATTTAATTCTTTGCCATTTCTAATATTTTTCTCCTAATAATTTGATAAACCGTTTTAACAAAAATTAAAAAATAAATATTTCAGCTTCTATAACGAAAATTTATATATGTTTCTTTCAGCCTTCTTATTATTATTATTTAATCATGTTCTATGTAGATTTCTCAATATTTTTATATATCTGTAATTATTTTTGTGTTTTAATGGATTTCTAAAATATGTCCACAATATAGCTATATGTCATCAATTTATTGTCAATAGTCTATCAATGAATGTTTAGTCAAATAATGTAAAGGTAGTAAATTATGGACTATAAGTTAATCCAATTGAGCTAAATGAGTGGCAGGAAGATTACTTACCAATTTGCTAATAACATAAAACCGAGTGATATACACAATTGAATAAAAACACGGTCACTGATTAATTATGTCACTAGGGTTATAGGATAAAATTTAATCTTCGAATGAAACTATTCATTTATATCCGTCAAAATTTGAATTATATGAACAATAATCAACCATATTATACAATAATAATTAAAATATTTAAGTTTATCTATTAATGTGTATTATTTGAAATTTATAAAAGTAAAATCTTATTAATGTTTTCTAATAGAATCCTTTTAACTTCACACCTTTCTGCAAATACCTTGTCTTTGTTTTAAAGATGTTTAAATTGTCGAACAAAAATAAAACACAAAATTTACTTTGATTTATTTCATCAATTAACTCAATTAATTAGTTATTGCTGAAGCTTTCAGTAATGAATAAGAGAAACTAATTAGATTTCGGTGGACTTCTACACCTGGGAAAATATTCAGTGCATTTCTTATTGTAGTTGGTTTCTGGAATTGATTTAAAACTAAGAAACTCTGTAGCCAACATTTCAAAAGTAAATAATAACAATAGTTTTATAAGGAAATTTGCATGTTATATTTTTAAAACTATTGTTGTAATTGTATTCAGCTTTAGTTTGGAATAATGAACAAGAAAATAACCAATCAAAGAAATAATACATAATAAAATAGGGAATAAAATAGTTGAGGAAGATATAAAAAGCTGAATTGATATGGTATTAAACTGTTATAAGTGCACTTAGATGATTTTAACAATGGAATATAGAGTAAAACAAGAAAGGATTAAAATATCTGTAGTATGTACTTAATGGTTATTATACGTGAAGAAAGGGTTCTGCTAATTATAAGCTTGCTTTCTCAATAAAATCCCTTATCCTTATTTAAAATCTTTCTCAGTAAAATTTTTTGAAAGATTTCAAAATAAAGTTCATAAATTAATACGTAAGAAAAATGTAAGGTTTAAAATTTTATAATAGTAGTTTTTATCTGTCTCTCTGTAGCAGAGAGGTCTAAATTGTGTGCTCGCCCTGGATAGGTTCGGGCATTAAGAAGAAGAAAAGTAATACCAGAGTTTTACATCGCTCACCGAACTATATATTTAGTAAAGGGTACGATTTTTATCAGTTAAAATCCTCTCTTCCCACTCGCACAGCTAAAGCAACTCGACTGAATCAATACTTTCCCCACTCAAATAATTCATTCACATTTCCATCAAATCGATGTTATTTAACGTTGTTATTACTGTATTACCTTTTTAACAAAAAATCTACTTCGGTAGTTCTCAATAAATCTTAAGGTAATATCTCTCTCTCTCTCTCTCTCTCTCTCTCTCTCTCTCTTTCTTTCTTTCTTTCTTTCTTTCTTTCTTCCTTTCTTAATCTCTCTTTACGTCGAATAATGATAATCACCCTACAAGGATTAAAACATATCCTGACAAAATCCTTATAATCTGTCTTTTGAATCACTCTTTTTACATTAAACTGCTGCTTGTCTTTCTCTGGCATTGATATTGTAAACAATACATTCTATTCAGAGTCTTATTCGTCGTATTTTATACGTAAAAGTAGACTGGTTTAATATTATCCAAATGAAATATTACATTCAGACAACGATTACATGTGTAACTTGACACATTGTAAAATAAAGTCTAATAAACTGAGCTAGTATAAAGGAATGACAGAAGCTATCCCAGTCACTCTGTTAATTAGTAAAGTTATAAATTAATGTGTCGGAACATAGAGATATGTAGAGAGGAATTTGTGATAAGGTATTTTGTTTTGTGTAGGAAGGTGTATGATGAATATAATATTAAACTAAATTTCGTGCAGTTTCTATAGGTGTTCTGTATAAAAGCTATCTTCTGAGAATAGAGGAAGAAGAAGACAATAGATAGATGGATCATTCCTCACTCCCACCAGTGTTTACTTCTCACGATAGATCAATAATAAACTAAAGAACAAGCTTCTGCGCTGCGAATGTCCGAGTTCCCCCACCACCTCCGTTACCACATCCTTTCAAACAGCTGTGGTTGGTTTCCTCCCCCCCCCCCACTTCCATTACTCATATTGTTCTTTTGTTTGTTGTAGGGCTGTAATACGTTCACTTACCTCAATCACGAATAAGAATCCCTATAGATGTTTAGGCTAATATAAAAATATTTATTTACTGTACTTTAACTTACAAAATGGGTACTCAATGTGGTAAATGTAAACAACTTAACATACTGAAACCCCTACCACAAGGTTGGTACAATAATACACACACAAATAAACTGAAATAAAATATTTATTTGGCCTATCTTATTATAGTTCCCTGATGTACATTATTATGATGTCCATGTGAGTATTATTTCAGATACCTCCGATAATGGTAACTTAGTTACCGAAATGTACATCAGGGAACTGTAACAACATAGGGCAAATAAATATTTTATTTCAGTTTATTTTTGTGCGTGTGTGTTATTGTACCAAACTTGTGGTAGTGGTTGCAGTGTTAAATTGTTGTTAAATATTCAAAAAATTGTTTGATTTGAACTAAATTTAGTTTCAAAATTATTTTGAAGTTCCAGAATCCGATTGGGCACCAATTTGTTCATTAGATAAATAGTTTTGATATGGCGCAACTTGGAGACGTTTAAATTCTGTAAATGTAATTATCAGATTTCTGTTCGGAATCTTAATTAGATTAAAGTGAATCGTAATACTGAACTTCAATAAAATCGTATACAAACAAATTAAGTGACAAGAATAATCCAGAGTTGAAGAATCTTCAGTTTTCAAAACTATAAATTCAAAATGGAAGCAGCAAATTCCATGGTTTTAAATATTTTATTTAAACTAAATTTCTCTGTAGTTTTCGGTATCTAAACACCAATTTGTGATTTGTTTTTATCAGCTTACTTTTAATGTAGGCAGTATCCGACAGATCTCGCCGTGTCTTTCCTCAGTTTTCAATAAATCTATCCTGGCAATATTCACAGCCAAATCCCTTACTGTCACCGTTATAATATACCACTCTTCTATTTAGAACCTCTTCCTCTCACTTCAAATTTTGTTTTATTTTTGAGTGGACTAACTTCCTCAATCCTTCTATTACAAGAAAAACATATCGGTTCCCTACTCTGAATTTCATTTATTAAATCTCCTACTTATTTTGATGAAACTAATTGTTTTCTTTCATTTTAAATAGGTTTCATTCCAAAATTCTGTTTTTAAAGTTATTGTTCATGTTATTGATAAAGTTTGTTCCAATATTTGGATATATAAAAGCTCATATCAACGTTTCATAAGTGTGGATCAACTCGCATTATCTTGTGATATACCTAGAACATTTAAAAACTATAAGATTCCTCAACTTTATGTTCTGCTTGTCTCGTGTTAACTTGTAGTTCTGTTGATGAGTGTTTTTAATATTTACGTTTGTTTGGATTCTTAGATGTTTTAGCTCGGGGTTCGCTTCTTATGATACTAGAGTCAAATTTAGTTTTAACATAGTCCGGGTACGTTGGTATGTTTGCAGTTTCATGTTCTAGCTTTATCACTTGAAAAAATAGTTGGTTCATACGATCTGACAATAACGGTAAAAATTTCTAGAACAATATTACTACTTCCCGTCCGACTCTTCCTCTTTGTTTATCACTTTCTCCTTCTCTATTTCTGCCTATCCTTTCCTTCTCTCCCACTTTTCTATCTCTATATTTGTCTATATCTGGCAACTATATGAATAAATACTTGTTCCATTAACTCCCTCTTTCCACACACATATTCAAACAAAGACGGTGTCTCTAAATATCTTCAACAACGGCATTAATATTGAAGCCTTTGTTTTGTAATTGTTATCATTATGTTAGAATGAAATTCTAAACAATTAAATACATTTGTATTAAACTGAATTCGAAATTATAAAGTATTGATCTCTAATTAAATTAATAAATATACGTTTTTATTTTATTACTTCAATATAATGTATTCTTCTTGTTTCATTTATATTTTAATTATTTTTAAAATAGCCCCTCATCAGCAGTCTCGAACTATTTAACAAAACTATTTAAACATACAGCTTTATCTTTAATTATTTGAATTGACTGACATTTTAAATAGCATACGCATTTAAAACCTTTTAGTTTATTCCATTACGTTTAATTCATTTAAATATTTTAAAATAATTATTTTAATTTTCATATTTGCATAATATCATTTGTATATGTTCTACATCCTCATTAATAATGACAATATGAAAAGGTATTTTCATATAGATTTACACTATATTATTTACTTAACAATATATATAGCCTTTCTCTTTATGTCTATCTAAAATAAAATTGTGTAAATTTCTCTTTATCTCAATAAAATATTTATTTTTTACGAATTCTCCTCTCTTAAGTAACACAATACAGACTTAAGTACTCTTTATGCTTCAACAGAAAAATAACATTACAGTCACAACTCTTTTCCTGTACACGTTGTTTCAAATAATTTAGTCTTATTTTCTTTACATTCTATTGGGACAATTTATACCAAACTTTCTAAAATAATTTTATATCATATACTTTCAAATTTTCCATTAAAAATGTATTTATTAACTTCTAGCAAAAGTACACAGTGCAGGTTCATCCATTGAATTGTATGCAATAATTTGTATAACACAACAAAGCTAAACCAATAATTGTTGGATTTCTACCCTGTGTATATAGTGTCCCAAGAAATAGTGGGAGAATTCTTTCGAGTAGATTTCGTACACAAAATAAGTAAATAGTGACGTGTAAAAATTGTTTTTGATTTACGTCTGTTTGTGTTTTGGACAGATTTATAATTTCGTAAAAGATATAATTATTGTTGATATGGTATATCTATATTATATGTAACTTTTTACACATATCAAAACCAAAACTTTAGTTTGTACAGTTTAAAAATAGCGGTTGTTTAAAATGAAAAATATCAAATATTTTGATAACCATTACATAAGATATTTTGCCCTTTTAACTAATTAAAGGAAAAAACGATAACGATATCTTGTTTATTGCAATGACAAAACGATAAAAATAAGCTCATGGTAATTGACTAAAATATTCCTTATTTTTACTTGATGCACACATGTAATACTCCTGAAATCACGTACTTCTAGTTACCAAGAAATAAAAACTGTATTTGTATCTATAACTGTGTTATTCTTTGACGTTTAATACAAATAAACATATCATCGCATTTCATGTCTAAAAAGAAAATGCATTATGTCTCTTTTGCATTTTTCATAAAGTTAATGGTTTTTATGACATTCGATATTTCAAATATTAAGGCTGACCATTTAAATAAACCTAACGTGTTCATATTTTATGCTTTGGGACATGGGAAATACAAAACAACAGTATAATTTAGTATGTTCGTAGTCTGTATATAAAGATCTTTACTTGGAATATGTAATCCATTGGACGAAACCGTAAAAAGGTGAAGTTTGGACATTGTTTTGTTTTAAGTGTTATAACCTAGGTCGAAGATTTATATAATATATAAAAGTTCATGTGTTCAAAATCATATATGTAAAAAGTTTAATATTTGACAGTCTTATTTTTTACCTCGTGCAAAATACACAAAAAAGAAGGAAATTACTAGCTGCCATTTTATTTGTTACGTATATAATGCCGTACGAGTATATGCGTCATAGATAATTTTACAAGTTTGTAAATTTTTAATCGGCAAATTTGAATGATAATATAAACGGGAAAACTTTAAATAACATATTTTAATATATTTGTGTACATGATATTAACGAAAAATAATCCATATAATTGTGCAAAAATGAATTAATAAGCTGTAAATTTGTATTTATTAATAAACTGTGTGCCAATGTAATTACACGAAAAACATTTAAGTACAATCATTGAATAGCTATGCAGATGTGTAGCCTTTCGTTTTATCATAGACACTGTTATCACAGAGTATTCGATCGGTATCACATTCAGAACTAGTAGGCCATTTTGAAAATTTTCAAATCGGGGTCTTAATTTGTGTATAGGCTACTGGTAAAAGTTTACTTAGAAAATGGGTAGACTCAGGGTCTCATCAATATCTGTGTGGCTTTTTATAAAATCTGTAATTTTTCAAAATAGACTATACCTATTTCGTTCTATTTGTATTGATATGTGAGACTTAATAACGCATATTTGTTTAAAATATCGCAAATCGAAAAACATTAAGTTAGAGGATAAGTAAAAAAAATTAACTTCGACCACCATCATTAAAAGTTCTGTTTCAATCATATTATTTACTCTGAAGATTTGTTTATGGTACAAGCGAAGTAAGTTTAAGTCCTTATTTAAATATATATACATATATTTAAAGAAGGTGTCCATGGTTCATTTTTACTTTTTAATTGACAACTACCGAACTGTAATTTGTCTTGACGATTAGTTTTGGTTCGTTTTTATTTGGTTTTGGGGGTGGGTTAGTGAAGAGTTTTTTACGCCATTTATTATGTAAGAAACCAATTCCAAAATTTTCCATGTTTATTTCAGAACACCCTTTATTCAACTGATGTAAATCTAAATACATTGCGGTTAACCTGTGCTGCAATGAAGGATGATCCAACAGGTCAGAATGCAAGTTTGAGCGATTCATTACCTTGGGGAGTACGATTGCTCAAGGGGAGATAGGGAGGGTGGTATACATCATCAGCAGTGTGAGGCAACAAGGTCGTGACTTTACAACTTGTAATGCAGAATTCTCAACTTTCTTTTCAGAAATTACCATTCTTCCGTGTTAATTTAAATTATGACAGTGTGTTTTTATTTTTAATTCGAAGCGAAGATTGTACACTCTGCCGTGATATGACGCTAATTTAAGGTTTCTTTTGTAATATCTCTGGAACTAGGACGTTGTAAAAGTATCAAGTTGTTAATCTTCGTAATATCGTTAAGTCGAACTATGCTTTTCAATTCTTTTTACAGTGGTATACACATGGAAGTTTTTAGAAATTGCTTTATTTGTTAAAATATTTAGAGTAATTATATTAATCGACACGCAGCTGATAACCCATGATGATAGTACAGGAATGCCTTTGCTGATCTGTACTTTCACATAATATACCTAATATATAGAAAGTTATGTGATGGGTGAATTCAAACGAAGTCAATTGTTTGCTGATAAATATTGTTTGTGAGTCAATAACGTGGTTTTTAGAATAATGAATGTCTGCCGTGTTTCTGTCGTACATGCAAGTGCTCTAGAGCCCGATGTTAATCAAATGTATGGTTATATCTGCGTACGGTTTTTGTTGACAACTCAAAATATGTGGGTAACTGCCATAAAAAAATACCACGAAATCAGCTGTAACGATTTTGCTTAGTGGAGCCTCTAAAGACCCAAATACAATTGTCGCCGTCTCTTTAAAAATTCAATTTCAGTATTCATCGGTAAAATAAAAACTTCAAGCACACTACTTAGTAGGCATATAGGAACAGTTTTCTTTAAAAGTCAAAGTTTTGTAGCGCAATTATATTAATTTCCTCGTCAAATAAACATACATATTTGTAATCAAAATAACTTGTAGTTTTGTTTGATAGTAGTATTACTAAAAGTAAAATTTTTCAAATCGATTTTTTTGCCCCCACCCAATGGTAATTTTTGTTTGTTACCACTATCCTACATGTGGTAAAATACAAAGAATATAAAACAAAATTTGAAATATAAAGGATTTATCGTCTTGTCTGTGTAGATTGGTTCTGACATAACTTATAACTTACGTGAAGTTTTAAGAGTCCCTTTTTTTACCTATGGATGCTAATGAAAATAAATCAATGAAAATGGAATCCATCTTTTAATGGCTATTGTATTCTTTATCTCACTTCTCACAAAAACTGCTTTTAAAACTTACACATTACGCATTTCTCATAGTTAAATTAAGATATATTCATCACACAAAAAACACTATTTATGATTTTATCACTGCAATTTAAATAAAAATACAAATTTTTTTTCATAAATGTAGTCACGCAGTATTAAAATTGGGGGGGGGGGGGAATGATGCCTGACACTTTAAATTTGGCCACCATATTAATTTTTGTCAGAAAAATAATCATATTCTCATGTCCACCATATTCATAATCAGAATATCTTCTAGTTTTGTTTGTTACACCACACATGATGTTTCTAACAAAACAATAACTCAATAGTTTTTGCCCTTAACTACCCCAAAATAATTTTTTACCGCTATATAATTTCCTATTTGTGGGATAATATAAAAATTATAAATGAACAATTGAAATATAATATATGATTTATCGTCTTCTCTGTGTAGACTGATATCAACTTACAGAGACATATGGACGCCTATGAAATTACAAGGGCCCTTGGTTTGATCTACACATCCTGAACAACGAGAACAAAATCAGCCATGACTCTTATTATACGTTAACTACTTTTTTCGTTAAAATTGAATTAAACATGAAAATTATAACTCAAAACTGTTTACAAAATCGCAAGTAAAGAAACTTTACGGTCAGAAATAAATGAAGAATGGATAACTGATGTAGAACCACAGTTATTATAAACTATATTTTAATTCAATACAATTTATACTGTGGACGTGGTCATTTAAAGAGTCCATCGTTCATTTTTTTCTTTTTGTTTGACAACTACCCAAATGAGATTTTCGATTAATTTAGTTGTTTTTTGTTTCTTTGGTTTTGGAATGAGTGATTGAGAAGTGAGAAAGTTTGTGCAATATATTAATAAGATCTATTTGTGCATCTGCTTAACTACGACCTCAACTTTAAGACAAACCATTAGCTGAACAAAGCAAGCGATTATAGATTTATGTAATAGAGGTTCTACATAGAAGCAACCTAATAAAACATACTACTACCATATTGAAACAAGTCGACAGGGAACAACATGATAGTTACCCCCATCACACAATGTATCCTCAATTACATCCTCTATTTGTAATAACCAAAATTGGGTTTATTTGGCCTTGTTAGACATGTAAATTGAGTTGTTACACATTAGGGTAAATATGTTTTAGTTTCATACATTTTCTTAACTTCGTAATTGTTTTCACTACTCTCCTTACGTGTATGTTAAGAAGCCTCTACTCGCTTCTATAATGTCAGCGTCGCGGCTCTGGCAGGCATAGAAGTTGTACATTTGTGGAGGAAACTCCACTCGTTATCCTTATGTCGGGATTGCAGTCTTCGAAACTACACGATTATATATTTTCTATAGAGGTCAGTGTTTAAAATTACATTTTCCCCAATAACTTCGCTATAGTGCAGTGTGGTTTGTACTATTATTATCACAACTGAAAATTACAAATTTGCATGTAAATCAATGTGCTATTAGTTGAATAGCATACGAGATATAGAGTAAATAATTTTAAAATTATCGCCATTTTATAATGTTCTATTTGATTTTCCGATTTTCAATATAGTTCTATATTGCACGTATAGTCATACCAAATTTTGTGTTTCTATGTTGGTATTATTGGCCGCTATCGTGCTAAGTAAAGACAACTACAACTAACGGATGGATCGACGAAAATCAAATTCAGATTTCTTGAGGCCATGAAACCTGAAGTTGAATCAAAAAGAAGGAGGTCCAACTTTGGTACCCAATACTTCTTAGTCTGAGTAACTAACATTTCGACCATTTTTCAAATTGTATTCAACAAAAAACCTTTGAAAAGATTACTTTACTGAAAGGTGTAACCCCCCGAAGCTCTGCTATAAAATATAAAAACTATTATTTATAAAAGACTAGGAAGTTAGATTATGACGTCACAACTAGAGCTGTTCCGCCCGTCAGTAGTTCATAATTTATCAGCAGTGCTGAACAATACATAAAACATATTACAATATAATGGAGTATAAAAATGACGTCATCCAACTCTTTATGTAAAACTATTGCCACATTGTAGGGATTTTTGTCTACAAAAAGAAATGAAGAAATTTTTCAGTAACGCGAGAACTTAGCTTAAAGGAACTTTCTTATTTCATTTTATATATGAATCTTTTCAATGGATGCATTTTCATTTATATTTAAATTACGATTGCTCGTAAACTTAATGGTGGGTTACGCCCATTTCTGGGATAAACCAACCCGCCCCAAATTTTCTCTTTAGGGGCAATGGATTTTGAAAAAATATTTTTCATTGATTTATCAGGTACAAAATACTGTACTACAGGTCTGTTATACGTTTTATTTGTAATTTTAATTTGATTTTTTGGTTCTTGTATTTTGCATTATAATTGTAATAAATAATAATAAAGGTATTAAAATTAATTTTATTGCTGTTTTATGTTTCGTATATTTTGTTAATTCGTAAGAACGTTTGTTTTGTTTTATTCTCAAATTATTTGTTTGTTAACTTATAACTTTCTGTCTATATACCATTTTTTTTATTAGAGCAAATAAGCAACTGTATTTGTATTTCTTACCTTTATAATTTTTTTAGAATCATTCTAATTCATTTCTTAGTCAATACCATTATTACCCAAATTATTTATATATTTTTGGAATGGGATTTCTTATTTTTTCGTGTCTCTTTTTAAAGCGAAATAAAAATGTCATTCTAATTCTGCCTCAAACAAAAACACACTTTTTTTTTTAAATCGTGTCCTTAATGACGATTAACTACCATTTTCTATTTACAACTTCCGAAAAATTATTTGTTACATTAATCCTAAAACCTGTTAAATTATTGAAAAAAATAATAACTACTAATATTCGTAGTGTCAACAATGTTTTGTGACTAACATTTTGTACAACTCATTTATTGAAACAATAATCTTCTCTCCAAATTGTTTTTTTTACCCTGATAAAACAAATATGTGTGTCTTAAGCTATTCAAAACAATGTAAAATATTTTTATTTTTTAGAATTTATTTATTTGTTTTGTACCAAGACGTCTAAAAATACTAGTCAAATAGATATTTTTGGAAACCATTTTGAAACCTAAAGGTATATCATGAAACTGTTAATGTAAATATATATTTTCCTTTTTTTAAACCTTTTGACGTAACACTTGACCAATCTTGCCGTTTGAAAATATTTAGATATGGGAATATGAATTTTGCTAAATATAGAGGATGGGGAATTAGGAGTAATATTTTTTAACGAAACCTGTCATATCATTTTGAACATCAAAAAAGTTTAATTTTATTTATTATTTATATATACCACCAACATTTAACCAAGATAAATATATAACCAAGATATGCATATAACCAATATATATTTATATATAACCAAGATACATTAGAACGTAATATCCAACACTTTTAAATCCAAATATATAATGCTGAGAGACAAAATAAAAACTTAATGCAAGAAGTTTTTTTTTTTTTTTTTTTTTTTTTAGTTATCTCTATATTTTCTTTAACTTCTTAAATTTACAATTACAAATTAGTAAGTTAAAAAATCTACATTTTTGTAAATTTCATTAAAGTTATATTTGAGAAAATATTAATTGTATTTAATGTTCATTACAGGTAAGTTCTTTGGATTTTCTTTCTGAAGTCAGCCGTCAGATTATGGGTAAGGAATCTTTAACATTTAAGAATTAATTTAACTTAGTTTCATTTTAAATTTTAAATTAAAGCTAATAACATTTTTTTTGTAATTATTATTCTGATTATGGCAGATATTAAATGGTTAACGTGTACTTTTGTCGAAAAATTATTTAATGAAACAGTTAAATTTTGTTTTAGAAATGTAAATATCGCAAGTCGTCATAGTTTTCTGTAATAACAGTCCTAGTGAATATAGATATAAACAATGAAAATGTTATTGTAATTGAAATATAACTCTTGATGTTATATTTTAAAAGTTGTAGTTTATCACTCATTCCGCTTTGTAGTTTCTCAAGCAAATTAATAACGTATTTCAATATTATAGCTCAATAAAATATAGTTCTTTTTGACCACGTTAAATTAAATATATTTTGTGAAGAAACTCAATAATATGTAAAGTTTTTTTTAGAATATGCAATTCTTATTTAGTTTCTTGAGGAGTAAAAACTCATTCATCAATATATATATATATATATATATATATATATATATATATATATATATATATTAAAATATCGTACAATAAGTTAGTTTGTTAGAAGAAGACAAATATATAAATAAAAGTACGAAAGTGTGCATTTTTAAAAAGCAAATTTGAAAATTGATTGCACAAAAATTAAACAGGCAAGCTTTTAGTAGTATAATAACATGACCATTTTATCCTTTACAATTTATTTAATAAGCTAAAGGCTGTTTTAAGGAACGTAAGGTGTTTTACTATGCAAATGAGTTAATCCTTATTCAATTCCAAGTTTTAAGAAAATATCCTTGAATATTTTGATTTAAAAAAAGGAAATATTTATTATGTCATAGCTGGCGATCTTTTAAAAGATGTTTTTAAATTTTAAAATGTATTATTTATTAACTCCATCTCCGTGTCTTTTATACAAACTTATATTAATTATTAAAAATCCGGCAGTTGTTAACTTACTACGAAAACGACTATAAGATGTGAATAAATAAACAAAATATTTTAATACAGTTGATGAATTATTACATTTTAAGTGAGTAATAATAAGTATTAGGTGAGAGAAATATTTACGACTTTTCACATGAAAATATATTCAGAAAAAATTGATACAAAAATTGTTTTCTTTCGAACACATAAGACATATATAAAAACTCTGTAGACTTTATTACATCAAAATACACTCATAAAACTAGTTACAAGAAGAATACAAAAATACCATGTGATTCAAAATTTGTGAAACTTATTTCAGTCTACAGTGTCTTGCACCTGGATTGTTGTTTATTTAATTAAAATGAAGTTTTTCAAATAGTACCATATATTGGATTGGACACAATTTTCAGACATCAGATAAAATAATACATATACAAAAATACGCTGCCATTATTTTTTTATTTTAAAAAGATAAAAAAATCAAGGAAATGTATTTCATAAAACATCAGATAAACTTCAATTATTATTCTTGTAACTAGAGAAACAATTTACTGATTCGTAATATTTATAAACTAAGAGATTATTTCAAATACTTCAGAGAAAAAAAAGAAAACAACTAGAATACATCATACATTTTCAAATTTTTTTTACTTATACTGCCCTTCTGCTGTTTTATAATAGGGCCTACAGCGCTCCTCCTAATCTATTAATTGTTGTAACAAAATTGACCTGGCGCTCAATTCAATTGGTTATTGTCGAAACTTCATTAAAAAATTTAACTGGCATATTCATGACTTAACAGGAATTAAATGCCTATATTTATGTTCGCATCAAATTTGGTGATAATTGGATAAACAGTACAACTGTTTCAACTGGTATAAAAAGTAAATTTTTACTTAAATATTCTTCTGAGTAAATATTTTTTTCAAACAAAATATAGTGCAACAAATAAATATAATTTCATAAAATATTACATACAATGTATATGTTGGTGATTTCAATTTATATCAAATTTTACCAAAATTTGTTTGAAAAAAGATATTTACCCAGAAGGATATTTTAGTAAAACTTTTCTTTTTCTTTTTTTTACCAATTGAAACAGTAGTGCTGTTTATCCAATTGTATATCATATACTCGAAATATATTTATTTATTTAAAACCTCCTTCAAAATTGTTCTTACGTGGAAATTAGTTAAACATATAGTTCATTGTATAAAAAACTACGTTAAAACCTAACCACCTGGTGGAAATTACCATTTCAGGCTTTGCATTAAAATAATATGTACAGCCTAAGGTGTTATTAAGAAAGTTGTTTTATTATGCAAATCAATTAATCCCCTTTTACTTTTTTCTGAAACTTAAACTCTTTAAGAAAAAACTCTTTTCCAGCTTTTGATATCTGAAAGAATAATGTATTTAAATTCCTGAAATCAATTATTCATTAAAATTCTCCCTGGTTGTTTAAACCAACCCTTTCCTAATTATTACGCATAAGTTTATCTCTGCTCTAAATCATTTGCACATAATGTAATATTTTTTTTAAGCGTATACATTTTCAACGATTGAAGATATATTGAAAAGTCTTTATATTTTATAGAATCTTGTATATTTATGTTCAGTTTGTTGGATGAAAATTATTGGAACTCAAGCAGAGGTTTGTTTAAAGATACAACGTGAAATGTATATTTGTGCATTTTGTTACAAACTATTGTTTTCCTAGATAATATCACAAATATCACTATTACTACAAACAATCGTGATATTCTACACACACACACACACACACACACACACACACACACACACACACACACATGTTGCAAAATTTAAACTAAACGGGAAATACTTATCAGAAGCGGTAAATCTGCTGCTGAAAGATGGAAGGACAACAGCAAGCACGTAATTATAAAAGTCCTTTGCCATGTATTAAATCTCAAACTATTTTAATAATTTGATTTGTAACTGACTACTTTGAGCTGACAGAGACAAAGCAATTATCTTTTCTGTCAAGACATTTTCAATAAGTATTACTAATTCCAAAAACATTTTCTTGTCTTTCTATATGTCAACTAATAACTTATGAAGAATTATAGAAGAATATTTTTATTTCACTGCGCATTAACAGTATAGAAACTATTTGTAAATGGATATAGACTTTATGCAAACGTAAACATTCAATAAATCGAGTAAAATGAAAGACAGTGTTTGATTATATTAATCCCCCCCCCTCTTCACTTACAAACTAGATTACGCTATCTAATCCCTAAGAAAATATTCTGCTTTATCAGCAAGATTGTAAGGGTTACAAATTTAGAAATAAAGAGTCGATACAAGTGTACGATTGTTCAAGTCATTAGAACCTGAGCTGGACTATATCCAATTATAGCGATAAAGCAACATTACCTGTTGTGTATTTGAAATATGAATTTATCAAACGGCTTCAATGTATATGCATCCTACGGGGCTCACTATAGTGATTGCAGGCTTAACATTCCTTAGGGAATCTCGCTGTATCTACGCATTTTGAATGTAATCTTGTGTTAGATCTCTCTTTCTTATCGGATATCACTTGACCAACTCTTGTTCTTTTCCGATCCTGACGTTATAAATATTCGAGGGCTAGGGGTCATTATTTTGTATTCTACTATTCTTCTTTTATTTATAAGTCGATAATGACCGAAACATATTATATGATTTCATCAAAAGAGGAACAGTAAATTTAAAAAACAGTTCTCCTGTTCTACCTAAATAGCTGAGGCATCGTTCTAGTTCCATAGTTCCCAAAAAACCGTCAAACGTTACCCAATCTATAAACTTGAATGTAATAAAACTCAGTGATCAAGGAACCTGAGTTTTCTAATAATTAATAAATTATGGCCATTAGAAATTAAGAGAAAATTACGTTATTAAAATTTAATTGCAGCCTGAATTTGTCAATAAAAATAGGTTTATTGGTTAATGGCTTAATAATCGACAATTATCATAAAATGTTTAATTATCCCTTTAACAACTTCTTTTCTAAACCACCGTAAATACAGCGTAATTGATCATATAATAGTATTTAATGTAGGCAATAATTACATAACTTACTGTATTCAATTTCTTACTAACAATTCATTCGTAACTTATCATATACAAGAATTAAAATATCTGGTGTATATACCATACAATATTTGAATTAAACAGTAATGTAATGACTTTCGAAGAATCTATTACTTCATTCCTGGAAAAGGGTATTTGTTTTGTTGGTTTTTTTTATCTGTTTTACAATAGATAAAACTTATTTATTATTATTTATTACTTATTATTTATCTATTTTACAACTAAACTTTTCTCCTCCATCGTTTTACTTTTTTGAGATTTCAAATCAAACATATTCCAGTGTTACCGCGTACTATCCCAAATGGTAAATGGTAGTTAAAATATTCTGGATAGACTGTCATAACAACTATTTGCTAGTAATACTATTCAACATGGAAATGGTCATAAAGTTAATTGATAACTATCCCTTAACAAATTATAGAATATATAACTAAAAACACAATATTTTAAATATTTATCTTTAGTTTTTAAACACTTGATGACATGATTATCGTTTCCAGTGAGTTCCACTGCTCAACTACATAAATTGTCCTAAAACCTCCCCCACTCCACGACTTCTCAGCCTATCAACTTGAGGCTGTATCAGACTCACGTCATTGACCTGGGGATAACTCAACAAAACTACATGTTTCCCACCTACAGTACAACTAATCTGTGTAAATATTTGTTCTGTTTTAAAATACCTACAGCATTAAAAATATAAAATTATACAATTTAAATCATCTTTGCTAACTCTGCGCCTTACGACACTTTTTATTTAAACTATTTAAAAAGGTATTCATTATCTTGTAGCTGGTTATTGTCGCTCCAGCATTTTTATAAATACAAATTAAATTCTCTCAAAATCTATTTTCCTTAAGTCATACATTTCCTTAATTTTTCGAGAGTCTTCCTCCAGATTATATAAAAAATAATACCCAACCTTATGAAAATACTTTCGTACTGAAACTTTTTAATACGAATTGAAAGATAAAATAACAAAATAATTACAGAGCTTTCGGGAAATTTAACAACTGACTTTGTCAATGTATTATATACAAGAATACGATTGATAATTTAATTTAAAACATGAAAATGTGAAACTGACGAGAGCTAATTTTGTTAGCCTTCACAAATTTACATATGATTTTAATGAATCTAGTTAAAACTGCGAGAAGTTTTTGGACATTCGTTTTGTGTTATACGTAAACTATAAGTTAATTGTTCTAGATAGGGACATGGTATGATTTCATTTTAAAAATTTGTAAATGCTTTATTTTAAAAACATTAACGGTTTTTGAAAAATCAAAACTGACAGATATTCTGAATAAAAAATCTCATCATATTTATTCTGCCATCACAATGCTTTCTCTCCCTACCTCCCTCTCCCCTTTTGGGACAGAAAAACAGAGAGATAGAACCTAAAATATGTCTTTCCAGTTCCTCTTTGACGCGTTTGAATACAAATTATCAAAAGTAATCCCGCCTGGAATCGGATTGACAAAGACATGCAATGTATTGCTAAAAGCTGTGAGCTCGATTTCATTTGCTATTTTGAATTGAGTAAGTCATAATAATAATCATTATTATAAAATCATTTTGAATATATAGGCTTGTTAAGTAAATAGAAAAGACGAATACAACGTCCCATAATTGTGAGACGTTTATTACAAGAATTTATTACAAGTTTTAAGATTTTTAAAATACTATTTAAATGTGTTAATCTGTGATTACTTCGAGTCATATTATTTTCTAAATAAAGTATACAGTATTTTATTTAGAATCTTATAAAAACGATCAATTATTTTTAATCGAAATATATACTGAAGAAATCAAAATTTTGTTTTTTGTTTTAAAATCGGTGACCCTCATTTCATTAGCGGCGATACACACATCAGGACCAAATTATGCACATACATTTGATCGGTTCACCAATTTTGGATTTACTTGACTGAACGGCTACAATTTTACAGACTGCAAATAGTCTCCAGGAAACTAAAAATAGAATTTATGTGTAAATATTTTCATCGATGTCTTTGAACAAAGCACATAGATAATCTTTATTACAGACTTCTGAATTTAATATAGTTGTAAAAAAAGGAAAGAATAGTAAATAGTTCAGTTTTCAAAAGTTCAAAAGAAAGAGAATTATTCTTTATATAATAAGCCTTTATCTTCATGTAATAGTTCAGTTTTCATATAATGAAATATTTAATATTTACTATTTTTCTTTTCATTTTGTTTTCCTTGTTATACAAATAGCTTAAATGTTACATACAATATAATGCATCTATCTAACCCCGTTATCATTGCACAATACATTAATCTAATATATATAATATATATATATATATATATATATATATATATATATATATATATATATATATAATATATATAACATATATATGTATGAAAAATGTACATATAAATAAATATATATATATATATATATGTACATTTTTCTCACAATGATACTATTCAGTTAAATATATACTCCTATTTTTATGTTGTATGTTTACTTATTAACACTATTTATTTAATTTATATGTTCATCTTATGTTGAAATCATTTATATTGAAGCTGTTTGTTAAATTCACATTTCAAGGACATATAATTGATATATCACTTTAATTGGATACACTCCAACTGAGTTCCTAATGATTTGAACAATCGTACACTTGTATCGATTTTGTATTTCCCAGTTTGCAATCCTTCCATCACGCTGATGAAGCTGAATACTTTCTCAGGGATTAGATCCCGTAATCAACTTTAACTCCGGTACTATGGGTGGAAGGGGGATGTAATCGAGCTTTTCCTTTCATTTCGCAAGGGATTTCATTCATTCACGATTTCCTGCATACAATCTTTATTAACATTATACAACTATAACATGTTTCGATATTTTCTTCCTAATGTGAAATTCCTATTTTTACATAATAATTTATAACTTATGGTAATAATTTTATAATTTGACATATCTAACTACTAGGAAAATATGTCGAGATTGGTCAAACTTAAGATTAAAAGGGATAATTAATTTTCTTGACAGAAAACTATTAGTTTGTCTGTCTGTGTGTCAGCTAAAGTTATTCTGTTTCAAAATCAAATTGTAATGACGAATTGTAAATGGTGAACATCTTTATAATTACGCGTTTGTAGTTGTCTATCTGTCAGTTCCTCGATCTCTATAAATAGATTAACTGATTTGCTGTTTACTTTGCATAACAGTCCGAATTCAGAAAATTATAGGGATGGTTCCTTATGAAAATTGTGATTGTTGACAGTCACTTTACTTTGTAGTTTTAAGCTACTACTTACTACATGTAATAAATCAAAACAATTATAGAAGCATTTTCATAAAAACAACACAGATATAAAAAATAATTTGGAGGGTTGAAAAATTATACAAACTTCACTCTATTGTGTTTAGAGCAAAGATAAATAATTAGTAAAAGGTTGGTTTAAACAACAAGGTAGAATTGTAATGAATAATAGAGTTCCGATATTTAAATACATTATAAAGCTTTGTATTAAAGTGTTTCTCCCTTTTAGGTAAGAAGATTTCAAAACAGTAAAAGAGAATTATCTGATTTGCATAACAAAACACTTTTTTTTTATATAAAATACCTTAGGCTATAAACATTATTTTTAAAACAAGAACTGATTGGTTGATCACTTCAGGCTGATTTAGTTTTATCGGTGTTTTTTAGTTAACAAATTAAATTTTATCTAATTTTGTATTTGTAGATGGTATTAAAAGTATGTGTTGGTGTAATATCTCAAGTGATCACAATTTATGTTCGATTACACCATATTTAGGTGAACAACATAGACTTTGAACGGTATAGAAATTATAATATCTTTCTATATTGATTTGACCAATTTTACAACTTAACACTTTCATTTTTGTCCAAAGGTCATCAAATGTTTTCTGCAAACATCGGCAAAATAAAAGAAAAGATTCACTTTAAGAGGTTCTATGAAAACAAAAATAAATAAAGAAAAATAAACGAAAACAAAACAAAATACAAAGACAAGCACTTTACAGTCCTTTAACAAACTTCCACGTGTTTAACTAATGAAAACCATTAATACTTGTTAACTTTTTTTTTTAACGTTTAGAAAATCCACAATTGAATTTAGCCTTAGGTTATTTTCGATACAGCAATGCACTAACGTATAAGTTTAATAAATTACAAGTATAAAAACAACAGAATAACAGGATAAAAATAAAGATTTACGACAAATGTCTCAGATTTTACATAATAGTAGCCTATACGAGATAGCCTCTTGGAATCGCGTAATATTTTTTTGAGAGTTAGGCTATATCAATGTGGAAAAAATTTGTTTATTAGTTATTTAATTTTATTCTAACAGCTGTTACTCTGACGTATATATTAACTAGTAAATATTCTGTTTTTTTTATATTTTAATTTCGTACTATTCAACACTGATAAACTATCTAACTTCAGAAATGCAGATTTATTAAGAGTCGAATATAATTATAATTGCCACAATATGTTACCATTAGACATATATTTATTAAATATCACCGGTGAATGAATAGGTCTTGCATTTTCTTCTTTCAATACAAAACCAGCTTTTTTAAAACAATTCTTGAATGTCTATGCTGTCACTGCATGCCAAGCTTGCTTACACATTCGTGATGGGTTTTAGCAGGTTGTATTAACAGCACCATATGTCTTTTAGCCGGTTAAGTGTCTCAGCAGGTTATGGGTTTTAGCCGGTTGTATTAACAGCACCATATGTCTTTTAGCCGGTTAAGTGTCTCAGCAGGTTAAGTGTCTCAGCAGGTTATGGGTTTTAGCCGGTTGTATTAACAGCACCATATGTCTTTTAGCCGGTTAAGTGTCTCAGCAGGTTATGGGTTTTAGCCGGTTGTATTAACAGCACCATATGTCTTTTAGCCGGTTAAGTGTCTCAGCAGGTTATGGGTTTTAGCCGGTTGTATTAACAGCACCATATGTCTTTTAGCCGGTTAAGTGTCTCAGCAGGTTAAGTGTCTCAGCAGGTTATGGGTTTTAGCAGGTTGTATTAACAGCACCATATATGTCTTTTAGCCGGTTAAGTGTCTCAGCAGGTTATGGGTTTTAGCCGGTTGTATTAACAGCACCATATGTCTTTTAGCCGGTTAAGTGTCTCAGCAGGTTAAGTGCCTCAGCAGGTTATGGGTTTTAGCAGGTTGTATTAACAGCACCATATGTCTTTTAGCCGGTTAAGTGTCTCAGCAGGTTATGGGTTTTAGCCGGTTGTATTAACAGCACCATATGTCTTTTAGCCGGTTAAGTGTCTCAGCAGGTTAAGTGTCTCAGCAGGTTATGGGTTTTAGCAGGTTGTATTAACAGCACCATATGTCTTTTAGCCGGTTAAGTGTCTCAGCAGGTTATGGGTTTTAGCCGGTTGTATTAACAGCACCATATGTCTTTTAGCCGGTTAAGTGTCTCAGCAGGTTAAGTGTCTCAGCAGGTTATGGGTTTTAGCAGGTTGTATTAACAGCACCATATGTCTGTTAGCCGGTTAAGTGTCTCAGCAGGTTATGGGTTTTAGCCGGTTGTATTAACAGCACCATATGTCTTTTAGCCGGTTAAGTGTATCAGCAGCTTAAGTGCCTCAGCAGGTTATGGGTTTTAGCAGGTTGTATTAACAGCACCATATGTCTTTTAGCCGGTTAAGTGTCTCAGCAGGTTATGGGTTTTAGCCGGTTGTATTAACAGCACCATATGTCTTTTAGCCGGTTAAGTGTCTCAGCAGGTTAAGTGTCTCAGCAGGTTATGGGTTTTAGCAGGTTGTATTAACAGCACCATATGTCTTTTAGCCGGTTAAGTGTCTCAGCAGGTTATGGGTTTTAGCCGGTTGTATTAACAGCACCATATGTCTTTTAGCCGGTTAAGTGTCTCAGCAGGTTATACGTTTTAGCAGGTTGTATTAACAGCACCATATGTCTTTTAGCCGGTTAAGTGTCTCAGCAGGTTAAGTGCCTCAGCAGGTTATGGGTTGTAGCAGGTTGTATTAACAGCACCATATGTCTTTTAGCCGGTTAAGTTTCTCAGCAGGTTAAGTGTCTCAGAACGTTATTGGTTTCAGCAGGTTGTATGAACACCACCATATGTCTTTTAGCCGGTTAAGTGTCTCAGCAGGTTATGGGTTTTAGCCGGTTGTATTAACAACACCATATGTCTTTTAGCCGGTTAAGTTTCTCAGCAGGTTAAGTGTCTCAGCAGGTTATGGGTTTTAGCCGGTTGTATTAACAACACCATATGTCTTTTAGCCGGTTAAGTGTCTCAGCAGGTTAAGTGTCTCAGCAGGTTATGGGTTTTAGCCGGTTGTATTAACAACACCATATGTCTTTTAGCCGGTTAAGTTTCTCAGCAGGTTAAGTGTCTCAGCAGGTTATGGGTTTTAGCCAGTTGTATTAACAGCACCATATGTCTTTTAGCCGGTTAAGTTTCTCAGCAGGTTAAGTGTCACAGCAGGTTAAGTGTCTCAGAAGGTTAAATGTCTCAGCAGGTTATGGGTTTCAGCAGGTTGTATGAATACTATAAATATAGGTTGATGGATATCGAATTGTTAGAAAATGTATTAAAATAACAAATAATTTACACGCAAACAAATAATTTATAAATATTTACTTATTAGTAATTTTGAAGAGTGTCAGGCCGCATTACCTAGCAAAGTCAAATTACATATCTGCAAATGTTGTAAGATGTGTTTATTGTCAAATAATTAGGTTTAATGTCTGTATATGAGAGGAGCCAACGAGTTAATTTTATATCAGCCACCATTTAAGTTTAATCAATTCCCTTAATTGTTACAAAAACAAATAATTTGATTAGATTACTGACAATGTGGAATTCGAGCCTAAAACCATATTCTGATTTGAAGGAAATATTTTGAGAAATTAGAATTGGTGGAAGACAAATATTTATTTCTAATTTACCCTCTGATTTCAATGTGACTGTTTTTAACTTTTATAATTTTATTTATCCAAATTTAAATATATAGTAAAGAAATTTTGGAATAAAACTATTTTTTAGTTATGTGTTTAGTTTTAATTTTTAAAATTGTACTTATATTAATACCACAGTAATTGGTTAAGTGATGAAAACTTGGAAAAACAACACAAAATAGAGTTATGTATGTAAATAAAGGTATTAAAGAAGTATTTTCCAAAGGCTACATTCGTGTGGCAGAACATTTAATTACATAGAAATCAAGGATTAAATAAATCAATAAAGCTAAAGTTTCAAAATTATTTTATTAATATAAATGAGCTACAATTTTATCGTCTTGCGGCATAATCGGGCAACTGATAATTAACAAGTATTGACAACTATTTATACATACACAGGTAACAGGAAACTGAAATACAATAGAGAAATCGGGAAGGGTAAGGGGAATGACCTAGTAGGTAGATAAAGGCTGATGAACTATGTTAAGGATGTTTCAATTTACAATTTGAAATATATAAAGCCACAAGAATACAACCAGAACTTATTTTGATAAAATAAACCATAGCTCAAACGAAATATTCAATACAGTTATCTCAATTCCAACTTTGACAGATCAAACAAACTTGATAAACTCAAACATTATTAGTGGAGATCTTTCCCTCAAGCAGTGTAGACTGAACATTTAACAGCGTACCATGCGCGGCGTCTATATATTTTTATCATAATTGTATCATGGTAAAGTTACCAACGTGTTTTATTTGTGGGATGTGTTGTGGATATTTGTTTTGTGACTATGTTTGTAATCTGACGATGACAATATAATAGTCGAAACCGGTAATCTGATAAACAACAGGAAAGATTTGACGGACCTAAAAGGTAATAATTTTAATTCTGGTATCTTTACATTTTAGCAGCAAAAGTTCGAAAATTAAAACAGTAAAAATATTAAAAATTCCTACTCGTATTAAGTGGCGGAAATTTAAATTCCATGTAAAACATTACATTAAAAATATGTATGTCAAATTTGATTCAATATCTTATTTACTTCAAAAACTATATTTTTTGTTGTTGTAAAAATGCAAAACGACAGATTGTCTGAAACAAAGCGGTTAATAGGAACTTTTTGCCTTGATCAATATTTAATCAATATTTTTGTCAATTGATTGTTATATGAAAAATCACAAATTTTTATCAAAAATAATTCTCTATTATTACTCTCATAACATCAACGAATAACTAATTCAAATTCTTGTTGTTATTCATATCTCTAAATCATTTCCATTTGTAAGCTAAGCAATTATCGCTTTTTTTAATAATTAATAAAAGTTTGTTTAATAGACACGGAGATGGATGGAATGAATCAAACATTTTTACTTTCAAAAGCATCGTTTAAAAATATTACGCTGTCTAACAAAATTGCCTTCTTTCAAATAAAATATTCATGGATTTTTTTTTTTTTTTTAAACACTGAATGACGATTAACTGGTTTGCATATCAAAACAACTAATTTAATCTAAAACAGTTTCGGGCTGCTAATATAGATTTTAAAATATAAGCAAGTTATCTTATACTTCAAACTTTTCTGTTGACATTTTTGTAATTAATTTTAAGACTTCCACTTAAAAACATCCCATTTTCGTACTTTTTTGATCTGTTATTAAATTACTTTTAAATATATAACGTCGTACTTATTTTTTTTGAATTAAAACGCATTAAATTTACTGCTCTGTGTAATTTAATTAGTTCCTGCAGATGGTTGATGCATATTAAATTTTAAAATTGCAAATATAACAATAACGGTTGTGAAATGAAAATAAATATTACTGAACACTTTGTCGCAAAGCACACAATATAATGTCCTTCACATCACCGATATGGAAGAGTGGCAATATATAAATCACTTTATCAAATTTAATGAAAACCTCATAATTACGGAAGGGGAGGAATGGAATCAATTTCTTGATATGCAATGAAAATAAGTAAAAACCACGCGATTCATAAAAACACAATAAACATTACATAAGTTTAATAAGAGATTCAATTAAAGTAATTTATTCTGCAATTATGTTTTAGTTAACGTAGTATTCAAATGGTTGTATTTATAAAAGAATTACACAATCAAATTTGGTATTATAAATTTCCAACCTAGATGCAAGGAATTTAAAAGCCATACTAAACTGTGTCAAATTCTTATAAAAATGTACTATTATAAAATCTATTATATTAATACTATGATTTTATTACAAACACGATTCCATGCAACTGATCTTCAAAGAACTGTTGTTTCATCTTTACATTTGTTTCTTTACTATTGTCTGTTCACTATTTTTGTATTTACGAGGACATGAAATATTTTACAACAGCAGTGGATCTTTTCCGATTTACAGGAAATAAAATCCAGTATTGTCTTAGAAACAAACACAAAGAAATTATACCCGGAGCAAATTTAACTGTTTTATTTTAAATAATTATAATTACTCCTAGGATTTAGAATAAATTTCTTGATAACATTAAAAAATGTAATAATATATACAAGTGTTTGAATCTACTGAAGGACTGACTGGCTTTTGAGCATGAACGACACTGAGAGCTTGTTGGACGTGATCTTGCAATAAAACAGCAATGTGTGTATCTGTGTGTATGCGCCCGTGCGTGCGTGTTCATATAATGTGAGAGAGAGTGTGTGTCTAACATAAATTAAAAACTGTGAAAGTTACCTGGATCTCATATTGTTTTTAATTTAGCAGCTATATATTTATAATTACTCTGTAACGTAAAAAGCGGGTGACATTGTGGCTTAAAAATTTTCATTCCATTAAAAGTAAAACTTTGTTTTAATGGTGTATTGAGTTACAAGTTTTTCTAAGTTTGTGTGTACTATATATGTGTATCTATGAACTTTGTAAAATACAAAAATTATCTTTTTTATTTAACACGTAAAGTAATTAATTATCTTATAATGTAATTTGAATTTATTATTTAATACATTTATTTATCCTTATTATATACATTTATATGTAATGTATGAAAACAATGAGAAAATAAAATATATACAAAGGTTCACGATTTGATTATAAAGTATGTTAACTGGATACAAGGGACGCATTCAAGGCATCTTAAGATAGACATATTCGTAAAAATCATAATCAAAAACTTTAATAATTCTAAATTAGTTTTTTAGTCATTATATACAGAGTATTATTATTAGTCATTATATTTATATATCAGAGTAAACGGAAACTGGTAAAGTAGTGAGGGGAAAACAGTTATTGAAAAGGTATTAATCATAACCTTGTCAAAAATATAAGTAAACTCAGGCTATATTTAGTTTTATGATTTCAATGTTTTACTTTCAAATTAATGAAATTTATAAATTTAACAATTTATATGTTGAAGCTATTAAACGCCCTTTAAACTACATGGTCCTTTTTATGTAATAATTACTTGGGTAAAATAGTATAAAGGCTTTCTAATAAGTGTAATTCTAGGCTCTAAGTCAATCACAAACTCAGATATTACATTAATAAATACCTGTTTTTAATCTCGACAAGGCATAATATTCTTAAAACTTTTCCCCCAAAAATGTGCTTCTTTTAGAGTTATTTAATAATTTAGAATATTATCACCATGGTTGTATATAAAAAAAAAGTTTTGTGACTTTCTTGGACACTTTGTATATGTGGATATGAATTTTAGTGTGCCCTGTGGGGCAAAATCTAAACATCAGCGTTTGTTGCATTCTTCTATCTTAAGTAGAAGCAGAGATAA
The DNA here is from genome assembly GCA_963513935.1 of Aphrophora alni. NCBI lineage: Eukaryota > Metazoa > Arthropoda > Insecta > Hemiptera > Aphrophoridae > Aphrophora > Aphrophora alni. The sequence continues at coordinate 35,811,059 of OY740767.1, forward strand.
AAATTATATTCCAGATTTTTGCTATAATATAATTATTACTGTAATTCGATACACTCCAACTCAGTTCCTAATGACTTGAACAATCGTACACTTGTATCGACTTTTTGATTTCCAAGTTTGCAACTCTTTCACGCTGATGAAGCTGAATACTTTCTCAGGGATTAGATAGCATAATCAAGTTTGTAATGGGGAGGGGGTGTGCAATCAAGCTTTTACTTTCATTTCGCAAGGAAAAGTTTTTCGCGATTCCCAGGATATTACATTTGCATAAAATCTTTATGGAAAGTTTACAGTTATAAAATGATGCAATATTTTAAATCTTTATGGAAAGTTTCAGTTATAAAATGAAGCAATATTTTACCTGTAGTAAACAAATCAGTTTTTTTCTGGAAATTTTGTAATAGATAATAATATCTTGATAACTTGAATGACAATTTTAAAATTGGAAAATTTATCCATTTAAGATTTTACGTATATATTTTGACGGAAAAAATATTAATCGTCGGTTATATGTGAATTCAACGTAGTCAATTTTATGTCAAATTGTGGACATACTTTGTGGTTCGATACCTGGAGAACGACCATTATAATTATGCTCTTGATGGTGTCCATCTGTCGACAACATATCTTATCCAGACCGAATTACCGCATTTAGTTTACTATATGCAACATAAGTGTAAAATATATCATGATTATTTATTGGCGAATGAAACGATGGTTATTTACTCTTCTTAATATGATGAATTCATAATTGTATCTTCGCCATAATTTTTAAAAAAATTTAAATAATGTCTATATAATTATTATGATATTACACAGTTTTGCTTAGATTTATTAATTCATCCATGCATTTTCTTACCTACTGTTGATACGTTTTTCGGATGAATTCCTTTTTTTAAATAAGTTTCAGTAATAATTTTTTGAAGAAGGAAGTATTCCGAAATTGGTCATAAGACGATGATATCCAAACTTATTATTTATTTTCAAGTTTCGTTATAAATAAAACAGTTATTTCAAGATATATGAAAAGTTATGCATCTAATTCGATTTGCAAATTCGTTTCCGTGCAAGTTATGGAAAGAGAAGATATAGTTGTGAGTAAGAATTAGTTAATGTTTGATTTAAACAATCTGTGAGAATTGTATTTAATATTAGATTTCTGGTATTTAAATACATTTTCCTTACAAATATCTAATGCTGAAAAATCGACATTCGTCTTCTTTTAAGACTTTAAAAAAGATTTAATTGATTAAAGTAATTAACACTGTCAAAATTATTTTGAAACTAACAACCAAAAGGCTAACACTTCCACTACGGTTTAGTTTTATGACTGGTTCTTATCCAAAGCATTGAAATTTTAAGTCATTTACATATTGGAAAAAATGATGGAAAGTGTTTAAAATTGATATATTTATATTTCTGTGTTATTTTACCGTCTCTAGATGTTGTAATTTATATTTTATCATCACAAATTTAGATAAATATAGTTTTGTTTCAATGTTTAGGAAGAAATTATTAGCTAGAATAATATCAATGAGATTCGTTCGTTTTTGTTTTTGTATTTTTTAATTTTTTTTTTTTATTATTATAAACTAGTCACTTTAATTGTCCAGTCACGTTTTTGTCCAACGTTCACCAAATATGGTCCAAAAATTGACAAGCTAAAAGAGAATGATCATTCTGGTTGTAGATTACAAAAAATACAATGATTTTTAACCCTTTATCAATCTTTTCCAATTTCTAAAAAATGAGACGTTTTAGATAATTACGATAATAATATAAGGTAACACAAGTATAGGTCAATGCGTACACATAGCCTTTGTAAGTCTAATTATCCATATATCTAAATTTATTCATTAAAAAATACTTGTTCTATGAAAATTCGAACTGTTTGTCTGTAGCAATTAGTTGTTTTTAAATTCTAGAACCACACGCCGCTTCATAACAAAACTCTCGTTTAATGGTGTCATTTATTCTCGACCTGTACTTTTTAATTAAAGTTTGTATATAATCTGTTAATAAATCATGTAAATTGGTCTCTCGTGCAGGAATATATTTCAGTTTGTCTTTGGATAAAAGTAAATTCTACCTTGTTTCTATTAGTAAACTTCTTAGCCGTCAAAAAACGAGTAAAATTAAAGAGTGCAGAGTCAATTAAATTTATTTATATTTTTGTGGCTTTTGTTTCTTAAATTTGTCTCTTGATTAGACACAGGAGAGAAAATATAGTTCCTACAGTTTTATCCTCTTTACAGTCTATTGATATAACGTGGACTCTTACAATAAAATCATTTGTTAAGAGTAACAATGCGTGATCAAATAATAAATATATTATTAGTTCATCCGAACATTTATTAACTACTTGTGCCGACATGGCTGTAAAACAATAATAAAATAAAGAGCGTATAACTACGGATGAAAGTTAGTAGATAAAATGAATTATATAACCTCAATATATGATATTATTTATAAATAAGCACTGTTAATAAATAAAACAAAGGTACAAAAATATATTTTATTCTAAGGCGTTTGTGTGTTTATTAATTTCGGTTTGTATATCTAGAGAGAAAGGGAGTTTCAAAGTTTAGTGATTAAACACCCAATGAGAGTAAAAGGTCAAAAGGTGTGAAATGTACGTAGATAGCATCTTCGACTATGATTAGAGGGTGTCTCCATATATTCAACACTGAATATTAACCTCCGTAAAATAATTACCCCTAACCCTCAAATACTTTTATAGCGTTAGAGTAAAAAATAATTGGTCAAGAGAGACCTGATAGGAAAGATACAACTTAGTCGTCTAACCCTAGACTAGATGAAGTGGTTGTGTTAATGCATTAATTAATTAATTCATGAATATTAAAAAATTAATAATGAGTATTACCACCAAGTGAATGGATTAGACAATTATTCCTGGCAATCAACAGGATCAGGTAAAGCTGAACATCGTAACTAATTGAACTACAAATTAACTATTTTTACCATTATTACAAAACCTGCACGTTTTTTTTTTAAATACATAAATATAAATATGCACGTATTTTATGGGAAATCTTTTATAAAATCTCAAAATAAAACATGAGTTACGTAATGATATGAAGATAAGAGAGTCAGAAAAGTACGTTATTTAAAGTGGTAAGCGTTAAGAAAAAACACAAAGCCAGTTGTGGGGTAATGAATAGTATAATTGGAAAGATATACAAATACTAAAACCAATGAATAAAAAAAAAAAAAAAGGCTGCAACTTCCTAACGTCTTGAGTTGAACAAGACATATAATGCCAATGGAAACGAAACCCGTTAAATACAATAAATAGAGTTACTGCTACAAAAGCGGCGAGATAAATTAAGAAACATTGCAAAATACGTTATCAAGAAATAACATTTAACACTATTAGTGCAGAAAGTAATAGCTTCTTTTAAGGAAGTAGATTTCTAAATTACAGATTACGTTTAATTAGAAGTGGAATAATCTTAGTGATAAAGAAACTGTAACAACGTGATGTTAAATGACAAACGAGGTAAACATAATTATTTATAACCGTAATCTACTTTAAGAGTAAAATATGTTGATAATTTTTCATACTGAGCAATGGTAATATATGAAATAATAAATACAAACTATTTTTGTGTATCAACATGATCTTGTTCTTCGGGGTTCGACCACGTCAATATTGTCTGCACGTTGAGTACAGCCGACGTTTCGGGCACTTTACATATGTCCATTCTCAAGGCTTAACAAATTTCAAGTTCAATATTGCAGACAATATTGACGCGGTCGAACCCCGAAGAACAAGATCATAATGATGTTTGTGACCGTGGAAGTCTATTTTTGTGCACTTTAATTTTTAAACCTAAATGGTAGCAATATAGGAATTTTAGATAACATGAAAGCAATTTTACACACAATTAAATAATAATAAATTAAACAATTGTTTTAACTATAACAATTAATTCAACTGCGATGGTTACATTTGCTTAGCAACTAGTTTTATGAAATCATTTTTAGGTATACATTATTTTGCACTTCCAGTTAATTGTAGAATTCAAAATAAATAAATAATCAGTTTATTCCGACAAATAAACTCATCTTTTATTAATTTCGTTGTTGAACTTTTTTTTTTATTTCAATAATTAACGCTAAATTTAAAATGTGTATTTACTAACATTCATAGTATAATTAATCACTTGAAAAATATATAAATATATAACTACTTTATATATTTTGTATATTTATATTTTTTACTTTGTAAGTTGAGTTATGGTAAATATCTTGATATTGGAAAGATAAAAGTAAATTTACTTACATTGTATTTAAATATATTTAACACAGTATATCAAAATAATTACAAAAATCTTTATATCATTAACATTTCCATTCAAATTAGTTTTTTTTAAATTAATATTGACAAACTTTTAAAATCTACTAAAAATTTGAATTTTTAAAGCAATGAAATAAATGTGTCTTTAAACATATAATTTGCTTATCAAAAATGTATTCAAAGTAACAAATAAATTGATATCACCTCCTATAAATTCCTATGAACGTGTTGCTCTAGTGGTTACATAAGCTTTGAAGATGTGGTTCTTCTTGCAATTTAATTAAAAATCGATCATTGAAATCTGTTTACCACCAACGCTTAAAGTAAACGAAGAGACGCTGGAGTTACAAGAAACTTTCTTCTTGTAATCCAAATAAATTCGAAATTAATCACATTTTCCTGTTCGACAATCGTTGTTTTAAACTTCACAAAAACGTAGCCGGAATTAATGAGAAAAACACGTGCACTATGTCATAATTAACAAAACATTGTTCATTGAAACATTTAAAAAGGGATTCTAATATTGGTAATAGTAGTGTAAACAATCTGTAGTGAGTAAACATGCTGAAAAAAGAAAGAGAGAAATAAATAATAGAATAAGAGTATAAGAAATATTCCTTGAAAGATGTTTCTTGTAACTAAATAATTTATATTGACTAATAATGGTAACTTTTACTAACTCAATAAATATCTTTCCTCCTAAGAATTATTTCACAATCTCTTAAACAACAATTCATTTAAAAGAAATTATTAGTTAAACACAAAAGGAATTATAATAGCTTGAGTTATGAGTTTGTGAAAGAGTGAGTTATGAGTTTGTGAAAGAGTGAGTTATGAATAAATTAAATGTAACATTCTCATAGGTGAAAGGCAAGTGCATCAGATTGCTTAAAAAATGCAATATAAAGGAAAGTCGAGTAGGTTGGTTGTTAAAAAAATAACTATATCCACAATTGTAAACAAATGTAATAACTTTAATTTGGGCATGTCTTGTAATTAATATATTAGGTACTTACGGAATTAGAAGCTATTAAAAATGAGATAAAATGTAGTGATATAAAAATGTTGTGACCTTGAATTGATTTTATATACTTAAAAAATCAATAAAATTGAACTTTTAACAGTAACTTTAAAAGTGTTATTTACTATGTTAAATGAACGTTTGTTAGTATTTGTCTGCATACATTGTTCGGCTGATATTTATTGCAGGATTTATAACGTGACATCGGTTATAGCATGTACCAATTTTATAAATAATGTAAACGTTTGTTAGAATAATGAAATAGCTAAACGTTTAGAGTAAAGCATAAAGCTATAAACAGCCACTTTTAGTCTTAACATAACTTTTCCTTTTACCGTATGTAAATTCAATGTGGCATGGCCAGTGTTTAAATAACACTTCACATCTTTGATTTAAATTAAAATTATAATTAATTTTTTTGTCTATATTGACAGTTAAATTATTTTCTGTAAAATACTGACATTAATAAAACATTTGTGTACATGGTTTTGAGCGTTTCTTGCTTATATGCTATTACTTGTGTCATCTGCATACTAAACCAAGTTACCAATACCGACAGATATAAATTATATATTCAATAAATAAAACAAGTCCTTAGACTGAGACCTGTGGGACCCCAAAGTTAATCATAACCTCTTATCAAGATTATTTCTCCCAGGTTAAGTATGGAAACAGATAAAGTTCTGCAATATTAAATATAAAGTGTTTCTTTACTAAGATTTTATTTCCTCTAGCTTTGACACCTATTATTGAAAAATGTTAAAAGGTATTTTCGCACATCTTTATATGAAACTTTTATAGAACACTTTTTACGTCATTGTGTATTTTCTTTGATGTCAGTGTTAATGTTCTTCTTTGATGTTAGTTCATTGCATGTTCAACTTCAGTCGAGATGAAGTATGTTTTATGAAGGTGAAACTTTAAGTGCCACACATTTCGTAATATCTTTCTGCTATGAAGATTCGAATGATCTGTAGGTGAAATACTTTGTTTGTAGGTGCATCCTCAATTCACTTTTACGTTTTAATATTTAATCATTCTTTGTCTAGATGTCTGATGCGTTTTAAGAGTAAAATTGTAAATTTTTTTTGCCCTGACATTTTACATCTTCCATTACTTAATAGTAAGAAAAAGTACATGAAAAATTCAGCTTTCAATTGTTGATAAGCTAGGAAAAAACATTAGCTATTCTTGGAGAAATTAATGGGTTGGATGAGTAAATTAAAAATACCAATAATGTGTCAAATGTGATTAAAGAATGTTAAATGTCTTTCAAGATAGCATGAGTTCAGAAATCAGAAAAAAAACCACTCTTGGAGTAATTGGTTTTCAAAATAAAAAGAATGAGTACTAAACTTTATAAAAAAAATTATATTGCAATTTCCTCACGTTTTGTGTTGAAATTTTTTTATGATTGGGGAATCAGAAGCCGTTAAATACAAAAATAAAGACAGTGCTACAAAACGCAAGATAAATTAAAATATATTGTAAATAGATTAGCAAGAAATAAAGTTTAAAATTATTAGCGAGGAAAATAATGGGTTCTCTAAGGAAGCCTAGATTAATAAATTTTGTATTACTTTAGAAGAGGAATAATATTTGTAGTGTACTCAAAAAAGTCTTTTTCGTGATGTTTGAAGAGATATAAATATAAATAGTGTCGGTGGATTTATGCAGTAGTATATTGACCCTGTTTAAAGACATCATGGTAATTTCTGTTTGAATAGAGGATACATTATATCAGCATTTAATTATTTTTTTAAAGACATAAATGAAATCAATATGGGTATTGAATAAACACAATTATCTGATACCTAATTATAAAAAACATTAGAAATCTCAAATATATGGTTAACTTAATTGGCCTCCATGGAATTCAATAATAATAACGAAATAAATTAAAAATTTAATTACATTGTTTAGAATTGCTTAGCAACGAGCTTGTTTTGAATATATCTTTAATAAGAGCACTAACAATTTAACAACAATAATATATTGTTTTCATATTTCTTCAATAAGAGCACTAACAATATAAAAACAATAATATATTGTTTTAATATTTCTTTAATAAGAGCACTAACAAATTAACAACAATAATATACAGTATAAAAACAAATTGAATTTATTTTATTTTTTTAATAAGAGCACTAACAATTTAACAACAATAATATATAATAATATTGTTTTAATATTTCTTTAATAAGGGCACTAACAATTTAACAACAATAATATATAATAATATATTGTTTTAATTTTATTATTTCTTTAATAAGAGCACTAACAATTAACTAACAATAATATAATAATATATTGTTTTAATATTTCTTTAACTACGCTTTGGATATTACGTAGTGAGGTATAAAACTATAGTTTTGGAAGTTTTGAATTATAATACATTCACAAAAATGAGTTAAACGTTAATATGTGCAGATTTAATTCCAAAATATTATTAAATTAGGCTTCTGTGTCTCAGTGAGTTTAGAAGTGTCTTATAAAATATTGTAGGAGGATGTATGATGTTTGCTTTGTAGCTTCTGCTTACTTTGTTTTTTAACCAAAATTAAAGTAAAGTAAGTGGTATTTAAGAAAATATGTTTACCTTACCCCACATGTTAAACTGCCCTATTAAAAGTGCTATGTAATGCTAGTGATGTAATGGGCTATAACGTTATCATTACGTAACACTTTTGAAAATTTTCAACAGCAATGAATGAAAATATTTAAAAAATAACGTTCAATAATATTACGTTTCTATAGATTATGATTTTGTTTGTTGATATCCTAGCAACATGTGTTTTTCAATCAAACCTAGCCCATTAGGGTTAGCTTACATGTAGTGTTTTAAAGTTATATTTAAAGTAATGATGATAGATGTAAAGTGATGGTTGGACTTTCAGACCAGTTACAATAAATTTTTTTAAATATATATATATTTAAACTTATAAATTGTTTTGTTACAGTGGAGTTAGGTAAAATATTATTTGACACGTGTAGTAACGCATAATTACTCATGTATTAAGCATACTCGTGCTACGCACTCGTTGCACGATTAAAACACACGTAAGTATTTATTATATGATACTTATTATAAAATAATTAAATGTCAAAGATGTAAATGTTACTTTGTTTTCATGGATTCGGCAATACAAAGAAATTATTTTTTAATTAAATCACATTGTTTCTAATTGCCTATTATTAGTTTTTTAGTTCGTATTTTGCTAATAAGGGAACTACTTTTGGAACTACTTTACTTTTATATCGTAAATATAAAAATATAAAACGTTCACAAAAATAAATATACTTGCAATTGTAATTCTGAAAAACAACTCTACAGTTGTATGAAACTCTTCATAATTATATTTGTAAATTGTAGTATATCAATAAAACAGAACAAAGAGAATGAGGAAGGTGTATTTCTGCAATATATGTACCGATACGTTACAAGTTGTTGGCTGTAGCTGAAAATAGCTCAGTGATGGGTTGTTTGAAATAATATTTTCAGGTACTTCAAGGAATAATTCGTTTCCTGCAGTAGAATATAAATAAATACTATATGTTTCGTCGGATGTCTCGTTATATATTCAGAAAACTATTTTGTCTTTTGACAATTTTATCCCATTATGACTAAACTTCTTATCCTTTTAACCTGTTTATTAATATCTCTATCACTTTTAAGTTAATTACAAGGTCTAATTAATCTTGAGTTACTTTTCTTTACGTCTGAACTAACGTGCACCTATTTACTTTGTGTTTTAACAACATTCGTGAGTTTAATCCATACAAGACGAAAAATACTAACATCTTTCGAGTCTTTTGTTACGGTTTAAGTACTGTATTACTAAAAAACGAAACCTTGAAATGAAACTGCGCTGGCTTATTCTTAATTGTCTATGCATCTCAAATTTGTGAATTTCTCAACTTCTTCCCCTTTATAAGTTCACGTGAAGTCTTCCTAAATCAAAATAGTTTCTGCAGGTGGTTATAAAGTTAATCTTCTTAATATAATTTCCACAATTTTAATACACAATACCCATACTGTAAAGGAATTTCTAAGGCATTCAAATTTAAAAAAAATTGTTTATTGCATTTACTGTACTATATTCTAAGTGAATACTATTAAGTTGAAGGCCTTTTTATATTAGTGTTGTTCTTCATAATTAGATTAAACATGTGTAGAATTTTAAGATTAATTTCAAACATTTTTTTAATGTATATTTTTAGAAACGTTTACTTGAGTAGAGGAAAAGTTATTTATTAATAAATAGTTAGTTTTTTGTTAATTTTTTTTTTTACGTATTAGTGAACTAATTAAAATATTGCATAAAAATTATGTTAATGTAAAAATTAGTTGAGAGATAGAAGATGTAAAAAAGAAGTGGAATAGTTCGCTCTAAATTCACACTACGACGAGTAATATATTTGATAGTTACGACAACACTAACTCGCTCTGTTCTCATCCATTAAACAAGCAATCCTCTTTAAAACACTCGGTAAATATAAACGTATTTATGTTGGAAGCTGATAACTTTATCACCTTCCATTTTATAAATTGTTCGCTTAAGTAATTGTAAAGGTGTTGACTTTTGACATTACGTTTATTAAATGTTGGAAAATGTGTGGTTTAACGACTTTTTTAACTGGATTAAAAGGTTTAATCTGGGTGCTATATAAGGAAATCACAAATCTCTAAGAAGGCACTTTTTTCAACTATTTAATGTAATTTATTGGAAATGTTTACGGCCCTATTAAAAAACAATTCTCGACATATTTTTCGTCAAAAGTTTTAAATGAACTTCATTTTCAAATTATTTAAGTGAAAAATTACAAGATTTAATAATTTGAATCTAATAGTATGAAACATTTTGCAAAATTTGTTAACGATGTCTCAATACGTTGTGGAGTTTTTATTGAGAAAGAAAAACTGAAAACGAAGTGTTTTTGTTTATTAGAAAAAATGTTCTTTGTTTGTCGTCTAGAATCGCTTTCCAAGGTTTAACACTTTACTTTTTTAACATCCAATGTAGTTACGTATTTCATCTCTCTTACAATATCCAGACTAAGTAATAGACAGGTATTTTCCACTATTAAATTAAATGGATGATTTCAGAATTGGAAAGTTTGTCATTATAAAAGAAACCCTAATAATGTTCTTAGGTTTCCAATAAAGCTATTGTCAGAACTATAATGGTTAAACATACATTTTAATTTATCGGTTATTCACACTTTCTATTTTCTTATTTACACTCCAGTCTTTGAGTCTTTGTTAAGATTCCCTCTGAAGATGGCAACTTTGTTGTTGTAATAGCTATAAGGGTCTAATAGGAATAAACATTTTACTTTTGACAAAAAATTTTGTTTTTTGTTATTTTGTTTATTCCCAAGTGTGGTAAGGGACTTTTGAAAGTGTATCTGTATATATTGTCACCACAGTGCTCTGGTCTTTGTTTATAAATAAATACTAATCAAAGTTTAAAAGCAACATTTTTATTTTAAAAAGAGCTTAAAAAAATTCGTACAAAATCACTAATTGTGTCGATAATGTAATGTTCCTTAGTCCAAACATCTTGAAAGATATCCATAATTTTATCAATATTCTAGTCATTCCGTGGTCTAGTTGAGAATTACACATCCGTCCTGCTTATTAATTTTTGTTTTTAAATTTCCATAGTTTGAGTTGGGTCTACTATAAAAAAATGTAAAATAATTTATCAAAGGATGATATTCTTATATTTTAAGATGTACGTAGGATATTGAATGTTACGTGTTGAATCAAAAATAAATGATGTTACATATGTTTTTAGGTTTTCTGAGCATAAAATATGGTTTTTAGAATGATGTCAGTGCTCTAAAGCCCCAATTTTGGTCATTTATATGCGTGTCTTATTTTAGCAATATAATTTTTTTTATCATTTTTTTTTCAGTTACTGAAAATATGTGAATATCTCAAATTGACGAATTAGCTCAAATTTGTGAAATAGCTATTTTTAGAAAACGATACTAACGTTTGAACTTAAAACAAGTCAAATAGTCAATGAAAAGTCTATGAATTTTATAAGTATTTCACAATTGCATATCTGACCTATTTAAATAAAATATAACATTAACACATTTTTTTTTTTTTTTCATTTTAAAACAATTAAAAAAAAGGTTAACACAATTTCCAAATTATTTGCTATTTGATTCAAGAAATAAGGTATAAAATCCCACATTACACGCCCTATAACCTTAACGATTAAAAACAAAATTGAGAATTTTTGATAACCTCTGAGGCTATGTACACTATATTAATGTAATTATTTTGTTTCATTTTATTTTAAACAATGTCCGCTATATACTGCATTATAATATACTATTATATACCATTAATCAAATATTGAGCCTAACTCCTTTTATTTCTGAAAGTTACTTAGATTTCAAATGTAAATTAAAGGTTACGTTTTGTCAAAAATTTTCGAAATTTTCAAATATTTTATGTAAAAGTTTGTTGAAAGTTGAAAGTGCTTGTGCCTATAAATAACAATATTCTCAATTAAGATCATTATTAGGTTTCAATATTTTTTTACAAACAAAAACGTTATAAGAAAGAAAAAAAAGAAAAAAAATTTATTGAGTTTTACAAAACATTTTTATCAGTAGAACGGAAATCTTACGATATTTTCTCTCACTAATCTAGATGCATATAACCAATAGTTCTGAAAGTCTCTGACTTTTTCTTAATCTCTTTACATGAGCAATCACCTCCTAACCAAAGATGAACACTGATAAAACACACAACATATTAAAGTTTAAAGTGTACTTCGAATACACTTTCAATGCTATCAAGCATCTAATTCTACTTGCACAAAATTCAAATTCATAAGCGTTATTAATTCAAAGACACGGTGTATATCGACAATCCCCCCCCCGCCTTCGTTACATCCCGTCTTAGTATTTATTTTAAGTTTATCGAATCATAAAATGTGATTAATTTCGAATTCATTTGCATTACAATAAGAAAGTTTCTTGTAAACCCAACGGCGCGGCGTCTCGTTTACTTTACGCGTTGAGGGGATAAACATTTCATTGATTCTTGGTTGGAATAGGATTGTAACGAGAGAATACCGTTAGTAAGTAAAGCGTGTAGAAGGTCAGTTATCACATGAAGGTAGGAAAGTTGATTTGAAACTATCAAATGAAACACAAATAACAATAAACGTGAAGTAACGACGAAGTATATACGTATTTATACAGAGGTGGTCCCTTAAAGTATACGGAGAAAATTTGGCAGTGGTTTCTTAAACAAAAATAAGAAAAAACAGTTGCTGTCCTGTTTTTGTTTTCCGAAATTTATATCTACGGAAATGAATGATAAAAACAGATTCTGTATAAATATTTTTAATAACACTTTTAATAGTAGCCTATACCAACAACTAAGACTTTATTTTCTACATTTTAAAAATGGCAAACGTTAGTGTAAACGTTTATCTAAAAACCCATTAACTTTGGATAAAATTTGCGAGATGAAATATTTTTCTTTGTTAACAAAATAAAACAACGATATCTTTATTTTATTTAAGTAAAGAAAACCCTATTTATAAATAAACAAATAAACGGTAATTGTTTACAAAGAAAGTTACCGGTATTTTTGGCGATTTTGTAATCATGTTCTACATACCTTATTTTTTAATAATAAAATACGTTTTCAACGGAGAGTTAACTTTTTCACCGTAAAATCGCAATTTCAAGACTACAAAAATAAATGCATTTATAAATCACCGAAGTCAAGCCACATTGAGCCCAGTGTGGGTGGGTGACCGCTTGGGAACGAACGCAAAATTTCTTTTTATAACAAATTTACGTGTAGGTCAAGTAAAGTGGATAAATATATATAAAAAAATTCGTGTACCAACCTATTTTAACGCTTAGTTCATTTAATAGAACTTAACATAGAAAAGTTGAAATTATGTTTTTTTTCCGTAAATAAGTTAGCTCAGTATTGAAAACTTATTTTATTATTAAGAAATGAGGTATGTAGAATATGTTTATTTTTTTTTATTTTATTTTTTTTTTTTTAATCCCAAAAAATACTAATAACTTTCTTTATAAACAATTACCAAATAAACAAATACAATAATTTCGTCATAATTGACAATAAAACCCAGAAGTTTCGATATGCCGATTTTTCAAAATTGTAAATGTATTGAAAATGCGTGTTGTAGTCAATTATTATTTTTTCGGGCTTATCTATACATGACTTTTATTCTTATTTTTATGTAACGATGTAAGGAATCCATTCCAAACTTTCCTCTGTGTATTTCCAGCAACACCCTGTATTTACAATTCCCTTCTATCCTACTCAGATTATGCTATTGCAATCTCGTTAAAAAGTCGTTAAACCAAACATTCCTTTTTTATTCTCTTTAATAAACGCAACGTCAAAAGTCAACACCTTTACCATTACTTACGCAAACACATTATAAGAGAAAGAAGTGAAAACCCTGTTTGGTTAGGAACGCACATCAAAATAAGATTATTTTACCTTATATAACATTGGTAGGTTAATTGGTTAGTATATAATGAGTTTATTTATTGTAGCCATTGACAAATGAATTTGTATGAAGAGAGACATAATTATAAATATATACAATACAATACAATCAAGTAATTAAAAATCCAATAATCATATATTGTGCGATGGTCAGTCATCAAATATCAAACCATTTCATTCAATAAAATTATTCAATACCTTATTCATTTGTCAAATGCATTATGTTTATACGATGTATCAAAATAAGATCTAATAATATTAATAATATTTTAGAAACTACACCATAACAAATAATCAATAAATAAAACATATCAAGAAATATTTCTCATATCAAAAACAATAAGTATGGTACAATAAAATAAATAATAATAAAATAATTATACATATAGAAATTAATGACTCTACTAAAAATATAATATGGTAATAGGAGATCACATCCAACTACAATGAAGCCATAAAATCATGGTGCAGGAACTCCTTCATAGAATAGTTGTCTAGGACTGTGCTTAAAACTTGTATTTTTTGAATAGTTTTTTACTAGGAAGAAGTTTATTTACCAACTCTGTGCCTGCTTGTGAAAACAAGTTTAGTGTGCAAATATACCACGTGCTGTTTAGTACGACAAATCTTGTTTTGTGACATAATTGTGAATGTCCCTATTCTGAACATGATCACATTTAAATTTAAAATAGAGTAACCAAATTTACCCTAGTTACCAAATTTTGTACATATACAGTAGGAAATGGAAGAACTCCAAGCTCATGAAAGCAGTTTTACAAGTTTTAGTTAGTTTTAGTCCTGCTATAAGCATAATGGCTGTTTCAGAACTAACACAATTTTCATAATCTGAAATGTTGAGTTTCTACAAATAAGAATTTCATGTTCAGATGAGGATAAACTAGCCCATTCTTCTTAAAAAATGGAAGTGTTACAATGCAATTTTAAAGTTCTCGGTGCGAATAAGTCTGGACTTATTTTACTATTATGCAGTTTATTTGGTCATTCCGGGTAAACTTAGTATCAATTAGAACAACCAAAAACTTTGGTAATTTTACATGTTCAAGTACATTTTCAACTATCATGATCCTTGGTGTCTGATTGTTTATGTTAAAATACATGTACTTTGTCTTGTCTTAATTTACTCTCACACTGTTTCACGATTTCTAAGAAAACCTGTTTTCTTGAAGACTCAAAGTTGTAGCATCTGCGAACCTAATTATACCATCCATAAATATTTATGATAATATGTTATTTGTAGGAATTAGGATAAAATCTGCACGAGAAATGATCCTTAAGGGACATAATCTCAGATGGGTTTGCTTAAACAGCCTTCCTCTAACATTAACATCTTGTATCTTATTATAATCAGCTATTTTATCCATTTTAATGGTATTCCTCTAATACATATGTTTTCAAATTTTTTAGTAATAAATTGAAGTCTTCATAATCGGGTGCTTAGGAAAGGTCTAAAAAATACTCATGGCATTTTTAAATCAAAATTTCTAATAATAATCTTTTTAACTATTTACATCTGTTGTCAATTTTTCTTTAAGAAATCCATATTGACTATTATTAAAAAGTATATTTTACTTGTCTATTAATTTGAGTAATTATATTAGAATTTTTTTTTCTAAGACTTTACTGAACATTCGAAGCCAAGAAATGCGTCTGTAATAATTATTATTATAATCCTTTTCTCCATTTTTTTAATATAGGAATATTTTAATTAGGAAAAAAATTTTGAAATTTATCCTCAAGAAATTAATAATTAATTAAAAACCCTAAGGTGTTAGATAAGTTCTTCAGAACACTGTTGATGACCCAAAATAAAACTTCATCAATTTCAAGTGATTAAACACACGAAAGCTATAATGAAGCAGAACTACTCTAAACGCGTACCTATTTGATCTACACCTACCAATATAAAAATTTAAATAGTCTTGTATCAAGTCTCATATTTATAACATATTTCTTTATATAATTTCGGGTAATAAACTATTAAGAGCTTTAGAAACCAATTGTTCAATATCCTATGCTAACGTTTCATCAGAATGCTCATTTTTAACTTATTAAAAGTAAAACTAATCTGTAGAAAATCAAAGTTTATAAAAATAATTTATGAAATAAGGCACCAACAAAATAAAATAGAACAGCTGATTTATTAAGAATATTGTCATATCTTGAATTACCATATACAACTGTTGCTAAACATTCAAGAGGTACATAACATAACGGTATGGGACATTATATACGGTATGGGACATAATTGATGTTCGTATGTACTTCGTTAAAAAAACCATTAAGTAACTATTTCTTCGCGCACATACTTTTAACTTTGTTTTCGAGTATATGCCCTCAACTCAACTTGGTGTTTTGCCAATTTTAGTTATTTCTGTTGACTTGTGGCTTTCTTGATCACTTATGTTTAAACCTATCAAACCTGACTTTAGTCCTGGGTTCCTTTCTTATCTTACAAGTTTTAGTTTCTAATAAAGCCCTAACAAATGTCGGAACGAATTCTACTAAAATACTAGTGATTTTGTTTAGTTGCTACAAACTACACAAACTCTGAGAGTGAGAAACTAATCACCAAAAAGACCTATGCACGAAATTAATTTTTATGTGGAAATAAAAGTGCGTTTGTTTGAATTATTGTTAATGTAGTTATAGTTTTATTTTAAAATAAATCTAAACACAAGACTTATCAATAACACAAACAAAAATAACCATGTTTGAACTCAAAAGTTCGATAATATATATTTGCTATCGGAAATATCAGTCTACAGTTTATTTTTACAAATTGAAATTTCAGAGACGAGGCACTAGAGTTGTCCTCCACCCCCCCACCCCACCCCCGTCTCTAACGCATCTCCGAATGTTTATTCAAACTTTGTCGAAGCATGAAACGTGATTAATTAAGTTTCCTACACAAGCGAGTCTTCAATTCACGCGTTGTTAGGTTAAACATTTCAAGTCTAAATCAGTTGAAGTAGAATTACACTGGGATTTAATATTTCAACAGTGAACTTTTCCTGGGTAAATATTATCGTCCAGAGATCGGAGAGCTTGTGAGTGATTTATAATTAAATTGGTTGAGATTTTATAAGTAATTTAAAATTGAATTTGGGAGAGCAATTATATTTTTAGATGTGATTTTTACGTTTATAAATATTTGTTTCATATGTTGCTACCATTCAATATTTGTAGACGACATTCAAAATTTTAAAACTGTTCTTGCACCCTGGCGCTAAGACCTTGGTTTTCTCAGATATTTTTTTTTTATATTTCTCACGGCCCATTGCAACTATCAGCCACCTTCTTACTCCCACCATTCTCAAGGTTTCCTTTTTTAACTTCTAGAACTTATTCTAGATGTGGTTGGTATTGCTCTCACCTCGTTTCCGTCTGGTTTCTTGTGCATACGTTTCCTCCAATTCGAGGTTGGCGTTTGGCTAACAACCTTGCCCTATAAAAATTAGCTTTTAACTTCAGAACAAGGAAATTATACCAAATTTATATCAAAAGTCAATGGGTGTTGACATGTTAATAGTATCAGTTAGTAATGATATCGGTTTACATTTACTTCTGTATTTCAGCTTTCACTAAAAACTTGTTTTTAACAGAGACATTATAAATTTTGTTCAAAGTTCATAAGGGTGATCCATCTAAGCCGTAATAACTTACCAATAATGAGGACAATTAACAAATTTCTGATTAGGATATATTTTATTATAAATAAAAAAATATAAAGTTAGTATCATATATTTTTATTTGCAGTCTTAATAATCGTATTAATACAAAGTTTTATAAAAATAAATAATAAAGAAATCACTATAGAGGCCATTTTACAGTTGTCTTTCATTTACTTCTAATTGAGAGGAAAAGGTGTAGAAACTGTATTCCACTTAAATGTTTTGTAAAATGTGTTTATGGTTTTCTAACTTTATCAGAATTTTTAATGAAAAGTTTAAAAAAATCTAGCTGTTTAGTGCACAAATAAATATCGAAGAATGAAATCAAAGAAAAGCATGAAAATCGTGTGGATTTTTAAGATGATTTTACTGTTCAAACATTGTTATATTTCTTTATGGATTTAGTCCTAAATTGGTCAAAAATAAAACGTATTTGTTTTATATTTTATTTGTTGTTCTTATATGTTGGAAAGAGATAAGATTAGGACCTATAGGCCTTCAACAAACAAAAGAACAGTATCGGGAATGTAGAGGATGAGAAGCAATGCTGTAGTACACTAGGCATCATTTTCAATAAAATTTAAAAGGTTTTAATACCTTATAAACATAAAGGTGTATCAAGAGCAAAAGATTTAAAAACTTTAAATGAGAAACAAAAGCGTCTCTAGTTCTATGTAACAGAGACATACTTTTTAAATTTGTAAATTAATAGTGGATTTATAATAGTTCCATATCAGGGATTGTTAATCCCCTATCGAGTGATTCCCAGGATAGTAGATTAGGGATACTCATCAGAATATTGTGGGTACCAGGGAATAAAATACCCTGTGTGGACCAAAACTAGCATTGCCTTCCAAGGTAGGTTTCGCTCTTCCTGGGGTAAAGAAAAAATCTTTCAATAGGAATATACTTTGTTTCGGATACAGAACAACAGCTCCTGATAAAGATTATAATTTAGGTTCAGTTAAAGTGAGTTAATAGAAAGTAAGGTTTAAGACAGATATGTAAGATAGAAGTACAGAAATACATGGTTACGGGCGTTATTTAAGAAATGTTAAAGGTAGTTAGAAGAGGGTAAGAAGACCTGTAGAAAAATAGGAGTCGAGAGATGGAAAATATAAGCAGAGTAAGATAGTTAGAGGCTGGTTGAACAGGAGGTCGTGGACAAACTTAAATGGATGTCGTGTACAAATAGTAGTTTAAGTTCCTTCACGTGCTATATTATAAAGTAACATAACATAATATAATGTCATAATGTCAGAGATTTCAATTTCAAGTTTTCGAGGAAGGTTTATAGTTTTGTCACATACCACCTTGATCATGAGTAAACAAGATTATACCAAAATGAAAAGGGAATTATAGTATATTGCAATAATAATTGTTTTTATGTTGCACATTTAAATTGATTTAACCATCTGTAATATTGATCATTTAAATTGAGAAAATAGTACACACAAACCATGCTTGCTGCTCATAACAGTTTATCCATCATAACATTACGTATAGATTTATGACTCAATTTCCTTGACGTAAATGGTACATATGTAGACCTTCCAGGTAGAGTTACGTTTATTATAGAAATAAGTGAAAAGTTGTTACAGCAATGCATCGGAAACACTTGTTTATTTGATGTAATGAACTTTATGTTTATTGTTTGAAGTAAGAGGATTGCTTGTTTAATACCACTGGGTTAGTACGACCGTAACTCGTATGACTTTCATTGCCATCTTGTCTTCTCTTACTTGTAAAATTGTGATTCTCAATGAAATATGCATTCGTACTTAGTTCAGGCACCATTCTTGGTAATATCTGTGTTTTTATGCAGAGGTGTTTCATTTTTAAACAGTATTTTATATATTATTTATATTTATTTAGTATTATATGATAATTTATATTTCCTAATCAATTTCAGTGTATTCTTGTAATAAAACTTAACATAGACTGACTATTCAAAAACATAACTGCACGATTTGAACCAAATAACAAAAGGTGAAGTAGCCTCTAAATAGGAGAAATATTAGAACATTAGAACATTAGAGGATTGTATAAGACGACTTCTTTGAGGGACGAAGCAGTACGTAAATAACTTTTTAAAACAAACTTCAAATCATAAGATAAAACGATGATAGAAGAATATACGCAAGTTTTATCTGCAACAATTATAAATAACAATTTGCAGTATATGTGCTAATAAAGAACTTATAGGAGTTTCATAAAATATTTTCTCCGGTTAATAATGTCCTTATTTAACATATATTGCATGTTCAAATTCACTTAGTATAAAATGAGTTTTATAACGGTGAAACTTTAAGCGCCAAACATTTTTTTAATCTAATTGTTTTTTATGCGCTAACACTTGAATTATCCGAAAGTGAAATATTTTTAATTATCTGCAAAACTACATCCTGGGTTCTCGTTTTAATGCTCTTAACTATCTTTTTTTTATGGCTAACAACTTAGCAGAGGCGAAGATCTTAGTATAAACGCGTTTTGAATTAATTATTATAAGACTTTAAGAGAGACTATAAGATTTTGAAACAAATAGTCAGTTAGATAATGATGTAAAGAAGACAGTGTCAAACGTGTTTGAAGAATACGTTATTCAAGATAGCAAGTGTTCAGAAGAAAACACAATAGCCAGTCTTGGAGTAATGGTTAGCAAAATAAAAAGAAACAGGATCAAAGTTGTAAAAAAATACACTGCAATTTCCTCACGTCTTGTGTTGAACAAGATGTATAGTGCCTGGGGAATCAGAGAGGGCCGTTAAATACAAGAAATAGAGGCAGTGCTACAAAAACGGCGAGATAAATTAAGAAACATTGCAAATAGTTTATCAAGAATGAAACATTATAATCTTTGTCAAAAAAGTGTTTGAGATAAATTTACGGATTACGTTATATTTGAAAAGGAATAACCTTTGTATAGTGTTTAAAATGAATCATTCAAAACGATGGAAGAGGTGCATATAAATACTGCCAGTGGATTTAAAATACAACGTTCTTCACGGTGTTTGATATATTATTTGATGGTATTAAATTTGATCCTTCATTTGAAATATTACACTATGTTGAGTATAAACTCTGCTTAACCGCAAATAAATTGTGCCAGTTCTAGTTGTGTTCTTGGCTTGAAATGAAACTGAGTATGTAAACTGGCGTCTGTGTATTAACGAGTTTCTTATGCAGTAATCCTAAAAAATGAAATATATTTGTAGAATTTTCTTTTAATATCCATGTCTTTCTTATGGGAGGTAAGTTGGTATGGAATGGACCTCCATTATCATTTTTTTTAAATTGTTATAAAGGATCTATAATAAAATATATGTATTTATTTAAATGAAGTCTATGTTTGCTTCTCTGCCATAAACTCGTTCTAAACGTATCTCGTTTTTAATAACAGCAGTTAATGTTTGTTTATTTCCGTTTTTTTTACCAATTGTTCCTGAACTGTATCTTGTTTTGTTTTTGTTTTTGCTTGTGATTTTGCATTATGGTTTGGAATATTAATCATCATATTTCTCTAAAACTAAAACGCATTAATTAATTATTTTTTTTTAACTCTTTTATAGTTTTTAATATTTATGTTCAATGAGTTTATATTTTTCTGGTAAACTCCCGAATCAACGTATATTAAAGATAGTTCCAATATGATTGTTGCTCTATTCGATGATTTTTTTTTTATTTTTTTTTATGGCTGCTACCCCCCCAAATTTTAAGTTATTGGAAAAATGGAAAAAGCAAAGTATGACCAAAATATGTCTACATATTTTTATTACAATCGGTATACATGTTTGTACTGCACAAAGATACAAACGGACGTCATTTCATGAAGACAACACAAAACTTTGATATCTATATTTTCAACCATCATATGTGAGTATTTAAAAATGTATTGATCATGCTTTTTATTAACATATATACTATTCCAATGCGTAGGGTTAGTGAACACTTCATACAATATCACAGTATTGAGAAATATGCTAATAACAAGTATTTCAATATTAGGAATTTATTAATAAAAAAGGATTCAAATTTATCTTGTCGACGAGTGTCGTCTAAATGTAAAACCATTTATTGATCTGAAGGGAGAAGAAAATATGCTACTCATCGACAAGGGTGAGAAGGACCAATAGGAATGAATAAAATTGCGACTAATGGATCCATTACAGATCACGTGACAACGAGGGGATTAAGAGAAGACAAAAGATTCCTGTGAGAGCTTAGGGAATTTTACACAGTGAAAATGAGAATGTTTAAAGCTTGTTTTCAGATGTCAATGCAATTCAGAGATTTTATTTTTTTGACATTTTGAAATGTAGAGTCATGCAATTTCCTTAAATGTTTTACAGACATTACTGAAACTTCTTTTTGTGTATGTACGTGTTTCTTGTGTTTCTCACTTCACCTTCTCATGTCTTCATAATAGGTATAGAGAAAGTTACGTAATGGGTTAAAAATAAACGTCAAGTTTTACGCGAAAATATTAATTTTGATGTCCCCAAAGCAATAAAATATCTTTAATGATGTCAGTCTGTCTCTCTATCTGTCTGTCTCTGCAGCCAAATTATGTGGGCCGATTTCAATCAACAGTCCTACATGTTGCCATATCTCGACTTTTTTTCTGTATATTTGTTTTATATCAAACTTTAGAGGTAGTTGCTATAACAAAAAAAATCAAATATACATTTTGATCAAATTATATCTGTTAAAAGACCAATAAATCGTTCTTGTAGCTGTTTTAAAAGATTTTAATTTCTCTAAATATGCTATACTGATTTTGAACAAATTTTCGTAAAACATGAATATTGTTGTCATCGACCATTGCGCAAAATCACAAAATTAACAAAAAGAAAATGAACTTTGAGTGCCGTCATCGATACTGATTTTCATTCAAATACGATTTACGCTTAGAATGAGTTTGTGATAGAAAGAAAGCAAGTAATCTTTTTTTCTCTTCCTCTTCCCTCAGTATATAGTAAATACATCTTTATGGACAATCTCTTTATCTAAAATTTTCTATTCTGTCTCGTAACTTCGAAATCACTGGATTTAGATTGTACAGATGGTTAAATCATCCGCCTTTTCATTTCCCTCTATAATATCCTCGTGGGGGACATAGCCTAGACATTATCGCTAGGCTACAAACTTCCGTTAATAAGTGTCCAAGATACATCTTGAAAACATGGTAACCTAAAGTAAATAATCTACAAACCCGTCAAGATAGAAATACTGTCAAGAAAATATAGATCATATTCTAAGAATATATCACGCAAAAACTACCTTGTAATCCGAAAAATAATCAGAAGAGGGAGACAAAAACTACTTAAAGGCGAATTATTGAGAAGAATTTGGCGGCTGTCGATATAACTTGAAGATAAACATTAGATAATAGACGATGTCACGATTTCTAATAGACCCTTGTTTCACCTAGGAATTCAGTAATTAAAACACGTCTATAACTTGTGCCAATTTCATCAGGACGTATTTGGACTCATCTGTTAAAGTAGATGTCCTAGTTGTTTACTTCTTTGACCCCAGGTAGCCCTGACTTAACTTTACCCTTACCTCAGGATAACACCTTTTCCTAACACGTACCCTGTAAGATTGCACATACCTATGATGGGAACACAAAGAATAACTTTTGAATGGTGTCTGTCATAAATCCAAATTATTAGGCCCATATTTCAAATGTTTAAATATTACAACTAACTATATGATTACAATATTCAGATACAGTTAGTTGTATGTAAATTCAGACCTTTCAAAAAAATATTCACAGAGAAAAACAAATGTTATTTTGATAATCTGCTTGAACGTACATAATTATTTTACAACAACTTCTGCCAGTAGGTACTAACAATGTCTCAACTTCTACTGACTCGTTTCAGACGAAATCCATTTTCTAAACTTCTTTACGTACTACTTTATTACGTGAAGGAGTAAACCTACTCTCTTCTCTACCTCTCTACTGTAATTGGTTGACACACTGTGCGACGATACTGATTAGTTTTTATTGTTCGCTGTTTCAGTTCAGCTTTACCCAATGAAGATTTTATATCTGATTATTTATTTGCTCATTTATAGAAGAGAAGAGGCAAGGTTACTTGACGTAAGAAGACTGCTTCACCAGATGAAGAAGTATATGAACAGCTTTAGAAAATTAAGTTCATCAGTAACAAGTCAGCAGAAATAAAGATAATGCTAGCAATGGTAGACGAATGTACTCAAATAAAAATAAATAAATAAAATTTTTAAAAAAATTTAACTTCAGCAAACATTTCAAAATCAACTTTATTTGTTTTTCTAAGTTATTCTATATTTCCATTATAAACCACTAACTTATTTTCCTATGTATTTTATATGCAAGCGAAGTTTCTCTGTATTCCATTGAATTCAAAGGGTTAGAACTGATCTATATCAACTTGCTATATACGTCTTATTCAAAATCACAAAAGTAAATTCTATTCAATTTAAACTGATTTTATCATTTTAACAGCTCAACTTGACTTGTTGTTTTCACTTTACTTTGATCGAATAAAGTGGTAAAACGTTTCTAAAAGGATATAAAATAAAGTCCTTTTATTTTAAATCTCGTTTAATGCGATATTTTACGTTAGTCATGAAATAAAATAATCACAGTAATAAAAATCATTTAAATATGATGATCACCTCCAGATCATCATCAGCCTTCCTCTTCTTCTGTACCTCTTCACATTCTACTCCATCATCTCCATCATCCTTCTTTCTTAATCTATAACCAATCCATTTCCACTTCCTTTCCTTAAGGTTAACTCTTAGCTTTCATTCGCAAGTTTTCACATTTTCTGGTTTCTTTCTAGTAAACCATCATATGTTGAATACATATCTCAAAAATCTGTTAGCAAATGTCAATGTTACTTTAATACTCGCCTCAACAACTAGTTTGTTTACTTCTCAACAACTGGTCTCATAACCGTAGACAAAGATATTTTTTACAAAAACCTTCAATTTTTTCTTTCACTCTGCTCATTTGATAATCTTCATTATTGGCTTAAACTGGACGTATTTGCCTTTTTCAACCTATGATCCACGACCTTTCATCCACTGTTTGATACTATTCTTTCCAAGTAACAAAACTCCTCAACTTGTTTTCATTCTTTCCCTTCCACAACCAACACCTGAGACATTGTGTTGTTTAATGTATGATCTTTTTTATTCTTCGGCTTCCTGCTTCAGATCTTGTACTTCCTCTCTCAAACCAAAATACCTTTGAGACAATAGGGAGTTGTCCACCATAACCGAATCATTTAACAATGACATTTTAGCATGGAAAAATATACAGTATAACAAACACACAGAACACAATTCTTATAAAAAATACGCCTAAGTATCAGACGCGTTTCAACAACAAGGTCGTCCTCCTCAGTGATACACGAGCTACACCAATTAAACTCCAACTGAATCCAACGTTGAGCCAAACCCCATATTTATACAAACTGGAAAAATATGTGTATATAAAAATGGAAAAATATGTGTATATTTTATGTAGTTAAATGTGATGAATTTCTAATTTGTTTATTTGTTTCTTTACAGGTAAGTTCTTTGGATTTACTTTATGAAGTCAACCATCAAATTTGGGTGAGGAATATTTTATCTTTAAGTATTGTGTGACTGGACTTCAATTGCGTTTATCTTTTATAAAGACGACAGAGAGAACCTAAGTGATTCAAAGAAATAAAAAAGTCTTACCATTATTTCAGACATATCCCACACGAAAAAAAGGAACACTTTGATTAATAGAATGACCATGTTTGCTTAGTGTTTTTTTAATTCCATATATTCAAATAAGGCGGATATATTCTGACAAATTTAAAACCACAATTAATTAATAATTGTTGTCAGTCACCATAAACAAGTTTAGTGCATTGTGTCATCCTTCAATCCCAAGGTATTACAAAGACAAAATAATAACAAGAATCTCTCGTTTTTTTTACTTATTGGCTCGTGACCACTTTAGATTAAACCTAAACGTGATAGACCATAAGTTGTAAAGTAACATACGTATCTTATATCAGAGATTTGGTGCTTCAATGCAATTCTAAATATCTTTTATTTTATCATATTTAAAAGGGAGCGAGTTAGAATAGAATGCTTAATGGTTTCTTTCTATGCAAAAATATTCACATAATAAATTGTACTTTCGTTTGTTAAGTGTGCCCTGCTTATTTCTATATTATAATAATGAAATGAAAATAGCTTTACTCCTTGCTTGTGTTTTGGACGAAGGCAAACAGAGAAGGTTTACATGAGGCAAGAGGGATTAGAGTAAAGGAAAGCTTATCATTACTGCGTATTAACCTTATCCTTAACTTACATAGCATAGTAAAATAATCCTGATAAGAGCTCATTAGTTCTTTGATATAATAGAATGAGGGGAGATAAAGAAAATCCTTGCAAATAAAATATGGGTTGATTAGACCACTTCTATCCCTACTCAGAACGTAATATTTGAACAACACATCAAAGAAACAAAAGAAAAACATTTTTAATTTTTAAACTCTTTGTCTAAATAGTTTAAATTACAATCATAAAGGCAGATTTTTCTTTCTGGGATAATTAAAATAATGCTCATCCTATTTATAAGACTCATAAATAGAAGTTAATTTTGTGTTCGACATGCTTGTCTTTATAAAGGATCGAAAAGGCTTATGGAAAATTGCAATAATATGATACATTGAAAAACAGAGTATGAGAAATCAGAGAAAGAGATTTAAAACGAAAGTTTTTAGAGAAGATGAACCGCATAAAATTTGTTAAAATATTGTACAATAGCGTAAAATTTAGTTTCTTTAGCAGCTGCTTTAAAAAAAATACTGTAACATATTTGAAACAGTTGGTGACATTAAGGTGGGCCTGGTGAACCGATGGTAACGGGTCAACGTGGATACACATTTTTGCACTCTGCGCCATGATATACTTTTGGTTTTATATGGATACTTTAAAATAATGGTGATAAACGTTTATTATGCGATCTAATTTATGTTAATATGATGGACTATTAATGTGAATTGTAGAACATAATAATGACAACAGTCTTAATTGTAATGTTGTGCAGTTTGTTGGAATTAGCGGGAAAACATAAAATATACGCGAAAATAATCATAGAGAGGAACTGTGAAAATTGTATAGACGGGAGAGCAAATTGTCGACATATGAAAACGCCAAATTTCCAATTTCGACGCTATCACGGTGTTTATCGTACGATTAACGTGAGTTCACGAACCACTGGTTGAACCCGCGGTGCCAATTTTTAAATAGATAAACCACATTTATTTATTAAATTGATACATCACAGAATGAAATATTGCATACGTTTAAACACAAAAGACGATTTTACTAAACACTACTTAATTTTTATCTTTAATACTTTCTGGTTATACTGGATCTGTTTCACCCGTTTGGATGAAAGGACCACAGATGAAAAATCTCTTGTTTACAAAGGCAATTTTTTTAAAGGAAAGTATTTTAAAATAAACATTGTACAATAGCTAGTCAATGGCTAAATTCGTTCATTCAAAAATTTGGTTCGTTTCATGTTCCTCCAGGCTCTCCAAACCTAATAACACTGTCCTTGCATCTTACGTCTCAATTTAATACCCATAATCTTTCCAGGTTATGAGACGCTTGGTGTTACGTTCTCAAATTGTAGCGTGTTTGTTATTAATTGAGAGGCACGGTGTCGTGTCATCACCCCCACCTCCCACCCACACCCCTACGCTTCTCAGAGTGATTATTCAAAGTTTGTCGAACCATGGGATGTGATTAATTTTGAATTTTAGCAGAATTCATTTGCATTACAATAGCAATCTTCCTTGTGAACTTCGTTTCTCATTTAATTCACGGGTCGATGGAATATACGTTATAGACATTCGTTTTTACTTGTAGAGGGCTAATGTAAGAATTATATTTACAAATTCAGAATTATTAACTCTGTCTTATAATTAACATACTTTTAATAATTCATAATTCTTTGAATACAAATTATAATACAACACGAATGTTACACAATTTCACTCATATGATCGTACACAATACGAATTCGAGAATAACACAAAAAAAGGTGATGAGATTAACCATGTAATGATTTTTACTAAAACCAGTTTAGTGAATATGTGAAGCAACCTCATCTCACTAAGTCTTAACGATACTTGTAATTGCATGATTATCAAAATCAATGAGCATTGTGGTGAAATGGACAATAATAATTTATAATCCAGTAACTGCAATTACAGGAACAACAAGTACGAACATAGTAATTGTAATTATTTTTATTTTAGATTTATTTCGTTACATACACTGATATACATTCCGATAAAATAATTCTTATCATTATGAGATTCTATTGCTGAACTTGAACTAACATGCAACTTTCCATCCCTCCCACTCCTAGATGCTTACCCTGTCATTGTGAGGCCACGTGAGTGGAGTAACTGGGCAGCAGCATTACAAAACAAATAAGAACTTTTATTTTTTTTAAATTATTACTTAATGATGGAATATTTGTATTAATATATTTGTGTATAAGAAACAATACACGACGCTTCCAGAGTTCAGAAACTAAACCTAATGGAAAAAAAACACCTAGGACAAACCCTCAGCGGTCAAAACTTTAGAAAAAACCACAAGTCATAGGAGATCATGAATGGAGTACACAATAGCTGACCAACACCAACCAAAATAGATCTGTTCACAACCACAGAACAACTAACGGGCGTGAAACAATCTACCAATTAGGAGAAGGGAGGAGTTATGAAACCGATAGTTAACACTTACAGCGTCCTCTGTTTTAATTTCCTAGCCCTTGAACGGGTTATAATTCTTTCGCTTTCAATAGTGAAACTTCAGCCTTTTCTTTCTTTAATATTTTGTTTATTTTCAATTTTAAGCTCATTTTTAATAATAGGTAACCACACGGGCCTTATATCTATACTAGTTTGGCCGATTGGGTTGTCCGTTATTTTTATGTAAGAGGCTTCAATTATGTTTCGCTTATATAAATTATTTCACGGTGTATTATTTTTGCCTCTTGCAAATTAAATGTATGATTTTCGGACCATATATGTTCGGCTATTTTTTATTATCTACAAGGTCTAATGGCGTGTTATTTTTGTGTTCTTTTATTCTTATGTTTAGAGTTATTTTTGTCTCGCCTATTTATTGGTTATCGCATTCACATTTTATACTGTAAATACAGTTTTTAGTATCCAGAGTGCCATTTTAAGGTTTTGTTTTGACGAGGTTTTGTTTTTTTCTATGTTTTAGTTTGTAAGTTAAGCACTTGATAACGGAGGTTGATTTATACTCTCGAAACGACGTGTATTGTTTCTTATACACAAATGATGGCAAATGTCCGAACAAACAATAATATTAATACAAATAAGAACTTGCTACATGCTACTTACAATGAAACTTTGTTATTATTTTTTTCTGTCACTAATAAAAGTTTGCAATAAAAATATAAACTCATACAATTTAAAATAACAATGTATATTTAAACAAAACAATAACAACATTTCACCAAACTAATTTATATGTATGTTTATACACTCCTGAAATGACATCAAACTTACTATAAACAATATTAATATATAACCAAATTTATAAAACAACAAAAACATACTGCAAAAATATAATATAAAATAATTATTGAACACTGTCTTATCATTAAATTGAACTTAAAACTGTAGATAAAAGGGGAGAAATTGTGTTTTAAAAGAGAATCTAAAAGCCTGTTTAAAATGTGTGTACATTATTTTTATACAAACATAATAAGAAAATAATTACATTATCTGTTATATCTTTTATATTTATTTTTGCAATTGAACAACCGGATTAAATTATTTTATTTTCACTCTTATTTTATTTTTATTTATTAACTATATGTCTACATGTTGTCATTTTAGTTCCTATACGATGTAAATAATTTCAACTTATTGTTATTGTTTTAAGAGAATTACTTGTTTAATATGTACAGAAAGAGTAGGTTAGCTGCAGTAACTCTAAAGTATCTTCTTCCTTAATCATTTTTATCTTATCTCTGAAGTTTTCGAGTTATATGTCTATACAACTGTAATGTATTCCTCCACCTCCTAAAACAGATGTTTCTAATTATTCCTTTATGCCTGAGCAGAAGTAAACTCAAGAAGAAAATTAAGATATTCAGAGTGTTATAGCTAAAGGCATGTTTTATTACAAGACCTGATAAACATTAAGTTTATATTTGCATTTATCTTTCTAGGCCAAGACATGTTAATGTGTACTTGGAATCGTGTAATTATATTCATTATAAACTATTACGTCATCTCTCTCGGCTTATTATTTTATTTTAAAATTGTTTCGAAATCAATATTCGTTTTAATTTTCATTTTATAAGTTCTATTTTATTATATGGTATTTCAAGTTAATTTGTAATTTTTAATTTCAATTATGTCTTTTTTGTTGGTTTTACCCTAAATTTTATGTTATTTTTTTGCCTCTACGTTAAAGTTTTTTATTTATTTCCAAGGGGTTAAGTGGAAGAGAGGTTCTGGTGGTCGTAACTTCCTCCGAAATAAACCCAATTATTTATTCCCCCCCCCGCGCGCGCTCGTTCGCTCTCCATTTATTAATATGAAATACTATTTTACTCTTCGATATTTTCTATTTTGTAAAGAAAAACGCGAATTACAGGACCTAATGACAATAAGCAATCATTTAATGTTTCTCTCTCACACTCAGGTATTCACTTTCTTTCTTTCTTTTCTCTCTATTAAATATTAGTACTTAGTACCTTAAAGACAGAGCATCGCTTGTTAAAAGGGGCGGAGTGGAGAACAATTTGTATATTACGTTATTTCCAAAAAAATTAAAAATAAGACAAAATCACCAAGATTAATAACGTGAGACGAATCAGAGATAAATTAATTAGGAAGCAACTTCAAAACAAAGTTGAATGATAAGTTGATTTTTTTGTAGTCTTTTTTTGCAATAATCTTTTCTGAATATAAAATTCAAAATACAAAAAATAATAAATTATGGATAGAAATCTGCCCCTAATACAGAAAAGTGGAGAATTTATGTTGGGAAGTGTTTTTAAAAACGATTATTTTATTACACAAAAAACTGCATGGAACACAATTTAAGAATAATAACTTTATGGAATCTTAGTTTGTTTATAGGATGTTTGTTTTGGTAAATAGCTTTTTCAACCTAAATCACGAGGGGAGGTTTAGAGTAAACACAATATGTTAAATGATAATTGGATGTCTTTTTAATGCATCACTTAAAATGGTCATTCATGAGCGGAGAATATGTTGAAAAGAAAATGTAATAAACTTGAACCCTTGTACAATGTAATGTCAAATTTTGTTTCTGTAAAAGCATTTTTCATGTAAAATGCAGAGCGATTTATAACAAACTAAAACAAATTGTACTTTAATGTTACTTTTGGAATATTTTAAGATATACAATATTTTATTTAAACTTCGCCCATATTTAAAGAGTCTTAAAAGTGGTAAAAATGTTGTAAATGACTATTCAGTTCATGCTCTATCCGTACATAATGAAAGCTTCAATTTTGATTTATTTAATAATTCATATTATGTGAAAACTACTTCCCAACTGATCTCGCCTTGTGTTCTAGAGGTACAGTTCGATCCCCATTGGGCTTTAAAAAAGTGTCGGTATTGACCCAACATCGTGGTTAAAATTGTAGCTTTACGATTAGTAGAATCCAGATCTAAAAAGCTAGAATCACAGATACTGGAACTGAAAGTGCAGCATCCGATTAAAAATCATTTAGCAGTCTACGCAACAACGTTCCATAAATTTAATTTTGTATTTAAAGTGTATAGTCGATTAAAGGGTTGTAAATTGTTTCCAAAACTAATAAATATGACTCGTAAATACTATATCAATGTCGCCATTGTTACATCCTGTTAAATTTATTTGTGTTTGAGAAGGTCAACAGCATTATTTATTTTCCTCAACAATATTTATCTAAATTTACTACCACTCAATTCAAACCATTCCGATAAATCACAAAGCGTTATTAATACTGATACATGATCATTCCCTTCGTAACTTTAAATCTATACTCTGAGTTTACCGAACCTTGAAATGTGATAAATTGATATTTCACCAACAATTTATTTATGAAATCTACGATTTACTTTGTAAGTTACGACTCGTTTCCTAGTTTAGTCCTTTTAAAAAAGGAAATTCCAAATATTGATTGGAAAGGTTGTTATGAAAAGGAAATATTTGAATAATGATGTTAACCTCTATAATCGTGTAACTAAGGATAGATTGTACTTGAAAACGGAGACAGGGCAAGGATGATTAATTTCCTACATTGCATAAATCTATATATTCAGGGAAACTATAAGTAAATTAAAATCTTTTCTGCTTCTTTCATATAATGTAGCACACACACACACACACACACACACACACACACACACACACACACACACACACACACACACACACACACACACACACACACACAGGGTACATAAAGACAAATCAAAAAAATTCAAACACGAACACATATATGTTTTATTATATGATTCCATTCAAAATCACATTTTAAAATTGTATTAATCTTGATATCTGTTAAAATATGCTACTATTTAGTAATTATTTTAGAATTGTAAGTTTTAGTATTTTCAACTTTAGATCTTTTTAACTTTAATCAAAACTTTTAATTAAAAATAACCCAAATAACCGCTAAACTAATTGAATAAATAAAGTTGTAATTTTTACAAGTCATTTTTGTGTTTTTAGATTACATAGTCCAATTTTACAAACAAAATTCATTTTACAAATTTCTAACCAGATTTGTTGCGTTTATCTAATGATTTTTTATTTTTTTTTAATAAAAAACAAAACCAGTTTTATTTTGCTATACTGTAGGTAGAATTTTAACTAGCTCATTAATGTGGGCTAATTAAAACTCTACCTACCTTGATAATTCAAGGTTATTAATCGTGTATAGATACAAAAAAGGAGAAGGAAAGAGGGAAAGACTGTAAATTACTGTTAAAAGTATTTTA
The DNA here is from genome assembly GCA_963513935.1 of Aphrophora alni. Taxonomy (NCBI): domain Eukaryota; kingdom Metazoa; phylum Arthropoda; class Insecta; order Hemiptera; family Aphrophoridae; genus Aphrophora; species Aphrophora alni. Next base: position 35,843,694 of record OY740767.1, read on the forward strand.
ATTATAGCATTTCATTTGATTTGTTATCTGAACTGTAAAAAAATATTTAAAACAACGGTATTTCAATGAATTAGACGCCTTACAAGGTCTTTAATCAAATATTTATGATAGCAATACTTTTAGTTTTTATAAAGTAATAATTTCTTAATAAGTTTAAGTTTGTTCTAATAAAAATTGACTTATCTGTCAAATTATTTTAATGCTATTACTACATCAAACACCTAATTCTCTTACATCAAAAATAATCATAAACATATTTCTTTTCATTTTAGACAATAAATTGATAATTTCCTGTTACTCTTACAAAGATGAGATGAAGCAGTGTTGTTTAAACTGAATTGGGAAAAGTTGCACTATTTTAATGTGAATCCCAGTGTAAAATTACAAAAGTTTCCTTATTAAAGATATTTAATTGCATTTTAATTAACCTCGAATTATTACTTTGGTTGACTTGAAACAACAATCTCCATTTTCTCCAGTAGTTAATGAATATCGTTCTTTTCAAAATTACTTTAAATTCTTTATTAGAGACGCAAAGTTAAAACAAAATTTGTACATTAATTAAGAAATATCTCTACAAATTCCATTATAAAATAAAAAAAGAATTCCTCGTTAGTAAAAATAACATCTTTTGAACTTAACATATTCTATATGCATATGTTAAAAAGTTATAATGTAAATTTATAAATTTAATGATAGTTTTAATAACTCATTATTTCACACTGTTTCTAAATAAAAACTTTATGTTATTACTCATATTTCTGTATTATTTTAAATCAACCCTTCAATATTATATACTTTTAGCGTTGGTAATTCAATATTATATTTTACATATCTTCATAAATATTAAAACGGCTTCTGTATTTCCGATTACATACACAAATAATGGCAAATTTCCGATTAAACCGTATTAATAATATGACCAATCCATCATTATCAAATAACTTTAAAACCTGTATAGATATAAATAGCGTGTAAATTGTAATAAAATGTGAAAAATGTATTCCTCTTTTATTTTTTCAGACGGTTCGAAGGATATTATTAATCTTTTAAGCTATTTAATATTTATTTATTTATTTTTAATAATTGCTTCTACAAATGTTTTGTATATAGAGTCAAAAATATCTAAAATATACCAACACTCGCCCCAACAACAGATTTTAAAGGTGTGTTCCTACTGATAAGTGTGACCGGAACATTCAAAGTAATGTTCGATTTTAATAAAAATATGTGTACTCGTTGCTTTATGCAATATATATTTTTTTTACAAAATCTTACAACTTAAAAGATGTGTTCCAACGTTTTCTAAATAGATCCACAGTATTAGGCTCACTGTTTTTTTTTCCGATTTTTACAAACAGTCTTATATTGGTTTAGACATATGTGTTAGAAATAAATTAGCTAATAATTGAAATATATGGCCCACTTTTTCCGGAAATTGGTATTAACATTTCCTTAGACTAATCTTTTTACCGATTCTCTCCCAAAACTATATTTGTATGAGAGTACGTCATAATTTTTATTATCTATATTTGATCATATTTTAATTAAAACTCTCAAGGACGATTTAGACAAAAATTAAAATTTGAGTTTTGTTATTCTTGCACATACCTACAAATTTTGAGTTATTCATAAAATCGTTACTATACAACAAAATATTCACACATACCAAAATAATCCACTTGTATTGTCTGTGGGCACAACTTTTTGTTAAACTTAGTGTTAATGAAACTAAAAACTCCAAAGAAAATACTCTTTTTTCCCCTATAACAAACCTTTTTCTATATCTATGTATATCTGAAAAACTACTTGCTAACAAACATTTATAATTACACATACACTTGTAGCATTCATAAAATAAATCTGCATTTTGTTATCGGCAGTCCACTCGCCGTGCCTCTTATCTTCCCTCTCTATCTAAGTACAGAGTACAACGGCTGGTTAGCGAGCCGATCTTAAACCTTTAGCGAGTCTACCTGTAGTCACACAATGTCTGACATCTATATTTAGCTACGTTAGAGATAAATTTCCTTCTTGGACTTCAAAATTTCCACCTCAGTTTTTGGCAATGTTAATTTACAAGTTTTGTGCGTTTTAGTTCTATAATGTTTAGTAAATTTTCGTTTTCACGGCACAAGCTTACGTGAACTGCGACAGGATTTTCCAGGTACTCAGCCTTACAGGTTTTATCATATTTTAAATTTTGTTAATGCTTTAAAATAATTTATTAATTATCATGTATTCTTTAAAATATGTATTTCATGTTTTATTTAATATTTAATGTTCTTTTGAAAATCAATGATTATAAAAATTTACCTTTTTAAAACATACTTTGCAAAACCTTGTAAAGGCACATTTTGAGTTTTGAACAATTATGTGAAATATGTGCAAACTAATGTTGAATTTTAAGTGATCAGAATATCTTATTGAACATGTCAAATATAAAATAACTAGAGAAATCTCTTCTAAAACAGAAAATTTCGTTTTACAAACTTTTGCAGATTTTGCAAGTCTTATACAAGTTTTGTTTTAAACTAAACGATATATATATATATAGCTTTATAGTCATCTAAGAAGCTTTTAATTACAATCTTAACGAATTTCTGTTATACAATCAATTTTCTTTGATTTTGACAAATAACCAGATATTTTCTTTAATAATGAACATTAATGCTAAAACATGTCTGATTTTGTACAGACGCTAAAAAACATGTTTTTTTTGCTCATAGCTAATATGCTGGTAGAAGAAACACAGCTAAAGATCTAAACATGTTTCGTCCTGTTAACAAAACACGTTTTGTTCAACATAGCTTCAGAGTTTCACGTGCACAAAAGTGATATTACAAAAAACTGACTTTATAGAACTTTAATTAAACTCATATTGTATATGTGCCTAAATTTACTTCAGCGAATATGTTTTTCTTAAAAAGTATCTTTTAAATGTAGACTTGTGTAATTAATTATAAAATATATAAAAAATTATTGGGTGGAGCCTGCATGCAAACTTTCGGTCCTAACAACCTCCAAGAGGTTATTTTCTAAATTAATATAATTGACGTCAATTTAAAAATTTAATATTCAAAATTTCCTTCTTTTCTTTTAAAATAAACTACTCATTTCATAATAAATTCTTTAGCTAAAACATAGATATATTTATTGGCCAATATAGCATTTAAGAAATTTATAAAATAAGTAATATTATGTAACTGTTTTAGAAAGCTATCATTTCATAAAGTTAAAAGGGGGGGAAATAAAAATCAGTATCTTTTCATCTTTTTTTTATTTTTGTAATTTTTACATTTAAGGGCGTGTAATCTTTTTTTTTTGGATTAATTATGATCCTGTTAATTGTTAAGCTGTGCTCATTGTCTTTGTTAAATTTTGTAACGATAAAATATATAAACTAAAAAGGGGGGATAAATTTTCAGAATCTATTGACTAAATTTTTTTTATTAAATTATAATATTTGTATTAAGGGCATATAACTTTACTAATTATAAGATTGTTTAATCATAAGCTGTTTATGATAATTTTGTCTCAGGATGTCTTTCTCAGATGTAAATGATAAAATCTGAAACGTTGAAATTTCTTTGTTTAAATAAACTTGAGCCTTGTTAATCACTAAATTTGTTTTTGTCTTTTTAATTTTTTTTTTTTAATTTCTAAACATTGTTACCATTTTGGTTCCGCCTTTCTTAAATTTAAGTCCCCTGGTAACATGTTTCTGGTAGCAGAGCGTGGTTGATTCTAGATTCTAGTGTGGTTAGTTCTAAATCATAGAGTTGTTAATTTAAATTCTGGAACCATAGTTAATTTTCAAAATTTTGCATTGGAACCATCTAAATTTAAATTCAAAATTTTCTTTGTTAAACAAGGCTCAATTTTATGTTTTGCAGCTTTTTCAAATACTGCACAACTGTTGCTGATGAAATTTTTTTTATTTAGTTTAAATATTTAAATCTCTATAAATCTATAGTCTCTTTTTTTATTATTTATTTATTTTTATAAACACTTACACAAAAACTTCTAAACCAATTTCGATAAAAATTTTTTTTTATTATTTTTTTTGCTTGAATATTTTGTTTATATATATATATATATTCACATACACTTAACACTAGTCATTCACTGAATTTGATCCAGACAGCGGGCTCATTCGGGAATCAAAAAAAAATTATAAATAAATAATAAAATCCAAAAATAGTTAAAAACAAAAAAAAACAAAAAAAATTCAAAAATTTCCTTCAAAAAATTTTCTCGAGTTTTCTTTCGCTTGTCTGTATTAATTCATACTTACACACACACATATACACAACAACTACACTACATATAATTCTTGAGTCTTTCTCTGGCTCTTTCATTTTTTGCATCATCTTAAAAGAAATTTTTTTTTAAATTACTTGGTTTATTTTTTTTTATTATTATCAGCAACAGTTAAAATGGCAGTGGATTTGCTGCGATTAGTACACTCGTTAAAGAACACTGAGCTTGCTTTTGAATTTTTTTGTCATCTTGAAAGAAAATTATTTTTATTTATTTTTTTTAAATTTTATCATCATGAGTAACGCGCAAAATGGCGGTGGACTGGTTGATGCAGATGGTGGCATTTGTTTAATAGTAAATTGAAATGTTGAACACCTTTTTTTAAAAAAAAATATATCATTGTGTGCTAAATTTTTTTTTTTGTTCTTCTCTTTTCCAAATTATAGGGGCCCAGTTTCTTTCGTATATAGGACGACATGGTTGGCCTGTTTGTCTTCATTAAATTATTTGTTGTTTGTTATTAGCAGGTCAACATGTTTGTTTCCTAATTTAGTTTTTTTCGTTAGGGTTGAGAAAACCGGAGTTGGGTTTTTCCTCACCATGGGTCACCTTTTATTTACATATTTACTTTGCTACACCTTTTTTTAACACATCTTTCTTTTGTACTTTTTTGAACACTTAAAATTTTTTTTTGATGAAATTTTTTTTTACACAATTTTTTTTGATTAAATTAAATTCCTTTTTTTTTTTGGGGCACATGATACACATATAAGACCCTAAGTCAAACATCACATGCCCTGCCTTGGGCACTAAAACAATTTTGACTCCCCAACGTTTCATACTGCTTCTTTGTTTATTTTTAAAACGGATTATTTGTTTAGACCTTTCAAAATTCTTTTTCTCACGGAAATTGTTAAGAGCCGTGAATAGTTTAAATTTCTCTTCGTATGGGAGAAGAGGAATTTAAAAAAATAACGACGCTGAGCATGATCTGACCTTATTGGCATCAGGAGTTTTTAGTTTTATTTTTATTTATTTTTAATATATATATTGTTAAGGTCGGCTCAGAGGATACTCCCCCCGTCTGAGTCCGACCTTTCCTGCAATGCCATGTGCTATGCACATTCCCTCCCCGGTCCCTGGAGTGGTCACCTCCACTTGGCTTCCCGAGGTGCCACTCCACCCCTTTCCCCCTTGTACCTTAGAGTACAAAGTCAGTTCATGCACAGCAATGTCGACCTTTGCGTCACCCTTCAGCTCTTTCTGTCCTGGGCTTATCCCAATCATAGGTGGGAAGAGCTGAGACGCTGTAGAAATTTCAAAATTTAATAAGTAATTGCCGAAGGAGGCTTCACCCTAGAGTGGTGACTATAAAAGCATTATGAAGCGTTGTTTCTATCAAGTGCCCCTGACGTCAAAATTTTTGTAGGAGGCCCTTCTGGCCCCTTTTCTTCAGAAGCTTGTAGGAGGCCCTTCTGGCCCCTTTGCTTCATTTTTTTTTCTTAGAGGCCCTTCTGGCCCCTTGTCTCTCCTTTTTCAAAATTTTGCGGGAGGCCCTTCTGGCCTCTTTTCTGACTCCACCCTAACTCCGTCTTTCGGGGGGGGAGAGCTGTAGCATTCATAAAATAAATCTGCATTTTGTTATCGGCAGTCCACTCGCCGTGCCTCTTATCTTCCCTCTCTATCTAAGTACAGAGTACAACGGCTGGTTAGCGAGCCGATCTTAAACCTTTAGCGAGTCTACCTGTAGTCACACAATGTCTGACATCTATATTTAGCTACGTTAGAGATAAATTTCCTTCTTGGACTTCAAAATTTCCACCTCAGTTTTTGGCAATGTTAATTTACAAGTTTTGTGCGTTTTAGTTCTATAATGTTTAGTAAATTTTCGTTTTCACGGCACAAGCTTACGTGAACTGCGACAGGATTTTCCAGGTACTCAGCCTTACAGGTTTTATCATATTTTAAATTTTGTTAATGCTTTAAAATAATTTATTAATTATCATGTATTCTTTAAAATATGTATTTCATGTTTTATTTAATATTTAATGTTCTTTTGAAAATCAATGATTATAAAAATTTACCTTTTTAAAACATACTTTGCAAAACCTTGTAAAGGCACATTTTGAGTTTTGAACAATTATGTGAAATATGTGCAAACTAATGTTGAATTTTAAGTGATCAGAATATCTTATTGAACATGTCAAATATAAAATAACTAGAGAAATCTCTTCTAAAACAGAAAATTTCGTTTTACAAACTTTTGCAGATTTTGCAAGTCTTATACAAGTTTTGTTTTAAACTAAACGATATATATATATATAGCTTTATAGTCATCTAAGAAGCTTTTAATTACAATCTTAACGAATTTCTGTTATACAATCAATTTTCTTTGATTTTGACAAATAACCAGATATTTTCTTTAATAATGAACATTAATGCTAAAACATGTCTGATTTTGTACAGACGCTAAAAAACATGTTTTTTTGCTCATAGCTAATATGCTGGTAGAAGAAACACAGCTAAAGATCTAAACATGTTTCGTCCTGTTAACAAAACACGTTTTGTTCAACATAGCTTCAGAGTTTCACGTGCACAAAAGTGATATTACAAAAAACTGACTTTATAGAACTTTAATTAAACTCATATTGTATATGTGCCTAAATTTACTTCAGCGAATATGTTTTTCTTAAAAAGTATCTTTTAAATGTAGACTTGTGTAATTAATTATAAAATATATAAAAAATTATTGGGTGGAGCCTGCATGCAAACTTTCGGTCCTAACAACCTCCAAGAGGTTATTTTCTAAATTAATATAATTGACGTCAATTTAAAAATTTAATATTCAAAATTTCCTTCTTTTCTTTTAAAATAAACTACTCATTTCATAATAAATTCTTTAGCTAAAACATAGATATATTTATTGGCCAATATAGCATTTAAGAAATTTATAAAATAAGTAATATTATGTAACTGTTTTAGAAAGCTATCATTTCATAAAGTTAAAAGGGGGGGAAATAAAAATCAGTATCTTTTCATCTTTTTTTTATTTTTGTAATTTTTACATTTAAGGGCGTGTAATCTTTTTTTTTTTGGATTAATTATGATCCTGTTAATTGTTAAGCTGTGCTCATTGTCTTTGTTAAATTTTGTAACGATAAAATATATAAACTAAAAAGGGGGGATAAATTTTCAGAATCTATTGACTAAATTTTTTTTATTAAATTATAATATTTGTATTAAGGGCATATAACTTTACTAATTATAAGATTGTTTAATCATAAGCTGTTTATGATAATTTTGTCTCAGGATGTCTTTCTCAGATGTAAATGATAAAATCTGAAACGTTGAAATTTCTTTGTTTAAATAAACTTGAGCCTTGTTAATCACTAAATTTGTTTTTGTCTTTTTAATTTTTTTTTTTTAATTTCTAAACATTGTTACCATTTTGGTTCCGCCTTTCTTAAATTTAAGTCCCCTGGTAACACACTAGTGAATGTTGTTTTTCTAATTAAATTAAGCAAAATTTGTAAAGTACACATTTAATCTTCCTTTATAATTTGAGAAAGCCGATTAAAATTAATTTTGAAAATGATTTTTAATAAAGGAGAAGATAATATTTTAATAACTCTTACTCCAAAAAGATTGTAAATTAAGGATCGTGTTACGGTGAAATAACACAGCATTTAAACGTTTGCTAGGTCATTCAATCCATTACTTACTCATGCCACAACATGTAAAGACCAGTTATAATAACTAAAGACCTATGCAGTCTCCGTGAATGTGAATATGTAGGTGTACATTAAAATTACAAATAATAATGGTTCCTCAACTAAATAATATGTAAATTCATACTAATAAATAAATTTCATACTCTCATAATATTTGTATTAGGTTATGGATATTTACCTTTCAAATTTATCACTTAATTAGTTTAAATAAGCACAAATAAAAATGAAACCGAAAGTTGTAAAATAATAAATAATGGGTGGCTTATATAAAAGGAAAAAGTTAGAGATATATATTTTTTAGCTTACTTTTTTATAATCACAAAACCGAATATATCGTAAATGAGAAAATTCGTATTTCTTAATTTTCATACCGCCAATTCAACTCCTAAACTGTGGTGAGATCAACTTGTTGTTGTAAATGATGAGCGGGTAAACAATACATTATTTTTAATCTCTTTTAGTACAACATTTGTGAATAGTTCCTTCTCCAAATGAAATATATCATAATTTGCCAAATGAAACTCTTTTTATGTTCATGACGACGTTCAACTTCTAAATCATCATCTTCAGTTGTTACATATACACAAACCTTCTTGGCACTAGACTAAGCCAATCCTTCAGACTGATAAAAAGAACGTAAATAAAGTATTTATTGTGGCAAATTGTGTTTTATTCCCTTTGGCTCTTCTAAACTGTTCAAACTCTACAACAATGTAATCAACATTTCTTAAAACAAACCAATAAAATATAAGTACTATTTTTTTTTTAATCACAAAATAACATGTAATATAAATTTATAAGGAATAATAATTGATACAGAAAATTAACATATTAAACAGAAATGAGAGAGGAAAAGAAAGAAAGGTAATATAATTTAACAATCCGTGCTATGTATAATTCCACGATTCTACGTATCTAGGATATTGTAACTTATATAGTTAAATGTAAAGATAAACATTATATTTATCTCGTCTTATAATTAAAGCGTAAAATAAGTAGTATTACTGGGAATAACTCAATTTGCTACTTGGAGAGTTTAATGTTGCCTGAAAAAAAAAAAAAAGGATTATTAGAAACATCTGCATAACGAATTGTATAAATCCAAAACATATATGTAAATACCAACTTACAATGTAAGAGTAAAAAGAAGAAACTTATTGAGAAGCGTGCTTTATTTAGTTACACCAGTTAATTCAGTCTCTAGTTGGAACGGAGCGAACGAATTGAGTAGACGAATGACGTCGAAACGTAACAAACACAGTATCATGGAAATTATTTAACCAGTCACAATTTTCTGCATCACGACACTATCAACTGAGTCAAAAATTCTAATTGACCAAAAATTAAAAATACTTTAAAGCCTATAGTAATTTACAAATCAGTTGCCTGTTTTTCAAAGTTTAAATCATTTTACCATTCATTACAATAACATCCAAAATAAACACTTAATAAAAAACACACATGACTAATATAATATAACCTCCAATGGTTTAAACCAATACTTTTTACAACAAATAATTTTCTCGTTTCTATAAATCTCTATATATCTACCAATCGATCATTCATCATTATTAGAACACAAATATTATATTATTGATGCAATCTCATCCCAGATAGTAGTCAATAATGGAAATATTCATTCAATCTATGTGGTACAGACTAAGTGGGAAAGAGAAATTATTATTGGATTTTTCCCTCAGTGATTAATATATGAGTTTCATTTATTAAAAAACAGGATTAATGTTCGATTTATCTCTTCTAAACCACATGTACAATTCCTTAATGTAATGTCATCTTTAAAAATAAAGTAATTTACACTATTAAAAAAAATATATATTATTACGCCAGAAAAATAAAACAAATCTAACACCACACAAAAACAAATATAAGAACTAAATTATGATGAATCATAAAGACTAATATTTATCTTGCTAACTTACCTTTCCCTGTGTCCTATTATTTTAGGATCACTATTTTATATATCGGGTTTTTCTGGTTACCAATAACAACTGTAGCGCGAAATTCCATCGTCTAGCTGATAGAATCTTTTCACTTATTTCTGTTAATTTTACCATATTGTTCAAAATTTTAACCTAAAAATTTAAAATGTTAAATTTTTGAATCTGGTTTTTTTGTCGTTTTTTACTGTCAGATTTAGTATCTCACAGTCTGGACTCATGCACTTGCCTTAGTTGATCCTTAATCCAATTTCTTTATTTCCTGATATATTTCCTTTATATTCTTCGTCTACTTCTTCCTTCATGTATAGTCATAAACCTTCTTTTAAAATTTCATAAAGCGATAATGACCGCAATGCTTTTTCGCTTTAAAACCCCATTTAAAAAAAATAATAAATTTCATTTTGTCCTAGATCGACTTAAAACTTTTTTCCTACCGTTTCTTTTTTTTTTTTTTTACCTGACAACTGGACTCATCCATTGTATTTCAGTGACCATTCCAGTCCCATCTGGCTTCCAAGGGTTATGGTAAATATGCCTATCTTCTCTCTAATTTTATCATTTCAAACACCCATCGACTACACCCCATCAACGCACACAGAAATCTTATCTCCATTACTTAAATTTCACTCTGACGGTTTCTTAAAACCCAAGGATTCACTTCCGAGAATTGGTGTAGATACTGCCACAGTTTTATAAAACTTTAAATTAGTTTCTCTCATTAATTTGTTTTAAAATGACAGTGTATAGGTCCGTAAAATTAGTTTATGGTATTCCTCTAATTTCATTGAAAAAAATACTGAAATTTTATGCTTCCTTTAGCGGTATAAGGAAATTATTTATAGTTTTTTTCTATTAGCCACACTCCTTCTCTGATTATGCATATTCTTTTAATGGGACTCGTAACATTTTACATGATCATGTATAAACTACAATTGATAAAATACTCGAATCCCTAGAAAAATACTTCTTTTTTACGTTTTTTGTTTGCCAAATATTTTTAATTTTGAATTTTTAATTGTTACAACTAAAAATAATAACTGGAATATCATGCTCTACGTTACGAAGCTACCAATCTATAAATTTATACCAGGAATATCATGCTCTACGTTACGAAACTACCAATCTATAAATATATACCATAATTGATAAACAGTTTTTGATGGGACATACAAAATTACACTTTATTTATTTTCCTCTGTAAGTCTGGAAAATTGATCACTATAATAATGCTTTCCTACGATAAATATATATTTAGTGTGAAATATATATGTAGATTTAAGATAATGTAGATTAATATTTAAGAAGTCAGAAGAAATTAAATTTCCATTTACTTCCTTAAGTGCGTTGATTTTTCCAAGTGAATCGGCAAATTTATTCAGTGTAGAACTTAATCATCCTTGTCATGTCTCCGCCTTCACGTACAATCCATACTCCATTAATAAATGTATAGAGGTCTAACATCATTATTCAAATATTATTTGGATAAATAATGTTGATGAAAACAAATGGTATTATTTAAACTTCTCCAAACATAATTAAAATTAATAAAGTGTTACAATGGTGATATTGAAGTGAAATTTAACTGAGAGTAAATGTTGTTTCATATTTATTAATTTTGGAGACGCTTTACATTGCTTTAACGAACGAAAAATATTGTGGAAATAAAAGATGAACTTTTAAAATGTGTTAAATTGTGCATTTCAGTTGCTAATTTTTATCAAGGAATAATGAATTCGAAAAAGTAAAAAGGTGAAAATTTCTGCGATAAACCAAGATTGCAACAGTTCTTAAAGGTAAATCTCGTAGGTATTCAATTATCCTTTTGACCAGCAGGTATAATCTTTGAAACCAACAAAATGAAATATAAGAAGGAATTCAATTACTTACATCGATATTGGGACCTTGTTCTGTTCTATCTCATGTGTTTTGAAAATTCGGTTATTTTGCTCGTGAGAGAGATTGTTATTGCATTAAGATAAATGTAAAATCATACACATTAGCGTATAGTCACAGGACAACGTGGGATCCAAAGGACAGAGCTCCTCTCCATGCAAATATTGTTTTACCTTAGACCTTTCTCGTTAACTTAAATCATCATAGTAATGTCGTAACAATGAGATTTGAACGTAGGTAAATCATTTATTAAATTATTCCATTTTTTTAATGGCATCTTCTACAAATCTGCACTTGCTTGCATACAATATTTATTACGATGCCTGTACATTTGGATTCATATTTATTTAGATGTCGTACGAATTTAAATTTGATAGTGCAAATATCATTTGTGGATCGATGTTAATTAAAATATTTTTTAATGTCAAAATAAATTTGAAAAATTCGATACTGTTTTATTTTAATTTCAATGATGAAAGTTGCAATGCTCAAAAGTTTAATAAAAGAAAAATTAACTGTGCAAAATGATTGCACACATTTTTCCACTGACCTCCCCAAAAGCATATAAAACAAACCAAAATTATTCCTCATCAAAATTTCTGTTCGGTAGTTGTAAATTTAAAAAATGAAATAAACCATCTTTAAAAAAATATTTATATAAGGGCCTAAACTTTCATCTCTTCTGCCATAAACACGTCATCGGTGTAAATCACATCTGACTAGAATTAATTTAGCTTTTAATGGCAGTCAAGATTCATTTTTGATTTTCCCCATTATTCCTGAACCACAAGGGATTAGCGCAAGAGTTTCAGTTATTAATATTCATTTCACTAAAATTTCAACGAAATCACCATAGCCGATTTTGATTAATTAAGTTACGTATTTTAAACAGCTCTATGGTCAAAATAATATATTTAATTTGGTACTAAATCAATGTTTTGAAAATTGGTTAAAAACACAGGGAAGAGAGGGGGGGTTTGAACTACATATTATTTTCTATATTTGATATAATAAAACTTGAACAAAGAATCTCACAAATGTTACTTACGTTTATTTATTCTAACTTGTTTCACCAACAAAGTTGCCATCTTCAGTGATACGTTTGAATAAATAAACATACTATTTATGAGAATTTTTGTTCAAGTTTTATTCTATGAAGTATACCATCTTACAATTCTAGTTCAATATTTATTTATATCTAACCTATAACGGTATTTTCATATACGAGTTTAGGTGGTCCTATGTAATCTGGTTTTAAACCAATTAAATTAATACTGACAACCGAACAACCAATAACATCCCTTAGCCATTCAGTCCCTAATGCAATCATGGAATGAACACTTCATGTATTGAAAATGGTAGGATCAATAATGTAATATTTGAATGACAATAATCAAATTATAAATCAGGGAAGAGTAAATTTAAAATAATGTATATAAAAACGACAAAAATATGAGTTGTTATTATTTTAAAGGGCATAAAATATTTGAGATTTTTAAACTGTAATTAATTTATAATCACCTTTTTTTTATGTATCTCAAAGAATGTACAGGGTGATTCTTTTGTTGTGTATTGATATATCGTAAACAATTAATCTGATAAAAAAAAATATGTTACTTTTTTCACAAAATGTAAAAATCTGTATTGCAAACTTAATAATAGCCGTCATTTTCCAATATAGCTTTCAAATTTACAATTTATTATAGGAACTCCTATTTTTTATGAATTCAGATTCTGTACATAATATTTTTTTATTCCTGGTTATTGTTTGATAAATCTACTAATTTAGGAGTAATAGGCGCTTAAAAATTCGAATATTTTACGATTGAAGAATTCTCAGGAAGCGATTTTATATATTTCCCATTGTTGGATTAAGATTAAAATGCAAGTAGGGATAGTTTAGAATATGTAAATACTAATTTATAACTACAAAAAAAATAAAAATTTCTCCAACAAATGAAAACTTGGTAGGATCGAGTCTAATTATAAGCCAAGTACAAAAGACAAACAAAATCATAAACAATCAATCTTTCTTTAACAAAGTGGTGATTTTTCATAACAAATACTCAAAAAAAACCCCATCATCAATGTCCATGTAAGTGTAAATTATTGTCGTTTTCAATATCGAACGAAAATCAATTTAAATTGTTAACCTACCATATAAAAACAACTGTTTTCTAAAGATCTCTAATCCCTTATTTACTTCCTAATAGGTTTTAAGTTGTATTTTGTTATTTTGTAGCGGATTTAATCGTAAAAAAAAATATTATTTTCTCGGGCTATTTAGTTTATTCTACAGTACCGCATTACATAGCTTACACTAGATTCCATCAAGTTGTTATTTGTTGCTCAATTAATTAAATAGATGTTTTGTAAATTAGTACTAATTTAATTATTAGTACTAATACATTTGTATTCCTACACCTCCAAGGTTATGCCTACTTAAACGATTTCGTCTCCTGAAAATCGTTCAAAAGTCAAATGTTGGAAACTTTATTTATCGATTACTCCTAAATGAGTTCATTTATCAAAAATACACCAAGAATATAAAAGTCTTAAATTTTGTTACAGAATCTGAATCCATAAAAAATAGGGGTTCCTGTAAGAAATGTAAAAGTTAGCAACCATATTGTAAAATGCAGCAATTTTTCAGCGTTTGTAAAATATATTTTTAATTTATATGAAAAATAAAAACGCCCCATCCCCATTTCAAAATAATAGTTTAATATACACCAATAGTTCCAACGATAAAAGGATAACGCTTTATATATTAACGATCAAGTCTATAAACACTTCGAAGATTCTATTTGTATAAATGTCTACGACCCCATGATACGTTTATTTTAATTATGAAAGATAAACTATTTTAGCATTCAGCAGATACTTGCATGCTCATCCACCATATCAAATGAACGGTGCAAAAATATTGCATAAACTTTCGCACTTCCTTATCCCCAAAACCAAATAAAAATTAACCAAAATAATCGCAAATAAAAATGAAAAAAATAATAAAAAAGTTGTTAAAATTGTCATTCAAAAAGTTAAAATGAGTAACCGGCATAATTACATATTTAAATATAGACTTAAACTTGATTCGATTGTTCCATAAACATATGCTCAACATACGTCATAGTTGATTAACATCGCGCTTTAATAATAACTGTCATGGTTCATTTTTGTTTTGTTTTTGCCAATTATTCCTGAAGTGTAATATCTTTTTACTTGCAATTTTTCACACGGGTTTGGTTCATTAAATTTCACGTTTCACTAAATTCTAACTAAATCTGTTAAAATTGTGGGAGAAATTCAGTATTTTATAACAGTCCTATGGTCGATTTTAGTTGTTAAACAATAACTACCTAACTGGGATTTTTCTATATTGCTACAGGTAACAATTGTCTAAAATCATTAGAGCCGATATTTTTTTTAACAGCGGCTTCTTCCAAATTTTGAGTTATCAAAAAAAAAAAAGTACCGAGTTATGGCCAAAATATATACACATACCAAATTCGATTAAAATCGGTCCATGGGTTTAGGCTATACGACAGATAGAGAAACAGAAATCATTCCAAAAACAATTTTTTGGACACAAGAGGGTACATAAACAAAAAACCTAACGTAGCCTATATTTTTGGAACACATAACTTTCTCTATTTGTTGAAAAGTAAAAACTTAATTTATTTAATTTAATAGATAACAAAATACCCAAACTTCAGAAGAAAATAGAGTTGTTTGACCCCGCGTAACCAAAATTATAAACAGAAGTTACTGAAAACTATATAAAATATGTTTTAAAACAAAACTTTTGTAATTGTCTTTAATTTAACATTGATTAAACTCTTGGATTCCCATTAAAATGTTGCAACTTTCCCCCTTTCTGTATAAACAACACTACGTTATTTCATCTTTGTAAGAGTAACTGGATATTTTGAATATATTTTCCAAAATGAAAGAAGATATGTTTTACATCGCTCTATAATTATTACTGATTTTTTTTTATCGCGATTCTGGCTTGATAAGGTCAACTTGATAACGAAATGATAGACGACAGTAAGTGGGCAATATATTAAGTTACAATTATTGTTTCTCATAGAAGAATTAATTGTAACTAATTAGAAAACCTTTATTACACAAATAAGGAACTGTTAAGTTTTCTAGAACTGACTCGTCTCAAGTCTGGACTAGTGCTGACATAATGTAAAATATCACAAACAAATAAATAATATATTAAATTGCCTAGTAATTTATTCATAAATTATCTCTCAATATCACCATAGGAAAGCCATATATTGTTTAATCTGAAAGGAAGATTTTCTTCTTTTATTATTTTTTTATTTAGGACAGTTTAGTTAACTAGTTTCATATATGAAGTCAGTACTTCTTATGTTGAAATCATGTTTATTTTAATTTTTTACACATTAAAATATACAATCCAATATTGTCACAGATTTTCAAAGATAATCTTTAAAAAGCCTTCAAATTAGTGCTAAAATGGAGGTTAGTGCAGGACTTGTTTTCCTTCATCGAGAGATATTTGAGCAGTGCTGTTGATTGAACGACATTATTATAGTAAAGACTACATAGACTGCAGGACATATATGTTAACTTGAGCGTACTTGAAATAAGCTTTCAAATATTTATTTTTAGATAGAGAAGTTGTTGCAAAATAAAATATCTGCATAGTGTCAATGAAGGGTAAGACAGGTAGAGACAGGGCTAAAAGATTAATTTTCTTTATTGAATAAATTCACCGGAAGCACGTGTAAATTAAAGTGTTTTCTACTCTTTTTACATCTTACGCACTTATATTTCACACTAGCGATTAAAATTATACACTGATTGCAGATTTTGTCTAAATATTAGAATAAAATGGGAATACCCAATTTAATGTTCTCTAAGTGAAACAAAGGCTGGTTAGTAACGTAGTTCATGCAATGATATAATAAGTGTTTATATTTTGTCTGTATCTAGAGACTTTTTTCTTAATATTCCTAGTCGAACGGAGTAGGTGTACAGTTCACCTTTTATAATATTATTTTATTCGTACCTCAATATCATAAAACTGGTTGTACAAAATTATTCAGTTTTGTAAGACCTGCTTTAATTTGCTTAATTAAGTTCCACATCTATTTGTAATTGAGTTATTTATAAAAGATACATAAATTAGCACAGAGTATAGACTCAATTAATTACTTTGGCAACATTTACAAGTATAGATAAATATTATGTGTAATATACACTTGGCTACGGTCCGTGTAAATACAGACTGGGTTTATGTAGACTGCAATAATTAGCCATCGTGACGTTACTGGTAATCCCTCTTTAAATTTACTATTTTCTCTCTACACTGCAAACCAGTGACTAAGCCTAATAACCAACTCGTTGCTATTATCTTCTTCTTTTTTTTATCTCTCTGTATTCGTTAGTTGGTATTTTAAGTTTATTTAAATTTTATTTTAAAAAACTAATACAGTGTAAGAAATATATTTTGGTATTTATTTTTTTATTTTTTTATTTCAGTTCCATCTGGTATTTGTGCATTCTATAACTCCTGCATTAATAATTTGTGTTAAAATTAATATTATTATTTATTTATATAATCTAAAACCTAATTAATAAAATGGTGACTAATCGTTTTATTTGGATTCACTTGAACTAAGTTTTAACAAAATTGTATCATAATTACGAAAACCAATTTTATGAAATCTAAATTTTGTTTTCTTACTCAACGTTATTCGAAAACTGAAAAAATATCTTGCGATAGCGCCAAAATATACCCACTTACCAAATTGTGAAACCATACTAATATATTATAATAAATTCCGATTAATATTTAAAAAATATTTTTTAATTCCAACAAAGATGTCTACTCTATCGTAAACACTTAAACGTTTAATATGAACAATAACATTCCCATATAAGAATTAAACCACGCCATGTTTACAACAAACCTTTGCTCCTCTGAACTCAGACGAATTTACAAACTTCATTAATTCAGTAACACGGCGCTCATGTCGCCTTCCCTCCAGCGACGCTTCTGTAAAAATGTTTATTCCAAGTTTGTCGATCCGTGAAATGTAATTAATTTCGAATTCATTTGCATTAAAATAAGGAAATTTACTGTAGAATCAGTTTTCTTGTTTGCTTTGCGCCTTTAAGGAATAAATATTTCAAGTATTGCTTAATTATTACTTGAGAAGGAGTTTAACCAGAATATTTGATCTTGAAAAAGTTAATTATTCTTCAACACGGAGAACAGATTTATTGAAATTGATTATCTTTAATTGCGTGGGAAAGTTGAATTTTGTTCTTAAAACAAATATTTCATTTCAATAAATATAGTAGTCGATATTCTTTTTTTTCTTTTTTTAAAAAAAAACCTCATAAAACCTATATTTAATGTACTGGGCGAAAATGGGTTAATTAAATTGTTTGTAGCCCTTATCGATAAAAATATTGTTCAGAATATAACGAGGAATTCTTATATTATCTTAATTAAATTGATTACTAGTTAACTATAAATGATTTAGCTTATTAAAATTGATATACTGAATTCAAAAGTGACGTCTCTTCTACAATTAATAAATAGAATAAATGTTCTTAATAATTAACGTTTACTTCCAAACACTTTTTTCAACGACAATGACTGAATGAAATTATAATAATTCGATTGTTGTAGCTAATGAATAACTGATGATGGCGAGATTATTGTTGAAACGAGTTTGATAATTCAACTTTATGTTACGATCATTTTTGTTTTATTTATTATTCTTAAAAGTCCTTCTCACAAGTCCAGCACTAAAAAACTTTAAAAATATATATATCAATAAGAAATAATTTTAAAATAAATAAATAAAATTAACATATAATTAACCATCACTATCTGCACATTTATTAATAAAATAACACTGAAATCATTGTAATAAAATGTTAATAAGTTGATTTTTTCCAAAACGTATTGGCTGATTCAAGTTTTACAATTTTTGTAACAAAGCATTTGAATACAGATTTTTGAACAGAAAAATGTAGTTTATTATAAGTTATAACATTAATGTCGGTTTGATAACATGTAGTTTCAATCAAAAATTTCAAAATACCACACTATTTCTAGAATTATTCTGAGATAAAAACACATTTGTTCTCTCTTAAAAGATATAAAAACACAGTAAAACTAATAATTACCTAACTTCCAACAATACTTT
Source organism: Aphrophora alni (assembly GCA_963513935.1). NCBI lineage: Eukaryota > Metazoa > Arthropoda > Insecta > Hemiptera > Aphrophoridae > Aphrophora > Aphrophora alni. The sequence continues at coordinate 35,862,744 of OY740767.1, forward strand.
TAAAATGAAAAAAATTAAAATGATTGTTTCATCTAAAATGTAATGGTATCATATTTATGTTTATGTTTTAGGAGTTGCTTGTTTCCTAACCAAAACACTAGGTTAGTACTGTATCTGGTTATTGTAACGTGTATTACCCCACCCAGCACTTCTATTCATCCTCTCATACACCTTCTTAATTATGCAACTCCTTATGTGGTGATTTCGTACTTTAATTAACATTCTTCGGATATTTTACTTCTTTTACAATTTGTAATTACCAATTACATTTAGGAATTATATTACTTGTATATATTTCCTCCCATTCCTTATCTGATATTTTTCTTTCTCACTCACTCTTTTCCGCTGTATCTGCATAACTATTAATAGTAACTATACAGATAAAAACATATAGATTTTATCTAATTTTTTTATTAGGTAAAAATCGTTTTAATGGTTTTAATCGTTTTATGATTGTTAGGAATAAAGGTTTTATTTTATATTCCTAAATTAAATAATTAATTGTTTTCTTTAATTATAATTTATTAAATTTTGTAATATTTTTATAATATTAAATTTAGACCTGTCTCAAAAAAATGTTGAACTATTTTAAAATTTTTTTCTGATTTGATGAAAATTATGCATATAAAGAACTCCTTCCTACATCAGTTACTACGCTCGTTCACTCAGCTAGGGACGTGAGAGTCCTGATTACATTTTAAATCGGTATTTGTTAATTTTTTGCGCACTATTTCGTTTTTTAAAAATACTAAATTATGATAGTAAACTTTTTTTTTTAGGAATGTACTATTTTAAACATAATTAAATTAAAATACTTTAACTTAAGTGACAAAATATCTAACTATCGATGTTATAATGGCGTTCTAACAGATATAAAAATAATACAATAAAATTTTACAACATAAAATAGCATAAATATTTCAAGCTTATATATATAACTTTAAAAGACACTCGTCAAACTACTTTCTAGGCAACTGTAGACAATATATCTATGTGTGAATTAATTTTTAATATCTCTTGGAAACCAAATAACATGACACACAAATGGATTTATTAGGTATTTCGTAGAAAAAAAAATCCAAATATTTCACAGATTGCATTGTTTCTATTTTTATCTAAAAATCAGCTACTCTTTAAAAAATGTTAGCAATGATCAAGTAAAATAATAGAGTATTTATTGCAAATGTAAAACCGGAATCCTGAAATATATTGTTTTAGAAAATCACTGCAGTCTAAAAACGTCACTAGTAAAAGTAACATCAATGACTACATAGGTAGTCATTGGTAACACTAATAATATTGTTCACTATTCTTAACTTCACCAATATTTTTAATCTACTTTTTATTTGTTTTCTTCAACTTCGTCTTCTTCTTTTCTATTTCGTCTTATTCTCCTTCTTGTTCTTCTTCTTCACCTACTTCTTCTCAGTTTTATTCTACTTCTTCATATTCTCCTTCTTTAACTTCTTTGTCTTCTTCTACATTTTTCGCTTCGTCGTCTTATTCGTCTTCTCATTCGTTTTCGTAGTGTTTTTCTTCGCCTTTTTTCCTTCCTTCTAGTATCAGACAAATCCCTGTTCCCGTTTTTTTTCTGGGTAGACCCAAATTTTTTCGTCCTATGGTTGAAATTGTTTTCTTTAAGTGGTAGCGTGACTTCATTCGTTCTATTTAAATTATCATTCGACTTCCATCTAGCTTCCGGTACAGCACTTCTCTAATCTCATCATTTGTAACTTTAATCACCCTACCACATCCCTTCACCGCTCTCGGATATCTCATATCTCCGTTTAAATTTGACTTTTGACGTTTTCTTATGATCCAAGATTCACATCTATAACTTAGTGTAGGTACTTCTATAATTTTAACAAAGTCTGTTTTAAATGTGTTCATTAAAAAATTATTCACAATAAAATTACCAACTCAATCCAATCAAAAAAAACTATTACCAAAGACCATGCTGAACCTTACAAGATATTAATCTTAACAGCAAATTTCAATAAACTTTTAACTCGCTTAGGTCTCTCAGACTAACAAATTACAAATTACCGGTCGTCATTAATACTTGTCCTTCCTCATTTTCCGCAACACTTTCATGTTTATTCAAAGTTTGTGAAACCAGGAATCGTAAATTACTTCAAATTAATTTGTATTTAAAGAGTTTCTTAACTCGTAAACTTTGTCTTCTCGTTTACCTCAAGCACTTATGAAATAAACTTTTTGATACTGAATTGCAATTAATTGGTTGGGGTGGGGTGTATCAATAGGTATCAAGTCCTTTGAATAAATATTACGATCTCGTAAGTTACATCTCTTATGAAACTATTTATATGTTTATAAGTCCTTCCCTCCATTAAGGATTATGCCGATGGAATAGCCACTAAAAAACACACCTCCCATCATTCTTTCTCGGAACCCCATTCTCGAGTTACTTCAAGAATGGTGACTATCCTCTGACATTGTGTGTAAGGGTGGTTTCTAACTTCTTCTGTCGTAAAACTTTACTACAAAGCATGAAACATGGTTTCAGAAGTCCTTGCACTCCAGCATCTTGTTGGTAATGATAACAGAAATCACCGATTAAACGAAAGTCTCCATCTCTCGTCTCTCTTCAAGCAAGCCGCTACACACAAGGAAAGTATGCTTTGTATCGTCATGAGGCGAAATTTCATATTAACACTCTAGTCTTTGCACCTTTCCCATCCGGTTCAATTTATCTTGAACATCCACCTCCAGTGAGAAATTTCGTGATATACAATGATACTTCGCCATGTCTTCTATTTATGACCTCTGTGATAAACTGTGCAGTGCCATCGTATTAACGTATTAATTGAGATAAAGTTGTAAATGTTACTTTAGTTTTATAAACTTCACATAGCCGTAATCTATAAATAAATGATAATTTCATTTGTTAATATGATTCAGTCATTTAACTTTTTAACCCGAAACGGCGAAATGATAATTTTCAACAAATGAAATTTGTTTTTAATCCTTTAGTTTTGTAAAACATTTCATTCATACAGTTATTTATTTAAGCACCGTTCCAAATTTTAATTAATATGAGTTTTTAGAAGTCTGAGTAGACAAACCTCAAGTAAAGCTAAATCGAAATTGTAATTTTTGTAGTCTACTTTAATAATTTAGATATGTAATCCCATATCTCTAAAATTAGTTATGCACGTCAAACTTTTATTAGGAATTTAAAATTAAAATTTACCTTAATTTACCCAGGTTTTGGAATAAATGTTTGTTTTCAAACTACAATTAGGCAAAATAATTTTAAGTTGTAAGACAATGAACGCTTTTCAATATGGACAATGACATAAATTGTTCATTTGAGCATTGATACCAAAATTAAAAAACGAATTACAAATCTACCCCTAGTTTATGAAAACATGTTTTAACAAACTCGTTACTAGACAATTACAAACAATGTACAAAATAAATTGTTACTTTTTCATCGTTTTTATTAGAAGTAAAATACCTAAAACAAATTATCAGTATTTATTTTATATGTTCTCACTTATATATTTCTAAAAGTTATTTTTAATGTACTTGGTATGAATTTATATTCTTATGTATCATTTATACAATATCTGAAAATATAAAAAGAAAAAGCCCTGAATAAAATCTGTGGATTCCAACGTTTTACTTTTAATTATTTACTATAATGGATCACCCTAATTCACTCTTATTTGTTTCTAAACATTTAAATGATTTTTCATGTAATTTTTAAGTATTCATATTTTATCACCACCTAATTACGAAAACCAATTTTATGAAATCTAAATTTTGTTTTCTTACTCAACGTTATTCGAAAACTGAAAAAATATCTTGCGATAGCGCCAAAATATACCCACTTACCAAATTGTGAAACCATACTAATATATTATAATAAATTCCGATTAATATTTAAAAAATATTTTTTAATTCCAACAAAGATGTCTACTCTATCGTAAACACTTAAACGTTTAATATGAACAATAACATTCCCATATAAGAATTAAACCACGCCATGTTTACAACAAACCTTTGCTCCTCTGAACTCAGACGAATTTACAAACTTCATTAATTCAGTAACACGGCGCTCATGTCGCCTTCCCTCCAGCGACGCTTCTGTAAAAATGTTTATTCCAAGTTTGTCGATCCGTGAAATGTAATTAATTTCGAATTCATTTGCATTAAAATAAGGAAATTTACTGTAGAATCAGTTTTCTTGTTTGCTTTGCGCCTTTAAGGAATAAATATTTCAAGTATTGCTTAATTATTACTTGAGAAGGAGTTTAACCAGAATATTTGATCTTGAAAAAGTTAATTATTCTTCAACACGGAGAACAGATTTATTGAAATTGATTATCTTTAATTGCGTGGGAAAGTTGAATTTTGTTCTTAAAACAAATATTTCATTTCAATAAATATAGTAGTCGATATTCTTTTTTTTCTTTTTTTAAAAAAAAACCTCATAAAACCTATATTTAATGTACTGGGCGAAAATGGGTTAATTAAATTGTTTGTAGCCCTTATCGATAAAAATATTGTTCAGAATATAACGAGGAATTCTTATATTATCTTAATTAAATTGATTACTAGTTAACTATAAATGATTTAGCTTATTAAAATTGATATACTGAATTCAAAAGTGACGTCTCTTCTACAATTAATAAATAGAATAAATGTTCTTAATAATTAACGTTTACTTCCAAACACTTTTTTCAACGACAATGACTGAATGAAATTATAATAATTCGATTGTTGTAGCTAATGAATAACTGATGATGGCGAGATTATTGTTGAAACGAGTTTGATAATTCAACTTTATGTTACGATCATTTTTGTTTTATTTATTATTCTTAAAAGTCCTTCTCACAAGTCCAGCACTAAAAAACTTTAAAAATATATATATCAATAAGAAATAATTTTAAAATAAATAAATAAAATTAACATATAATTAACCATCACTATCTGCACATTTATTAATAAAATAACACTGAAATCATTGTAATAAAATGTTAATAAGTTGATTTTTTCCAAAACGTATTGGCTGATTCAAGTTTTACAATTTTTGTAACAAAGCATTTGAATACAGATTTTTGAACAGAAAAATGTAGTTTATTATAAGTTATAACATTAATGTCGGTTTGATAACATGTAGTTTCAATCAAAAATTTCAAAATACCACACTATTTCTAGAATTATTCTGAGATAAAAACACATTTGTTCTCTCTTAAAAGATATAAAAACACAGTAAAACTAATAATTACCTAACTTCCAACAATACTTTTAAAATGAAAAAAATTAAAATGATTGTTTCATCTAAAATGTAATGGTATCATATTTATGTTTATGTTTTAGGAGTTGCTTGTTTCCTAACCAAAACACTAGGTTAGTACTGTATCTGGTTATTGTAACGTGTATTACCCCACCCAGCACTTCTATTCATCCTCTCATACACCTTCTTAATTATGCAACTCCTTATGTGGTGATTTCGTACTTTAATTAACATTCTTCGGATATTTTACTTCTTTTACAATTTGTAATTACCAATTACATTTAGGAATTATATTACTTGTATATATTTCCTCCCATTCCTTATCTGATATTTTTCTTTCTCACTCACTCTTTTCCGCTGTATCTGCATAACTATTAATAGTAACTATACAGATAAAAACATATAGATTTTATCTAATTTTTTTATTAGGTAAAAATCGTTTTAATGGTTTTAATCGTTTTATGATTGTTAGGAATAAAGGTTTTATTTTATATTCCTAAATTAAATAATTAATTGTTTTCTTTAATTATAATTTATTAAATTTTGTAATATTTTTATAATATTAAATTTAGACCTGTCTCAAAAAAATGTTGAACTATTTTAAAATTTTTTTCTGATTTGATGAAAATTATGCATATAAAGAACTCCTTCCTACATCAGTTACTACGCTCGTTCACTCAGCTAGGGACGTGAGAGTCCTGATTACATTTTAAATCGGTATTTGTTAATTTTTTGCGCACTATTTCGTTTTTTAAAAATACTAAATTATGATAGTAAACTTTTTTTTTTAGGAATGTACTATTTTAAACATAATTAAATTAAAATACTTTAACTTAAGTGACAAAATATCTAACTATCGATGTTATAATGGCGTTCTAACAGATATAAAAATAATACAATAAAATTTTACAACATAAAATAGCATAAATATTTCAAGCTTATATATATAACTTTAAAAGACACTCGTCAAACTACTTTCTAGGCAACTGTAGACAATATATCTATGTGTGAATTAATTTTTAATATCTCTTGGAAACCAAATAACATGACACACAAATGGATTTATTAGGTATTTCGTAGAAAAAAAAATCCAAATATTTCACAGATTGCATTGTTTCTATTTTTATCTAAAAATCAGCTACTCTTTAAAAAATGTTAGCAATGATCAAGTAAAATAATAGAGTATTTATTGCAAATGTAAAACCGGAATCCTGAAATATATTGTTTTAGAAAATCACTGCAGTCTAAAAACGTCACTAGTAAAAGTAACATCAATGACTACATAGGTAGTCATTGGTAACACTAATAATATTGTTCACTATTCTTAACTTCACCAATATTTTTAATCTACTTTTTATTTGTTTTCTTCAACTTCGTCTTCTTCTTTTCTATTTCGTCTTATTCTCCTTCTTGTTCTTCTTCTTCACCTACTTCTTCTCAGTTTTATTCTACTTCTTCATATTCTCCTTCTTTAACTTCTTTGTCTTCTTCTACATTTTTCGCTTCGTCGTCTTATTCGTCTTCTCATTCGTTTTCGTAGTGTTTTTCTTCGCCTTTTTTCCTTCCTTCTAGTATCAGACAAATCCCTGTTCCCGTTTTTTTTCTGGGTAGACCCAAATTTTTTCGTCCTATGGTTGAAATTGTTTTCTTTAAGTGGTAGCGTGACTTCATTCGTTCTATTTAAATTATCATTCGACTTCCATCTAGCTTCCGGTACAGCACTTCTCTAATCTCATCATTTGTAACTTTAATCACCCTACCACATCCCTTCACCGCTCTCGGATATCTCATATCTCCGTTTAAATTTGACTTTTGACGTTTTCTTATGATCCAAGATTCACATCTATAACTTAGTGTAGGTACTTCTATAATTTTAACAAAGTCTGTTTTAAATGTGTTCATTAAAAAATTATTCACAATAAAATTACCAACTCAATCCAATCAAAAAAAACTATTACCAAAGACCATGCTGAACCTTACAAGATATTAATCTTAACAGCAAATTTCAATAAACTTTTAACTCGCTTAGGTCTCTCAGACTAACAAATTACAAATTACCGGTCGTCATTAATACTTGTCCTTCCTCATTTTCCGCAACACTTTCATGTTTATTCAAAGTTTGTGAAACCAGGAATCGTAAATTACTTCAAATTAATTTGTATTTAAAGAGTTTCTTAACTCGTAAACTTTGTCTTCTCGTTTACCTCAAGCACTTATGAAATAAACTTTTTGATACTGAATTGCAATTAATTGGTTGGGGTGGGGTGTATCAATAGGTATCAAGTCCTTTGAATAAATATTACGATCTCGTAAGTTACATCTCTTATGAAACTATTTATATGTTTATAAGTCCTTCCCTCCATTAAGGATTATGCCGATGGAATAGCCACTAAAAAACACACCTCCCATCATTCTTTCTCGGAACCCCATTCTCGAGTTACTTCAAGAATGGTGACTATCCTCTGACATTGTGTGTAAGGGTGGTTTCTAACTTCTTCTGTCGTAAAACTTTACTACAAAGCATGAAACATGGTTTCAGAAGTCCTTGCACTCCAGCATCTTGTTGGTAATGATAACAGAAATCACCGATTAAACGAAAGTCTCCATCTCTCGTCTCTCTTCAAGCAAGCCGCTACACACAAGGAAAGTATGCTTTGTATCGTCATGAGGCGAAATTTCATATTAACACTCTAGTCTTTGCACCTTTCCCATCCGGTTCAATTTATCTTGAACATCCACCTCCAGTGAGAAATTTCGTGATATACAATGATACTTCGCCATGTCTTCTATTTATGACCTCTGTGATAAACTGTGCAGTGCCATCGTATTAACGTATTAATTGAGATAAAGTTGTAAATGTTACTTTAGTTTTATAAACTTCACATAGCCGTAATCTATAAATAAATGATAATTTCATTTGTTAATATGATTCAGTCATTTAACTTTTTAACCCGAAACGGCGAAATGATAATTTTCAACAAATGAAATTTGTTTTTAATCCTTTAGTTTTGTAAAACATTTCATTCATACAGTTATTTATTTAAGCACCGTTCCAAATTTTAATTAATATGAGTTTTTAGAAGTCTGAGTAGACAAACCTCAAGTAAAGCTAAATCGAAATTGTAATTTTTGTAGTCTACTTTAATAATTTAGATATGTAATCCCATATCTCTAAAATTAGTTATGCACGTCAAACTTTTATTAGGAATTTAAAATTAAAATTTACCTTAATTTACCCAGGTTTTGGAATAAATGTTTGTTTTCAAACTACAATTAGGCAAAATAATTTTAAGTTGTAAGACAATGAACGCTTTTCAATATGGACAATGACATAAATTGTTCATTTGAGCATTGATACCAAAATTAAAAAACGAATTACAAATCTACCCCTAGTTTATGAAAACATGTTTTAACAAACTCGTTACTAGACAATTACAAACAATGTACAAAATAAATTGTTACTTTTTCATCGTTTTTATTAGACGTAAAATACCTAAAACAAATTATCAGTATTTATTTTATATGTTCTCACTTATATATTTCTAAAAGTTATTTTTAATGTACTTGGTATGAATTTATATTCTTATGTATCATTTATACAATATCTGAAAATATAAAAAGAAAAAGCCCTGAATAAAATCTGTGGATTCCAACGTTTTACTTTTAATTATTTACTATAATGGATCACCCTAATTCACTCTTATTTGTTTCTAAACATTTAAATGATTTTTCATGTAATTTTTAAGTATTCATATTTTATCACCACAAAAAAAAAAGAATATACTAAACATAATCTATCACATTCCATTCTTCGTTTAATTTATAAATCTTAGTCTCTGCATTTTTATCTAAACCTTTTACCAATATTAAAAACTACTATAACGCAATACAAATATAACCCCCCCCCCCCTAATGCAACATAATCTGTAAATTAGAAATCTACACTCCCTAAAGGAAGCCATTACTTTCTTCACTAAGTGTGTTGAAGGTTATATTTTTATAACCTGTTTTCAATGTTTCTTTATTTATCTTGCCGTTTATGTAGCACTGCCTCTATTTCTTATATTTAATGGCTTCTATTTCCACAGACACTGTGTCTTGTTCAACACCAGACGTGAAGAAATTACAGTCTATTTTATTTTATTTTTTACTATGTACTATTACCTTTTTTTAGTATTACTACATCTTGCCACTTTAATTCACCGACTACCCTTTGTATAAAATTCTAACCTGTGTAAAGTTTGAGGGATTTATCTCCTATTAATGTTCGCTTGCACTTTTGTTATTCACACCATCACTTACAAAAATACTATTTTGAAAACATTATGTCATTCAGGTCGTTAAATAATTGTTATTTTATTTAAAATTTCAGTCTTTGGATTATTATTTATTTCAGTTCAGAAAAAAATAAGACAACACTTTTTAATTGTTTAATGAATAGGAAAACAAATCATGTTTACTGAAGTATAAAGAGCGTAATTTTAGTTGATCAAAACATCGTTAAGTTTATGTATTGTTGTCAAATTATTGTTGATAATTAGGTAAGAAGTGCCTGACAAGAATAATTTTCTTAAATGTATTCATGTTTACCAAAGTAATTCAAGTAGAAGCTAAACCAAAAGCCATACCTAACCATATAACGTATTAATCTTCACAACAAACTTTCAATAAACTAATAACGCAGTTTAAGTATCTCAGACTACATTTACAAACTATCAATCTTTATTAATTCTTGCCCTTCGCCATTTTTCGCAAAACTTTCATATTTACTCAAAGTTCATGGAACCACGAAATGTAATTTATGTCAAATTAATTTGTATTTGAACAATTTATTATCTCGTAAACTTCTTGGTTACCTCAAGCATTGTTTACTTTTAAAGTATAAAATTGGTTGGAGGGGGTATACCAATTAGGAATCAAGTATCCTCAATAAATATTACAGTCCAAAAAAATACAGTTTTTATTGTGTACTCTTTAAATACGAGTATTTGTTCTCCATATTTATTTATATTTTTCCATACAAATGTTTCTATAGAATATAATTCATGGTAGTTTTTGGAGTAATTTAGTTTTCTACAAATTATCTATCCAATGAAGTTATATTTTTGAATCGCATTACCAGTTTTAATTACAATTAGATTTATAAGTATCGAGAGCAGTATATGAATACAAAAAGTCTGTGATTTATATTGAAAAAACGTCATAAGGATACCCAACCCAAAGTTGTATATTATTGTAGTTTCAACGATTTTTATTAAAATGTTAAATTACAATACAAATCTACAACTTAATTATTTAAAAAAACATTTTATCTCTAAGCAGTGTAGATATAATATTTGTTTTGTAAAATTTATAACATATATTTAATATTGTATAAGAATGTGTAGATTATATTATTCCGAAATAAATACGAATTTTCAACAATTTTATACAGCTGTGTTATATGCAAAATTAATTTAGAGAACAAACCTATATATTTGGACCGCTTTACCAGCTAAATTTAAAGTAGTATTTAGAAGTATATTCATAGTTTTATTTGTTGGTTACATATAATAAGGCCTAACCAAACAACCTTTTGTTTAAATGTTACCATCAAGTACGAATGAAAAAGTAATAAAACAAGTATATAAAATTATTATATTAATAAGACGAATTATCTTAATTTTGTCAAAATGTAGTTAAAGTCAAATCTTGAATAATGTCTTAAACTGTACAGTTTTCCTTATTGTAACAACACTCCTGCAATTATTGATGTGATTATTTTGTTTAAACAAATAAATAACTTTTAGAAAATGTTTCTATTTTACTTAAGAAAATGACAATATAATATCAATTTGTAAAACAATATTCTTTTAATTAATACTTTATTAGGAATTGAAACGCAAAGCTAAGTCTCGCTTATAAAAGCAGATGCGTTAACGAACTTGTTGCAAACAATGCAATTTAATCTTATTTCATTACGTTTATCAGAAATCAAATTGATGAAAAATTCTCTATTTGTTTTGTCAAATTTTAACATAAAATTATTATGATCTTGTGTAATCCTCTACGATTAGTGTAATACCTGAAAATCCTAGTGAAGATGACTATAAAAAAAAATCCTGAGAGCTAAACGTGAATTGCGGTAACATTTTAGTCTAATTCCTTTTTATTTGTATCTAAACTTGAGAGTTTTTTTTTCCATATCATCATTATGTTCTTGCCACGTGTTCCCTTATGGCTCCTGATTGTGGTCTGGTCTATGTCTATCTTTGTCGAAGTCAGCCTAGGTCTCATTTTCCTAATGGTTGTTACTTCCATTTTTGTATATGTTCTTTTGTATAATTCTTTATAATTTTTGTATAATTCGTTCTTTTTAGGTGACAAACTTATTTCTTCTGATAAAATATAATACTGCTAATTTTTAATTTTCTTCAAATATTTCCTAAAAGATATTTCAAAAACAAATCTGTGCTCCCTCTAATTTTGTTTTGTCTCTTCTACTTAACACCCTAATTCTATTGGATTTTACTCAACATCATCATTATTATTTATGTATCACCATCATAATCTATACCAAACAACGTCAATCACAAACCTTTCTTCATTAAGTTTTTTAAACCCTTGGCTTTACATCCTAATCCATTATAAAAGGTTAATTTAATAGGCTATATATATATATATATATATATATATATATATATATATATATATATATACAAAGGTTATTCTAATGTAATACAATCTATAATTTATAAATCTACACTCTTTAAAATAAACCATTACCTTCTTCACTAAAAGTGTTTATTACTTGATAACATATTTGCAATGCTTATTAATTTATTTTGCCATTTTCGTAGCACTGCCCGTATGTCTTGTAATTACCTACTAAACTTCTGATTCCCCAGCCACTACAGATATTGTTCAACAAAGACGAGAGGAAATTGCAGTGTATTTTTTTTTGCAATTATAGTTCTTTTTCCATTGCCACTTTTATTTAATATTGGCCATTGCAAAGTTCTGTTTTGAATTGAGTTAAATGTTTTTATTTGTTACTAATGTGTGCATGCATTGTTGTCATTCGTAACTTGAGGTAATGTAACGCAAATACTACTTCAACAATTTTTTTCTACTTGTTAATCTTTAAAATAATTCTACATTTCGACCCTTTGTCATGTCAGTTGAGATAAAAATAAGACAACACTTTTGAATTGTTTAACGAGTAGGAAAATTTAAAACGTGAGAAGGGAGTCCGTTGTACGATTTGGTTCTATATGGTTTTATGTTTGTCATTTCCAGCTAATTTCTTTCACATTATCTTTATTAAAAAACCTATGGCTGTCTATCACTCAAACTATAAAAATTAATAGCATATTTTAAGTAAGAATTTCGCTTTTATATTTATTACGGAACGAGAAAATATAAAACTTTATCGAAGTAAAATTAATACGTGTTTTAGTTATTAAAGACAACTCTTTGTTTCAAATAACATTATTAAGCAATTTTTTCCTTACTAATAATTGTACTTTCTTTATTGCTTATATTATTTTGTGTATAAATAAACTGTGTAAAAACATTGCACAAACGTTTTCACTCACCCATCCCAAAATCAAATAAAAACTAACCAGAAACGATTTCGATAGTTTACAAAAATTATGTATTAGAATAGAGTCTAAACTTGCTTAGGTTGCTTAGGTTCCATAAACACGTCCTCAGCGTAAGTCGTTTTTGATTAAATCGAGTTTTTAATAAATCCCATCAAGGTATATTTTTATTTTTATTTAATTATTCTTGAACGATAGTGTTTTTTTTTTTTTACTTGCGATTTCACACACGGTTTTGGATGATTATTCTTCAGCTGTTTTTTGTTATTTTACCGATAGCTTATGGACCGACTTTTTTAAGAAATGGCAACTATACGTTTGTTTAGGTCATTACTGGCTCCTTTTGGGTAAAATTTAATCCAAAATAGATTTTTAGAAAATAGTAATTAGTTTACGTCAGCTACCCGAAGATTTGAAATATCAAAAACATTTTTTTTAAGCTCTGTAAAAATAGCATTTTTATTATGTAGCAATAACGATTTTTACTAGACAAAAATAAAAATTTGCTGTCATCAAAAATGACGCATTTCTCTTTCCGCGTGGGCCCTCTTCAAAACTCTTTTTTTTTTAATTTGGCTCAATTTTTCTCTTACAATTTAAAAGAACAAACTAAAGTGATTTATATCAAACGAAAGCTTATTACAAGGCCATGCTTTTGATATAATGTAACAATTATTATGCCTAACAACAATCCAACAGTTGTGTCTTGAATATTTCAGGTTTTTCCAAAAACACCTACTTTGTTTGTTTTAAACTAAATAAATACACTGACATTATAACTTTTCAAAATGACAATGGTTGTATTTTATTAAAAATCTTTTACGTTTCCATATATTAATACCAAAATATAATTTCAACTTGGTGGCAGGAAAGTTGAACAAATTAATCTTTTCTTTAACAAATTAAGGTATTTTTTAAAAACTGTAATAATTCATAGTTCCAAGGTAAACTGAGAATTGGTTTTTGATTTTTAAGAAGAGTTTCTACTTCATATAATAAGTACTTTTACCCAAAAGGTAATAGTTAATCACCAAACAGTTAAGCATAACTGAAGATGACGACATTGTCGATGAAATGAATTTCAGTAAATAAACATTTTATTTATGTCATTTTTTTTTAAATTATTAAATAATACTATTACAATTTTATACTTTCTTTAACACAATACAAAGGTAATTTAGTTGTAATTTAATACAATCTTTAATTTTGGAAATCTACAATGCCGTAATTCTATCCCCAAGAAGGCCATTAATTTCTTCATTAAGAGTGCTAAAGTTTCTTGATAACCTATTTGCAATGTATCTTAATTTATCTCGCCATTTTTGTAGCACTGCCTCTATTTCTCGCATTTAACGGCTTCTGATTCCCAAGGGTCTATACATCTTGTTCAACACCAGACTTGAGGAAATTTCAGTCTATTTTAGTTTACAACTTTGGCCCTGATTCTTTTTTATCTTGACAACTACGCCATCCATTACTCCACGACTGGCTATTGTGTTTTTTATCTTAGTCTTCAACGCTTGCCACTTTGAATAACATGTATTTCACACGCATTTGATATTGTCATTTTTACATAATTAACTAACTCAAGTTCTGTTCAACACTTTGTAACTTCGTGTCGTCTAATTAGGTTGTATATTTTATCGTTATAAAGGAAGCAAATGACAAGGCGCAGAGAGGAAATATAAGGATGGATTTACGAAGAAGGAAATGAAGAAATTATAGAGAGAAAACAACATATATATATATATATATATATAAAATTAAAATAGAAAAGAAATACTCCGAACAAACGGAGAGAGAAGTTAGACAAAGAATGATTTTATCACATTTTAACATCATAATGGAGAAGTACGTACAATATCATAAAAAAGCAGATCATACGCAGGTGACATCGTGGGGAGGGAGAAAACTGAAGAGGAAGTAGCCATATGATTATTGAAATTCAGATTGGATATAAATTTGGGAAATTGTAAGACATTGAAGATGGAGCGAAACAAATAACCCAAAAACAAAGTGACACTGCAAAAATAAAGTATCTCCAAGATAAAATTAGTTCAGTTGCTTAGAAATCAAGATCACCAGAACGAATAAACCTCTGAAGCATACTACAGAGGACAGAGATTGATTTCCGAGAAGAATAAAAGAAGGAACATAATAAGGAATTAAGACCTTCAATAAAGGTCTTAAAGTTAAAGCTTAAAGTTGAATTACTGAAAGAGACAATAAATAGGACACAGGCCATTTCTCTAGGCACGTAATGAGGATGGAGGAAATTATATTGCATAAAATTCTACTAGAGAAAATAGAAAAGGGGAGAAGACCTTTTGCCACGAACAACATGAATGGTTCAGACTTATGAGGATATTCAAGCCAAGGGAGAAAATTAGAGACTGGTGGAGGTGTGATAAGATCATCGGGAATGGAAGAAATTGAGCCAGTCAACACGCCGAAGCGAGACAGTTAACATATTATAATAATGATGTTTTTATTTGTCATACTTTTAACACAATTACACTGTTAAGGTATTTTCGTCAGACATAATGATAATCAAGCAAAGTGGGAGATAAAACATTTCCCAAATATGTAGCGTTGCAACTACTAACAAAGTTTTTCAACTGAAGATCGTTGGAATGGTCGTGTCAAGTTTTCATTAAATGTATGACGCTAAAGATGTACCGTCATATAACATATTTCAACTCAAGTGAAGTTAAACATGAAATGTTCATCAAACAGAACATTAAGACTGACATCAAAGAAAATATACAATGATGAACAGTGTTTTATCAAAGTTTCATAAAATACCTTCTAACATTTTGCAGTAATTTGTGCTAATGTGAAATAAAATCGTAGTAAGGAACGCTTTATCTTTAATGCTGCACCTTATCTGTTTCCTCACACATAACCAGGGGGAAATAATCCTGATAAGAGGTCATACAACGGAAGGATGGAATCAAAGTCATGTTTTAGAATTACATAAAAGCGTCTCTGTAGTGTTTGTTTTACTACAAGTTTATAACAATATTAGGATGTATTTTATAGCAAACTGCAGCAAGTAAACTGACAATGTTAAAATTACTGTTTCCTCAATATACTCCTTCACTAACAATTATTGAAGAGTTTTTTTTGTTTTTTTTTATTCGGGCAATATAATGATAGGACTAATAATGTTCTTACACGTGAGGTTTTGACTAAAAACACACGACGCTGTTTTTGTTGAGTCGGCTGTCGCGCGAAACATTGTCAATACTGTTCACAAGGATCGGCGAAAGTTGAGGTGGCCACCGCTATTTGGTCAACTAAACGTCGCTGTGTTGGCCCCTAAACACTAGGCTACATGTTCCAGTGAAATATTCTTTAATTTCACAAAGATGGTTGAAAACTCTTTTATTGAATTATTTATAGATCAATACGTTAAACAAAATACGTCGAAGAGAGATGATACTTTAATATATTGCTAGCCTTATAATATGAAACTACGAAATCAATAATTTACGGGCCTACAAATAATAACACTTCAACTTAATAAAAGTCATTGTTAGATCAATATAATACTGAAACGAAATAGTGTAATTTTAATCAATACATTATGTTTATTTAATTGATCAATGTTTTACTATTTTTTCCCGCGAATCATACAGATCGATTGTCGGTCTCAATATAGACATCTGAATACAACAATTACCAAGCATGGATTGCTATGATAAACCTCAAAAAAAGGTAATACATTTATAACAACTGATCTAGTAAAAACATGTGATTTTATAAATTTTTTAAAAAACCTTCTAAAAGTGTAAGTCGAGCACCGATATTTTGTAAGTAGCTATTAGCGTAGAACTGCTCGTTGTATAAATCTGTCAATTTAAGCATTTGACCTAAACTCTTTCTATAGTATATAGATAGGCATATATTTTACCACCAAATAAAATCAAGCACATTCAGTTTAAACTACAACACATTCACGAGTACGAGTGACAGGAAAACATAAAACATAGTGTCTGAACACTAAAGTAAAGACACGTAAAGAAAACGCAACTTTATTACGTGTAATAAACTTTATGCTTGTTTTAAAGTAGAAAGGATTGCTTGTTTAATAAGTAAGAAGCTGCGTTGGTTGTTCTCTTTATAAAGTATGTATTTTATTGATGTCACTTCTTCTGGTTCTGTTTCTTTCAAATCTCACCTTTGGTAATATATTTTGACGTATATGTTTAATAAAAAAGTTCTATGTATAATACTTAAGTAAATTAAATACATTTTTTAAATTTAACAATATATTATACATAATTTAATGTTACAACAGTCGGTACATGATGGAATTCCAAGATAATGGAAATAATGAGACGATCGTCTCATTACTTCCAATATATTATACTCCTCTTTTGACAATATAGTACTAATAAATGTCTAAATAAAAGTTTTTTGGTATATTTATTAACTACGTCCACCCATATTTAGTTGATCAATGACGGTTTTTTACGTCCCAAACTGTAAAGTTCTGATGCTCGGTGCTCAATCGGATGTTAACGAATGAGTAGTACGATAAGTGTACAAGTAAATACAAGAATAAAAATCTTAAAGAATATTTTCTTGTGTAGAAAAGCAAACGCAAGCGGCAGATCCTTTTAGATTCCTTCGAGTGAGTTATGACTCCTCGAACCTGTTGTAGGTGGAGATGTAAAAAAAAATAAGAAACAACAATTAATAATACATCTTCGACCTATATCTACTCCAATTATACAACAAAAATTACATTGATAGATCAAATTTAACGAATGGGCGAGAGATGAAAACTGAAAAGTACTGAAATAGATGACAGTTGACACCCATCACAAAAAACTTTTCACCGTACGGGGCTGGAGATAGTTGTGTCACAATCCAGAATATTAAAGGAAGTTCATCGAGGAAGCCAGGACTCGACTTCCGCTGCAGCACCATGTGAGAAGTAGCGACATGATAATTCATGTAAAACTCTGGTTGTTGGACCGTCATCTGGTGTTTAATGTGATGAAGTTGCTTGACTAGAAACCTAGTGAACTGTTTTCTCTCGGTGTCATACTCAAAGACCTATACAAGTCGATTCACAGCTCCAAATACATTCTATTAAAACCGCTTCATATAATTGATTTGACGTACCGTTCTCCCCGCACCTGTTACAAGATGGGATTCCCTCAGGGTCTCACAGTGAGTTCGGGAGGACATTCCCGATGTAACCTAGCTGGATTTAAACTGTTCTTCGTATAGTCTTTAGTTAAATCCCTTTTTTATCTTTCCTATCAGCTCTTTGTTGACCAACCTTTGTTTTTTCCGACCCTGACGCTATTAAAAAATTCGACGGCTAAGGGGTTTTTATTTTATATTTCTTTCCTTCCATTTTTATAAGGCGATAATACCAGAAAGGTTTCTCGCCTTTAAAACAACGAGAAAAAAGGGAATATGGGTCTCTACTTACCTATTGAGTTGAGATATCTGTTCGTGAAACAGTGCATTGTTATCAGGTCAATTTACCAGGTTAAAGTCGTCATGTTAAACTTGATAAGTGCCTCTTCGAGCCCTCTCATTGGTCTCCAATGCCTGTTTACAATCTGTGTCGTGAATTCTATTTAACTTGATGATCATTATGAGCCTATGCTACTAGTAATCTCTGATCAATTACATCCAGGTTCATCCACTCGTATGCTTTTTCGTTTCATATTTCAGGTTGGTCCTTATATAAATTACGAATCGTCAATAATGTGTAATTAATACTGCAATGAATCCCGTCCTCAGTCCTATAAACTATGAAAATCGTTGTCAGTTATGAGATATCGTAGTTTTGATCTTATAGTACCTTACCTTCTAAATTTTAAGCTTTCCATCTTGAAGTTTGTGTTAGGATGTGTTAGTATTTTTGTTCTCAGTTATATTTATTTTTTAATTTATTATAATTACGAAAGAAGCAGGTACACTAGTATAAAGTAATTCATGGCATACTTTCAAATATTATTATGCCATCAGGATTCTCAAAGCAGTTTATTTTTCCATATCATCAGTACTTATAATTCAGTTGCACAGAATTCATGTTTCCCCCCCCCCTCCGTATCTCCCCAAACCTCTTCCCTTGACAACGCTTTGTGCAAGTGTTTATTCAAAGTTTATCGAACCATGAAATGTGATTAATTTCAAATTTGAATAGAATTCATTTGCATTACAATAGGACCCTAAAAGTTCCGTCTTCTCATTTACTTTACGCGATGTTGAAATAAACATTTCGAGTATTGATTATTAATTAGTTGGAAAAGGGTGTAACAAGAACCAAATGTTCAGATATTACTGAGACAAAGAACAAACTTTTTAGAAATTCATTATCTTAATGATTTGAGTAAGGATAAGTGTTTTAAACTTTAATCAACGTTCCGAGACTAAATTTTAATATTTTGTATATTAAAAAAGTTATTTAAATCTTCTCAAAAATGTATGGTTCTTGTTTTTCTATCAATATTGCTTTTCAGAGATTATTACCTATATCTAAAATTTCAAAAAAAAATAAATTGATTACATTTTTATGTAGACCTATTTAAAAGAATTCAGTCGAAACTCCAACGATATCCAGATTTATCAGCATTACAATTCAAACGACTAGATGGTCTAATAAATTGTATTGATTTTAGTAGATTTAGAAGATAATTTAAATTTAATTGTGAAAATCAAAGGAGAAGCAACGAGGAAATCGGAAAACAGTGCCGCTGTCAAAATCTCATAAAATGTATTCCAATTAAACGAAATTGTATATATCAATTGTTGATGTACAAGATAAATATACCAGATTATTTATTAGCCTTAATCTTCCAGCGTAGGGGTATCGTACCTTAGATTGTAGGAAGTTTATTTTATTTTAAAAATATACGTTCATAAGTGTAATATTAATTCTTCATAGAAATCACAAACAACTTTGTTTTAAAAAAAAATTTAAACCAATATTTTTACCACTGTACAACAATATCTGTTTAACAGATATTATTTTTGCTGATTAACACTGTTATATTTATATTAGCTTACTTTGAGGTTATGTTTACTTCATTGCCAAAGCAGAACTTTTGTGCATTTTCTACCAGTAATTAATCTCGTACACTTCATTCGCTAGGAGTGTAACTTTAACTTGTCATTTACTCTCAACATTCCTTCATACCACTTGTTATATCAAGAACGTTTCTTATTGAGAACAAAAAGTAATGTAATACGACTCCTTTTAATGTAATGTAATTTGTAATTTAGAAATCTACAATCTCCTAAATCTTTCTTCAAGGACGCCATTACTTTTTTCGTTAAGATTGTTAAAGTTTATTTCTTGATAACGTATTTGCAATGTTTCTTAATTTATTATGCCGTTTTTTATCACTGGCTCTATTACTTGTATTTAACTGCTTCTGATTCTCAAAGTACTAAAATATGTCTTGTTCAACACAAGACTAGAAAAAATTTTAGGCTATTTATTTCATTTTACGTCTGTCACTTCTACTTTTCTATCTTTTGCTGTTGTTTCGTGTTTATTGCTGTCTAATGCATTGTCCTTGCACTTCCAACATTAGCAATTTTACTCTTGTATATAACTGAAATAATCTTTCATAAACTTATAGCTCTATATCACTTCTTTTATAAAAATAATTTTATTACTTCAGGTTATGCATTAACATTTATTCATAAATGATATTTGTAGTATAAACTCGTGATGTTCTAATTTGACTTACTTCACTCAATAACCAAATAGTGATGATAAGAGACAGTAGCGAGGTATAAATGTCGAATTTGACGATTTGCTTTTTGACTACAATTTTACTAAAGTAATTTTTTTATGCTATTTTCAATTTGAAAAGTACACAAATCATTGTTTGCTGTAAGAGTTACGCCTGAAAATGGTTGTCGCCATTGTTGAAGACACGCCATTTTTGAACCTTGATTTTTCTTTCACGGGACTATAAACCATACGTGCTCCACCCTTTAATACTGGTGACCATTTATAGTAGATAGGGGCTTGGGAATCCTGTGAAAACCTAGCTTGATCTAGACCTTTCTTCATGTAGCTGAGGGTTATATTCCTATCTTTCATATTTCTTATCTTGGCCAACTCTTAATATTTTCCGACCTTGACGCTATAGGCTATTCGAGGGCTAGTGATCTTTATTTTATGTACTTCTCATCCTTTTTTTATAAGGCATGATGGCCGATAGGTTTTACACCTTTAAGGAACAAGGGAAAATAAACGTATGTGAAGCTCCCTCGTGACAATTGTTTAACTCTAATTCATTGATAACTACATATACATCTTACAAGAGAATTAAATCAAGATTGAGGAGGGATAGAATAACATATATAATAAATCTCAATTTTTAAGGCGAAGTTTCCTATAGGGACCTTTCTTCCAGTTAATCTCAATAATTAAAATAATAATAATTTAAAACATACTTATCAACCTAAAACATAATATGTGCTTATTTAAAAAATATAGTTACAAAACATTTATAAAACATATAATAATTGCTAAATGTAAAATTAAAAACTTTTTTGTAAATACAAATTTACAAGTAAATCAAAAATCAAAATCAAATATAACATAAATGTCAGGGAACTATGAAATTATACCAATGAAAATCGAAAAATTACTTCAAAACTAATAACCGAAGAAGTTGTTTTTATTTCCGAGTTAGGCCTACATCGTTCTGTCTAGTTGATTGATCAAAAATGTCATAACGATTGTTTACATGCATTTGTCCCTAACTTCTTAACAAACATACGCACAAAATGCGCAAGTGATCGAGTTAAAACAGAATCTCACCTCTATAACGATGATAAATAAAAGCTGAAGTTGCTTGTATTTTAGTCTTTTTCGATTAAAATCTACAAATAACAAGTTACATTCATAAAAATAAGTTGATGGGCCACATCATGGTACTTACACAGACACATCATACATTGTGTATAAATCGTATACCGAGCAAGGAGATCGTTTAAATGTTATGCCAAAAAGTTGTTTTTTGGACCGTATAGGAAATTTTAAATTGTATTGACAGATCAAGGGGCAAAACAGCTATTATATAGGTGTTCTGAAACATCCTGGAAGGATCTCGTAACTACATGAATATAAAATTTTCGTTTGAAGGTCAAGGTTAAAATTAAATGTTCAACAATAACTTCAGTATTTTTCATCGTAGATATGTCGATATCGGTACAATTATATACAGAATTGAAATCTGCAAGTAAACTATCTAATTTAGTGTTTTATAAGTTTAATAATATATGAGATATGAAAACAAAATTTAAAATGGTCGTCATTTTACATATTCAATTGGACTTTTCCTTATGTGAAAGGGAGAGTTTCTATAATTCCTTTAACAAAAATCATGTTCCTAATTCATTTTTGTGGCCCCTATAATGGTTAAATACAAGTGACGATGGACGGACGGCACGGAGATTATCACTTTTTCTGTTTCATAACGCCATGAAATGTGAAGATTAGTTAAAAAATGGAGGTTAAATATTTGTTGATTACAAACTTTTCTCTATAGGCCTACGTTGTATATAAGTAATAGAAAAAAAAACTTTTCATTAACTTTATAATCCGGGCTTTTTTTTTAAATTGAATAGTAATATCATCATACTTGAGTTGTTTATTCTTTATTTAAAGTAATAGAACGATCTACTATAACATGTAATCTTCCATGACACTAACAATTACATATTATTACATTGTCGCACTTCCAGAAAATTTACCTGTTTGAATTCAACAGTAAGCAATTTGAGTTTAATAATGGTTGCCAAACATGTACACTAGAAACACTAAGTGGCAATATGCAGGGTAAATGTTGCAGTTAAGTTATGTTGACTGCTTGTATTCTGTACATACCAAATCCACCTTTGCTCCGGTGCTGGGAGTCTATCTCTATTAGGACTTAGCTGTGAATTTATTAAAAACCACTATCATTATAAATTTATTGTTACTTCCTTGAATTACATAATTACATAATTAAAATAAAATACTAATTACAACTTCAATATAAATCAAAACCATTTTGAACTAAAACTAAGAAACAATTTTGTACTACCTCGATTTCAGAAAAAAATTCACAAAAACTAAATCAGTTTAGTTCAAATCCTAGAGCGAATGAGGAAATCAACATCAGTCAAAACAAGAACACATTAGAAAACGAAAACATAAAAATAAAAAACATAACTGTTATTTTACCTTGTTTTTGTCATTAAATGTCACAGATATTTTTGTTCTTATATATTTCCAAACTAAACAAACCTTAAAAACAGACAAACTTTAAATATAACATACAATCAAAAACGTATACAAATAATACATACATATTCCATTTTAAGTTTTCCTCAGTCGAAAAAAATTATTAGTAATGTCTATATGTCGACCATGCAATGCGCTAAATTTGATACTGTTTAACTAATTTTTATCTAATTTAATACTTGGGTATGTTGTAGCAAAACATTTCTTTTCAGTTTTTGAAAATTCCAAATTTGGGAATACCAAATATAAGATCAAAACTTCACTTTTAATTTAATCGAAATTTGATACTTTGATCAACTGTAATTCCTATAAACACAATAGTCACCTCATTACAAATTTGCTACCTTACAGCAAAATGAGGTCAAATTTGTCTCCACCCCCTCCAATCCAAATCTTGGCAAATAACCAAAAATTATGAGTTTCTAAAGACATGATACATCCTAAATATATCTATTTACCAAATTTAATCAAAATCGATATAGGGGTTTGTGTTATAGAGCACTTCAAGAACGACAAATCACATTAATAATAATCACCAAAAGAATGAAAACACAATTTTCCACAATATACCCTTTATTTGTGCAATACAAGATGACATTTCAATGACTAATAATCATCAGTTGACATTGAAACGTCGTATTGTATTTGTATTGTGCAAATAAAATATATATTGTAAATAAATTTGTTTTCATTAATTTTATTATTGAAATTTCCACAAGTACAGCTCATTATAATGAATTTATAACCAAATTTAATGATACATTGATCCTAGTTTGATCTTACACCATTCTTTCATGGGTTTTTTAAATTTTATTTTACACTGGTTGTTAACTAAGTTCATAATTGTCAATGTATCGATTTGAATTTGTTAAGTTAAATTAATTAAGAAGTATTTTACTATTAACCCCCCCCCCCTCCTTTCATCTCTGTTTTCACTATCGTGTTAATTTCAAAAAAATATAATTTTTCAACACAATTGTCTAAAGAAAATAGTTTCTCACATCACAATCTCTTTTCAATTCTTTTATAATATTTCAAAAAGCGACTACCATGGAAACTGATTTATGAGTTTTTAAGTGCACAGAAGAAAGCTCATTAATAATTTTAGGTTTCAACTCCCCCCCCCCCCTCCCGTTCTCTTAAAGTGCATATTCTTGTTTTTTCAATCGTTGGTCCTGGTAACTCGACTTCTTTAACTTCACAAGTGACAGCTGTCGAAATGTCAAAGTCACGTGACATTTAAAGTGCTCAAGAAGTCTTTGTCTCCTGTGTCAATTCAATGGCTGACGAGTGACTTCTGCTTCCACACTACGTTTGCCCTTAACGCAGAATGTGTTGACTATCAGATAGATTTACACTAGTCCAGACGAAGAAGTGAGGGAAACGAAAATTATTAATAAGACTAAATTCTTAAATATTCCGTTCTTCATGAGATAAATGTTACAAAACTAATTTCTTGTTCATATTACACTCTACTTATGGCTAATATCGCTATGTGGAAACAATTCATTAAACTTTGGTTTCTCAATATCTGTGTGTTGATCTCCACCTCGTAAATCGTTTTATCTTCAAATAAAAACCTACGTGCTTCGTTGGTTAACATATTTTCCAGCGAATATGAACTCCACAACTAAAACTGAAACAGCAGAAAATAGCAATATGTATGTAAACACGCAACTACAAGAGGTAATTACGCATTACTGGCGAGAGACATTTTCAACTACGGTATTCCCTGATAACGTAAAGAAAGAAAACAGGAATAAACTGGAAGTGCAGAGAGGACCAGCAATTTAATTATCAGTGATGTCTATACAAACCATCAACGACAGGTCATTTATATTACTGTCTAGGAGCTTTTTAAAAGTACGGTATTACCTGATAATGTTAAGAAATAAAACGACCATAAACTGGAACAGCAGAGAGGACCAATATTGGCATATGTAGTGTTATTTATTTAACCAATCAAAGACAGGAAATCATGTGAGATTTTTCAACGTACCGTATCGCCTAATAATGCAACAAAAGAATACTCCCTTATATTCAAACAGTAGAGAGGACCAACAAAACATGCAAAGTAATATCTAAACAAACAATCAACGAAAGGGGGTTATTTACATTGCTGTCGAAAATATTTTTGAACGTAAGTATTGCCTAGGAACGTAAAAAGAAAAAACAGCCATAAACTGGAACAGCAGATAGCACCGACAATGATATGCTCAGTGATAACTAGTAAATAATCAACGCAGGAGGTTATTTACATTACTATAGAGTATCTTTTTAAACGAACCGTATTGCTTGATAAGTAAAGAGATAAAACTACCATAAACTGGAACTTCAGAGAAGATCAGTAATGACATACGTCAACCACTGGAGGACGTTTACATTACTGATAGTACACTATTGTCTGATTTATTGCAAGATAGAAAAACAAGCTATAAACTGAAACAGCAGATAGGACCAACAATAACAAACACAGTAATATCTTTGTAAACAATCAATGACCTTTACATTACTGCCGAGGAGATTTTTGAACCTACAGTATTTCCTAAAGAGAGTGATACAATATTTTAGTAATATTTTTTAACTAATGGTCTTTTGCAGAAAATAATTTAATAAGAATTCTCCAGCTAAGCGAGTCTAAATAAATATTAACTTCATTTATTACGCTCGGCGACTCAGCACTGACGAGCTTTTAAATTGTTTCTGTGCTAATCAAAATCCATTTCATATACTCTTATAGTTTTGACGGATAGAACTAGCCTTGTGGTTAGTCATATTTAAACATATCCTTCATTCATTTAACTCGTGTCTTGTTTTGGTTGTAACAGACTTCTTAAAACTACTTATTTAAATCATCCTCAACTTGCTTCTGTTAGATCAATACGTTTTTTGTGAATTTGTAGGTTTTTTTTTTTTTTTTCAATTGTATAACGAAAAGTTTGTGAAATACCAAACGACAAAGGTTCTACTGTTATTCTAGACCTAGTTATATTCTTTCTTATCGTATGATTTAAGTCTTTCAAATATCAAAGGAAACTTTTCTAAATCTACTTATTCTCGTTTCTATGTTATCATTCTAGGATTCTTAATAACAAACAAATATTGGTTGTACCGTTATTCTACTGTTTGTTCTTATCCTATCGTTGAAAGACCGCACGAAATTGTGTTTGCTTCTAATCTTCTGTCCGTTCTTATTATATCGTCTAACTGTCCCAAATATCATATGACATCGTGTTTGCTCTTATTCTCCGTCCGTTCTTATACAGTGGAAATGTCCCAAACGACATTGTGTTTGACATTATTCTACTGTTTCTTATTATTATATCGCCGAAGTGTCCCAAATATCAAACGATATTGTGTTTGACATTATTCTACTGTTTCTTCTTATTATATCGTCGAAGTGTCCCAATAGTTATCAAACAATATTGTGTTTCATATTATTCTACTGTTTCTTCTTATATATCGTTGAAGAGTCCCAAATATCAAACGATATTTTGTTTCATATTATTCTACTGTTCCTTCTTATTATATCGTCGAAATGTTCCAATAGTTATCAAACAATATTGTGTTTCATATTATTCTACTGTTTCTTCTTATTATATCGTTGAAGAGTCCCAAATATCAAACGATATTGTGTTTGACATTATTCTACTTTTCCTTCTTATTATATCGTCGAAGTGTCCCAACAATTATCAAACAATATTGTGTATCATATTATTCTACTGTTTCTTCTTATTATATCGTTGAAGAGTCCCAAATATCAAACGATATTGTGTTTGACATTATTCTACTGTTTCTTCTTATTATATCGTCGAAGTGTCCCAATAGTTATCAAACAATATTGTGTTTCATATTATTCTACTGTTTCTTCTTATATATCGTTGAAGAGTCCCAAATATCAAACGATATTGTGTTTGACATTATTCTACTGTTCCTTCTTATTATATCGTCAAAGTGTCCCAACAATTATCAAACAATATTGTGTATCATATTATTCTACTGTTTCTTCTTATTATATCGTTGAAGAGTCCCAAATATCAAACGATATTGTGTTTGATATTATTCTACTGTTCCTTCTTATTATATCGTCGAAGTGTCCCAATAGTTATCAAACAATATTGTGTATCATATTATTCTACTGTTTCTTCTTATTATATCGTTGAAGAGTCCCAAATATCAAACGATATTGTGTTTGACATTATTCTACTTTTCCTTCTTATTATATCGTCGAAGTGTCCCAACAATTATCAAACAATATTGTGTATCATATTATTCTACTGTTTCTTCTTATTATATCGTTGAAGAGTCCCAAATATCAAACGATATTGTGTTTCATATTATTCTACTGTTCCTTCTTATTATATCGTCGAAGTGTTCCAATAGTTATCAAACAATATTGTGTTTCATATTATTCTACTGTTTCTTCTTATTGTATCGTCTAAGTGCCCACAAATCAAACGACATCGTGTATGTTATTATTCTAATACTTGTTCTTATTCTATTGTCACTGTGTGTCAAATATCAAAAGAAATTTACTCTACTGTCAGTTCATATCCTACCATTGAAGTTTTGCATTGGCTTTACTGTATCAAACTACATTGGCTTTACTGTTGTTCTACTGTTTGTACTTATCCTAACGTTGAATTCTTTCAAGTATTAAACGACAATAATCCTACTATTTTTTCTACACTTTTTTTCTCGCTTCCTGTCGTTAAAGATTCTGTACTCATTTTCAAACTAATAAATAATAAACTATTCCTTTCTTGGCATAATTTATTACTACAGTAATAATTATGTCCAACATTATATTCTGCTGCTACTATTAGAGACTATTAAAGTAAAAATAAAGTTAGGTGACGTTTGGTAGAGTGCAATTTTTAATGTATGTGATAAATAGCTCCTTATAATCTTCCATATCGATAGATTCTTTGACATTTCTTTTATTTTACACTCCTTGTAGGAATATTATTTTGTTTTATTATCCATTATTATTTTTTATGTTTAAACAATTAACGTTTCCTTTCATTTTTTCCAAATAATTTTTTCACTTAATTTTGTTTTTACTTTTTAATCTGTTTTTGGTATAGATAATTTCTGTTCCTTAATTTTTAAAATTTTTCGTATTGCTTATTACAAAACCTAAATCACAACACAATATTACAGCATATGTTGCAAAAGTCAGACAGACGATGCTTGCGTTTTAAAATGATTATGCTGCACTAAAGTGACATCATTCTGTCAGGAATATAATATAACCTACATGATTATTTGAGACAAACCCATGTAACATGTAACAATCCAGAGCGTCACTTTGGCGAAACGTGTTATATTCGTCGCGTAATTTGAACTGTCACCGCTACATCTGCGTCAATTACTCTATGTTTAATGCTCTTGAAAGACATTCGTTGGCTGCATATTTTACAATTATTAATTACTCTTTGTTACAAATGAAATTGAACCGAAAATTTTGAGACCGTATAGTTGACTCAGTATATCTGTTTGTTTGGTTTTAAAATTTTAGGAAATGCCGTCATTGAGTTGCATCCTAACTTTTTTATTGTATTAAGATAGTTAAGTTAATAGCAGTTAAGTTCAATACCTACTCATTTTATTATTTTGATAACGCAACAAATTGTATGAAATTCTTTAAAATTATTTTTTATTGATATTGATGACTAAGAACCACCATAATGGAAACGCGATATGTTTTACCGTTATCCTACCCAATTTTCAATCACAAAAAAATTGTAATATTATACCCGATATGTTTTTTGTTTTGTTTTGTTTTATTTTTGTTTAAAGGCGTAAAACCTTTCTATCAACCATTGCAAAAAACATAAAATGAAGACCCTTAGCTCACTAATACTCTAATAGCGACAGGGTTGGAAGAGAACAACAATTGGTCAATAGACTCCAGATAAGAAAATTGAAAGAGAAGAATTTAACCTAAGAGTAGATGAAATAAAGTGTAGATTCAAATAGGGTCCTTCCAGATTGTCAGGACCGTATTTATTAGAGTGAAGCCATGAGGGTATCATTGAAATGATTAAACAAAAATATATTGTACATTGTTCAAAAACAATTTCATTTAAAAAAATAAAATTTAATAATTATTATTATAATAGTTTGGAACATAATTTTCTGCTTGACAGGTGTTTGTCATCTCTCATCTCGGGGACATGTGTTTGAGGCTCAGGACATTTAGAGATTAAGAGAAATATGATGTCTGATAAATTGACAAGAAGAGATAAAACGTCCAGTGAGTCCTGGGTCAATTATTGACAACTCAAGTGATTAGCATCAATTTAGTGACATCAAAAATATCACAACCCTTCCATGTACGATTATATTTTTTCAATACATTATTTTACCTAAACAATAATCAATTTCAAAATGGAATTATATTGCAAGTTATATTGTTTTCACATGACTAACACGGTTAACAATTGAATAACTAAACAAATAAATGGAAAACTCATGATGAAGTCGCAGAGAGGTTACTAAACATTCTCTAAACATTAGATAAAAACTATACATTCAAACAAAAAATTGTAATTTTGTTGAACAATGCCGTACAATCTATATGACCCAAATAAGCAACTCATAAAATTCTATCCAAAACAATCGAACTCTAACTGTTTCGAATGACTAATGTGAACATACATTATTGAAACTAGTTCATTTCAGACCAATACCATCTGCTACTTTTATTCATATATTTCTGTTCTAGTCTCATAACTGTCCTACAAGTTATTAAAACCATGGAACACATGCTGCAGGCTTGTTATTCTACAAATGGTACAAACTTGTTATTACAAAGTTTAAACTACAAAAAACTCTTTATAACAAAGCTTAAGCTACGAGTAATTATAACTGTGTTAGATTTATACACGGAGAAATTAGTTTAATAAATTCTGAACAATATCGTACATTTTACCGATATTACATTTTGCGTCGATATTTTAATATGAGATATATATATATATATATATATATATATATATATATATATAGATATATATATATATATATATATATATATATATATATATATGCAACATATATTGTAATAGAGTTAAAAATATCACGCTAATTTTTAAAATAGTCGATTTTAAACTTTGAGGTTATCTAACAACATACTGAATGAACAAATGAACTTCAACAGTATCTCGTTTTCGTTATTTATAGATACTTTGATACCTACAGGTGACACTCTAAACAGCTATCATGACAAATATATATATTATAATTTAATAATGAACAAATTAAATTCCTAACTAAATATTCAAGTTTGTTCATAATTTGTCGTAGGGGCTTATAGAAAAGGATATTTAAAATTAAAATAGTTACCTTTTTTCAACTTAAGTTAAAGAATCCAAATTACCCTCACCGCCAAAGAGCAATACATTTTCAATTTCTGTGTAACTTTAATTACTTCCTAACAACCAATTTAAGTAATACAATTCCATCCCTTAGACCACAGATGTCTTATGTCTTTTAAAGCGCTCCAAATGAATGAACAATTAAAACTCGCATGGAATTAAGGCTTGGATGTTGTGTGGATAATCGATTTTTTCTCAATCAAATGGCGTAATTGAGCACTTGAACAACATGAACATATATTAAGATATATCAGGTAGATTTGGTGATGAGGTGAAGGGTGGAAAAGGATGATCTTAATCTCCCTTAAAAAACTAATAAAAACTGTCTACCCTTCAGTAAGCATCATATTGTTTTTATAGTTGTAATGAGCATTTGTCCTAATAATTTAATTAATAAATTACATATTGGGAATCCTCATCCTAACTATATCTGCCTTAAATCTTAATTCGTAAAGAACTGTTTCATTTCTAATAAGGTATTCCACGAAACAGACTTTTATTTGCTTCAGGAAATCCAATTATATCTCTGACCGTCATCGAAATGTAAAATCCCGTATTCGTGTTCCTTTGTGTTAAGACTCCTTTGATCTCTAATTTGCATGAAATATCCTTTGATTTACTATGTTTGTAAGGAATTGCTAATGCTAATTGGTCATGGGAGTTCTAAGTTGTGTTTTTGCAACATTTGCTTTATGTTTGATGTAAAATTATCGCTTTTTATCCTTTAGTTATTCATTTATAATTTACATTTTTATACAATTACTGTTGTCAAACAGTATTAATTCTGTTAGTTATATAATCTAGGAAATATTAATTTATCTATTTTTACATTGGTTATATAATAATATGTCTTCAATTATCATTTTTAGCTACTGTCTGTAACAAAATTCTGGTTTTTAATTGACAATATAACAACTAGGCTTTACGTTTTGTTTGACTTCAAATTCATTCTAAACAAATGAATCTATAAGCTACACTTGCAAACAATTCAATTAATAAATAAAAACACAACCTTTTTACAATTACATTACCTTTATTATGATCAAATGGCGTTAGTTATTAAATCATCTTCAGTTGTTTCCACAAAGATTATATACATCTAAACAATTGTAGTATTTTTCACAGTCCAGATTTTGTTTTGTTCGCTTTCTTTCATTTAACATACATTTAAGATTGTAACTAAATTTCGATGTTTGTTTTTAGAGTAACTTTAGGTTTTCCACATTTTAAAGAGTATTTTTCGACATTCCATGTAACGAATTATAATGATTTTTTACTAATTCCTATAAAGTGTGTGTATATGAATCTACTACTATATTTGTGAGTAAATGAATCTGCATTCTCTCGCTTCTTCATATATCCGTATCTTTCTACAAATATGAACTCGTCTGAATATTGAATCTACTCTAAATGCAGGAAACAGAATATTTATAATCTCCATCTTGTTTATACCTTATGTTCTGAAGTGTCATGAGGGACCCTACTTCTACATATTTTAATGTAGTCTTGGTATTAAAACCCTCTCATTTATCTTTTTTATCATTTCTTTCTTCATCAACTCTTGTTCTCTTCCAACCCTGACGATATTAGAGTATCCCAGGGCTAGAGGTCATGTCCTTTTCTTCCTTTTTATATAAGGTGATGGATGACGAGGAGGTTTATCGCTTTTAAGCAACGGTGATGAAAAATTTCAATAGAAAGTTTTTATTTCGACGTTTGAGTGACGAAGTCATAACCTTCTATTACTAAATTGAATACAAATGTGTTATAGTAAGCAAACACAGCACATATTAAATTGTTAACTTCTTAAGATCTGACCATTAGTAAACATTAATTAAAGCATTAACTAACCTGCCAGTAAACCAATAGACACAATAAAACCTAGATGTGTCATTTACTACTACTAGACCCAGGCCTCCTTCAGTTTCAATCCCCCATATAGTTTTACCAAATTCAATTCTTCTCCATTTGCTTACCTCCACATACTACAAATGAAACTCTCATCCTACTTGCGGATTGGCACATTGATTTGGGTTTATAAATCTTTTCCATTAAGTTTTCATCGTTTTTTAGTTACTCCTATATTTACCATGGGTTATATTTGTAACTATTTTTTTTTTAAAATACCAATATTGGTTGTTTATCTTTAGAACTCTGCTAAAAATTTATTATAGTTACACACTTGGATGGAAAACCATACATCTTCCTCTATACATTACATTACCTTGTAAATATTTAAAACCTGCCATTTAAACTATTCTTGGAACTAAAACTTATTAAACATGTCTAATGGAGCACGTTCGCTGTTACGGATGCTGGATTCTTTAGATAAACGTGGCACATTAGTGAGGAACTTCATTAAAGATGCTTTTAGTTTAATAATTCAGCTCTTCTGAAGTGAAGTAGAAACTTCTGAATGTGAGATGATGCAACGATACATTGCGATATTGTTTAATTGAAGTTTGTTTTTTTCTCACATACAAGTAGTATAAGAGAAACTTATTACACTAGTCAAATGATATGTGAGTTTTCGCTGATATATTTGTTTTTAGAGTCTCTTAAGCTCAAAATAGTAGTTGGGGGGGGGGGGGAATTCTGTCTGTGCGGTGCTATAAAACTTAAACAAGTGGTTAAATTTTTAGCAAATTTGGTTTGTGGGATTATTTTGCCATCTTGAGTACTTCTAAATTTGGGAGTAAATATCAAGGATTTTATTCACATTTTGTTAAAAGGAATCTTTAAAGACACAAACAAGTTATAAATTGGTAATGTTGGTCATACATCACTGAAGATGGTGACATTGTTTTTAAAACGCGTTTAATAAAATAAACGTATTATTTGTGAGAAATTGTGTTCAAGTTTTATTTTAACATAAAAAAGTATTGGTTGCCAAAGTCATCAAATATTATAAAGAATCTGTTTTCTCAAAATTGCGTTTTTCCAAATTCGATGAAATGTGAGAGTAATATCCTAAACTAGTGTAATAAATCGAAAAGTACTAATCAATAAAAATGAGCAATAATCAATAATCAACCTTAATGCTGTCATTAAAGTAAAGTAGATTTTACCATTAGGTCTATTTTAGGAACTTTATTATAAAACTTTCAGACGCAAAATTGACAAAATGCTAAAATTGACATTTTTGGAGAAATATCTATTATTATTTCGTTTTACTTACACGAAATGTGAGAAAGTTAATGCAATATTTTGCACTGACTATTTAAAGTATTTGCGAATACAGATTTCATTTATTGACTTAAGTTAGTATTTTGTATAACATTTTTATACTTATATACAGTATACAATATAGAGCGTGACTACGGTATTCGAAAAATTACTTTGGTTGTTTATTAATATTTATGTTTCATAACCTTAAGAATACAGAAAAGATATTTTATGGATTCTATTTTTCTTCCGTCGTTGATAATATCATTCATAAACAGCAAACATGAAGATTGAACAATTGTTCTAATAACTATTGTTTTAAATTGTAAATTTTATTGATATCTGTTGGAAAATTTCAAATAAACTGTTGACCGTACTTTTAAATAAATTTATTTAAAAGAAATAAATACAGTTAATATTGGAAGAATTTGATTCTGAAAGGTATTATTTTTCCTTAACGATAATTTTCTAAAAATACAATTATGAACCTCGAATTAAGATTTAATAAAATATTATTTCCATTCTTCAAATAAGTAGGCTTTTTATTCATATCGGAATTAAGGGTCATAAACCATAAGAAAACCTTTGTTCCAATTTTATTTACAACATCATAGAACGTCCACTGTTTTAAACAACTTGTTATATTGAATTATGTCTTTTTTATAATTATAACCCCGAATAAGGTAAAACGTAACAAAAAGTGTTCCAATTTTTTTGGAAAGTTTGGCTCAGTTCCGATTTTAACCCAATTCTTAAAACTTTGTGTTGAAATTTTGTTCGAAACGTCCTTGAACTGACCTATTTTTAAACTTATTTCTTGTTTTCAAAACGGGAAATATAATAATCTTGCTCGTAATACCAAGTATTGCCAAGAAATAGTTAACTTCCTATTTAAATTTTGCTTAGAACTTTAAAAAATTAAGTCTTAATTCATTTCTAATAATACAATTAATATTTTTCCGTCATTCATAGTAAACATTCCATTTAATTTGTTCTTAGTACTTTTAAAGATTATGTATTAATACATTTCATATAACACATAGATTTTAGTCTAACATTCATAGTGAATTAACATTACTCTCTTTGGAATTTGTTTTATTTTATTAACACTAATAATACATAATATGATACAACGATAAGTAATAGCACGGTTAGTTATGGCATTACAAATACACGATAAATTCAACTATAATATGTCTGAAATAAAAAGACCGTCAACTTCTAAATAAATACCTAAATAAATTGTTTAATCACGTGATGTTTGTTCTGGTCCACATTTATTACGCCATTCCCTCATATTGTAAAATAAAAGTCTTGTTTGACTGTAAATAATAAAGTTTTGTTTATCTTCTTGCTTATAAAGTTAAATTAAATGCAATATACTTTGTTTATGTTACAAGGTATGGCGTCAATAACACTGAGCTCTGTTTATGCAGTTTATATGGTGAGTTAGGAAAATATGCTAACTGTTTGATAAGGTTTGACCGAACTACAGCAGTCAAATAAGAATTGTTCTAATACAAAAATTGTTTAATTATAAATTATCTTTTTGTATACACCCCAATTTCTAGACCACAAAATATACACACATATATATATATATATATATATTTATTTATTTATTTATATTTATACATCGAAAACCATCTATATATTTTTATTATAATCACATTTTTTTAACATGGTTTTAGATCAAAAACACACGAAGCGGTTGTGACGAGACGACTGTTGACTAAAAATATCAAACTATATTAAACAAGGGGTGAAAACATACAA
This sequence comes from Aphrophora alni, assembly GCA_963513935.1. Taxonomy (NCBI): domain Eukaryota; kingdom Metazoa; phylum Arthropoda; class Insecta; order Hemiptera; family Aphrophoridae; genus Aphrophora; species Aphrophora alni. The sequence continues at coordinate 35,898,195 of OY740767.1, forward strand.
CACTCAAGTGATGCCTGCACCTCGTGAATGTATTCTACGGACGTTCGAGCGACGGCGTAACAATCTGCTATGACCTAATCAATCCATAAATCGTAAATTTTGCATTCAGACATATAACTAAGCTCGACAAACGAGCTGTGAGATACTCGAACAAAAAGAGTCTTTTAACGAGTTAAAAATTAAAGAGTGATTAATTGAATAAACATAATTCATTCATTATTTTACAATTCCATTTCCATATTATAAGGCCTAACACTGATTTTTTTTTTTTTTTTTTTTTTGGTTTTTTATTTTCTTTTCTTATTTTTATCTAATTTAACTCCGACAGAGTTCAAAACTATATTTTTAAAATAACTTTGCAATTTTGTAAAAATATCGAGTTAAAACCATTACATACAGAATTGATCTCTTCAGGTTGTTATCTAATTTAGTAGTTTAAAGTTGAATAACACGTGAGATAAGAATAAAGAAGTGTTTAAATAGTTGCTATTTTGACATTTTAAAATTCCATTTATCTGAATTTAAGTAAGGTTACTAAATGAGCACCAAAACCTATATATGGGTTCTATATAGTGGGGAGGAGGGTTCTTATAATTCCCTACACAAATTGTTATTTGTGTAGCCGTTATACAAATGACGACAGACGGACACCATGTCAAAAATCACTTTTTCTATTTCGTAAGACCATGATACGTTGTTATCAGTCAAAAAACAGAAATCAAATTTGTATCGACTACCAATACTTTGTATACTGGAATATGAGGGTAAAAACAATTTCCTAATTTTAAGTAACTTTATATTCCAGTGCCTTTAAAAATGTTATAGTGTTTATCAAATTTGGTGTAAATCATACAGAAACTCTAGAGCTAAAAGTAAAATAATATAAAATTAAAATTGTTTTACTGAATGACTGTTACAAGCTCTTATAAAAATTAAAAAACCGTTAGTTCACAAAAGTGATGAAAATCGGACAAAGATTATGCGCAAAACATGCAAAACAATATAAATATAACAATTTAAAAATACCCCAAACTCCAGCTTAACCGAGAGTTAATAGTTCCCAGGCATAACAACGGCTTATAGCAATAAGTAAAAATTGCATACGTATTCTTTCATGTAGTAGCAACATTAATAATTTGTCTAACAGTCTAGTTGAATTATTTATATTTTATTTAAATTAATAAAACGATCTAATATAAAATATAATCTTCCATGACTCGTTAACTACTAACTGTATTTACAACAGTTTCATTTTATTACAGTGCATACCTTGAACATGTAGCACTTCCAGGAAATTTACCTGTTTGAATTCAACAGTAAGCAATTTGTGTTTAATAATGGTTGCCAAATAAACATGTACACTAGAAACACTAAGTGGCAATATGCAGGGTAAATGTTGCAGTTAAGTTATGTTGACTGCTTGTATACCAAATCCACCTTTGCACAAGCTCCAGTTCTAAGACTTTGTCACTTTTAGGATTTCGCTGTAAATTTATTTATTACCATATAAATTGAAAATGTATTGTTACTTCCTTGAATTATATAATTGCATTAATTCAAATAAAATACTAATTACAACTTTTATATAAGAAACAATTTTGTACTACATCGATTTCGGAAAAGAGTTTGACATATTTCAATTCAATTCCTAGAGCAAAAGGGGAAGTATAACTAACGAATTCATAATAAGTAAATCCATATGATATCAGTAATAATTTTATTCAAAAAGCAAGAACATATACAAAATAAAAACGTAATGGTCATTTTTATTTGTCCTTATTTCTACCATTAAATGTCACAGATGTTTGTTCTTATTTTTTCCAAACTAACTACCAACAATAACAGATAAATAAAAAATAACATTAAAAAACTAAGCAAATAACGATATATATATATATATATATATATATATATTCTATTTACGGTTTTCTCAGTCAAAAAACGTGTTTAATACTGCCTTGTACGTCGACCGTGTTATACGATGAATGCGAAACAGGATAACTAATTTGAATCACAGGACAAAGTAGGCTACATTTATAAAAATCACTAAATGAATAAAAATACAATTTTCCTCAACAAACTCTTTATTTGTACAATACAAAACGATGTTTCATTGACTTAATTCATCATTATCAATTAATTGTCAATGAAACGTAGTCTTGTATTTGTATTGGATAAATAAAGTGTATAGTTCCCAAAAGTATATCTTATTAGAATAAATGAATAACAAATTGAAAATTCCAATTTACCAAACAATAAAACACAACAATACGGTATTATAAGACCACTGTCGTCATCCTCACTTGCAATCGACGTACAAGCTATTTTCAAGAGGGAAAAATCAATTAATTAAAACAAAAGTAAATCAAATTTTTAACAGGTGTTAAACTTAGTTATCAACTTAGTTGTTAAAACGTCATCTTCATGACGTATTTTTGTTTGTTTTAAATATTAAATGTATTCTGAATTTCCACAAATTTTGGACAATATGGTTCAATAATAAACGAAAATTTTGAAATTGTTGCAAATATATCTGTTTTGAGGTCTTACGCGTCCACAAAAATGTATTTGTTTTAATAAAGTCTTTTTGAAATACGAAACGACAATGGTTCTACTGTTATTCTAGATTTTTTTTTTTTTATACGTTTCTATTATTCGTTAAAGTCTAAAAATACAAAACTATGTACTTTTGTTCTTTTCTATCATAACATTAAAATTGTCCAACATCAAAATATGTTAGCAGTATTGTTGTTCTACATGTAATTATGTTTTCTTTAATCATATTATCATAGTTTCACAAAAAAATGCCAAACTACATTTTCTCTACCGTATAACAAACACACAGAACACAATTCTCACAAAAAATACGCCTAAGTATCAGACGCGTTTCAACGACAAGGTCGTCCTCTTCAGTGATACACGAGCTATACCAATCAAACTATAGCTGAATGCATTTAATATACATTTGCTCAGCTGTTATTATAGATCTACTTATGTTCCTTCCTATTCTTTTCTTCAAAATACCAAATGACATTTGCTCTGCTGCTATTCTAAATCTACTTATATTATTTTCTATTCTGTTATTCCAAATACCAAACGACATTTGCTCTACTGTTATTCCAAATCTACAAAATGTTCGTTTCTAGGTTTCTAATCAACAATCTACATTGGTTGTACTGTCATTCTATTGTTTTTCGAATCCTATTTTTGAAATGTCCGAGATATTAAACTACGACCATTATTTTACTGTTTGATCTTATTATATCATCTAATTGTCTCAAATAACAAACGACATTGTGCTTGGTATTATTCTACTGTGTTCCTTCATATTGTATCGTTGAATGGTTCTAAATATCAAACAACATTGTGTTTATTATTATTCTACTATGGGTTCTTATTATATCGTCGAAATTTCTAAATATCAAACAAAATTTACTCTACTCTCAGTTCATATCTTACCATCGAAGTTTCCAAATATCACACTACATTATCTTTACTGATGTTCTAATGTTTGTACCCTAACGTTGAAGTCTTTCAAGTATTAAAGAACAATAATCCTACTATTTTATTCTACACTTATTTTCACACTTCTTGTCGTTAAAGTTTCTGTACTCATTACCAATCCTTTAACTAATGAACTACTTGTTTCTTGACTAATTTATTACTAGAGAATTATATATGTCCAACATTAAATTCTTCTGCACCATTAGGGGCTATTAGAGTAAAAATAAAGTGTGCTAATGTTTGGTAGAGTGCAATTATCACATGAATAAATGTCTTATCTATGATAAATATCTCCTTATTTTTTCCATATCGTTAGATTCTTGATATTTCCTTTACAATATATTTCTTGTAGGAATACCACTTTAGTTTATTTTTCCATTAATATTTATGAATTTTCACCCAATCTACTTTTCCTTTCATTGCTTCCAAACAATTATTTTACTTCATTATAAATTTTACCTTCATAATCTATTTTTGGTACAAATAATTGCTGTTCCTTAAATTTTAAAATTTATTCGTATGGTGTATTACTTAAATCACAACACAATATTCAGCATATGTTGCAAAAGTCAGACAGACGATGCTTGCGTTTTAAAATGGTTCTGCCGCACTTAAGTGACATCTGTCAGGAATATATACAACCTACGTGATTGTTTGAGACAAACCCATGTAACATGTAACAATCCAGAGCGTCACTTTGGCGAAACGTGTTATATTCGTCGCGTAATTTGAACTGTCACCGCTACATCTGCGTCAATTACTCTATGTTTAATGCTCTTCCAAGACATTCGTTGGCTGCATATTTTAGAATTATTAATTAATCTTTGTTACAAATTTAAGTGAAGCGAAAATTTGATACTGTATAGTTGACTCAGTATATCTATTTTTATGGTTTTAAAATTTTATGAAATGACATCGTTGAGTTGTATCCTTGTATGTATTAAGGGGCAGTTAAGTTCAATTATTATTATTTCATGGTCTTACGAAATAGAAAAAGTGTCCGTCCGTCGTCTATTGTATAGCGGCTACACAAATAACAATTTGTGTAGGGAATTATAACAACCCTCCTCCCCCAATATAGAACCCATATAAGGGTTTTAGTGCTCATTTTATTATTTTGGATAACGCAACAATTTTTATGAAATTCTTAAACATTATCTTTTATTGATAAGGATGACTAGAAACCACCATAATGGAGGAAACGAGATATGTTTTACAGTTATACTAATCAATTAACCAATAACAAAGTTTTTAAATATTTAATACGATCTTTTTTTTTTTTAGGCAAAGAACCTCATTTTTTATCAAATCTTTACGAAAAGAACATTAAATGAAGACCCTTCGAATACTCTAATATCGTTAGTGTCGAAAGAGAAGAAGACTTGGTCAATATACGCTAGATAAGAATGTTAAAAGAGTATCTAGCGAAAGGACTACGGGAAATAACGTAGATTCAGAAAGCGTGCCTCGAGATTGCTCCCGTCCTTATTATACAGAGGGTATCATTAAATTTAAACGAATATATATTGTTCAACAAACAATTTCATTTTATTTTTACTTGGATTAAAAATATTATAAAAACCTTAAACAATTATCATTGTAATAATTAGTCTGGGAATGGCATTTTTTGCTAAACAATCTCTCTACTCGGAGACAGGTGAGACATATTTGAGTCTTAAGATATCTAAATATTAAGAGAAACATGTTCTCTTATAGCCTATTGATAACAAGAGAGGAAACTTTCAGTGAGTCCTGGGTCAATTCAAATGTCGCAAAGAAACTCAAAATAAAAGAGAAAAGAAGATGTCCAGCCAGAACACTCTCGCAAATGGAATGAGATGTCGAGCGATCGGAGACAGATACATGATTTCATTGACTGCCTGGACAATAATCTTACTAAAGAACTACTAGTTTTTATCAGTCAAGAAATGAAGTTGGTAGTTTTCCTTCTAACTGGACACAACTCTCTCAAAAATCTCGTTCGTCTTATAGGGTTGTTTGATGATGATCTGCACTAAATAGATGTGAGGAAGTTGGGGAGACATCATTTTATGAGTGTGACGCCTTAACATTGCTATGAATAAACTACCAAAAGGCCGAAAAGTTTAAGGTAGGATTATCCCAACACCCGCTATATAAGAAAACGTCTTCGAACCTACTTTATTTATGTAAAACGAGGGGATTTGTTGTGAACTTCTACCTGGTTCACACCTGGATCATGAAGTGCAGAAAACCTAATGGCTTATTTGAAGTAATTCACGAAGAAGTATTACACCCCAGAATATAATAATTATTAATAATAACTCAAATAGTCATTATTACATAATTATTGTAAGATCAAAGTATTGTTTGGTTACTATGGGAATTATTCCAACTCCTAATGGAATAATAAAATTTATGACAATGGTTATTCCAATAATTAAGATGTAAATAAACACTAAGGTAAATAATGAAAGAATTTTACTAATTTATAACTAGGCCGTGCCCACTTAGGTTTCTATATATTACAAAGCGCATTCTATAGCTTAGTTTTAATTGGTTTGTTGTGACTAGTATGTCACTAAAGATTGCGAGATTGTCGTTGAAACACTATTGATCATTAACCGTTATTTTCTGAGACGCCGTTTTCTTTTTATTACACCATCAAGATTTTTTAAATAGTCATTACATTCTTTCTAATTTAACAACTAAAATATCTATACCCCATTGTCCTCAATTAGCGAGAAGGTTTCTTCATAAAATCAAAAGATATGATAAAAAGATAATATATCAAAGCTGAAAAATACAAAAGGAAAAACAATTTTAATATTACCATCTATTCAATGACATCAAAATTTCACAACCTTTCCATGTTCAATTATACTATTTCTTTCAATTTATTGTTTTACATAGAAAAATAATAAGGTTGAAAATAGAAATTTATTTCAAATTATATTGTTTACACATGACTAACATATGTCTCAATTGAATAACTGAACCAATAAATGAAATAATCAGCAATATAAATAAAATATGATGACAAAAATACAACTACACTTACACAGCATTGTGCAGAAAAGTAAAGTTATTTCTTTTCATTTAAAGGACTGTTAAAGTTTTCAGTTTTAACAAAATGGTGATAAAAATGTTTCTGAAAAAATTTGTATTTCTTTAAACACCTATTAGAGTGTTATTTTTGGAGTTGTGCGATCAAACCATTCAATGTTCGTAATATTAGTAGACTATTTCTCAAATCGGTATTTAAACAAATGTTTTAATTACAGATAGGAAGCATTATGATCATAATAATTTTACTTCCAGTATACCGGACCAGCGCTCTTGTATGCATTTTATTCTTGTCTCATCTTAATTAATTTACTTCCATGATGATGTCGTAGAGAAGTTATCTAGAGATAAATTTACATTCTCAACGAACAAAAAATTGTAATTTCATTGAACAAAATACCGTACAGTCTATATGACCCAAATAAGCAACTCATAAAATTGTATTTTTAAAACAATCGAACTCTAACTGTTCCGAACGACAATTGTAAAATTGAATTATTGAAACTCGTTCATTTCGGAGCAATATTGTCTGCTATAGTTGTTCTAGTTCCATAACTGCCCTACAAGTTATTAACACAACGGGACACATGCTGCAGGCTTGTTATTCTACAAATGGTACAAACTTGTTATTACAAAGTTTAAATAACAAAAAGCTCTATATAACAAAGCTTGAGATACAAGTAATTATAACTTTCTCAGATTTAGACACGGAGGAATTAGTTTAATAAATACCGATGTAATGAAACAATATTGAACATTTTACAGAACCGCCAATATTTTATATTATGAAGATTGTTATACAAGGGAAAATATTACGCTTTAAACATTCTCGATATTTTGTCTTGGCATTATTTTATATAATAAAAATAGTTATGAACAAATTTGTGAAATATTAAATTAGAAAGAAAACTAAATTCTTTTGAAGTTGATTGATATTTAGTGAGTTAATAGATAATCTAAAGGTTTTCATATGTTCTTAAACGATAAGAACTATAAGTATCATAGTTGTTGATTAGTTTTATGAAACGTGAAGAAAATATACTTCTAGTAAAGATTAACAACTTTGCTAAATTTTGAGCCAAAATATAACCTAAAAATGGATATTTTGCAAAAATTTTGAGACCTTATAAAAATAAGCCAAGAGGTTGTATAGACCTAAAATTTCTTTTAAAATTTAACTATTCAAAACCACTTTACGATACAAAAACGAGAAATTGCCTCGTTTTGTTAAAATGGTGTTTCTCGGTATTTATTAAAATATTTTTACTTCAAAATTGCCATGGTTAAGATTATTCTTAATAAGAAGCTTATCTTAAAGTTTTATGAAAATCTATCAATGATTTCTCTACTTATAGCTAATTATTAAAATAATCAGTTGTAAACAGTTCATCGAATTACAAATCAACTTCAACCTATCGGATTTCCATTATTTATTTATTTATGGACAGCTACAGCTATCATAAAAATTATACACAATATAAATTATAATTTATTAATGAACAAATTAAAATCTTAATTAAGTATAATTTTGTGTCGCAGGAGCTAAAGAAAAGGAAATATTTAACAAAAATATAAATGGAAACCATCTTTCTATTTAAATTAAGAATTCTAAATCACGTTCACCACCAAAAAGGAACATAATTTCACTTTGTAGGTAAGTCCCTAAAAACAAATGTAACCAATAAAATTTCATCCCTTGGACCACGAAAATTGTATGTCTTTAACAAAACTATTCAAACGCATGAACAGTTGAAAATCACATGGCACTAGGGCTGGGGTGTTGGGTGGATAATACATTTTTCTCAGCCAAATACCGTACAACATGAACATCTATTAAAATTATATCAGGAAGATTTTGTAAAAAGTAAGAAACATTTTACAAAAAGGAAAAGGCGGATAAGGCGGAGGATGGAAAGGTATGATCTTAATAAGGGGACCTATCCCTCCCCCTCCCTCCATTAAAGAAACTAATAAAAACTGTCTGTCCTTTAGTAAGCATCACATTGGTTTTATAGTTGTAAGGAGTATTTGTCCAAATAATTTAATCAATTTATTTCATATTGGGACTCCTCATCCTATCTATATCTGTCTTTAAATCTTAATTGATAAAGAATTTTTTTCATTTCTAATAAGGTATTCTACGAAACAGACTTTAATTTGCTTCAAGAAATCCAATTATATCTCTGACCGTCATCGAAATGTAAAATCCCGTATTCAGGTTCCTTTGTGTTAAGACTCCTTTGATCTGTAATTTGCATGAAATGTCCTTTGATTTACTATGTTTGTAAGGAATTGCTAACGCTAATTGATCATGGGAATTCTGAGTTGTGTTTTTACAACGTTCGTTTTATGTTTGATATAAAATTATCGCTTTGTATCATTTAGTTATTCATTTATAATTTACATTTTTATACAATTACTGTTGTCAAACAGTATTAATTCTGTTAGTTATATAATCTAGGAAATATTAATTTATCTATTTTTACATTGGTTATATAATAATATGTCTTCAATTATCATTTTTAGCTACTGTCTGTAACAAAATTCTGGTTTTTAATTGACAATATAACAACTAGGCTTTACGTTTTGTTTGACTTCAAATTCATTCTAAACAAATGAATCTATAAGCTACACTTGCAAACAATTCAATTAATAAATAAAAACACAACCTTTTTACAATTACATTACCTTTATTATGATCAAATGGCGTTAGTTATTAAATCATCTTCAGTTGTTTCCACAAAGATTATATACATCTAAACAATTGTAGTATTTTTCACAGTCCAGATTTTGTTTTGTTCGCTTTCTTTCATTTAACATACATTTAAGATTGTAACTAAATTTCGATGTTTGTTTTTAGAGTAACTTTAGGTTTTCCACATTTTAAAGAGTATTTTTCGACATTCCATGTAACGAATTATAATGATTTTTTACTAATTCCTATAAAGTGTGTGTATATGAATCTACTACTATATTTGTGAGTAAATGAATCTGCATTCTCTCGCTTCGTCATATATCCGTATCTTTCTACAAATATGAACTCGTCTGAATATTGAATCTACTCTAAATGCAGGAAACAGAATATTTATAATCTCCATCTTGTTTATACCTTATGTTCTGAAGTGTCATGAGGGACCCTACTTCTACATATTTTAATGTAGTCTTGGTATTAAAACCCTCTCATTTATCTTTTTTATCATTTCTTTCTTCATCAACTCTTGTTCTCTTCCAACCCTGACGATATTAGAGTATCCCAGGGCTAGAGGTCATGTCCTTTTCTTCCTTTTTATATAAGGTGATGGATGACGAGGAGGTTTATCTCTTTTAAGCAACGGTGATGAAAAATTTCAATAGAAAGTTTTTATTTCGACGTTTGAGTGACGAAGTCATAACCTTCTATTACTAAATTGAATACAAATGTGTTATAGTAAGCAAACACAGCACATATTAAATTGTTAACTTCTTAAGATCTGACCATTAGTAAACATTAATTAAAGCATTAACTAACCTGCCAGTAAACCAATAGACACAATAAAACCTAGATGTGTCATTTACTACTACTAGACCCAGGCCTCCTTCAGTTTCAATCCCCCATATAGTTTTACCAAATTCAATTCTTCTCCATTTGCTTACCTCCACATACTACAAATGAAACTCTCATCCTACTTGCGGATTGGCACATTGATTTGGGTTTATAAATCTTTTCCATTAAGTTTTCATCGTTTTTTAGTTACTCCTATATTTACCATGGGTTATATTTGTAACTATTTTTTTTTTTAAATACCAATATTGGTTGTTTATCTTTAGAACTCTGCTAAAAATTTATTATAGTTACACACTTGGATGGAAAACCATACATCTTCCTCTATACATTACATTACCTTGTAAATATTTAAAACCTGCCATTTAAACTATTCTTGGAACTAAAACTTATTAAACATGTCTAATGGAGCACGTTCGCTGTTACGGATGCTGGATTCTTTAGATAAACGTGGCACATTAGTGAGGAACTTCATTAAAGATGCTTTTAGTTTAATAATTCAGCTCTTCTGAAGTGAAGTAGAAACTTCTGAATGTGAGATGATGCAACGATACATTGCGATATTGTTTAATTGAAGTTTGTTTTTTTCTCACATACAAGTAGTATAAGAGAAACTTATTACACTAGTCAAATGATATGTGAGTTTTCGCTGATATATTTGTTTTTAGAGTCTCTTAAGCTCAAAATAGTAGTTGGGGGGGGGGGGGAATTCTGTCTGTGCGGTGCTATAAAACTTAAACAAGTGGTTAAATTTTTAGCAAATTTGGTTTTTGGGATTATTTTGCCATCTTGAGTACTTCTAAATTTGGGAGTAAATATCAAGGATTTTATTCACATTTTGTTAAAAGGAATCTTTAAAGACACAAACAAGTTATAAATTGGTAATGTTGGTCATACATCACTGAAGATGGTGACATTGTTTTTAAAACGCGTTTAATAAAATAAACGTATTATTTGTGAGAAATTGTGTTCAAGTTTTATTTTAACATAAAAAAGTATTGGTTGCCAAAGTCATCAAATATTATAAAGAATCTGTTTTCTCAAAATTGCGTTTTTCCAAATTCGATGAAATGTGAGAGTAATATCCTAAACTAGTGTAATAAATCGAAAAGTACTAATCAATAAAAATGAGCAATAATCAATAATCAACCTTAATGCTGTCATTAAAGTAAAGTAGATTTTACCATTAGGTCTATTTTAGGAACTTTATTATAAAACTTTCAGACGCAAAATTGACAAAATGCTAAAATTGACATTTTTGGAGAAATATCTATTATTATTTCGTTTTACTTACACGAAATGTGAGAAAGTTAATGCAATATTTTGCACTGACTATTTAAAGTATTTGCGAATACAGATTTCATTTATTGACTTAAGTTAGTATTTTGTATAACATTTTTATACTTATATACAGTATACAATATAGAGCGTGACTACGGTATTCGAAAAATTACTTTGGTTGTTTATTAATATTTATGTTTCATAACCTTAAGAATACAGAAAAGATATTTTATGGATTCTATTTTTCTTCCGTCGTTGATAATATCATTCATAAACAGCAAACATGAAGATTGAACAATTGTTCTAATAACTATTGTTTTAAATTGTAAATTTTATTGATATCTGTTGGAAAATTTCAAATAAACTGTTGACCGTACTTTTAAATAAATTTATTTAAAAGAAATAAATACAGTTAATATTGGAAGAATTTGATTCTGAAAGGTATTATTTTTCCTTAACGATAATTTTCTAAAAATACAATTATGAACCTCGAATTAAGATTTAATAAAATATTATTTCCATTCTTCAAATAAGTAGGCTTTTTATTCATATCGGAATTAAGGGTCATAAACCATAAGAAAACCTTTGTTCCAATTTTATTTACAACATCATAGAACGTCCACTGTTTTAAACAACTTGTTATATTGAATTATGTCTTTTTTATAATTATAACCCCGAATAAGGTAAAACGTAACAAAAAGTGTTCCAATTTTTTTGGAAAGTTTGGCTCAGTTCCGATTTTAACCCAATTCTTAAAACTTTGTGTTGAAATTTTGTTCGTAACGTCCTTGAACTGACCTATTTTTAAACTTATTTCTTGTTTTCAAAACGGGAAATATAATAATCTTGCTCGTAATACCAAGTATTGCCAAGAAATAGTTAACTTCCTATTTAAATTTTGCTTAGAACTTTAAAAAATTAAGTCTTAATTCATTTCTAATAATACAATTAATATTTTTCCGTCATTCATAGTAAACATTCCATTTAATTTGTTCTTAGTACTTTTAAAGATTATGTATTAATACATTTCATATAACACATAGATTTTAGTCTAACATTCATAGTGAATTAACATTACTCTCTTTGGAATTTGTTTTATTTTATTAACACTAATAATACATAATATGATACAACGATAAGTAATAGCACGGTTAGTTATGGCATTACAAATACACGATAAATTCAACTATAATATGTCTGAAATAAAAAGACCGTCAACTTCTAAATAAATACCTAAATAAATTGTTTAATCACGTGATGTTTGTTCTGGTCCACATTTATTACGCCATTCCCTCATATTGTAAAATAAAAGTCTTGTTTGACTGTAAATAATAAAGTTTTGTTTATCTTCTTGCTTATAAAGTTAAATTAAATGCAATATACTTTGTTTATGTTACAAGGTATGGCGTCAATAACACTGAGCTCTGTTTATGCAGTTTATATGGTGAGTTAGGAAAATATGCTAACTGTTTGATAAGGTTTGACCGAACTACAGCAGTCAAATAAGAATTGTTCTAATACAAAAATTGTTTAATTATAAATTATCTTTTTGTATACACCCCAATTTCTAGACCACAAAATATACACACATATATATATATATATATATATATATTTATTTATTTATTTATATTTATACATCGAAAACCATCTATATATTTTTATTATAATCACATTTTTTTAACATGGTTTTAGATCAAAAACACACGAAGCGGTTGTGACGAGACGACTGTTGACTAAAAATATCAAACTATATTAAACAAGGGGTGAAAACATACAACACTCAAGTGATGCCTGCACCTCGTGAATGTATTCTACGGACGTTCGAGCGACGGCGTAACAATCTGCTATGACCTAATCAATCCATAAATCGTAAATTTTGCATTCAGACATATAACTAAGCTCGACAAACGAGCTGTGAGATACTCGAACAAAAAGAGTCTTTTAACGAGTTAAAAATTAAAGAGTGATTAATTGAATAAACATAATTCATTCATTATTTTACAATTCCATTTCCATATTATAAGGCCTAACACTGATTTTTTTTTTTTTTTTTTTTTTGGTTTTTTATTTTATTTTCTTATTTTTATCTAATTTAACTCCGACAGAGTTCAAAACTATATTTTTAAAATAACTTTGCAATTTTGTAAAAATATCGAGTTAAAACCATTACATACAGAATTGATCTCTTCAGGTTGTTATCTAATTTAGTAGTTTAAAGTTGAATAACACGTGAGATAAGAATAAAGAAGTGTTTAAATAGTTGCTATTTTGACATTTTAAAATTCCATTTATCTGAATTTAAGTAAGGTTACTAAATGAGCACCAAAACCTATATATGGGTTCTATATAGTGGGGAGGAGGGTTCTTATAATTCCCTACACAAATTGTTATTTGTGTAGCCGTTATACAAATGACGACAGACGGACACCATGTCAAAAATCACTTTTTCTATTTCGTAAGACCATGATACGTTGTTATCAGTCAAAAAACAGAAATCAAATTTGTATCGACTACCAATACTTTGTATACTGGAATATGAGGGTAAAAACAATTTCCTAATTTTAAGTAACTTTATATTCCAGTGCCTTTAAAAATGTTATAGTGTTTATCAAATTTGGTGTAAATCATACAGAAACTCTAGAGCTAAAAGTAAAATAATATAAAATTAAAATTGTTTTACTGAATGACTGTTACAAGCTCTTATAAAAATTAAAAAACCGTTAGTTCACAAAAGTGATGAAAATCGGACAAAGATTATGCGCAAAACATGCAAAACAATATAAATATAACAATTTAAAAATACCCCAAACTCCAGCTTAACCGAGAGTTAATAGTTCCCAGGCATAACAACGGCTTATAGCAATAAGTAAAAATTGCATACGTATTCTTTCATGTAGTAGCAACATTAATAATTTGTCTAACAGTCTAGTTGAATTATTTATATTTTATTTAAATTAATAAAACGATCTAATATAAAATATAATCTTCCATGACTCGTTAACTACTAACTGTATTTACAACAGTTTCATTTTATTACAGTGCATACCTTGAACATGTAGCACTTCCAGGAAATTTACCTGTTTGAATTCAACAGTAAGCAATTTGTGTTTAATAATGGTTGCCAAATAAACATGTACACTAGAAACACTAAGTGGCAATATGCAGGGTAAATGTTGCAGTTAAGTTATGTTGACTGCTTGTATACCAAATCCACCTTTGCACAAGCTCCAGTTCTAAGACTTTGTCACTTTTAGGATTTCGCTGTAAATTTATTTATTACCATATAAATTGAAAATGTATTGTTACTTCCTTGAATTATATAATTGCATTAATTCAAATAAAATACTAATTACAACTTTTATATAAGAAACAATTTTGTACTACATCGATTTCGGAAAAGAGTTTGACATATTTCAATTCAATTCCTAGAGCAAAAGGGGAAGTATAACTAACGAATTCATAATAAGTAAATCCATATGATATCAGTAATAATTTTATTCAAAAAGCAAGAACATATACAAAATAAAAACGTAATGGTCATTTTTATTTGTCCTTATTTCTACCATTAAATATCACAGATGTTTGTTCTTATTTTTTCCAAACTAACTACCAACAATAACAGATAAATAAAAAATAACATTAAAAAACTAAGCAAATAACGATATATATATATATATATATATATATTCTATTTACGGTTTTCTCAGTCAAAAAACGTGTTTAATACTGCCTTGTACGTCGACCGTGTTATACGATGAATGCGAAACAGGATAACTAATTTGAATCACAGGACAAAGTAGGCTACATTTATAAAAATCACTAAATGAATAAAAATACAATTTTCCTCAACAAACTCTTTATTTGTACAATACAAAACGATGTTTCATTGACTTAATTCATCATTATCAATTAATTGTCAATGAAACGTAGTCTTGTATTTGTATTGGATAAATAAAGTGTATAGTTCCCAAAAGTATATCTTATTAGAATAAATGAATAACAAATTGAAAATTCCAATTTACCAAACAATAAAACACAACAATACGGTATTATAAGACCACTGTCGTCATCCTCACTTGCAATCGACGTACAAGCTATTTTCAAGAGGGAAAAATCAATTAATTAAAACAAAAGTAAATCAAATTTTTAACAGGTGTTAAACTTAGTTATCAACTTAGTTGTTAAAACGTCATCTTCATGACGTATTTTTGTTTGTTTTAAATATTAAATGTATTCTGAATTTCCACAAATTTTGGACAATATGGTTCAATAATAAACGAAAATTTTGAAATTGTTGCAAATATATCTGTTTTGAGGTCTTACGCGTCCACAAAAATGTATTTGTTTTAATAAAGTCTTTTTGAAATACGAAACGACAATGGTTCTACTGTTATTCTAGATTTTTTTTTTTTTATACGTTTCTATTATTCGTTAAAGTCTAAAAATACAAAACTATGTACTTTTGTTCTTTTCTATCATAACATTAAAATTGTCCAACATCAAAATATGTTAGCAGTATTGTTGTTCTACATGTAATTATGTTTTCTTTAATCATATTATCATAGTTTCACAAAAAAATGCCAAACTACATTTTCTCTACCGTATAACAAACACACAGAACACAATTCTCACAAAAAATACGCCTAAGTATCAGACGCGTTTCAACGACAAGGTCGTCCTCTTCAGTGATACACGAGCTATACCAATCAAACTATAGCTGAATGCATTTAATATACATTTGCTCAGCTGTTATTATAGATCTACTTATGTTCCTTCCTATTCTTTTCTTCAAAATACCAAATGACATTTGCTCTGCTGCTATTCTAAATCTACTTATATTATTTTCTATTCTGTTATTCCAAATACCAAACGACATTTGCTCTACTGTTATTCCAAATCTACAAAATGTTCGTTTCTAGGTTTCTAATCAACAATCTACATTGGTTGTACTGTCATTCTATTGTTTTTCGAATCCTATTTTTGAAATGTCCGAGATATTAAACTACGACCATTATTTTACTGTTTGATCTTATTATATCATCTAATTGTCTCAAATAACAAACGACATTGTGCTTGGTATTATTCTACTGTGTTCCTTCATATTGTATCGTTGAATGGTTCTAAATATCAAACAACATTGTGTTTATTATTATTCTACTATGGGTTCTTATTATATCGTCGAAATTTCTAAATATCAAACAAAATTTACTCTACTCTCAGTTCATATCTTACCATCGAAGTTTCCAAATATCACACTACATTATCTTTACTGATGTTCTAATGTTTGTACCCTAACGTTGAAGTCTTTCAAGTATTAAAGAACAATAATCCTACTATTTTATTCTACACTTATTTTCACACTTCTTGTCGTTAAAGTTTCTGTACTCATTACCAATCCTTTAACTAATGAACTACTTGTTTCTTGACTAATTTATTACTAGAGAATTATATATGTCCAACATTAAATTCTTCTGCACCATTAGGGGCTATTAGAGTAAAAATAAAGTGTGCTAATGTTTGGTAGAGTGCAATTATCACATGAATAAATGTCTTATCTATGATAAATATCTCCTTATTTTTTCCATATCGTTAGATTCTTGATATTTCCTTTACAATATATTTCTTGTAGGAATACCACTTTAGTTTATTTTTCCATTAATATTTATGAATTTTCACCCAATCTACTTTTCCTTTCATTGCTTCCAAACAATTATTTTACTTCATTATAAATTTTACCTTCATAATCTATTTTTGGTACAAATAATTGCTGTTCCTTAAATTTTAAAATTTATTCGTATGGTGTATTACTTAAATCACAACACAATATTCAGCATATGTTGCAAAAGTCAGACAGACGATGCTTGCGTTTTAAAATGGTTCTGCCGCACTTAAGTGACATCTGTCAGGAATATATACAACCTACGTGATTGTTTGAGACAAACCCATGTAACATGTAACAATCCAGAGCGTCACTTTGGCGAAACGTGTTATATTCGTCGCGTAATTTGAACTGTCACCGCTACATCTGCGTCAATTACTCTATGTTTAATGCTCTTCCAAGACATTCGTTGGCTGCATATTTTAGAATTATTAATTAATCTTTGTTACAAATTTAAGTGAAGCGAAAATTTGATACTGTATAGTTGACTCAGTATATCTATTTTTATGGTTTTAAAATTTTATGAAATGACATCGTTGAGTTGTATCCTTGTATGTATTAAGGGGCAGTTAAGTTCAATTATTATTATTTCATGGTCTTACGAAATAGAAAAAGTGTCCGTCCGTCGTCTATTGTATAGCGGCTACACAAATAACAATTTGTGTAGGGAATTATAACAACCCTCCTCCCCCAATATAGAACCCATATAAGGGTTTTAGTGCTCATTTTATTATTTTGGATAACGCAACAATTTTTATGAAATTCTTAAACATTATCTTTTATTGATAAGGATGACTAGAAACCACCATAATGGAGGAAACGAGATATGTTTTACAGTTATACTAATCAATTAACCAATAACAAAGTTTTTAAATATTTAATACGATCTTTTTTTTTTTTTAGGCAAAGAACCTCATTTTTTATCAAATCTTTACGAAAAGAACATTAAATGAAGACCCTTCGAATACTCTAATATCGTTAGTGTCGAAAGAGAAGAAGACTTGGTCAATATACGCTAGATAAGAATGTTAAAAGAGTATCTAGCGAAAGGACTACGGGAAATAACGTAGATTCAGAAAGCGTGCCTCGAGATTGCTCCCGTCCTTATTATACAGAGGGTATCATTAAATTTAAACGAATATATATTGTTCAACAAACAATTTCATTTTATTTTTACTTGGATTAAAAATATTATAAAAACCTTAAACAATTATCATTGTAATAATTAGTCTGGGAATGGCATTTTTTGCTAAACAATCTCTCTACTCGGAGACAGGTGAGACATATTTGAGTCTTAAGATATCTAAATATTAAGAGAAACATGTTCTCTTATAGCCTATTGATAACAAGAGAGGAAACTTTCAGTGAGTCCTGGGTCAATTCAAATGTCGCAAAGAAACTCAAAATAAAAGAGAAAAGAAGATGTCCAGCCAGAACACTCTCGCAAATGGAATGAGATGTCGAGCGATCGGAGACAGATACATGATTTCATTGACTGCCTGGACAATAATCTTACTAAAGAACTACTAGTTTTTATCAGTCAAGAAATGAAGTTGGTAGTTTTCCTTCTAACTGGACACAACTCTCTCAAAAATCTCGTTCGTCTTATAGGGTTGTTTGATGATGATCTGCACTAAATAGATGTGAGGAAGTTGGGGAGACATCATTTTATGAGTGTGACGCCTTAACATTGCTATGAATAAACTACCAAAAGGCCGAAAAGTTTAAGGTAGGATTATCCCAACACCCGCTATATAAGAAAACGTCTTCGAACCTACTTTATTTATGTAAAACGAGGGGATTTGTTGTGAACTTCTACCTGGTTCACACCTGGATCATGAAGTGCAGAAAACCTAATGGCTTATTTGAAGTAATTCACGAAGAAGTATTACACCCCAGAATATAATAATTATTAATAATAACTCAAATAGTCATTATTACATAATTATTGCAAGATCAAAGTATTGTTTGGTTACTATGGGAATTATTCCAACTCCTAATGGAATAATAAAATTTATGACAATGGTTATTCCAATAATTAAGATGTAAATAAACACTAAGGTAAATAATGAAAGAATTTTACTAATTTATAACTAGGCCGTGCCCACTTAGGTTTCTATATATTACAAAGCGCATTCTATAGCTTAGTTTTAATTGGTTTGTTGTGACTAGTATGTCACTAAAGATTGCGAGATTGTCGTTGAAACACTATTGATCATTAACCGTTATTTTCTGAGACGCCGTTTTCTTTTTATTACACCATCAAGATTTTTTAAATAGTCATTACATTCTTTCTAATTTAACAACTAAAATATCTATACCCCATTGTCCTCAATTAGCGAGAAGGTTTCTTCATAAAATCAAAAGATATGATAAAAAGATAATATATCAAAGCTGAAAAATACAAAAGGAAAAACAATTTTAATATTACCATCTATTCAATGACATCAAAATTTCACAACCTTTCCATGTTCAATTATACTATTTCTTTCAATTTATTGTTTTACATAGAAAAATAATAAGGTTGAAAATAGAAATTTATTTCAAATTATATTGTTTACACATGACTAACATATGTCTCAATTGAATAACTGAACCAATAAATGAAATAATCAGCAATATAAATAAAATATGATGACAAAAATACAACTACACTTACACAGCATTGTGCAGAAAAGTAAAGTTATTTCTTTTCATTTAAAGGACTGTTAAAGTTTTCAGTTTTAACAAAATGGTGATAAAAATGTTTCTGAAAAAATTTGTATTTCTTTAAACACCTATTAGAGTGTTATTTTTGGAGTTGTGCGATCAAACCATTCAATGTTCGTAATATTAGTAGACTATTTCTCAAATCGGTATTTAAACAAATGTTTTAATTACAGATAGGAAGCATTATGATCATAATAATTTTACTTCCAGTATACCGGACCAGCGCTCTTGTATGCATTTTATTCTTGTCTCATCTTAATTAATTTACTTCCATGATGATGTCGTAGAGAAGTTATCTAGAGATAAATTTACATTCTCAACGAACAAAAAATTGTAATTTCATTGAACAAAATACCGTACAGTCTATATGACCCAAATAAGCAACTCATAAAATTGTATTTTTAAAACAATCGAACTCTAACTGTTCCGAACGACAATTGTAAAATTGAATTATTGAAACTCGTTCATTTCGGAGCAATATTGTCTGCTATAGTTGTTCTAGTTCCATAACTGCCCTACAAGTTATTAACACAACGGAACACATGCTGCAGGCTTGTTATTCTACAAATGGTACAAACTTGTTATTACAAAGTTTAAATAACAAAAAGCTCTATATAACAAAGCTTGAGATACAAGTAATTATAACTTTCTCAGATTTAGACACGGAGGAATTAGTTTAATAAATACCGATGTAATGAAACAATATTGAACATTTTACAGAACCGCCAATATTTTATATTATGAAGATTGTTATACAAGGGAAAATATTACGCTTTAAACATTCTCGATATTTTGTCTTGGCATTATTTTATATAATAAAAATAGTTATGAACAAATTTGTGAAATATTAAATTAGAAAGAAAACTAAATTCTTTTGAAGTTGATTGATATTTAGTGAGTTAATAGATAATCTAAAGGTTTTCATATGTTCTTAAACGATAAGAACTATAAGTATCATAGTTGTTGATTAGTTTTATGAAACGTGAAGAAAATATACTTCTAGTAAAGATTAACAACTTTGCTAAATTTTGAGCCAAAATATAACCTAAAAATGGATATTTTGCAAAAATTTTGAGACCTTATAAAAATAAGCCAAGAGGTTGTATAGACCTAAAATTTCTTTTAAAATTTAACTATTCAAAACCACTTTACGATACAAAAACGAGAAATTGCCTCGTTTTGTTAAAATGGTGTTTCTCGGTATTTATTAAAATATTTTTACTTCAAAATTGCCATGGTTAAGATTATTCTTAATAAGAAGCTTATCTTAAAGTTTTATGAAAATCTATCAATGATTTCTCTACTTATAGCTAATTATTAAAATAATCAGTTGTAAACAGTTCATCGAATTACAAATCAACTTCAACCTATCGGATTTCCATTATTTATTTATTTATGGACAGCTACAGCTATCATAAAAATTATACACAATATAAATTATAATTTATTAATGAACAAATTAAAATCTTAATTAAGTATAATTTTGTGTCGCAGGAGCTAAAGAAAAGGAAATATTTAACAAAAATATAAATGGAAACCATCTTTCTATTTAAATTAAGAATTCTAAATCACGTTCACCACCAAAAAGGAACATAATTTCACTTTGTAGGTAAGTCCCTAAAAACAAATGTAACCAATAAAATTTCATCCCTTGGACCACGAAAATTGTATGTCTTTAACAAAACTATTCAAACGCATGAACAGTTGAAAATCACATGGCACTAGGGCTGGGGTGTTGGGTGGATAATACATTTTTCTCAGCCAAATACCGTACAACATGAACATCTATTAAAATTATATCAGGAAGATTTTGTAAAAAGTAAGAAACATTTTACAAAAAGGAAAAGGCGGATAAGGCGGAGGATGGAAAGGTATGATCTTAATAAGGGGACCTATCCCTCCCCCTCCCTCCATTAAAGAAACTAATAAAAACTGTCTGTCCTTTAGTAAGCATCACATTGGTTTTATAGTTGTAAGGAGTATTTGTCCAAATAATTTAATCAATTTATTTCATATTGGGACTCCTCATCCTATCTATATCTGTCTTTAAATCTTAATTGATAAAGAATTTTTTTCATTTCTAATAAGGTATTCTACGAAACAGACTTTAATTTGCTTCAAGAAATCCAATTATATCTCTGACCGTCATCGAAATGTAAAATCCCGTATTCAGGTTCCTTTGTGTTAAGACTCCTTTGATCTGTAATTTGCATGAAATGTCCTTTGATTTACTATGTTTGTAAGGAATTGCTAACGCTAATTGATCATGGGAATTCTGAGTTGTGTTTTTACAACGTTCGTTTTATGTTTGATATAAAATTATCGCTTTGTATCATTTAGTTATTCATTTATAATTTACATTTTTATACAATTACTGTTGTCAAACAGTATTAATGTAATACCTAATTATATAATCTAGGAAATGTTATTTTCTTCATTTTTACATTAGTTCTATGATAATGTGATTTCAATTGTAGGTTTAAGCTGCTATCTGTAACAAAATTCTGGTTTGTATTTGAGATGATTTTATAACACCTGGGCTTTACGTTTTGTTTGATTTCAAATTCATCCAAAACAAATGAATTTACGAAATGGCGTTTCAGTTCTTTCCACAAAGATTGTGAATTTCTTTCCACAAAGATTGTGAATATGTAAACAACCGGAGTATTTTCATAGTCAAGATATTGTTTTGATATTTTGTAGGTTTCCTTTCATTTAATATCAGAACATATTTTAACAAAATTTAGATGTATGTTTTAAAGGTACTTTTTGATTTTCAACAAATTAGAGTTTTTCCCTACTTTTCATGTAACGAACTACACAAATTGTCATTACTTCTTCGGGGTTTCCTCATATACTTATGAGTACGGAAATCTTTATTCTTTTGCGTCGTCATACATCCATATCTTTCGCAGACATAAGCTCATATGAATATGGAATTTACTGGAAACGCAGGAAACGAAAATTTTATTGTTTCCATTTTATTTATACCTTATGTTTTGACATGGTAATCAGAAGGGACCCTACCTACTTCTACATATTTTTCCATGTCGTCTTGTTATTAGAACCCTCTTAGTTATCTTTCCTTTCATGTCTTTCAGGTTCAACTCTTGTTCTCACCTAACTATAACAATATTAGGGTATGCGAGGGCTAGAGGTCATTATTTCATGTTTTTTTTTTCTTTCTTTTTTCATAACGGGTGGATGACTGGGAGGTTTATCCCCTTTAAGCAACAGAGATGAAAAAAATCAACAATAGGTCTCCCTTTCGACGTTTGAGTGAATAAGCCATAATCTTCCGTTGCTACCTGTTATATGTGTTATAATAAGAAAACAAACTCACATAGTAAAACTTAAACTTCTTAAGATTTTATCATAAATAAACATTGATTAAATCATTAACTAACCTTCCAGTAAACCAATAGACACAGTAAAACGTAGACATGTCGTTTACTATTACTGGACCCAGGCCTCCTTCACCTCCATCTCCCGTTTATTTTTACCAATTGCATTCTTCTCCATCTGTTCACGTCCACCGACAAAAACAATAGACAAAAACTATTTAACGACTTCTTTTGAATTTCGATAATTTTGACGCAATATTGTCTTGTGAACTTGTTTTTATTTCTTAATTGGTGACAACTATTGAAACCGCTATACATTCGAGTACGTTGCAGCATTGTTTTTATTATTAAAGTTCTAAGTATGTTATTTCAAAGTTTAAATATCAAGGGACGGTAGATAGGCACCATGTGTTGGCACTGTTATAACAACGAAAGGTTAGATAGCGACGCCACTCACTTATTTCAATAAAATCAAGTATTATCGTACTGTACTTCACAGTTATTCCATATAATATTAATTTACAATTTCCCTAATCATAACTACAGGAAAAATAACTAAAAACACAATAATTGCAATAATAGTAATTTAGTTTAGTTCAATAACTACTCTAATGTACATTTCCATTTGTCATCATCATCATCATCATCATTCTACTGATAAAATAAAACTGACAAGTACATCAAATCTAACATAAATGGTGTCCTGCTACTCCTCAAACTCTACTGATGAATCAGTCTATCAGCTGGAAGACACACAGACATATGTCATTGAACTGGTGGAGAGGGTGAGGAGGGAATTATGAAATATACTATTAATTATCACATAACATGTTTATCATCATCATAATCATCTTTCTACTGATAAACTAGAAATTTTACCATATTCGTAAAATTAGTTGTTCAGTTTTGATATAATTTTATTAAGAAATATGTTCTAAGGGTTTAAACAAAACGTATTTAACAACATTTCATGAAATGTCCGGTTCAAGAGATATCGGTTAAAAAGAGCTATGTAAAAATCGGTGGAAGATTAATATAAAAGAGTTATAACCCTAAGCAATATGCCAAGCCATAAGTACGCTAAAAGTACATGTCTGTGTGTCCTCCAGCTGATAGACTGATTCATCAGTAGAGTTTGAGGAGTAGCAGGACACCATTTATGTTAGATTTGATGTACTTGTCAGTTTTATTTTATCAGTAGAATGATGATGATGATGACAAATGGAAATGTACATTAGAGTAGTTATTGAACTAAACTAAATTACTATTATTGCAATTATTGTGTTTTTAGTTTTTTTTCCTGTAGTTATTATTAGGGAAATTGTAAATTAATATTATATGGAATAACTGTGAAGTACAGTACGATAATACTTGATTTTATTGAAATAAGTGAGTGGCGTCGCTATCTAACCTTTCGTTGTTATAATAATGCCAACACATGGTGCCTATATACCGTCCCTTAATATTTAAACTTTGAAATAACATACTTAGAACTTTAATAATAATAACAATGCTGCAACGTACTCGAATGTATAGCGGTTTCAATAGTTGTCACCAAATAAGTAATAAAAACAAGGTCACCAAACCGTATTGCGTCCAAATTAACGAAATTCAAAAGAAGTCATTAAATAGTTTTTGTCATATTGTTTAGTAATACGGGAAGATTTGTTAATAATTTACGAGTTGATCAATTTGGATGAATAGAATTGTCAGTTGTTGTGTAAATAAGTTTTTTATCTGTTTTAAAAGAATATTTTATCACTTGGAGAATATTTAATAAATTCATTTAATTTAGTTTTGTTGATGTCAACGATATTAAAATTTTCTCACATCATATGCAATGAATACAACAATATGTGAGTTAAGGTTTTTATCTCTTTTTATACTGATTATTTACTTCTTTCTTTTTTTCTTCTGACTTCTGGTCCCAGGTTGTTGTGGTGGATAGAGCTCTCACCTTGTGTGCAAATGTTTCCCGGTTCGATTCCCGTGAGTATTTAAAAGTTTCGTCAGAAAAGTGGAACTTACGAATTAGTAGCGAATCCTGGTAACGAAAGCTATAATTACGGCGACGGGACCTGATGTAGTGACGACACATCAATCGATGAAAAGCCGTCTACCAAACCTTGCCCACAATGGAATGTCACGTTGAAATTTTAGTATTTTAAAACCATTACGCTTTCATTGTTAAATATTTTAATTTTCTTCTTTTACATAATTAAAAAAGCCTAACTTTTTCAAAATATCTATCCAAATTTAATGTTTGTTAGAAATAACAAAGAAATGGTGATACCAACTTTATAATTTATTAACAATGTGTAATCCTAATAAAATACGCCGTACAAAAACATTGTGACCACTTTATACAACGAATAAGACGAAAGTAAAATTGGGTTTTAATCGAAATATTGATATTTTAATATTTATTTTGGTGGCTGTTCAGTGTCCTGTTGTTACATATAAAATTTTCAGTCATTTTTTTTTTTTTTTTTACTGTAGGCCTAAGTTTCTCCTTTGCATTAAATTCATGACTAATATATATTTTTAAATAACAATATTGGTTAGTTATTTTTAGAACTATGCAAAACATTTATTAGGGCTACATACACTGATCGAAAATCATCATCTGCCTCTATACATTTCATTTCATTGTAAATATTAAAAAACCATTCGTTTAAAATACTTTTGGAATTAAAACTTATTAAACATGTCTAATAGAGCTCGTTCGCCGTTACGGATGTTGGATGCTTTAGATAAATGTGGCACATTAGTGAGGAACTTCATTAAAGATGCTTTTAGTTTAATAATTCAACTCTACTTTAGATAGAAAAACTCGAACACAAGATCTCACAAAAAATTACGTTTACTTAATCAAACGCGTTTCAACGACAAAGTCGCCATCCTCAGTGATACATGAGCTACAATAACAAAACTTTAACTATATTAGAGTCTCTTTCTTTGTAATATTATCTCAGAAGTCAAGCTTAATATGTATTTATAAATACAGCTCTACCTTCATTAAGTGAAATCGAAACTTCTAAATGTGAGATGATGCGACGATACATTGCGATATTGTTTAATTGAATAGTTTTTTTTTTTTTCTCACGTACACGTAGTATAGAGAACCCATGTTACTAATCAAAAATGTATATGTGAGTTTTCCCAAATATATCTGTTTTTGGAGTCTCTTAAGCTCAAGAAAGTAGTTTTGGGGGAATTTCTGTTTGAGCGGTGCTGTACAATTTAAACGAGTGGCTTAATTTTTTATCAAATTTGATTTGTGGGCTCATCTTAGCCATCTCGAGGACGTGTAAATTTGGGAACAACTACCAACAATTTTGGTCACATTTTGGTATAAAAGATTCTATAAAGACCCTAAAAAGATATAGTTTGATTATTGTTGATTATACTTCAAAGAATATGGTGACATTGTTGTTGAGACGCGTTTGATTTAATAAACGTATTATTTGAGACAAATTGTGTTCAAGTTTTATTTTAAAATAAAAAGCATTTGTTATCAAAATCTATTTAAAAAAATTGTCAATTATTTTAAGAGACCTAATTTCTCAAAAAATTGTTTTTCCAATTTCATTCAAAATTCAATGAAATGTGATGAGTAATATCCTAAACTATTGTAAGAAATCAAAAAATACTATTCAGTAAAAATTATCAACAATCAATAAGCAATCTTAACTCTGTCATTAAATTAAAAACTCTATTAAGTCGATACTACCCTTAGGTCTATTTTGTGGCACAAACTATGTAAGCTTAGGATCTTTATTATAAATCTTTCACACACAAAATTGACATAAAGTTAATAAGTGGAGATTTTCAATTTTTTTTTCTTTTTTTTTTCATTTAAGTAGTATTATAGACATTTTTTGGGGAGATATCGACTATTATTATTTTGTTAAGTGTTTGATTTATTTAAAAGAAGTGTGAGAAAGTTAATGCATTACTTTGACTGATTATCTATAGTATTAGAGAATAAATATTTCATTTATTGATGTAAATTCGTATTTTGTATAAAATTTTAATAATTTTACACTCAGTATCATTATAGAGTAGGTCGAGGGTATTCGAAAAACGACTTTGGTTGTTTATTGTTCTTTATGTTTCATCACCTAAAGAATTCGGAAATATATTTTATGGATTCTGTTTTTCTCCATCGTCCTTAACGTCGTTCACAAACAGCAAAATTTAAAATGAAAATTTAACATTTAATCTAAGAACTATTATTTTCCAATGCAAAGTTTTATTAAAACCTGTTGAAAGTTTTCAAATAATCTGTTGACCATACTTTATAATAATTTATTTAAAAGTAATAAATTTAGTTAACATTTGAAGATTTTTTTTTTTTTTTTAAGTATTATTTTTTCTATATGACGTTAATCTAAAAATACCATTATGAACATTAGACTAAATATTTAAAATATGAATTCCGTTGTCCAAAGTATGTATTTATACATATCAGTATTAAGGGTCAAAAACCATAGAAAAATCTTTTTTTTGAATTTGGACACGTCCTGTATGGACACTTCTCTGGTTATAACACCGAATAGGGTAAAACATACGAAAAATATTTCTAGTTTTATTATAAACATTTCGATCTCTCCCGGTTTTAACACAAGTTCAATGAGAAAATGTTAATTTTTTCTGTCACTCATGGACTCTTAAAACTTTGTATTACAAATTTTGTTCGAAACATTCTTGAACACGCCCGTTTTTAAACCTACTTTCTTTTTTCAAAATAAAAAATATATTGTCTTCCCTCGTAATACCAAACATTACCAATAAACAATAAACTTTCTATTTAAATTTTGCTTAACACTCTGAAAAAAATGATGTATTAACTCACTCTAGTAACACAGTAAATATTGTTCTATTATTCATAGTGAACTTTCTATTTAAATTTTGCGTTAACACTCTTAAAAATGATGTTTTAACTCACTCTAGTAACACAGTAAATATTGTTCTATTATTCATAGTGAACTTTCTATTTAAATTTTGCGTTAACACTCTTAAAAATGATGTTTTAACTCACTCTAGTAACACAGTAAATATTGTTCTATTATTCATAGTAAACTTTCTATTTAAATTTTGCTTAACACTCTTAAAAATGAAGTTTTAACTCACTCTAGTAACACAGTAAATATTGTTCTATTATTCATAGTGAACTTTCTATTTAAATTTTGCTTAACACTCTTAAAAATGAAGTTTTAACTCACTCTAGTAACACAGTAAATATTGTTCTATTATTCATAGTGAACTTTCTATTTAAATTTTGCGTTAACACTCTTAAAAATGATGTTTTAACTCACTCTAGTAACACAGTAAATATTGTTCTATTATTCATAGTGAACTTTCTATTTAAATTTTGCGTTAACACTCTTAAAAATGATGTTTTAACTCACTCTAGTAACACAGTAAATATTGTTCTATTATTCATAGTGAACTTTCTATTTAAATTTTGCGTTAACACTCTTAAAAATGATGTATTAACTCACTCTAGTAACACAGTAAATATTGTTCTATTATTCATAGTGAACTTTCTATTTAAATTTTGCGTTAACACTCTTAAAAATGATGTTTTAACTCACTCTAGTAACACAGTAAATATTGTTCTATTATTCATAGTGAACTTTCTATTTAAATTTTGCTTAACACTCTTAAAAATGATGTTTTAACTCACTCTAGTAACACAGTAAATATTGTTCTATTATTCATAGTGAACTTTCTATTTAAATTTTGCGTTAACACTCTTAAAAATGATGTTTTAACTCACTCTAGTAACACAGTAAATATTGTTCTATTATTCATAGTGAACTTTCTATTTAAATTTTGCGTTAACACTCTTAAAAATGATGTTTTAACTCACTCTAGTAACACAGTAAATATTGTTCTATTATTCATAGTGAACTTTCTATTTAAATTTTGCTTAACACTCTTAAAAATGAAGTTTTAACTCACTCTAGTAACACAGTAAATATTGTTCTATTATTCATAGTGAACTTTCTATTTAAATTTTGCGTTAACACTCTTAAAAATGATGTTTTAACTCACTCTAGTAACACAGTAAATATTGTTCTATTATTCATAGTGAACTTTCTATTTAAATTTTGCGTTAACACTCTTAAAAATGATGTTTTAACTCACTCTAGTAACACAGTAAATATTGTTCTATTATTCATAGTGAACTTTCTATTTAAATTTTGCGTTAACACTCTTAAAAATGATGTATTAACTCACTCTAGTAACACAGTAAATATTGTTCTATTATTCATAGTGAACTTTCTATTTAAATTTTGCGTTAACACTCTTAAAAATGATGTTTTAACTCACTCTAGTAACACAGTAAATATTGTTCTATTATTCATAGTGAACTTTCTATTTAAATTTTGCGTTAACACTCTTAAAAATGATGTTTTAACTCACTCTAGTAACACAGTAAATATTGTTCTATTATTCATAGTAAACTTTCTATTTAAATTTTGCTTAACACTCTTAAAAATGAAGTTTTAACTCACTCTAGTAACACAGTAAATATTGTTCTATTATTCATAGTGAACTTTCTATTTAAATTTTGCTTAACACTCTTAAAAATGAAGTTTTAACTCACTCTAGTAACACAGTAAATATTGTTCTATTATTCATAGTGAACTTTCTATTTAAATTTTGCGTTAACACTCTTAAAAATGAAGTTTTAACTCACTCTAGTAACACAGTAAAGATTGTTCTATTATTCATAGTGAACTTTCTATTTAAATTTTGCTTAACACTCTTAAAAATGAAGTTTTAACTCACTCTAGTAACACAGTAAATATTGTTCTATTATTCATAGTGAACTTTCTATTTAAATTTTGCTTAACACTCTTAAAAATGAAGTTTTAACTCACTCTAGTAACACAGTAAATATTGTTCTATTATTCATAGTGAACTTTCTATTTAAATTTTGCGTTAACACTCTTAAAAATGATGTTTTAACTCACTCTAGTAACACAGTAAATATTGTTCTATTATTCATAGTGAACTTTCTATTTAAATTTTGCTTAACACTCTTAAAAATGATGTTTTAACTCACTCTAGTAACACAGTAAATATTGTTCTATTATTCATAGTGAACTTTCTATTTAAATTTTGCTTAACACTCTTAAAAATGATGTTTTAACTCACTCTAGTAACACAGTAAATATTGTTCTATTATTCATAATGAACTTTCTATTTAAATTTTGCTTAACACTCTTAAAAATGATGTTTTAACTCACTCTAGTAACACAGTAAATATTGTTCTATTATTCATAGTGAACTTTCTATTTAAATTTTGCTTAACACTCTTAAAAATGATGTTTTAACTCACTTTAGTAACACAGTAAATATTGTTCTATTATTCATAGTGAACTTTCTATTTAAATTTTGCTTAACACTCTTAAAAATGAAGTTTTAACTCACTCTAGTAACACAGTAAATATTGTTCTATTATTCATAGTGTACTTTCTATTTAAATTTTGCTTAACACTCTTAAAAATGATGTTTTAATGCATTTCGTATATCACAATTATTTTTTAGTCTGTCATTCATAGTGAATTGACATTATTCTCTTTTGAATTTGTTGTATGATACAATAGTAACTAATACCT
Source organism: Aphrophora alni (assembly GCA_963513935.1). NCBI lineage: Eukaryota > Metazoa > Arthropoda > Insecta > Hemiptera > Aphrophoridae > Aphrophora > Aphrophora alni. The sequence goes on from OY740767.1 coordinate 35,928,918, forward strand.
GCTGTTAGTTATTGTATTACAAATACACGATAAATTCAACTATAATATGTCTGGAATGAAAAACTGTCAACTACTAAATAAATTGTTTAATCACGTGATATTTGTACTGGTCCACATTTATTACGTCATTCTCATATATTGTAAAATAAAAGTCTTGTTTGACTGTAAATAATAAAGTGTTGTTTATTTTCTTGCTTTTAAAGTTAAATTAAATGCAATATACTTCATTTATGTTACAAGGTATGACCTCAATAACACTGAGCTCAGTTCATGCAGTTTATATGGGGCATTACGAAAATATGGTAACGGTTTAATAAAATTTGAACGAATTACAGCAGGCAAATTAGAACTGTTCTACTTTTATTATAAACTACCCTAATTTTTAAAAAACAAAAAATTTATATAAATCGAAAAATCTTCTATAAAAAAAATCACTTTTTTAAACATGTTTTTAGATCAAAAACACACTAGGTGGTTGTGGCGAGACGACTGTTGACTAAAAATATCAAACCATGTTAAACAATTGGTGAAAACACACAAGTAATGCTTGCATCTCGCGAGTGTCGACATAACATGTCGTTTTCTCGTCACATTCCAACAGCGCTACTGCATAATCAAGCCATACCTCATAAATTTTGCATTCAGATGGGTAAAGTGAGCTCGACAAGCGATCTATACGACACTGAAACAATTAGCGTTTTATAACAACTTAAAAATAACGTTGATTGATAACAGTGGATTTTGTTTTTCATTATTAAAAAATAATTAATTTAGATTCTTTATTTTTTTTTTTAATTAATTTAACTCCAAGAATATAGTAAATAATTCATAAAAGGGTATAAAATACAACCTTGAAAGCAAAAAAGCAGCGTTAGGAGGTCGTGTTAAGGCGGAAATATACTGGCGACAAGTCGACTTCGACTTTTGCTGTTTCTTGTGAACGGCATTGAAAATTAGACGCGTAGACTGTCGACACGACATAAACCCCCTCGTGTGTGTTTGCCTTTATTCTTGGTACTTTTTTAAATACACAACCCTTTGGGAGATAGTGGTTATCAAAATAGTTCAAATTGTAGAATTTTAATTTTTGAAATCGTAGAATCATAAAAGTTAACGAAATAAATCAAAGTAGGGCCATTAGATAAATTGAATTAATTTATATATTATTCAATTTAAGGATATATTATTCAGTTTTACCTCTTTTGATTTTTTTTAAATCCAGTTCAAAGTTTACTTTTAAATATCGTTTACAAATTTCTAACCCGGTTTATTGGATTTCACCCACGTAGGCTATTCTTAAAACATTAAAAGAACTTGAATTGGGTTTATTTCTAGTAATATATATATTTATATATATATATATATATCTGATATATATGTAATATATATGAATGTAAAAAAATAAAACATTATGCAAAATAAAAGCTCAGAATTATTAAATTTTTAAAAGTAATGGGACTCAAAAGTAATAAGAGAAAATGAAAGGATACGCCTGACGAAAATAATTTGTATCGAGATGAGAAAATTTCGCTCAGTTAATTTCATATTAAATTAAACTGTTTTGTAGGTCCTACTTTTTCGTGCTATCTTATTAAATTCGATTTCAAATAATGTTCGAAAAGAAGCGTATAAACATTTCTTAATTATATCTTTCTTTATTCTCTTCTTCTTTGTATTAACCTCCTTTGATCTTTATTTTTTCTTTTAAATTACTTTTGCTCTAAGTTTTTGTAATGAGCTTTAATTGTTTTACTTTCTCACGTATGCGTTGAGAAAGTTATCTGATTGGGTCAAAAATCGATGATGAGTGAGGCCCTCTGCAACTAATTTATTTTTGTAATGTTGTCTATCTGTCATCTGTGTTCAAATTTTGTGTCGATAATAATCAAATTTGGTATGTGCGTAATTTAGTTATATTTCGACAACTCAGTTTTTGGGTGTAACAACCATAAGCCATTTTGATCAAATTGTTAAAATGTTTTCTTTATTGATTAAATATATATATATATATATACATTGGTTCAATTCCCCCCAAAATTTACTGTTACCGTAGTTAGCGATGAAAAACAACAAGTCGTTCATGGATCTGTTATAGAAATACAGATTAATTCTAATTTTAATAAATGTGAAGATTAATCCCCCATATCAGTGTGCAAAGTCTCAAGTAGAAGAAAATTACAATTTAAGAATGACATGCAAAATAATGTTAATAGAAATTCATCGGTGCTGTTAAAAAATTCAGTCAAATATGATGTAGGTTTGGTTAGGTTAGGTTAGGGCGACTTTATGGCTCAAGTATATAAAGTTTTGTGCTTTATTAAATATTTACAAGTATTCACAAAAATTTCCTAAGAAGGGATACCAACCTATCTTAAGTCAAAAATACTTGTGAAAATGACTGAATAATTACAATATAATTTTGTATTCTTGTTTGTCTGTAGGTAGTACAACAGACAAACGTTGTCTGTAGATAGCCAACGGCATTTTTCGGACGTTGGCGACAATTATTTTACTAACCCAGCATTCTTAGTATATGACAAATTTAGTAATTGCAAAAAATCTACCTCCGTTTTTTGCCTGATTTTCTCGTTTCTTGAACTCATGAAACAGGAAAAGTGATTTTCAATATGATGTCCAAACCCTCGTTGTCGTCTGTACGTAAGCACAATAACGGCCACAAAAATGAAAATAGAAAAATGAAATTTAGTATATAGGACTATAGTCTGCTTATCATATAAATAAATGGATAATCAATATTAATGAAACAAAGAAATTTGTTTTGAACAATATTATGAAATTATAATTATTATTAGAACCATTCTATTTGGCTTGTCCTATATTTTCCTTTTGAAAATATTAAACCAATGTTCAACCTATCACAACATAAATGTTTCATTTATTTCGTTCTTCCAACCCAAAAATCTAAACAAAATACACTTAACACACCTAAACTAAATAAATGATTAATTGGTGAATGTTGTAATTATGAGATGAATAGAATTTGGATGCCATTTTAAAATTTTAAATAATTAATCCATTTGTAACTTCACTATTGTTTTTGTTGTTGTTGTTGTTGTTGCTGCTGTTGTTGTTGTTGTTGTTGTTTCAATGGAAATTTTGATATTTTGTAAATTATTCAAGTGTAAAACTTTTGTAGTTAAAATAGCCCTAGGCTGATAATTGTGGTTTGATTTATATTGTTTGATTTGTTGAACCAAATAATGTACATTATTTGAAAAGGTTCTTAGGTAGTTCAAATTCAAATCTTTTTCCTTTTACTATTTGATCCAAATTTATAAAACCCAGTTCTCTATTCAATACTTTTTATTTCTTATTGTTCTTGTGGCTTTTTGTTTTCAACACCCAAACCAGCCTTCTTCTTTTTCTTCTACCACTTAAATCATTACTTTTTTGCTGTTAATATACACTTTCCTTTTAATAAATCTTATGTTATATATTTACAAATTAAAATTATGATTATGATGTATGATTTCATGTTAATTGATCATATGGTATAACATTTCAATATTTACTATATTATTTTTTGTGAGATGAGGAGGATGTATCCTTTTATTTATGTTATTTATACTTATTTATAGCTGTGGAATTTCGTATTATCCCATGCTCATATAAAAATCGTATTGAATTTCAGAGATATCGAATTGTAATTATCAAAATGGCGGCTATTTAAAACCGAATTGTTCACATTTCGTATTTTATTCAATTTGATTAAAATTTGCACCTTTCAATTCTGCATGTATTGATACCAACCCCACATCTTTACGATAACAAATAGTGAAGTTATTGTCAACCTCCCAAGAAAATATGATATTCATATAGATACTAGATCCTGCAGGGTCGCGTCATCTACTCGATCGTAACGAGGTTTACAGCTTCGAGGTCCGGTAGGCCGGGACACTGTCAGGACCGAAATGAATGGTAACTTTAATATATACACATCTACGAAACCCATTAGAGCCTAGCTGATGTCAAGAAAATAGTGATACAGTCAACTACAAGGTTCAATAAATTTGTGTAACTAATGTTTTAAACAAACCTACTCTACTAGATTAAACTCCTTCATTTATCTATTCTATTTAACATTTCGTATAAACCGGGGGTGGATAAGTACCATAATGGTCCCGTGAACTTGTTTTTTTTTAAATTATGATTTTGTAGATGTAGTTTGTGTAAAGTTAATTCAATGATTTTGTACCACTTCAACGTCATATATTTGGATTAAAAATATTTTATGGGTTAGTTTATTTGAAAACAGAAATTTAATTTGTATTTTTTTATTTTTTTATTTTTTTATTTATTTATTTATTTTTTTTTTTTTTTTTATCAAAACGAGTTTAATAAATTAATTAAAATACGTGGAAACATAACATTGTTTTTATATACCCCTGTTGCTACTCTGTTTTAATACAGATGTTGTTAAATGAAATATTTTTTTAATTTTACAAAGTGCAGTTGCAACCATAGAAATAAGCTACAACGCTGGTATGTGTTTTAACAATTGTTATTCAAGTTATATTTTACTGTAATTTATTCTCCACAAAAAATGAATAATCCAATTTCATAAGTAATCTTGAATCTCTCTCTAACTTGTTCACAAAAGTGAAACTTATATAAATGAAAATCTTTCGTACTTTTACGAGTCGTGCCAGTTATTCCATTCTCTTACCGGTTCAACAGATAATAATAGTACCTAGCAGATGAAACAGTCCCGTTTCTTAGTCTAGGCTGTTAGAGAGGAGGGGATTCAAGGGTAGAAGTGACTAGTTGCTTAAATCTATTTGTTAATTTAATACAAAGTATACAAAAGTCCCTTTAAAATAAATTTATCTCTTAATATCAAACATTTATAAATAGATTTGATCATTCTAAATGAAGTTTCTATGGGGTCAAAAGATGAATTCACTTGAAATGTTATAAATTAAAAGATTTGTTTTCATAGACTCTAATTTCGTATCAAATTTATATAACTCATTACTCCTTCAACCTTAAACATGGTCCTTCAAAACTCCATTCTCCCTTCTAACGTAACAACCTAAGCTAAGTAACGGGACTGTTTCATGTAATATTTTATGTAACCGCTAAGCTATGTAATATTGTTTTGTTTATCTTGGTTTTTTTAACTTGCCTAACTAGCGAAACCTAGTTTGACAAAGCTCGAACATTTATGGAAATTATAATTTTCAATTTAAAATGGAGTTCCACTGTAAACATACAGTCGCTAGTACAAGTTAACACCATTTACGTGTGTTTATATTATTTCAGCCTAAAACATCGAATGATGTTATTTTGGAGTTATTAAAATAATGAACTTTGTTCATTGCTCCAAGTTTGAGATAGTCGTCTTAAATGTTGAAGGTGTCATTTTAATCGTAAATCTACTATTATCAGGTTCTGGATAGAAAATAAATGTACTCCATCTCAGTCAGAATGAAATAGTATTTATTTATTTTTACATAACTTTTCAGTTCACATAATTATACTTATGGAAAAACTAAACAATAATTAAAATAATAATAACATCTAAAAAGCAAATATGAACACATATAAATGCATACATACACACATTTATAAAAAAATAAACACACATAAAAAATAATACAATAATGACAATAATTTCGGTAAAATTTTACTTTTCACATTCTCATGGAGAAAGTTATGAAACGAGCTAAAAAAATCCATATTACCATAGTTACCAGTATTTGTTGACATGTACAAACAAGATTTGAAAGATTTTCTATATAATTGTTTGTAACTTTTTTTTCCATGTGATGTGTTTTAATAGCCGTATTTCAATATGTATAGCCTGATGATGTCAAAATTTATGATGAAACAGCTGTAGCTTCTTTGGTAGGTATTGACTTGATTAGACGTAAAAAAATTAATATGTATACATAAAGAATGTATGTCGATTATTTCGCAGATGTCAGTTTTGACCAAGACGCCAAAAAGTAGATTTTAAAATTATATTTGGTTCCTATCTATCTGTCGATCTGTCGTCTGTGCAGTGTTGTACATCCCAAACTTGTGGACCCATTAAATTTGATATATGAGCATGATTTGCCGTATATCAAGACATTTTTTTTCTTTTGTCTAATTACTCAAGTTTAGGGGATATAAGATCTGCTATTCTAAATATCGGCCCTAAAGTCTTTGGTCAAATTTTGCTAAAACGTAACCTCAAAACCCAAACAAACTTATTTGTCACCATGTCCCTAAACATGCTTGTTTCTACGCTAATAGCAAAAAATTATCGCAAAAGACAAAATTGCACATAACCGTATTTTTTGAAGTCGTACAAATTTTGGTCGAATGTGAAGATAAATAACCCAAACCCATGTTCAAAATTTCAAGTAAAACAAAATTACGGTTTTGGAATAATTGACAAAAATAAAAATGAACCTTGGCCACTTCATTTATAACTCAATTTAAATCAAATAATATGTGCGCTTACGACAAGTTTAGCCTCTATTATATCTTGAAAATTGTTTTTGAAATATACAAACTGGCGTCTAGGATATGATTAATTTTCACTTTTTGACCGACAACTACGGAACTGATTTTTTCACGACTAGTTTAGTTTGATTAATATTTGATGAATGGATGTGCGAGACGTTTTGTACAATAGTTTATGATTTATAACCTTCTAAACGCTCGTAGTGAGATTAGGTACATGTTACACTTCAGGATACCTTCTCTCGTGATAGTTTCTCAAGAAATAGAGAAAAATCTATTCACCAACCAAAACAGTATTTTATTCGCAGAACAAATCAAAGATGCGGAGCAGGATACGCTTCGCTGCGTTTGTTTCTTGGAACAATATACTTCAAAGCTTTGTTTGTTTTCAATATTTAGTTGAAAGACAAAAATAAATGCTACAATGCTCAGAAGACAACTGATTGGCTAACGGAATATATTTTGTTTTGTTCGTTTACTGTTTGTGTTTAGAACAAAATGATAGTATTAAAACATGTAGATCTTCAAGGTGACCAAAAGTAAATATATAGGAATTATTCTAATAATTATATCTACTATAATCTACATAATTAGTTTGAGTACAAACTTCTGCCAATCTTAGCATATTCCCGAAGATGAAGGAACTTCGAAACGTGTCGACGAATATAAATAATAATATTAAATAGTAATATAATTATATTGTCTGTTTTCTGTCGGTGACTTATTTATTCATCTTCCTTAGACGCGTTTCGGGATCGTGATCCCATCATCAGTATTATTCACAGAATTCGTAATATTGTAATAATAAAAGCAAAACAATTTCACACAAAAGATGAATAAATGTAACGCAAGGTAAAATTTATATGATAATTTTTAAGATACATGTGCACGGTTAAGGAGATCATAATTTCTTTTGCGTATTTGTTTGTGTGAAATTGTGTTTTTGGTTTAATTATTACAATATGACGAATTCTGTGAATAATACTGATGATGGAATCACGATCCCCGAAACGCGTCTAAGGAAGACGAACCAATAAGTCACCGACGGAATACAGGTAATATAATTATATTACTATATAATATTGTATAAAGTGACTTGGATACCTTTAAAATGAATTTTAAAACAATAAATAAATAATAAAACAGTGATAGGATAAGCAGTAGATTGTACACAAACTAAATATTTATAATCTCAGATAAATTGGAAGTACTGGAGAGCAACTTCAAATCGTCGCTATTTTAAAACTTTTCGATCATTATTTTTAGTAACGAATTGAAAATCGTATCAAATTTTGCTATAATTTGATTGAAATTCAGTTAATTATTTACTGATTTTATTCAAAATTGTACTTTTTAACTTTTAATTTTAATGGTATTTCTCATATTTACAGAATATTTATCTGAGATAACAAAGATGGACATTATTGGTTTTAGATTTAAAACTGAACTACGAGTAAAAGAGAATTTTAGGACGTTGTAGTAAGCCATAATTTTTTTTTTAATTGTTGTCAAAACAGACGCCATTTTAAAAATTTGTTGGCTGACGACCTTCTAATTAATAAAACCTGATGTACCGAATTTGAATAAAATAGGGAATAAAACTTCTCTACTTCAAAAGCCTTCATTAACTACGTTGTTCCTATAACTAATTAACTCGTATCGGTAGGATTGATGACCATTTCATATCTTGTGTGTCGATGTTTTCACAATGGAGATCGCAAAAACTGAAGAAATTTTAGATTAAAATTTAATATAAAATCCTTAACTCAGCCGCCCGTTGTTCGCCTAGCCCTGCTAAACGACTTTTCATTGGGTGTTGAGTGGTCAGCACCTCAAGTTCCTGTCGCCGTAATTCTAGCGTTCATGACTAGATGATGCTACTATTTCTAACTCCCTCAATTATGCTCTCTATGATGGGTCAACGCCGTAACATTTGTAACCCGAAACCCTTGGACGCGAGGAGAGTAGTCTAACTGTGAGCTCAGAACTTCTAAATTATACATTCACATCGTTTATTTATCTTACATCGGTTTGTGCATAAACAGTAGCTCCATATTCCATCAAACTTTTATTGATAGTATTGTTGTTTCATTCACAACCTTCGAACTCGAATTTTTTTGAGGAGAGAGAGATGAGTAAATAAAGTAATGTATAGACTTTATTTTTGTAGGTGAAAGTTAGTGCAATGTTAATATACCGTTAATTCATATATCCACAGGCGTTTTCTCGTTACTATAAAGTTTTCTCGTCTTCATAAGTCCAACAGACATAAAAGTAAGAACGTTAAAAACTCGTAAAACTAAACTAATTACAATACTTAAAATATTGTTTTTACTGCTTTTAAATCTGTAAAATCAAGCAAGAATTTTCTTAATGCGTGACGACCTGGAGTTAAGATGAGCATTAATTCAAAAAGTTCCACTTACTTTAACCAATTTATTTTACGGATTATAGGAGCTCACTGCCGAGTAAATTTGAAAAAGTCGTGAAATTCTTTGCGACGGTCTTAAATTATCTTTTTCGTAAAACTTTATAAACAGTTTTTGCATAAATTAGCTTCTTAAAAGTTCATTCATTGTACATTGGGTTTTATTTTTTACTTTTAGAAGTGTAATTCGTCAAACAATTTGATTTAATATCAGTTAATTTGCTGCTGACAGTCAATATCTCTATATCAAGAATCATAATATTTACGTTACTAGGCCTATAAAATGAAATTTAAATTAACCTAAAATAATTACATTCAATCTCGAAATATATCCAATACTACGGATATACTATTATATTATATTATATTATATTATATTATATTATATTATATTATATTATATTATATTATATTATATTATATTATATATATATATTATATATATATATAATATATATATCCAATACTATAATATATATGATAGTTCTACGGTGTTACAATTTTCTAAAATTTTATCAATGAAGAGCCTACAATACCTGCATAACTAATTATATAATAGTTCTAAAACGTTCCAGAACTCTTAATAACATGTGAAAAAAATCCAGGAGAAAAACAATCACACTATTACCTTTTTATACACAACCCAATTTTACTAGCCAATAAAGTGCTCCCCATAGGATATAACTCAAATTTTCAAACATATATATCTATATATTTTATTACATGATTCGATATGAAATCACATGAAAGATGATTTTATTCTTTTTTTTTTTAATATGTGACCATTTAGGATATAGTTAGCGCTCTCAAACTTTATTACATTATAAAAGTTTCTACCAATACTCGTTAAATGCAGGTTATAAAAACTGGTAAATTTTGTTAGATATTTTTAAAACGATCAATTTGGTTTTAACATTTTGAACCCTTTTAAAGACAAATATACATCTTAAAAAATTGCACCTATATAAATTTAATTTAAACGTTTTTGGGTAATTTTATTCCTTCAACTGATTCGATTAGCAGCCTCATATAATTAACGGCTTTTATAATTGCATAACTTTCGAGAACCGATGCTTCGATATTTTTTACCACGTTTTTAGTTCGGTTTCCGTCATATCTGTCAGTCTGTCCGGGTGGAATTTTGCAATCGAGTTTAAACTAACTTCCCGATAAGCTAGAGACCAGAAATTTTGAACATAGGTCAAAATTGGATGACGATACAATATTCAGTTGGTTTCTTGTCTCTATATTTGTTTAAACAATAGTTATTTAAACAAATAAAAATTGGCCAATGAGATAGATTTTTTTTAACCGCGTTATCGCTTTTGAATAGTAACCGGAATATTGAAGTACGATGAGGCAAATTTTTCATGGCATGTGAGATTTATTGGATTATTAATAAATCAAATAAAAAAATAATAACATACCACAATAGTGTGCTAAACGTATATGTGAATATTACATTTCTGACAATCGTTACAACGGTTAAAGAGACGGCTACTCAACGGAAGCGCCGATTAGAGAAGAAGAAGCAAACACGGCAAGTTGGGATACAACAGGAATCTGAAGCAGATAAGTTGGCAAGATTAGCCAAAAGCCGTAAGCGAGCTACAGAACGTCCCGAAAAACAGCGCGGTCACGTGAAACGGAGGACGCAAATTCTTCTCGATTTGCCGATGACGTGCATAGACATGTCCAGCAAGAGCAAATGAGGTTCCCGAAGCCCGTGTTGCTCAACTTGCTCGCGATGCAAGCCGTCATTCTGAAAAACAAACGTTCGAACCTCCCAAGACGCAAACCACTAGCCTAGTTAACAATGTACGCCGCCATTCTGAGAAAAGAATTTGCGAGACTCCTGAAGCGCATACCACCCGCCTAGCTAGTGACTGTCAGAGTCTCATCAATATATACAAAACCGATTGAAATCTTTCACCCGGACATAAGACTAAAAAACAGAAAATAATAAATCAAATTTTTAAAAATTTTAACATACCACTTTTTAAAACGGACTAAAAAGTATAAAATATTTTTATAACCCTTCTACAATTTTGAGGAAGGATTGTTAGTGGCTATGGATATATTTGGAATACTTGGAGAGAAAAACGTGGGGCGCAGCCAGTAAATAATACAAGTAGCCAATCCGGATGAATTCACAGCTAATTTCAGTGAATCGGAAATGAGATTCACGGTAATTTAATTTATTTACACCTCCTTAACTATCATAGATTGCCTGCGCCCCACTTTTTTCTCTCCAAGTATCCCAAACATATCCATAGCCACTAACAATCCTCCCTTAAAATTGTAGAAGGGTCATGAAAAATTATTTTATACTTTTTAGTCCGTTTTAAAAACGTCGTAGGCCCCTATGTTAAAAAAAAATTATTTGATTTATTATTTAAAATATCAAGAATAAAATCTTCTTGAAATGTGGCTTTAGTTATATGAACATTTTGACTTATGCCCCATGTAGGCCTCTTTTCGAGCTTGGAAAATTGAGCTGTATACAAAAAGTAAGTTGAATTTGGCCAATAGTCTACCCAATCGCTATTTTTCTTTTTCCTGTAATTCAATCAGAATTTATTTAACCAGTCAAGGACTTTTGTGGACTGTTATTATAATAGTTAATTCTATTTCTGAGAAAAATCAAATATAAAAACAACTTTTATTATTTTAATGATATTAGCTCATTCTAGTGAAATACTTAGAGTTTTCAAAAATGAGCTTGTAACTATTTAATGCATGATCCTTAATTAAATACCTTATGTAATTCAACTTTTACGCGTAAAATGGAAATATATCATGTGGTAAAATATCTAGAATATTACTAGTTGATAAAATAAAGAGACCATGTTTCTTAATTATTAAAGAAGTGTCCAACAAAATTGTCGTTTCCTTTGCATTAACTTTAAGGAATTTAATAAATCACAAATTTATGTCTAATGTTTTAAAAAGGACCAAAGACAATGGTAAACAAAGAAAATAAGTTGTAGTCAAAAAAACATCATTATGGACATACATTAAAAATTTATGTATTGTGGACACATATGTGTTTAGCTTGGAACATTTCTATAAATTATCCCACAAGGGACTAACAGTTTTTGTTAGTAGAACACATTGACGCAAAACCGAAAGGAAAAGGATGATCTAATTGGAAATGGCAGCCTCTCAAAGTTTGTTTGCCTCTAGTCTAAATCACAAGGCAATTAACAGTTCAGTAAATTCAAAATACTAATAGCGTATTTTAACGTTTATAATATTTTATAGACATGCTTTAAAACCAACAGAGATATTTAAACATTGAAGATTGTCCCGACCTCCTTTCGTAGTGAAATATGATAGCTAAGTGTATCAAAGTGTTATTAACTACAATAAGGACAAAACCCTAGAATTGCATTGTTGTATTTAATTCACAAACAAAATATCCTGAGGTATCCTTTTTTTTTAACATCCGGTATATTTATCACTTAACGTAATTTATCGTTTGTTAAGGTTTCATTTATGTCATTTTTTTTTCGTTGCAAACATAAGATCACCATTTAATCAATACAAAATTGTAGTAAATTCTGTTAGTAACCGCTAATTTGTTCTAAACGTTGACTCCTTAACTCCACCTTTAAACACAAACCCTAAATTGTTGCCTATATCTCCAGTATAGTTAGCTACAAATTTTGAGGAGAATCTCAAAAAGTAATAAATAAAGTAATGTAAAACTTTATTTAAGATTATTTAATATAATTACAAATTAGAATATATAAAGAAAGTAGCAGATTACAAGACCATTGTTTATACACCTTCTTATCGTGTTACAGTTTACATTTGCTTATCTAAAATGCTAATTTTCCCCATCGCACCACTTGTCTAAGAGATGTAAACTAAACTAATGCTATTAATATTCTGGTAACATTCTTCCCGTACAAAGCACAACTTTAAAGTTCTCTCCCGGATTTAAACGTAGTTTGATTCCTTCCTGTGATTTATACGAATTTTTTTATACGAATCGCGCTGTTTAACGAGGGATATAAATCCTGGAATGTAAAGTTTAAAGCGGCACCTGGAACTGGAAGAGACTCGTTTGTCAGACTTTGTAAAGGGAAAGATTCTGTAAGAGTTAACAGGAAGAAAAATATCTCTGGAGCCTTATCCTGTTCTGGTTTTAATTAGTTGATGGAATAACTTCTTTTATTTTCCCGTGAAAACTTCATAAAAACAGAAAACTAAATTTGATTATTTTCTTTTTCACTTTTGCATTTTATTGTACAGTTTTTAAAAGTTTATAGGCGGCATTTAAAATTTCTAAACATTACTCCATATTGGTTTTTTGCCACTTCAACCATTTTTCCAAATACATTTCTCGACACAGCCTGTCTCCCCGTTATGTGTTCTCAGTGTATGTAAAGTTTCTCCAATATCATCACTCCTTTCATACGTTGCCTTCCACTACATCTATTTTTTGCTGCCTACACACATATAATTCCTTAACATCCCATGCAGGAATTATTCTTTGGAGAAGTCCTAATCATCTTGACATCTGTTACGACAATCCTCACAACTTCAGTTCCACCAACCATTTTATTTATTTGTTTATAATCTCCATACTCATTTACCGTAGCAACAAAATTTGCTGGCAGAATTCTCCTTTGGAATACTGAAAATTTGACTGTTTTTTCCTTTTTTTTTCTTTTTTTTCTTCTTTATGTTAGGCTACACTACACTATATTGTTTACTCATATTGCTATTCTATACTCATCCTTGTCTATATTTTATTACTCAAGAACTAAGTTGGACTGAATGTCTTAAATCCTACATCTTAAAAATTCACTAAAAATGCTTACGTCATGCCCGATTTTATTAAATCTAATAATATCTTATTTATGTCTTATTTTTGGTGTGGTGTTGAAATTGTAAGTGAAATGAAAAATTTCAAATATTTTAACTTGCCATTTTTAAATAAATGTTGAGAAACAAAGAAAACCTTTAGACAGCAAAGCCTTTTTGGTTTTCAAAGACCTTTAAAATAAAGTATAACTCCCTATTTATATTTGAAAATGTCTAGAGAAAGACCCAAAATATGTTCATAGATACTCGAACATTTGAAAAAAAAAATCGTTTTGCTTAGTATTTTATTTAAAATATTTTCACCTTTATGTAACAGAAAATACATATGTATATTCAAAAACAACAAAACGTCATTATTCTAGGTGGTTGTGACGGTATGGCCAAAATTTGGTTTACATAGTCAATATTCATTTCATTTTTACAGGAACACACTAACTTACTTTTATTTCTTGCAAGAAACTGTACTAAGAATGAAGGAGATAAAATCGTTATATAAAGTGTTCATGAAGTATGAAATATATAAAAAAATCTTAAACTTATAAATTAAAATTTTTAATGTTCTGTAGTTGTATTAGTTGATAAGTTTTCAAGGAAATGAGATATTAAAAACTGATACCAACGTTGAACCCATGTAAAAAAAGCAATTTAAAAACATGTCACATAACCCTATTCCTATTTAAAATTACACCAAATTTCAAGATGGCGGGTCAAAGATTTCTGCTAACATTTTAAACTATCGAAAATCCAGCTTTTTATGTTCAACCGTTTTAAAGATTTTTTAATATATTGCATACTTTATGAACAATCTATATAACTTGGTTAGTTATATGAATGATGACTTGCATACAAATGTAATTACGGAATAACCAATCACGTTTCAATACAGGGTATCGCTGAGTTATTTAATAAACACAAAGCCCAGACTAATTTGACCGGGTCCAACGTTGCGGCGTAATTCCAAGAGAATTAATATTCAAGCGATACCAACCATCGGAGTTACCCATGGGTTAACTGCTTAGGCTGAGCTGCGTTCATCAAAAAACAATACAGGACTGAGACGAAATCTACTTAAGTTCCATATATTCTCTCCTTTGTTTCACACCCCTCCCCCTATTTGTTTTGACTTTATACATTAACTACTTGGTTAATATTACTATTACATTTGAAACAATGAATATAGGCCTACATTACTTACATTTAAATATTGTGATAAATCAAAATTTGACAGAAAACGGCGTTTTGGGAGTATCCTTCCACAATCACGTAATATTTCTTACATATACAAGGTTACTCAAACCAACTATTTAGTATGAATTGTGGGTAAACTTTATGAGATATAAATTTGCTGTAAATGTGAATAAGAAGAATTTAAGGGAGGAATTCAAATTTTCCGGCTTCAAAGCGGTATATTTGTGGGTAAAGGTTTGTTTCTAAAGTTTTTCATATATACAAATATGCCTAGTTATATCTTATATAAAGATATCTTTCACCATTTCAATATCTGAAATACCTTCACTTCCACCATGATTATTAGAGTAAAATAAGACATAAAACACTTTTATGTAATTTGTTTGATTAAATCTGTTCTTACAGATCATTTTAAAAACACAAAAAAATCTCTATTTGGAATTGAGCGTAATTACGTATTAATAATTCAAATTCTATATGGTAACTTTATTTTAGTTTTTTTATCTTCATTTTTATAGTTTCTACGATAAAATAATCTGTAACAAAAATTATCCATTATTAAATTAAAAATCAATTTAATTTATTTGAAATTGAATGGTCTATACGGTGAGTTCTTACATAAACTCAAAGTAAACATTTGAAACAATTAATTGTAAGTTTAGAAATTATTATTGGATTTTAATAAAACTTTATAAAACCATTCTTTTTATGACCATAGAAAGTTTTAGGCATCATAAAAGTATGTCATTTTAATAAAAATTGCCTACTAGACTCAAATTTTAGTTGTGCATTTTTGGTACCTGTTCCATTAAAATCGGTTCATTAGATTCCTAGATATTAAATAATACTATAAATAAATCTAACTATTTTGCAAATTTAATTGTTATAAACAATGTGTTTCATCTATTTTTGCAGTTCAGAAAATCTATAAAAGAGTAGATCAAAACACCAAGATAGCAAAAAAAGCCCGAAAACAAGATCTCACAAAATTACGTTTACTTAATCAAACGCGTTTCGACCACAAAGTCGCCATCCTCAGTGATAACGCCAACCTACAATAACTAAACTATAACTGTTCTGACAACTAACTGATTATATATATATATATATATATATATATATATATATATATATATATATATATAACCTGAGGATGCCAACTTTGTGGTAGAAACGCGTTTGATTAAGTAAACATAATTTTTGTGAGATCTTGTATTCAAGTTTTATTCTATCTCAATATTTATTTATACATAACACCCTAAATAGTTTTCCCAAACTTTTTCCACACGACACGACATGTTCTTTCTACGAGGTATCCATTCAGTCACGAATAACCTAGTTCAGAGACGCAGTCTATCAATAATGTTCCAATTTAAATCAGAAAAATTGAAAGCTACGTATATGTGAAACAGGGTGACGTCTAAATGTCACGCAACTTCGGGATATCTCTACTGTACTCCGTGCCTGGTACACGGACGTACCTCTGCACTGCGCATAAATAATTAGAATTAGAACGGAAATTGACTTGATTTAAGAAAAGCATGCAATAAGTTGCAAACTTTAAGTTTCTATAAACGCAGATTTGTGTGAAATAATGGTGGAATATTTGTGTATGGAAACGTCTGTAAAAATACAACGAATGGAAATTTAATGGTTATTAGATTGACATATAGGTAATTCATAAATATTTAAATTCAAATTCAGTACACTTAACGTAATGAAACGTAGCATTGCCTTGCTGTTAGTTTTAGTAGGTTTCTTATAAACGACAGGACAGGAATATAATTCATGAAGTACCAATTCCACTAAATTTTGCAGTAGAAATGAAAAAATCGAATATGATAAAGTTAAATATTATTATTATTACACTAAGTTATTACAATTATTATTCCACTAAGAATAAGGAGGTAAATAATGTATTTGTTTTTAAAAAAAAGGAAATGAAAAGAAAACATTTTTTATTAAAGCGTGTTCTAAATACAAAAGAAGAAGAATTAGTACATATAAATTTGTTTTACAATTTATTCAGCAGTTACATATACAATAATCAGCTGCCATATCACTAATCAATACCATTATAAATTTACTGTATTTTATCGAATACTGTAAATTTTCTGCCTTCTGGAATTTTTTCTTGAATTATTAATTGGAGAGCTTGGAGTACTTGTCGCAATCTTAATTTATTTGGGTAAGGATGAAATGGTGTTATGTCTTTCAAGTTAAAGCGATGATCAGAACTTTGTTGATGTTCTTTTACATGTGTCGAATTCGTTTGATGATTTAATTGTTGTAGAGTTGTTTGATTAATTGGATATTCAATGTTCAATGCACGTGGCATCTCAAAAGGTTGCGGTGTTTATAAACCATCGTGCGTTGAGTGAACCGTGATTTTGGCCAATTCTGATTGAAATATTGCTCTCACTACGCAGGATTGTTATTATTAATATTATAGTGAAGGGGGAAACCCATAGAAAGTACAATTTATTTTTGATGTACAATTTTTTGTATACTGATGCACAATGAAAGATCGCATTGAGATATGTTTATAAATAATTTACTACTTATTTATAAATACGTCACTTAAAGTTCAATTCGGACAATAATATTCATATAAGCTACTTTTAATGCTCAAACTTGTTGGATGCATTGCAGAATCGACAAAGTTATTTAAGTTTAAAATTAAGTCGTCCGTTACGTTTTAATTTAAGAGGAAAACTTTATTTTTTCAAGTGTGTAATATGTGCAAGTACTAACAATCAAACTATATTCACAATCGCCAAACTTCATGAGAATAAGTTTTAAAACGTGTTGTTAACTTTTTTTTTTTTATGCTTGACTGGAAAATACAAGAAACGAAGAAAAAAATACGCACAAACACCGGCCAAACAATCAAAACTGTATTTAGCCAATATTCTAAAATATTTCTTATGCTGGGTCTTATTTCAGCAACATTAAGTATTAAAACTTATATTTTTCGTTATATTTAAATGTATTTATGTTGATATAAACGGGTGTAGGGGGATACTATCATCCGATTGGATCGCTACAATGTTGAGAAATATAATTTCAATTATTATTGATCAGCTTTATTGTTTTGCTAATTTATGTGTACTATATAAAAGTTACGTACACTAACAAAGTTTGAAATAGTATACATAAAGGTTCCTCGATCGCTAGTTGCTTTTCAGAACAAATACAACGTATGACACGACTTTCTAATAGGACAAAGTTAATATTCCAACAACAACTTCAGTTTAACAAGAACGGGGTGGCATCTAACGTGTTAATTCATTTACAAACGTTAATTCTATAAATTGAAAATAATGACAATTACATTTAAAATTATTGGTCCCTAAACTTCTAAAGAAAGTTTTGCATTCACACAGTTATGAGTGGGTAAAACGCGTACCAAACGAGTTACTAAACTAAATATAAATTGGTTTTTATTGCAAAGAATTTCTGTGACTTCCTGTAATTGTCATTTGTCCGTTTTTAAAGGCAATTAAGTTAGAATACGTACTTGATATATTGTTTACTCGGAATTTATAGTGTTTTTAATTTTGTTGCTGTTTTTCTGGACGTCTAGTCTTCACAACTCCATACAACTGTTTGACGTATGCAGTCAGTTTTAAATAATATAGATGTAACTTCCCGAAGGGAAATATCAGAGCTAAAGTTTTCGTTGTTACAACATAAAAAACATAGGTTTTTTTTCTCCTTTAAAAAAAAAAACAAAAACTAAACAAACAATGTTGAAAATACTAAAATATGTCTTTGCTTTTAGCAAAAAATATTAAGTTTTAAAAAATATAAACACATTCCCAACCACGTTTTAACAATGTATGCAGAACTAGTACAGAGTGACCCAGAAAATCTTTACTATTTAAATTAGACATTTATTATGTACATAAATAATTACAGAAAACTGAATCAAATCTATAGCTATAGACAGACTGAGAATCAAAATATGTAGCTATAGATGTCATGGTTACTTTTTACCGATGGTAGAGATGAAAACTTTTTTTTCTGTACAGGAAACATTAAAATTGACTCATAAATTACCTAAAATTCAATAAATTAATAAAAAAAACATTTAAAAATCAAAATAATTTCCTTACAGCACATTTAAAAAGTGTCCTCTACCTGAATTCAAACAAGTTCCATACGTCTTTTAACGTTTTCAGGTGTTCTGCAAAATGTTCTTGTACGATTTGCTCAAGCTGAAAGAGTGTTTTCTTCCTGTTCATTATCTGTGTTTACAAGCAAACAATAGTTGGATATTTTTTAACCAATTTCCGCTTATTAAACCAGTTTTTCACACTTAGATATTATGATGGGTTGCATGGATCAGACATCCTTAATATACGAATCGTTCGTGATCATCATCTATCATTGAAATTTCAACTGATTCAAAGTCCATGAGGTTATTCTAACAGAAAGAATACACATACATTTATACACTTGCACTCAATCAACCATACATAATGCATATAATACATACTTATTGACATTTTTAAAACAATTTATTGTGTAACTTCCATCATTTATTATTTTGATCTATAACAAAAACTGGTGTAAAAATAAAGAAAAGTCAGTTTGACTGGTGACATTACGATCTGACAAGTGTTCTGGCAATATGAGACTAAAGCCTAATATCTGGCCACACCTGTCGCATCCCTCAACCCTCTAATTCATATATCCACCCCAACTAACTTTCCTAATAACGACGATGTTATTTCTTACAACCCCGTAAAGATTTATAAAACAGTAACAGCGACACTGTAGTTATAACGCCTCGATAGTTGGAAAGTAATTTTCTCTTTTTAATTAATATTTTAGCAAATTCCTCTTCTTTACATAATTACAAACCGGCGTCAATTTGGAACAAACTGGTGTTAATCTATGTTTTAATTACTGGGCTAACACATTTAGTTGTGGTTTTAAGTTAGAATTTAAATTAACATCCAACTAGATTAGTCTTAGTAATGTGTTTTACATTTCATTGGAACTTCGTCAATTTTGAAATTAACGTCGTTTGAATTAGTTTACATTACAATTAGTTAGAATTGTAATTACCTATTTTAATTTGCTTGGTTATTTGTAGGGAGTAAATAATTATGTGTAAGTTAATGTAACTGGAGTATTACATTTTGGTCTTAATGAAATTATTAATATGGTCACCATACACATAGTGAGTAATTATGGGATGTAATATTTCAGGGATGGGTTGAGGAGGACTAAAATTAAAATGTTCCTAACATATGATCATTTCTGTACATTGGAGTCGTTCTATTTTTATTTATTATAATCGAATTTTTATTTTTAGGACTGGATGAGATATTGAGTCCACATATAGTACATGCGTTTTGTATGTAACCTTTCACCAGTATAACAAACTTTATTTTGTACTTTTTCAAAATGGCTACAGTTTAAATTTGTCATTGTGGAAAACTTCTGGTTTTACAAAAACTTACAAGAAACCCAAATTTAATTTTTAACATGCTAATATAATTATTTTTACTGTAAGTCTAATGACAACTAAGTTGTTAAGAGAAGTATTTTTTTTTTTTTTTTTTTTTTTTTTTTTTTTTTTTTTTTTTGATAATTGAGTATAATGCCCAGAAGTTCATGATAACATTTTCCCCATTATTATAGGGTTATTACATGTCACACTTAATAAATAAAGGAACACTTTGTATTAGAGTGAAAATTCAGAGAATAAATTCTAAAAATTCATAATATATTTATTTTAAATTACTCCCGGTCGTTAAAACACATACTGGGTTCGTCCATTACCAAGGCATTATTTGAATTCTGGATTTTGTATCTCCTATTGTTTTTTAAATTCTTCTTTCAAATTTATAAAGTATATTAAAAATATGAGCAGTAGCATATACCAATGTAGTCGAAATTGCAGATAGCTATACATACTCCTCAACCTATTGAGCTACGTCTCTCCCCAACAGGAATTATATAAACGCGTGGTATAGAAGAGGGTGCAATCAAAAGTATCTTTTTATCATTCATAAATGTGATTTAACATTCTAGATTAAATGTACTAATTTATTGATTTTTTTTTGTTACAGAGCAGTGACAGTTGGCAGGGCCACGACAGTGATCAGGTAAGTCTCAAAATATGTTTTTATTTACTATCACCATAAAACACATTTATGTTATAGGCCTATTCTATTAGTGATAATTGTTTTAACTATGGTTATTTATATATAATAAACGTATACTTAAATTCCAAACGTAAGCAAAATATTCTTATGTACAGGTATCTAAAAAAGTACTCAACTATTTAATAAATTTTAATCCAATAATGTGAGCTTATTTATTTCTTCAAAAATGTACATTTGTCTTAAAACTCAATTTAATCTGCACATAAAATAGTCTTCTCGACTTCCTTATGGAAGTCACAAATGTCCTTAATGGACACAAATAAATGAATCGAAATCCATAAAATCAAATGAAATTTTCAATCAAATGTGTTAAAATGTACCCATTAAGGAACCAAGAACAAAGGATTGTGCGTCATCTGTCCAACACTAGAGTTATGAGGGGGTGGTTGGAAATCGTCAAATTTTATACGACTAAAAATGAGTTGTTATAAAAGATCTGATTATTCAAATCGGCTCTACCGAAAAGAAAAAATCTCCCAAACAAGTGTGTTAAACAGTAAATTAAAAAATTACTGTTCTAGAAAAAATTGCCAAAAAAACTGAAATTAACCCTGACTCCCTTAATTAAAAACTGGAATCAAATGCCAAGTCTCCTTATGCCGAGTTTATGGTACTATCGAAACTAGAAAAGGTTCTATATCAATATTTTTGCATCTATTATCCAAACAAATTGTAGGAACCTTACATATTAACTTATCTCACATAATAAGCACATGAAATTTTTAGAACTAATAAGAAAGTTCTTTCCCTAAATGTATTAGTAGAATAAAGACATTTTTGAGGAAGATGATTTTAAAATTATCGTTGTATTTTGGATGCGTCTGTGAGAAAGTTAGTGCAATGGTGTACCACCGATAATTAAACTTCTCATGGTTTACAATAATGGTTAAAAAACATTACAAATTGTGTATTGGCCGTATAAAGCTCCAGAATTTTATAACCATGATAGATAATACTTAACGTGTTTTAAAAGCCTACCTGTCATCAGACATTCCATGCCACTTGTAAAATAATACCAGAAGAATTTTACCTCTTCCATTGTACCTGTCGTATAAACAGCCATATCATCTTAAAATGAAATTCCTTTGTCTGACCCTCAACACGAAATCCTTGATTTATTATTATCTTAAGGTAATGGAAGAGTTTCTCTTTCCTTACTTTACTTTTACTTTATCATGCATTCCTACTATAGAGCAAGTTATGTTTTGTTTCAAACAATTTACGATTTAAAAACAAAAATATCAGTTTTGACGTCTAATGAGTGAAATAAAATCGTTTAAATAATGCACTAACTTTCACTCAGGCGCTACAGATAAACAAAATCCCAACAAAGGAAATTATTCACCCCCCTCCAAAAAACCACCGGGTCAGAAATTTAATGGGAAAATATGATTTAAATTAATTATAATACTGTCTTTTAAGCTCAAATATATTTCGAAAACACCATATTTTTGGAAAGTATTAAGATTTATATTCTAAACGAATATATATATATATATATATATATATATATATATATACATGTATTCTATATAAATTGTAATTTTTAGGTAGTTTTTAGGATAAAACCAAAATAAACAAGTTATATTATTCTAGTTTTAAAGCTATCTGATAAAATCATGAGTTATTCATATTATTTGTATTGTTTACTCGGACTTTTGCTATCATTTGTGTTTACAAAATTGTAATTTAACGAGACGAAAAGACTTCTTTATTAGTGAACACATAAAGAATACACGATTCAGCTTAGTAGACACATGGATAATAGCTGAAAAAAATTTGTCTAAAAATTATAAATTTAATTGGGAAAAGGCAAAGACTGGGGAAAATACGATGTTAAGCGGAAACTAATTGAAGTTTCATGTAATTGAGCTAACGGACAGTATATCAATCAACCGGTGTAAAGGTCGTTATGGCTTTCTTTAACACAAATTGAATTAAACACTGGAAATAAATATCTTCTACCTTAAATAAAGATCAAACTTTTCCGGTTACTTCGCCGGAAAGCGTAACTATAAGTCACATGCTAAACTCTTGATAAAATGGACAAAAGTTATTCACCAGTTAGTTAATTGGTACCGGACTCCACTTTTTTTAGTTGACCAGATGATCTCAGTTCAAACTGGTGTTTCATATTTCTTGTGTTGGTGTGTGGTTCTGTTGTTTTACATAATTTTAGTTATTTTGACCACTCAGACATAAGCTTCTTTCTTAGATTATAGTTTTATTTTCTAACATAGTTCTAAGCTAATATGCCACATGTTTCTCATTTTTCTAGGTTTATCATTTGATACCGAAAGTTGATTTATACTCTCGAAACGTCGGGTGTTAGTTTTTATGGACACAAGTTATGCTAAATTCCGATAAACTAGTTTATTTTGACTTTTTGACCAATAAATCAAAAACCAAAGTTTTCCGTGCAAATCTGTTAAAATAATGCAAATAATAAATACGACTGTATTTCTAAAGGGAAAAGTTTTAATTTACACCTTTCGAAAAGAACAGAAAACTATTATGAATGCTATACCAAGTATATCCTACAAACCTATATTCCAATTCTATTTCAATAGATTAAACTGTGTGGAGGCAAGTGTGCTCGTTTAGAAAACACACACTGACGAATAGTATAAAATTTGGGGGTAAAAATAGTAAAAATGATATTGGGGGACATAACCCCCCCATCCTCCCATTATTATTATTATTACGTTTGATCAAAAAAATATAAATATACGCTTTAGTCTCTTTCCAATATTTCAATTTTTGAGATGATACTTATTTTTCCACCCCACCAATCGGAACACTTATTAGGATCATTGCACACGTTTGATTTTTTACTATATACTCATTCTGAAATATATAAATTATTTAATTTACACTTTCTAATAAAATTCAATTGACCCCATTAATCTCTAGAGTAGTAAAAACAATTCCACAATGTCTGTTTTATTCCTGAGCATTTCTTTAATTTCTTAGAAGCCATTAAGCCAAAGGTCATTTTCGATTGGTCCGTTGTTAAATGAATTCACCAATCCAGTCGGACTTGTGAGAGCACGTTAAAGAAACAAACTGTTCCCTACGTTAGCAAGAAAACGGCTTCCATTTATCTTTTCCACAAAACTACCCAATTTAAAAGCTACTATTGGCGACATTAATAGTGTTTTCTTCAGGCCGTAAATTTAAAAGAATTAAGTTTGCTAAAAAGTATTTCTATCCCTTACAATCAGCTTTCCTTGCAATAAATATTGATATAATTAAACTGGCGCCGGTTGATTACTTCATGGGAATAGGTATAAAAAAGTTACTTTGTTCCTTCCTAGTAGGAGTAACTTATTGGGGTAAAATTGTAGGGAACTTGATGACAGAGAAGTAAATTATAGAGACATTATGTTCGTTAATATTTCCTTTATATATATTTTCAACATAAACATGTATTATTTTATGATTTTTATGTTATGTTTTAACTGGATATTCTGTGGAATATTATTTCGTATACAGAGGGTGTTTTTTTTTTTTTTTTTTTTTTTTAAGTGGGACATCATTGCTGTCTCTGCAACCGTAAAAGAAAAGAAATACATAGAACGGGTAACATGTCTTACATATTTTTTTTAATAATGCATATAATTATTCATTAATTTAGTACATTCTTCTGTCATTCTTAGCATTGTCTTAACTTCTGCTAATCTTTTTCAAATTAACTCCATTTTTAAATACTTCTTCCTTCAAAAGAAGTCGTTTTATATGTCACCTCCCCTCTCCTCTACTTGTAGACACTGCCCTCTTCTGTGATTGTAATCGTGCTACAATATAATTAAACAGTTTTTAATGTTCACTATTTTTCAATTACGTTCTCGGATGATGTACTAAAATTTACTATATACGTGGTAGTAGCAATATGGAATATCGAATAATTTTAATTATTACTATGCTTTACTTTAAGCAGTCCTCTATCGATGAGGGAGAGATTCCGATTTCAAAGTTATGGTGTTGACACAACACCGCGAGATGAGGAAAGTTAAGGTTGGTAGCGATTTGGTTGCAAATATAGAATTACGGCGACGTGAAATTTATTTAGTGTCCAGAGTTATTCGACGAGAAGATTTTTACCAGTCACTTTACTGGCCACAGGATTATTATTGTATACTTTTTACCACGTTTCTTAGTTCCATTTTTGGTTATTTTTAATAAACTAGGAATTTGTTGAGAAAATTAAATGAAACAATTTACTTAATAAATTAGTTGCTGTTAATAATTTATCTAAATCAAAACTGTTAAATCTGATTTGAGGAGATAGAATTTTTCTGTTTTAGTCGCACGGAGGTTCTTTAGGTTTTCAAAATATCTCACAATTAATGCATACATTTTTACTATTAAATAAAAAATGTACAAGATAATTTCATAAATCCAACGTATCCTAAAATATGGACGTTAATAATTAAAAAATCCATCGACTCTTTTAAAGTTTACGTAAAAACGTTTCCAAAATCCTTGGCAGTACAGCTCGTTGTCGACCAACCTGTCATATGTTTTCGCTGGGTGATATGAGGTCAACACATTGAATTCCCGTCGACTTAATTCTAGCTTTAGTAAGCAACCAAGTTACCTTATGAAATGAATCAACACAGTACAGTTTGAGCTCCTACACCTCTTGCCAACAAAGCGAAAGCACTTAGTTTAGTGGTTGAAAAAACAACAACCTGGGGCTCTTCCAATTACATTAATTATTGCATTTAAAATAAAATAATTAAATCCATATTCCATTTAAAATGAAATTATAACAGTATTTTTAATATGTAATTAACCAAGACACAGATATGTAATAATCTGTATTTTACTATGTTTCTGTTAACCGGTAGTTTCTCAACATCAATTCAACAGATTTGAATATAATTGTCATCACAGAGTTCCACAGTGGAGAAACACAAAGCGTTCTTTTTTGGTCCTTTTTACCAAACAACTACCAACGAATAAACTTGTAGACCTGAAGTGTATACACCAAAATAATAAATAATGCTCAAACGTTGAATTAGCTTTTCCAATCCCACCTTCACAAAGGCGAGTCAAGATTTACCTTAATTTATTCAATCAACTATTTTGGAACGAACGAAATCCTGACTAACTCTCTATACAAATATTTCGTTTCATTTCCTCTCGAGAGAAACTGCCTCGCTTGTTTCAGCAGTGTTTTTGTTTGCACTGTTCCCGCCTTCCGATGTTGATATTTCGCGTCAACATCATTCATATTTGATGAATGCCGTATTTGTTAAAAGTTCAACTGTCGAGAGGCTCGACAAATAAATATAAAAGTAGCTTAAAAACGTGACAGCTCATTGTGTTTTCGGTATATTTGCATTTACACAATCTAGTGTTGTGAGTCTCTGGACTCATTGCTTTTATTTCGGGATAATTTGTTACAACGTCGACTAACAGAGTGATTTTACTCTATTAGCCATCGAGCTCGCTTTTATATATGTTTGTGTAGAAATTTAACGTTAAAAGTTTTCGTTATATTAATTTTGTTTTACCTAATCAATGTTTGGTTGAATCTAAATACACAGAGTTATCAAATAGGTAAAAGCAATAAAACTAAAGTTTAAAAAATATTTTAATAATATAAATGAGCTACAAAAGTTGCCCGATGATGCCGCAATCCGAACTATACCTATTTTTGTGAGCCTACATTTGTGCGTATAAAAATTCTTTTGTGTTAAAATCTGCGCAATTGACTCTAAAAGCATAAGCTTTTCTCACATGTTCTTTTGAAAAACAATAAGAAATTGTTGAATAGGTATTTTATTTTGTATAATATGCTCATTCATTTATTAATAATTTTATTTCGCGAATCTCCATTACGTACGGAAGTATTACACATAACAGAATTGTATAATTTAACCGCATTAAAAACAAGTTAGTTGGCGTCATCATGGTGTTTACCCAGTCTCGTCATTTACAATGTAATACAAGCAGCCCCTCTAAATTTAATGGTCCAAAAGTTGATTTCTTGGGCCTTGTTGGTAATGTTATATCGTTTTGTTCCTTTGTGCTTTTAAATTGTGTTGCTGGATCAAGGGGTTTTACCCATAAGGTAAGTCTGCTTAGAACAATTGCTACACAGATTTTCTGAACCTCGTAATTGTATATATCCTACTTTCTTGACGTCGGGTAGGCCCTAACGAGCCCGTATATATTAAAGATCCTCCACCCGGTGTCAATGTTTCGATCCTTGCAGACCTCGAAGCTTGGAACAAGCCTCCTATCGATACGATTGTGTCGGTAACTCGGCCTAGCTGTATCGTAAATATACGAATATTATATTTTTAGGGGGAAGTTAGGTTTCGAAATTTCATTTTAAACTATAATTTCGCTATTTGTCGTAGTAAAGAAGTGATACCATAACATGCAGAATTGAAATCTGCAAATAATGTGTTTCACATAATTTAGTGTCTCATATGTTTCCTTTAAACCAACTTTCATGTTCCTCTCTTAATTTTTGTTGCCGCTATCGTCATTAAGTATGACAAAGACAGACGGACAGATTCGATTAATGAAAAAAATCAGTTCAAAATTTGTTACGAATACTACCTGGTAAACTTCGTATACTTTGCAAGTAATAAAAAACGGCCAATGTATACATATAAAGATTTTTTACTTTTCTACTATAAACAGGAAACTGAAAAGTAGATTTTCTGCCCGTATGTCGTCGTTGTTGTCTGTAGGTAATCACTACACTATAACAGCCACGAAACTTAAAAGAGTAATATAAAAGTTTGTGTATTGAGTATAGTGTACTATTGAGTATATGTACTATAGAAATTCAGAAAAATCTAATTTTATATGTCAAAATGTCAGCCATAATAAACAGTTCTTTCTTTATATTTCGTGTGTTATTCTAATTCTAATTCACCAAATTATATAAAAATTTGCAGATTCAATTCTGCATCTAATAGTAACAATCTGTTATAACATCTATTTTAAACCAACTTACTCTACTGGACGAGATCTTATTAACAATAATTATAGTAATATAAAAATGTAGTCCCAAGACAATGTACGAAGGTACAGCATCGTCGCGAAGGAATTCAAAAAGTGATGCAATCGTTGACTAGCGAGCAATCTGCTCAACACAGTGACAATACAACCATAAAACAAAGAAATCAGCCACCATTTGATCAGAAATAGATTCCAGAGATTGACTTTGTGGGTTTACACCATCACTGGCTTAAAGGGTGAGCAAACTAAATGTGTATTCCATTCTGGGAGTCATTCTTTCCTTTCGTAACGATACTTAGCTAGTTATGTTGTTTTGAGAACAAATAATTGATTTATATTGTCGAATTATTTAGTTGAATATTAAATAGTATTTGTGAAATAACAGAACATAATATTGAATTTATATAAGTACATTGAATTGAAGGTTATGAAACTTTTATATTAGGAATTAGGTTGTATCAGAGAATTTCTATAAATGAACAGCATTATAAATATTTCTATGATATATGCAAACTGAACCATCGACCGTTCAGAACTCATTCGAACCCTAGTTACCTCTTGGGTAACCAATACAATTTAACATTTTGTACATGACTCAAAATACTAACTTTTGTTAAATTTGGGCATTACATTTAGAGGATCTGCTTATTATATGATGGCCTGGATAAGTACAATGATGACACCCATCAACCTGTTTATTTTATTAATGAAATCTACAGTTTCCAGAAATATTTGAAAAAATATCATAATTGAAATCGAAGAAACCTTATATAATTTAATTATTTCAACTTAAATTACTTTTTTTTCTTATTACTGTCTTACAGTCAAATTCAAACAGGAAATAATAAATATAATTTTAACTTTAAATAACATAAATATAAAAAGGAATAATAAAAACCATTTTGCTTACACATTAAACATAGTTGAAACAAACCGTCCATCAATAATTCACAATTTGTCGGAATGTCTCTCCCGGGAGTCTATGATCCATACCAATATACTTTGCTTTCAACTGTTCCTTATAAATCACAAGCCACAAGTATTACAATGTAAGCTAACACTCGCGACTTATCAAGCTATTGTGCTTTCCCACTCGTTTTATAAACAATGGAATATCTGACATAGCTTATTTATTAAATGCTCAAATTTTTGTACGCTGAAAAATACTTTCATACTTTCATATGGATGTATTTGTCCAGCGTTCTAAAAGTGTACAATGAATTGGTCAATAAACTATAAGGGCACAATTCAACCTCAATAAATTATAATGGCCGCTTAGTAAATGGGAAATGTCAAAGAAGGGGATTTATTTTAGGGCTAAACTCGTTGCCACACCTGATATCCAAGTTTTATTTGTAATATTTGTCTTCATTATTTAGTGCCTATTATATTTCGTTGAAAACGTATAGCGTTTGCCAGTTATTTTTATCGTCTGTTACTTTCTCCCACGCCTCTCTCGGTTCTTTTTTTTTTGTCTGACGGAAGTTTTTATAAAGAATAAATTTACGTACATTTTTTTTATAAACAAATTTTGTTTTTATTTTGTAACCATCTATAGTACAATGTTGTTGTTAAATGGATCTTTTGTACTAACTTTTCTCTTTGAAATAAAGGTGTATCTCTGCCACTTTGTCTCTCTATCTTTCTGTCTGCATGTCTTTCTTTCTAGCTGGATAATGCGTCCTTGCTTTAAGATGTGATATATATTCTTTATTTCTCTCGTATTCCCAATCTCTCTCTCTCTCTCTCTCTCTCTCTCTCTCTCTCTCTCTCTCTCTCTCTCTCTCTCTCTCTCTCTCTCTCTCTCTCTCTCTCTCTCTCTCTCTCTCTCTCTCTCTCTCTCTCTCTCTCTCTCTCTCTCTCTCTCTCTCTCTCTCTCTCTCTCTCATTTTTCTCTCTCTCCCTCTTTAGCTTTCTCTCTTTCTCTCTCTTGTTCTCTTTCTCTCTCTTGCGCTCTCTTTTATCCCCCTCTCTCACTCTATCTCCCTCTCTCCACATTTTCACTCAGCCTCTCCTTCTCTCTCTCACTATATCTCCCTCTTGCTCCTCTCTCCCCCTACCTCTATTTCTCCCTCTCTCACTCTCTACCTCTCTCTCTCTTTGGCTTCCTCTCTCTCTTTATCCCTATTTCCCCTTTTCTCTCACCCTTTATCTCTTCCTTACTCACAATCACTCGTTTCCCCCCTCCATTTCTCTTTCTCTCTCTCTCACTTTTCTCTCTTTCTACCTCTGTCTGTCGTGGAACTTCTAAACTGTCCAAAGCTAGTGGCAACATAAATAAATCTGGCGGTAGGACTAAAAGGATCGAATCATCGGCACAAGTAAAGCAGTTAATTTATTTAATTACACTTTTTTTTAAATGGGGTTTGTGAATAGTGAAATTCCTCTTCCACATTTTAAAACAAACACTTGCCAATGGATTTGCCTTTTAACAACTCTTTTATTAAATATCCTGTACCTTCTAAATCCATGTTAGTTAATGATGAACACGTAAGGAATATAATCAGAGGGATTTCTGTGTGACGGATTAACGTGTGTCGACATATAATCCATTTTAGAACGTACCGGTTAATAAACCTAGATTATACCATCTTTGTTGGCAGTTTATTGGTTCCTTTTTGATTTTATTTAAAAGAGTGAGTTTTAAATTTATGAAAAAACTACAAGTGTTTATTTTATTATTATTATTATTATTATTATTATTAGTATTATTATTATTGATTCCCTAATAAAGCGCATCATAAAAGAAAATACATAAAAATAAAACATATTATCGAAACAAAAGAAGAAAAATAATACAATGAAACTCAAAAAATAAACTTAAAATTCAAAATGATAAAAAATAAAATACACTTTATTTATAATTAATGAAATCGAGTCCACTTGGGCTTTTTAAGCCTGTGTGTAGACACGTATTGTTTAAAAATAAAAATGTAATTGCTTTCATTTATTCCTGGTGCTAACATGAATAAAAATTAAAAAGAACTAAAGTAACTAATAAAGAAAAAACAATGAAGACTGTACAAATACGAAACTGAACTAAAGATTTAGTTTTTCTTCGTATTATTGTAATTTTAATTTACACTTTAAGCAAAATTAAAGTATGATTTTTTTTAATTGCTAAAGTACAATTCTATGTATCTACGCTTCCTCACAATATTTATTTTACCATGAACTTAATGGCAAAAATATTTTCGAAATATTTATCGTTCATTCAATTGTTTCTTCTACTTTTCTATTATCAATTCGTGTTCACCACTTCTTTTTCCCCTTTTCGAATTATGTCTTCATCGTTTTCTCCTTCTTTTTCATGTTGCAATTTCTACGTTGTCTTGGTCGATATATTTGTTTTTAAAACAGCTTATCGTAATAAAACGTTTACTGGTAAATATGTGATATTATAGGTCTAAATCATATTTGGTACCATATAAATTATTGTCACTATTAAAACAGATGTCACAAGTAGCATTGAGTTTGCCCAGGATAAATTTCTCTTTTTTTGACATTTTTCCCATTCACCAAGCGGACATTATTCATTGGGGTTAAATAACTGCCCAATAGTCCCTTTACAGTTGAGGACAAAATCATACAAAACAAAGTATAAAAACGTATTTAAGTTATCGACAGATAATCAATTTAAGGTCGGAAGTTTGATCATTTCATAAATAAGCTATACCGTATGTTTAATTGATGTTATTAATGGAAAAGACAATTACTTGATAAGTTGAAAGTGTTAGCTTAAATTATACTTGTAACTTGTGATGTATAAGGCACATTTGAAAGCAAATTACTATGGTATGGAGCACAGACTCCAAGGAGAAACATTTTTACAAATTGTAAATTATTAAAGGATTGTTTGTTTCCATTATATCTTCGAGTATGGACACAAAAATACATTACTTATCTCTTGTTTTGTATAATAATTTTATTATTGTTAAAGGAATCTACGTTGTATGTTATAAATATTGCTGAAAATCAACAAATCAATTTCACCATAAATCCGTTCCGTAGCTTCAGTTCTTCAGCCTTCTTTAAATAATATAACATTTTTTCTTCTTCTTTTCTTCCATCTTCATATTTTTTATCTGCATTTCTCTTCCCTGTTTTTAGATTATTACTACATTAGACTCCAATTTCACCTTGAGGCTCTATCAGGTGGAGTTATTTGTCGTCTTCCATATAAATTGTGTTCTATATTATAGAAAGCAGAGTTGATGGAGTACGCTTACAGTACATTATCTACATAACTGTAGGAATTATGTAAGAACTCCTATCGAAAGGTCAGAAGAATTTAGAACATCCTTAGAAGTGAAACATAGGGATATGCTGAGTTTTCTATTGTTCATAATATTGATGGACAACATTATTAAAAATGGCGGTAGAGAACTGGTAGGTAATGTGGGACAATGTAGGTGGAACCCCTTCATTTGCAGTGGTATTGGTATCTACAATTCAACTTAGACATTTGGATCCAAGACACATATAGACACATATATAAAAAGGACAAATAAAAACCATTGTGTTTGCACTAGACACAGTTGAAACAAACCGTCCATCAATAATTCACAATTTGTGGGAATGTCTCCCTCGGGAGGCTATGATCCATACCAATATACTTTACTTTCAACTGTGTCTTATAAATCTCAAGCTACAAACATTGCATTGTAAGGTTACAATCCCAACATATCAAACTATTTCTTTTTCCCACAATTCATATAACCGCAATTAATCATCCGGGATATCTTATTTATTGTAATATTCAACTTTTATTCTCAGATTTATAGTATTTCATAATATAATGAGTAATAAATTATTTTTATTACTTTTATAGTTCCGTCATGTGACTTTGTGCTTGTCTTATTATAAAGACGCGTTTCGTAGCTCCATCTTCAGTAATTTCACTCCGTAGAGGTCGTTAAAACATTAAACATAACAAAAACATTAACACTACACACACAAATATATACACTTATACGTTGATTTTAACATTTTCTTACATGCGCGCGGTTTCATGGTTCGCGAACTACTGGCATTACGGTGAGGCCAAGGTTATCAGTTTATGGGTTGGTCATATCAGTTTTTATATCTCATTGTTGTCTCAAATAATGCGATTGATTGGAAAGATAACTTTTCATTGAGAATATCGTTTGGTGATTGTTTAAATTCTTTGTAAATTTCATATTCTTCAATGGCATTCATCATTGGTCCTTTTTTAATGATGTGGAGAGGTGTCAGGTTAGATTCAATGTTTGTATACGAGTGTTTGTTATCGATAATGTGTTGCGCGAAACTTGATCTATTAGCGTACAGGCTATTATTGGGCAAGTGTTCTTTTACCACATTATAAAATGATATCCTTAGATATTGTAAATTTATATACCAACGTACCAATACAGGAGACATTATCTATTTTAAAAGACTGCCTTACGGATTCTAACAAACTAGGCAATAAGGAATTACAGGAATTACTTCTATTAATCAATGTGGTTTTGTAACAAAATTATTTTACTTTTTGCAATCGTTTTTACACGCAGAACGAAGGCCTAGCTATGGGGTCGCCATTGTCTGGTTTGTTGGCTGATATTTATCTCAACAACTTTGAAAACAAATTTTTACTATCTAAATTTAACAAATATAATAAGGAAATAATTTTTTACGCAAGATATTATGTTGACGACACGTTCATTATGTTTAACGGCACCTTAAGACAAGCAGATAACCTCAAGAAATATTTTAACTCCATCAACCAAAAGATACAATTTACAATGGAACAGAAGCAGATAACAAAATTAATTTCCTAGACGTTACTGTAACAAAAACCAACGATAAATGTAAATAAAAAATATTCAGGAAAATAACTACATCAGATGTAACTATCCACTTACAGTCATACCACCCATTTACACAAAAAATGGCGGCCTATAACAGTTTTATACACAGTCTTGTGTCCATAGCACTTGATGAAACGGAGTTTGTATACGAGTGTTTGTTATCGATAATGTGTTGCGCGAAACTTGATCTATTAGCGTACAGGCTATTATTGGGCAAGTGTTCTTTATATCTCTCCATGAACGATCTGCCTGTCTGTCCGATGTAAAAACAATCGCAGTCATCACACGCTATTTTATAGATCCCTGACTTCTTCTCTGTTGGTATTTCCTGTTTTTTACGCAAAATCTTTTGTACGTTATTATTAGTTCGGTGTGTGACAATCATGTTATGTGTTTGGAGTGCATTTTTTAGGATGGAGGGCATTATTTCAGTGTAATCAGCAGCGAAATATTTTTTTGTCTACTCTAGTATGTATAGTGTTACAATTTTTCGCTAATTTTGCCTTCCTATGCCTTTCCAATAATTTGTCGACCATTTGGCTTCTATACCCATTTGCCTGTGCGATATATATAATGACGTTTAACTCTTCATTGAAATCCGTTTCATCGAGTGCTATGGACACAAGACTGTGTATAAAACTGTTATAGGCCGCCATTTTTTGTGTAAATGGGTGGTATGACTGTAAGTGGATAGTTACATCTGATGTAGTTATTTTCCTGAATATTTTTTATTTACATTTATCGTTGGTTTTTGTTACAGTAACGTCTAGGAAATTAATTTTGTTATCTGCTTCTGTTCCATTGTAAATTGTATCTTTTGGTTGATGGAGTTAAAATATTTCTTGAGGTTATCTGCTTGTCTTAAGGTGCCGTTAAACATAATGAACGTGTCGTCAACATAATATCTTGCGTAAAAAATTATTTCCTTATTATATTTGTTAAATTTAGATAGTAAAAATTTGTTTTCAAAGTTGTTGAGATAAATATCAGCCAACAAACCAGACAATGGCGACCCCATAGCTAGGCCTTCGTTCTGCGTGTAAAAACGATTGCAAAAAGTAAAATAATTTTGTTTCAAAACCACATTGATTAATAGAAGTAATTCCTGTAATTCCTTATTGCCTAGTTTGTTAGAATCCGTAAGGCAGTCTTTTAAAATAGATAATGTCTCCTGTATTGGTACGTTGGTATATAAATTTACAATATCTAAGGATATCATTTTATAATGTGGTAAAAGAACACTTGCCCAATAATAGCCTGTACGCTAATAGATCAAGTTTCGCGCAACACATTATCGATAACAAACACT
The DNA here is from genome assembly GCA_963513935.1 of Aphrophora alni. Lineage (NCBI taxonomy): Eukaryota > Metazoa > Arthropoda > Insecta > Hemiptera > Aphrophoridae > Aphrophora > Aphrophora alni. The sequence goes on from OY740767.1 coordinate 35,964,153, forward strand.
CGTATACAAACATTGAATCTAACCTGACACCTCTCCACATCATTAAAAAAGGACCAATGATGAATGCCATTGAAGAATAAGAAATTTACAAAGCATTTAAACAATCACCAAACGATATTCTCAATGAAAAGTTATCTTTCCAATCAAACGCATTATTTGAGACAGCAATGAGATATAAGAACTGATATGACCAACCCATAAACTGATAACCTTGGCCTCACCGTGATGCCAGTAGTTCGCAAACCATGAAACCGTGCGCATGTAAAAAAATGTTAAAATCAACGTATAAGTGTATATATTCGTGTGTGTAGTGTTAATGTTTTTGTTATGTTTAATGTTTTAACGACCTCTACGGAGTGAAATTACTGAAGATGGAGCTACGACTCCGAAACGCGTCTTTATAATAAGACAAGCACAAAGTCACATGACGGAACTATAAAGGTAATAAAAATAATTTATTACTCATTATATTATACAAAGTGACTTGGACACCAAACAATCAACATTATAGTATTTCAGTTTAAAATTAAAATTTCATAAATTTGTTCATACTTTAATGAGAAAGATTTTATTATTTATGTCTAAAAAGACATAATGATCTATAGTTCAACCATAATAAATAATGTCCGCTTAGTAAAGGAAGAATAAAAACGTAGGTGAATTTATTTTCGTAGCAAGCAAATTGCTCACCTGATATCGAGATTTAATTTGTACTATTTCTCTACATTATTTAAATCCTATTAGATTTCGTTGATACCTTTAAATAAAGCGTAATTTATTTCATTTATTTGTATTCTGTCTTACTTTCCCTTCTCTTTTTCTTCTTGTAAAACATATACAAAGATCTTATTTTGTTTGTTTCAATCAGCTATTCATTATTATTGTTATAAATGTATAATTCCTTATATTTATATCTAAAGATATTGCTATGTTTCTCTCTCTCTCTCTCTCTCTCTCTCTCTCTCTCTCTCTCTCTCTCTCTCACGATCATAAATAAATTGAGATCACCAAGTAAGGGCATAAAATTAATCGGAGATGAGACTTGAAGGATAAATTCGCCACCACAAGTTCGGCTGTTCATTTTTTGCATTGTTTAATCGGTTTTTTTTTTATTGTAACACTTCCACATTTCAAAACAAACCCTTACCAGTGAATTTTCTTTACTGTCAACTTTTTATTAAAACAACCTGTAATCTGTAAATCCTTGTTAGTTTAAGATGAACACGCAAGGAACATAATCAGAGGGCTTTCCGTGTCATGGATCAGCGTGTGTCGAGATGTAATCCAATTTAGACAGAACCTGTTAATAAAACTGGATTACACCATCCTCATTGGATCTGATTTGTAATTAATTTACAAAGTAATTTTTTTAAATAATGAACAAAAGTGATGAAAACTAGCGGAGTGTAATTTATAAGAAGTTGTGGACTAATGTTTTGAAACTTTATAATTGATATGTTATTATTTGTCGTTGGCTCTAAATTTTACCCTCTTTTTATTTATTTTAAGTTTTTATTCACATTAATACAAAGTTTTTTAAAATTAATTTAAGTTTTTACTAATTATATTTTTGTTGTTTTTTTACTTGTTTTTTTCTTTTAAATTGTCCATATTTAATGTTTATATAACGAATTAAATAAATATAAATTTATAAATTCAGTTACAATGAATACATGGATGGATCGGAGACACCTATAGAAATAACAACAGTGATACAGTAAGACAGGTACAGAAGTGGTATCTGTAAAGACAGCGGAAATCTAGCAGACGTAAACTCCATAGCAGAAAAATCATTAAAGATGAAGGCAAGACTTGAGGAGAATTAAGAAGGATGCTTTATTGCTGCCTTATGGCCCCTTTAGCTAATAAAGGAATACTTGTTTAGTATTAAATTTTATTAACACGATAGTTTTCCTCACTATATACGTAAATTTATGTTTTATGAAACTTTGAAGAAAAAGAATAAGTGGTGGGAAAAAGTTCAAAGTTGATAAAAATAATATTCCACTCATTATATCATTGGTTAATTATGTTAACAAAGCGACGCCTATCAGTTGTACCGTATTTACAAATAGCCTAATGAGCCTACATTTATTGACACTTTCACGTTAACATTGACCAATTAGCCGGTTAAGTCATTAGTTAAAACAATCGATCCATACTAAATTAATCGGACTCTCACCTAAATACTGTTCTATTTTAATTCCATTCTGACTGTACTATTGACACTAATTACAATATTATGCAGATCCTGTTAGTGTTGGCTAAATTACTTTTACATTGAATTTACATTTTTAGCGACTAAGGATGATAGAATGTCATGACGTAAAAATAACACAGTTTATTAGACCGCTTTTAGGTGGAACGTTTTAAATTTAAAATATAGCCTTGTTGTTTGTATTAACATTTTTCGTTGCGGCAACCAAAATTAAATGCAAATTTGAGTTTACTTTGTTGTTTATTTCCAAAACAAAATATATCCGATATTTATAATGAGGAGTTTTAGATGTAATGTACAACAACTAACTCAAATGTTCGAGTGATGGGCATTTGGATTCTTATTATTTGTCTCTTTTTTATAATCATTTGCCTTTTGATTAATTAGATGGTTTTTTACAACATGTCATATGTTTTATTTGTGTATTTAGGCTTTCGTTTGCTTTTTCTCCTCTTAAATTACTTGTTTATTGTTTTTATTAGTTATTTTTAATATTTTGTTATTCCATTCACTTGTAAAATGTTTTGTATACGAAGTTAGTCGATTGAAAGTTATAATTTAGAATATATCTTGCTAAAATGTTTTCTAATAAATTTGTAATATTATATCCATAGACTTAGACAATAATATTTGATACTATACAAAGCCTTTTCACAAATAAAACCTCTGAATAAGATGTAGGGCCCAGTTTGCTTGTTATATAACATTTTTTTACATTTTACATTTACTAAGAAGTCATTATTTATTAATATTTTGTAATTTTACAATTCCTTGTACCCCCTTTTGAGTGGGAAAAATCATATAATTAAAAGTATAAAAAACGTATCAATTTATAGTTTAATAGTAAGAATTACAAGTAGGAAATTTTAAAATTTCATAAATAAGCTGTACCAGATGTTCCATTGTGTTTATACTGTATATAGGGTGAGCAAAAGACAATAAACTGAATATTTGTTTATAAATTAAAACTACGTAAATTTATGTTTTATGAAACTTTGAAGGAAAAGAATAAGTGGTGGGAAAAAACTCAAAGTTGATAAAAATAATTGACATTGCCGTTTCATCGAAAATTAATAGGCACTAATTAATTAATATAAATATTTCAAATAAAACCTGGACAGGAGTAGCAATGAGGGTACTCCAAAAATAAATTCCTTTCTTTGACATTTACCATTTACCAAGAGACCACTATTTATTAAGGTTGAGTTGTGCTCCTATACTTTATGGATCAATTCATTGTACACTTTTAGAACTGTGGACAAATACATCCATATAAAAGTTTGAAAGTATTTTTCAGGGTACAAAAATTTGAGCATTCATTTAACAAATAAGCTATGTCAGATATTCTATTGATTATAAAACGAGTGGGAAAGCACAATAGCTTGATAAGTCGTGAGTGTTAGCTTACATTGTAATACTTGTGGCTTTTGATTTATAAGGCACAGTTGAAAGCAAAGTATATTGGTATGGATGACATGCTCCCGGGAGAGACATTCCGACAAATTGTGAAAGATAGATAGTTTGCTTGCACTGTATCTACGAATATGAACACGTAATGCTATCTGTATTTATTCCTTTTGCATGCATTTATTGTACATTATTATTTTTAAATATTATATTATGATTTTATCTGAAATTCAACAAATCAGTTTAGCTTTAAATCATTTGTATCATTTTAAACCTTCCACATTTGTATCTTTATTTCTTAAGTTTAATTTTCCTGTTTTTTCTACTACTTTTCTCCACTTCTTTTACTTAACTGTACTTCCTTTTCTTCTACTACACTTTTAATCGTAATCTTCTTAGATATTATTAGTGTTGTGTTACACCTTTTCACGTTTTTAGATATGAAAAGTATAAAGAAAGTTACGTGAGATGTGAAATATTAAAGTTGAGTTTTATACGTAAATATCAATTTTGAGGTCTCCTGTGCCCTAAAAAGTGCAACACAAAAGATTAGACCCATTCTGATCAATTTGGTAAATGGCCATATTTTTGCCTTCTCTCATCACATTATTACGTATTTACTTTAACTAAAATTTATGAGTAGCTGTTTTAAGGCCAAACTAAAAATTAAGATTTTTTTTTTAAATCGATTGCCATACTTATCTTGATATTTTACTAAAATCTATCCTCAAAAACCCCAAATAAAATATATTAGTAATACAAGAGTTACTGTAAAAAATAAATATGTTCCATGGAGCTGCTTACAAAGTATATAATTTCTAAGAATCGGATATCTAAAATTTTCAAATATTTAGTAATATATGGAGATTAATTAACAAAACCAATATGACAAAACGTAAGTAAAAGAAAACTATAGTTTAGAAATAATTAATTGTTAAAAAATCATAATGGACATTTAAAAACTCGTTTTCAATCAAATTTCATTATGCTCAGGACGATATACAAGTATCTTTCAACGTTTTTATTTTTATAACATACCAACAAAAACGTTTATAACGATGATACCATAAGAAATACATGGAAAAACTCGATAACAAAGAAAATTACATATTTTTTTCTTATTTATATTCATGGTGTGTTCAGAGGAAGTCACCCCGACTCATTGAGGTTAGAATTCTGGTTGCGTACAGATGAATCTTCGGTCACATTTTGAGTTACCAATGCATCTTGGTTGCACGGCTAATCTCAATCACCATTACCAACACCACGACATAGAGCTCACACTGAAAGTCTATAAACATATGAGGCGTGTGAAATGTAATATCCAACCGCTCGACAGGATTTGTGTCCAGTTCTTCGGATTTATTTAGTAAATTTTTCTAAATTAACACGTCGGGAAGGTCAGATTCTCGGTAAGCCTACAAAATATTTCGGACGGCGTTAATTATATTTGTATTTCGGGAGGTATGTCGAATAGGCTATCGGCCGTGGTCCACCATTATACATTTAGCGTTTTGTGTAGTTAATTTTATAAATATTTGTTTATTATAATTAACACTTTAAGATCTGGTTACCTAGTGTGGTGTTTGGTCTGGTGGTGTTAAGAGAATTAAAATCATCAATGGATATGAGTGACCACGTTTCCGTTAGTCAACACTATGTCAAGTTATCCTAATCCGATATTAAATTAAGCATCCCCCCCCCCCCCAGAAACCCGAACGCATTGCTATGGGGAGATGGCGACTGATATTGATTCTGTGAAGAATTTGGTTTTTTCGAAAGTTATTGCAATGTTTTTGCACTGTTTATTTACTTATTTTTTCGATTCTTTCTATAAGCTTGGGATGTGTAAATTAAAAAGTTAATGCAATGTTTTTGCACTGTTTATTTACTTATTTTTTCAATTAGTTCTATAATCTTAACACATATTTATTAATATGGATGGGTACATATGTTTTGTTCAACAGTTTTTATTATATTTATTAACTGTAACGTTTATTTAAAAAATGTGTTATCGACATTAATGTAATTTCAAATTAAAATATTATATTATATTCACTAATATAGTAAAAGTGATACTATTTTATCTATTACAACAATAATATCGATCTGCTTTAAAATGTACATCATTTTAAATTAACGATAAAAAACATTCCACAAACTTTCCCTGTCACTCATTCCCCACACCAAATAAAACAAACATAAATTAATAGTCCCATAACTGATTTTTTTTTTTTTTTTAGTACCAATAACTGAAGAACACACGATATACAGAAATGGCTACTAATAATTTTGTTTTGAGTTCTTAGATAATACACTTGAGAAAAATTTGATTTTTTAATAAAATAATAATTTTATGTTTCTTTCCTATTTCAGCTAATTCCAAATTTTGAGGTCTAATTAAAAAAGAGACCCGAGATAAGGCTTTAACATATATGTTCACATACAAATTTTATTTAAATAGATCCACGTGTTTGAGCTGTATATTAGAGACAGAGAAACGCCAAACAAACAGATGCCATTCCAAAAACCACTTTTGTGGATTGAGGGGACCTCAAAACTGATATATCTGCAAAACATTCAACATCTATTTTGTGATTAATCACATGACTCTCCCTATATCTATGCATATGTGCAAAGGTAAACACAATCAATATACTTCACGGACAAAATATGCAAATCCTTCATATGTCGTTGTAATAAGTGAAGTCCACTACAAAATCCACAACATTAACATCGTGCCCATCGCCTCATTTGAATACTAACGCCATTTCAAAGCAAATAAAAGTATTTTACTACTCGGATGAAATCGAATTTCCACTGGAAACATGTTCTAAACGTGACTACAATATGTGTAAGACTAGTAAGTAAGGGATGAAGAGGGTTGAGAGTGAGTGATTGAGCGGCTAACCTAAGGGACAGACTGAGTAATGCACATTAGGGACAATTTGGGCGTAAATAATACTACTAATTATCTGCAGTTTCCATATTATTACTACCGCTGTTTGCAGTTTCGATATAAGCCAGACCAACAATATATTGAACTGTCTATTGTAGACTAACTGTGTAAAGCTCTGCATATGTGAGGAAGTCTCAACTCTTGTCGGTGACTTGCCCTTAGATATCTAGTACCTATACGAATATCACAATATCTTGGGAGTGTCCGAAAATACATTTTTGACAAATAACCAATTTATTGTAGAGAACTAGATTTGGTATTGTTAAGTGCAGAATTAAAATGTGCAATTTTTTTCCAAATTTAGTGTTGAATTTCCTTTTTCTTCTTTTTTTAAATAATAAAACCTCTCGAACATCATTGCCTTATGTAACACGAAAGATAAAAGCATAAAATAAAAACCTTTAGTTTATGAATACTCTAATAGCGTCAGGATTACAAAATAAAACAAGAGTTGGTCACGAAAGACTATGAAAAATGAAAGAGAATGATCTAACCCAATACTACATGAAAAAAGGTGTGGATTCAGCTAGGTCCTCTCGCAATTATGAAGCCCGTAATCATTAGTCTTTGACAAGTTGAAAACACGATATACGTATATGAACACAAAAACTGTTTCAAATTACCACTGTTTTGACATATTCAATTAAATTTTAGTGAATTTCAATAGAGTGCTATGTGAACACACAATAGTCCTTCATATTACTAATCTTATGTTTATAACTGCTATCGTGCTTACGTGTAGACGACAACGATGACAAATGGACGATGTGTTAAAAAACACTTTCACGGTTTCCTGAGAACATAAAGTGTAATAATCAATCTAGAAACTTTTGGGCAAATTATGAGGTCAATTATTTCCAATTATTAAATTTATCCTACACTTCGTACATTAGGAAAGCGAAAGAAAACAACAGTAAGATGACGGTGATGAAGGGTTTGTCATTTGAAAACCTGAAACTAAAACAGGATAATTGTTTATTTACTCAACATTCATTAAAGTGGTTTTTTTCCAAATGTTTTTGATACAAAACTTTTGTATAGTTTCTCAGTCAATTTTAAAGAAAATAACTACATACAACGGAAGTATTAAACTCATATAGGCTGCATAGAGTACATAAATCATATACATCCTGTCGACATAGTCGAATGAAACCATGACATCTATAATTCACAATTTGTCGGAATGTCTCTCTCGGGAGCCTTTGATTTGTTAAATTTAAATTTAGTTTTTATTTCGATTTTTTTACATTGCAGTTGAAAAATACAATGTATACATTTTTGTATACTTTGATGTGGACAATTTTGTCTTTAGTTCTAAAGGTCATAATGAATTGGTAACCAATGAATTCAACCATCATAAATAATGTCCGTATGCTAAATGGCATATGTCAAAAAAAAGGGATTTATTTTCGGAGCAAGCTCGTTGCCACACCTGTTATCAATGTTTTATTTATTGTATTTATCTTCATTATTTAAAGACGAATATATTTTGTTACAATATTAAAAGTTAATGTATTTGTCAGTTATGTTTATCGTCTGTTTTTCTACTCTCTGTCAGTTATTCCGACGGGTCAATACAAAACAGGTGTGGAATGTTTCGTTAATATATTCCTTAAAAGTCCACAAAGGTAGTTTTAGGAATGATGTCTTATAGCGTATGTCGTCTATCCATTGCACCTCAAACCAAACGAGTGGATTGGGTATGTGGCGATATTTTTGCAATATCAAACGAGATTTTTTTCATTTTCCTGGCAACTTAAAATATATGGGTAACTGCCATAAGACAAAAACACAAAATTCCGATTTACTCAAAATTGACTCGAACGAATATAGTGACTAAAACCATGCACAAAGATGCAAATAACAGAATATGACCATTAAGGGATAATTTGCCATAACCGAAAACGAGCCTAGACTGCTGCCATTTAAACTTGATCTCATCTTATAAATTTGTATGCTTCTGACGAATTTATGACACAAGGGAAGCAAGTTTAAACCTTATTTATATATCCTAAATATTGTTTAAATTAATTTACAAAATCAATGTTTACGTAGTTGTTGAGCCATTTGTTTTAGCCATTATAAAGACGTGACTCTTCCTTATGAAGACAAATAGTACCATAAAGGCCTACCATTTCCTATAGAAACAAATATGTTCTTTCATTTCCTCACGTCGACACAAATTCATGATACAAATTTTGTTCAGAGTTTTTTTTATGTAGTTTGGATAGTTAAATTACATCTTTGACAACGTTTGATTACCACCTTGTATCCTGAAAATCCTTGTTAGTTAAAGATTACAAGAGGAAGTACATAATTAGAAAGGTCATTGTATAATAAGTCTGATGATGGAACTGGCATGCGTGTTCTTTTATCTTTGTTAAATCGGATTTGCTGAAAAAAAACAAATCAGATTTAATCGGATTTGGATTAAATACAGAATTTAGTTTTGAAAAAAGAGAACAGCAAACTACAGTGTACAGCAATATTTAAATTTGTCTTTAAAAATATGTTTGTCTACTTTTTCCGTTAACCTTGGCTTTTATTCATTATCGACTGGCTATGATATTTTTTAATAATATCTCTAAATATTTCAATTTATTGTTTTAATACGTAACTTTACCTGGTTACAAAATTAACACATATATCAAGTAGGTTTTGTTTTGTTCGGCTCTGCTTCCATCCTATCCTTTTTTACATAAACTTCTTCCTTTCAAAGTTATTTATTATTAATTGAACAATTCTTTTGTTCTCCTTTTCATCATTTAAGTCTCGTTCCGTATTTCTCATTCAAACTTTTTTTAATTTTTCTTTTTGTCATTATCTACTCATTTTTTTCTCTAATTTTCCATTGTTTTTTTTTTATTATCCTTGTTCTTCTCATGTGTCTACTTTCATTTCTTCTACAGTTTTTATCCCATCACGGTTTTATCTACATCTCATTTCTACAGCTACTTGAAATTGCATTAACAATAAAACAGAGACGATGAACAAACAATTGTTTAATGGAAATGGAGAAGTGGCGTGACACGAATAAAAATAAAAATAAAAGAAAAATTGAATAACTGTATAAGTGTAATTGGAAATAATTTTGTGGAACAATTCATGGAAAATATAGAACGAGAACTGAGCTCAAAGAAAATGAAACATAAACAAAACCCACTTTGATTCATGTTTTAATTCAACAAATAGAAAATAAAGTTTTGAATATAAACTAAAATATTACATTTAATTTATTTAATTATATATATATATTATTATTTTTTTTTTAATTACCTTTTAACTTAGCAATAGTAACATGATAGAAGCAAAAGTCACAAAATGTTCTTCCAGAATTCAAACATTTTGTTCACATACAGTTTTTTGCTCATCAATCTATCATTATGTACATTATGATTAAAACTTATTTAATAAATTAATTACAAACTGGCTCCACAAAACACTCAATGAAGATGGTATAGTTCAGTTTTATTAACAGGTTCTTTCTATATTGGATTACATGTTCATACACATTGATCCATCAAACAGAAATCCCTCTGGTATATTCCTTGCGTGTTCATCTTTAACTAACAAAAATTTGATAAATACAGTTTGTTTTAATAAAATTTAACAAAGAAGGAAATCTACTATCAAGGGTTTGTTTTGAAAATAGGGAAAGCGATTTAAGTGTCTACTATAAAAATTTTAACATTTCGATGTCACAATCCATAAATTGAACCGCCGTACAAAGTGTTAGCAGCATGATCCTTTAGGTCTCATAAGATTATTTATCCCCTCTCTCTATCCAGTTAATCTATTTATTACCCTCGTAAGAGGGATGAAACGAATTTAATATCTTTTGTATTTCAATAGGTAAATTTAGGGTCATTCTTCACAACGAATTATGTATTATAACAGTTGATTCAAACAAAGATAATAAAATTGATGTAAAAGGAATTTACATGCATTAAAATTTTACTAAAGATAAAAGAGACAATAAAAGGAAGAGAAAAGGGGATAATCAAAATAACTAACATATATTGCGATATATTAAAAGAATCACGAAATATAATAAACTCTAAATAATGTAGAGAAATAGTACAAATAAAATTTTGATATCAGGTGTGGCAACGTGCTTGCTCCGAAAATGAATACCATTCCTTTGACATTTCACATTTATCAAGCGGTCATTATTTTAGGTGGTCGAATAGTTGACCAATTCATTGTTCCTTTTAGAACGGAAAACTAAATCATCCTATGAAATTATGAACAAATTTATCTTTTTTTTTTTTTTTTTTAGTGGAAATTATACAATGAATTACAAAAGTTTATGTATAACCTAAAAACCTATGATAGATCTTAAACTGTTGTTATATGATGGGAAGGGAAAAGACAATAGTGTGATAAGTTATGATCTTTAGCTTGTAATACTTGTGTAACTTGGGATTTATAAGTCACAGTTGAAAGCAATGTATATTGTTATGGATCACAGGCTCCCGGGAGAGCAGGTCCGACAAATTGTAAATTATTGATGTCATGGTTTCCTTCAAATATGACTGTCTACTGTGTGAGAGTAAGATTATTTGTCTCCTCTTTATGCGTATTTAAGTCATGCGGTTTTGATTTATTATATTTGTTCTTCTTCTAATTTGACTAATAGGGCATAAAATATAATTAAATAAATAATCTTATGTTTTTTCAAAATGGTCCTGTTGTTTTTACTAACCAATACTAATGGATAAATAAATATTGAGCTTGACTTGTGAGATAATATTAGATAGAATAAAACTCGAACACAAGATCTCACAAAAATAACGTTTACTTAATCACGCGTTTTAAAACGCGTGGAATTATATTTTAGTTATTGTAGCTCATGTATCACTGAGAATGACGACTTCGACGTTGAAACGCATTTAAGTAAACGTAATTTTTATGAGATCTTGTGTTCGATTTGTATTCTATCTAATACAAATTGATGATTTTCATTAATGTTGATATAATTATAAAAATTGTATTATAAATAATTGGTTCTAGTAAAATGTTTACATATTACACTATTCTTCTTTAATTGTTTTTACTGCTTCCATTTGTTATTTTCACATATATTTTCTCTTTTGTGAAACTTATCCCCTTCTTTATCTTTCATACTTTTAAATCATCTTCGTTGCCTTTTCCGATTAGTTCTCAATCTCACTTCAAATGTTTTTGATAATAAACTTAATTCTGTGGAATCTGTATTTAAATCGTTGACCTTCATATACTAATATCGTTATCATGAATCTCTTTACTAAGTTCATGAAATTGGTAGTTCCAGACCATTACCAAACAAATTAGTCAATATAAAAATCACACGAATTTAATTTATCGTGATAAAGCGTTATGTTAACTTCCCCTTTATATTTTGTTTTGGAAACACGCAACAATGTAAAGTCCAATTTACATTTAATTTTGGTAACCTTTAACAAAACATTTTAATACAAAAATACCGCTCTATTTTTATTTTAACAAGTCCCACGTAAAAGCAGGTCTAATAAACTGTATTATTTCTTTGTCATTACATTGCTTCTTCCTTTCTTGCTAAAAGTTTTAATTCATTATAAAAATAATTTTACCAATGCTTACAGGATTATATAGATACATAATATTGTAATTAGTGTCAATAGTACAGTCAGAACGTAATTAAAACAAAACAGTATTTAGGCAGGTGTTCAATGGATTTAGTAAACAAATTGCACTGTACAGAAATCAATATTGTTTAAAATAATTACTTAACCGACTAATTCGTAATGTTAATGTGAAAGTGTTAATGTTAATTCGATCGTTATGCTGTTAGTAAATAACTGAAGCAACTGAAGTCGGTGTGACTTTGTTAAAATAATTCACCAATGACAGCGTGACGTATTATGTAGTAAAGTATTTAGCCAGGAGAATTATTGTGTTGGTAGGTTTACTTCAACTGCATACTAAAAATTTACAATTTCAATGTTGGAAATTTGTAGTCAATTGCATACAAAATCATAAGCTAACAAGATGAGATAATCTCCTAAATTATACTTTGGCGTCATCGGGCAAAAAGGAAAATCAACCTTAATAATAATAATACTCTTGACGTGCTTGATTTTTTCTTTATTCTCTGAAGGGACCATAGGACTGCAACTAAGGATGTCCATCATTTTAGTTCTTCCCACATCCTTAATTTTCTTGTCCAAAATTCTCCTCCAAGTGATTTTGGGCCTGTCAGTACCGCTATTAACAATTCTAAAGGTATGCAAGATCCATTAATCGTCTCGTCTCTGTCTTCTGACTTTGTTTAGACATTTTCAATATCTATGATTACATAAATAGTTTTTTTTACATCCGAAACTTCATTTATTAATTATTTAAAATCGGATCCAACGAGGTCGGTATAATCTAGTTTTATTAACACTTCTCTCTGATTATATTCCTTGTGTGTTCATCTTTAACAAACATGGAATTAGAAGGTATATTTTGTTTTAATTAAAAGATGGCAAAGAAGGAAATCCATTCGAAAAGGGTTTGTTTTTAAAATACGGAAAAGTTATTTTAAGTGTCTACTATAAAAGATTTTAAAAAAACTGCGATGACACAATGCAAGAATTGAACCACTTATTTATGCCGTCACTCGCTTCAGGTAATCAATGCATTACCCTCGTAAGAAAGAAAGAATTAATTCAATACATATATTTTCTTCTTTAAATATAGACCTATGTACATACTTGTCTGCTTCTCCCCCTTTTACATTTTAATTTCCCTTATTTTATTTTCTGGATAATTATCTGTCGTGCCATTAAATTTGTCTGATAATAAACTTTCTTTCTTTTCGTTTTATCAGTATTGAAATCTTTGACCTTCATATACATAGAGGGTTATTCAAAGAGAAATAGACACTTTTTAATTAACATAGGAAAATGATTTTAATCAACAGAAAAAAATAAATAGTAGCATTACAAAGAGGATATTTCAAAGTTTCTTGTACAGTGTTATAGATGTAAGGCTCTTGTTATGCGCTGCCTTAATTCCAAGTGGCTCAATGGTAATGGGGGGTGAATAAAAACTTCATCTTTAACGTAACCCCACAGAAAGACGTCGCATGGGGTCAAGTCTTGACTGCGATATACAGAAAGAACTATAGAGAGTGTTGACGTCTATACCCTTAACAGAGTCTGGTAAGAACTTGACTATCCAATTAATATTTGCCGGGTAACTCGTGGGGCTTATATAGAACAGATGTAACACTGAACAAAAACTTTGAAATGTCCTCTTTGTAATACTACTATTTTTTTCTGTTGATTAAAACCATTTTACTATGTTAATTCAAAAGTGTCTATTTCTTTTTGAATAAACTTGTATACCACCAGAGTAACTATTCTGGAGATAACAAAGTTCGAGAAACCGGTTGTTCGATACTATTTAAAAATAGTCATTACGGATCAAAGTTGTCAATATGAAAATGACACCTTATTTTACCTTTATAAGGTTTTGGAAACGCTCAACAATTACTAAAATGTAATTATTTTTGGTACACCTAATGTAATATTAATATAAACATTACTGCATTGTTACAAATTTAGTCCAATTATTGTAGTAAACAATCTGGACTGTACAGATATCCATTGTTTAAACTAATGACATAATTGGTAATTGTTAATGTGAAATTATCACTTTATGTGGTAATGTTAGGCCATTTGTAACTACGGTACGAATGAAATGGATGTGGCTTAACATATTTATGAATTGAACTTGGTATATTATGTAATATAGCATCTATTTTAGATTATGATTGAATTGACAGTTTACAATACTATACTCCACATACCTAGCAAATGGTTTTTTTGATGTAGGAATTTCTCACATAATCACACACAAAACCAATTCGTAATCAAACAAGACGTGGCAATCTTCTAAATAACAGTCTTCCTCTGCAGTCATCAATCTAAAAGTGAAATTAAACAATAATAATCGTCTTGTCCTATTTTCCTTATTCCACAAAGGAGCCATAGAATCGTAACAAATATTTCCTTAATTCTTAGCTCTTCCCAAGACTTAACTTAATCATTAATTTTCTTGATTGTAGATCTCCACCATGTGATTGTAGGTCTGCTAGGTTTACTCTATCCTTGCGGATTCAATTCTAGGACCTGTCTACTGGTACCACCATTAACATTTGCAATAGAATATTACCTACTTTTGATGGTCTCTGACTTCTAAATTTGTTCACACCTCATCAATTATTTTTACATACATAGTTTGCGTTGTGTCACGCCTGTTTATTACATCCAACACTTAATTTGTAACTTATTTTTACATCGGATTTAACAAAGAACCAACGAGAACGTTATAATCCAGTTTTATTAACACGTTCGTTCGATTGCATGTCTACACACGTTGATCCATGACTCACAAATCCATCCAATTATGTTCCTTGAATATTCATCTTTAACTAACAAGGATTTTAAAGTTTTAATTATTTAAAGTTGACAAAGAAGGAAATCCATTCGCAATAGTTTGTTTAAAAATGAGGAAAAGAAATTTAAATTTTCTACATAAAAGGGAAATCAGTGATTTCATAAATTGAACTACCTTACATGTCTCAGCTACATGATCCTTCATGTCTGATATCAGTTGTATTTATGCCCTCACTCATACCACTTAATCTATTTATTACCCTCTTAAAAATATGAATTCAAGAAATTCTTCTTATTTTTTCATGGGAAAAATTTAGAGCATTTTTCATAAATATAATTAATGACTATAACAATAATAAATAGTAGTTGATTGAAACATAAAACTAATGTACGTAACTTAAAATTTTACAAAACTTGAAAGAGACAAAAGAAGAAAGAGAAATGGGGATATAAAATAAGAAAACAAATACATTGGGATATATTTGATGAATGCAACGAAATATAATAAGCTCTAAATAGAGTAGAGAAATAGTACAAATGAAACCTCGATATCAGGGTAGCAAAGAGCTTGCTTCGAAAATAAACCCCCATTCTTTTGACATTACATTAACCAAGCAGCCATTATTTATGGTGATTGGAATAGTTGACCAATTCATTGTACCTTTCAGTTTGTGAGTTCAATCCTCTAGATTTTTTCTTTTCTTTCTGCGTCTTTAATTCTTGTTGTTTTGTTTTATTTTATTTTTTCCTCTTTTAATTTGAAAGATGGGATAGAAAATGCCATCATTTAAACATATGTTTTGGTTTTTTTTATATTGTCGTGTTCTTTTTTATAAAATTATGTGTGGAAGGAATGTTATTAATTTTGAGTAATTAAATAACTTAAGTATATATTAAAAGTTTGGTTTATGTAAGATGTCTTTACATTGTACTGTTATTCTTCAATTCCTCTTACTGGTTTCACTTGTTTTTTTCACAAATATTTTATATTTCCAATTCTCTTTCTGCGTTTTTTCAGAATATCAATCTTCTCTTCAAACTTATGGATTTGTTTTATGTTTATTGAAATTGTTAATCTTTATTTAACATATATATATATATATATATATATATATATATATATATATATATATATATATAACACCAAAGTTATGTTGTAACTGTCAACAAAGGTCAAAAAATTAGTAGCTTTATACGCTTAAGAAATCATTGCAAAGTAGTCAATATAAAATCACAGGAATCTAATCATAGTGAAGAGGCGTTATGTTTACTTCACTTTATATTTTACTTTGGAAACACAACAATGCAAAGTCATATTTACATTTAATTTTTGGTAGTCTTCAATAAAGAATGCTAATCGAACAACTGCGCTTTATTTGAAATTGAACACGTCCCACGTAAAAGCGTCCTAATAAACTGTATTATTTCTACGTCATTACATTACCTCATCCTTATTCGTTAAAAATGTAAATTCAATGTAAAAGTAATTTAGCTAACGCTAACAGGATCTGCATAATATTGTAATTAGTGTCAATAGTACAGTCAGAGTACAATTAAAATAGAACAGTATTTATATGTGATACTGATTAATTTAGCAAACAAATTACACTGTACAGAGATAGTTATTGTTAATATGAAAATCTCCGTATATGTGGGAACTTTAGGTTGTTAGTAATATACTGTAAAATTGAAAAGGGTGTAGTTTGTTAATATAATTCACCAATTCACAATAGTATTGAAATATTTAGACTGGAGAAATATTGTTTTGCCAGGTTTAAATAAACTGTTTAGATCTACTAACAAATTACTGGTTGTTTATGTTTGATATTTTTTAACATTTAAGTACAAAATTCAATCATAAGACGAGATATTCACTTAAAAAAGTAAACTTTCCCGTCATCGGAGTAAAAAGGAATATCAACAATAATGATCGTCTAGACTTATTTGACTCTCTTCCAAATTCATTTAAGTTAACATAGGACTCCAGCAAAGTATCTCCTTTCCTTTTTAGTTCTTCTCACGTCCTTCATCCTTAATTTCCTTGTCCATAATTCTGTTCCACCTGTCTAATAATACCTGTATTAACATTTCTACATGTATGTGAAATCCATGAGTAGCTCTGTCTTCTAATTCAGTTCACACTTTTTCAAACATTTATGTTTACATACATATTTTTGTTCGTCACTCTTGTTTATTACTTCCAAAACTTGATTTGTAAATTATTTTCAAATCGGATTCAACAAAGAAATAACGAGGACGGTATAATCCAGTTTTATTTACAGGTTCGTTCTAAATTGGATTACATGTCGTCACACGTTCAACCACGACACAGAAATCCCTCTGATTATATTCTTTTCGTGTTCATCTTTAATTAACACGGATTTACAGGATACAGGATGTTTTAATAACAAGTTGACAAGATAGGAAATCCAAAAGCGAGTGTTTCTTTTGAAAAACTAAGGAAGAATTAAAATTATTTTAAAGCGATTCATGTTCCATAAATCGAACCACTTAACATGTGTCCTCGAAGCGATACTGCATCTCTCGTCTACGTTTTAGTTGCACACTCAGTAGCTCTACTCAATATATTGGATAAATATTGAATCCAAGAACATTTTTATTTCTATCGAAAAAATGTAGTGTCATGACAATTATAATTAATAGTTGATTGAGTCAATTATTTGAAAATTTTACGTAAAAATAATGTACACATATTCATCTTAAGAAAGAGATAAAGGGGAGAGAAAGTTAACAACAAATTAAAATAACATACAAGTACATTGAGTTTTATTTGAAGGATTAAACAAAATATAATATACTCTTAATAATATAGAAATATGCAAATAAAATCCTGATATCGATTGTGGCAACGCGTTTGCTCCGAAAATAAATCTTCCTTCTTTTGACATTTCATATTTATCAAGAAGCCATTATAGTCATTTATCGTCATTACATTGCCCCAATGATTTGTATAAATGTATACGTCCTTACTCGCTAAAAATGTAAAATTAATTTAGCCAAGGCTAACAGGATCTGCACAATATTGTAATTAGAGCGCAATTAAATAGAACAGTATTTAAATGAGAGTCCGATTTAGTAAACATAGATCAATTGTTTTAACTAACGACTTAACCGGCTAATTGGTCAATGTTAATGTGAAAGTGTCAGTAAATGTAGGCTCATTAGGCTATTTGTAAACACAGTACAAATGGGAGTGGCCTGGTGGACATAATTCTGAAGTGGGAGTGATATATCATGTATTAAATCATTTAGTTTGTAGAATTATTGTGTTAGCAGTTTAAAATAAACTGATTACTAACAAATCGGAAATGTAATATAACCACCGATAAAAACGATTAAAAAAAAAAACGTGGCAATCTTTAGAAAATGCGTATCGGGAGTTAGGCCAAATGGCCAAAAAACGTCAAACTAACATGATATTTGTCAATAATGGAAGTGGAGGTTTGTGAGTTTAAAAAGTTTTCACTTATCACCATTAATTAAATTCGTGTGATTTTTATATTGGCTAGTTTGTTTGGTAATGGTCTGAAACTACCAATTTGATGAACTTAGTAAAGAAATTCATAATAACGTATGAAGGTTAACGATTTCAATACTGATTAAAAAGAATTAAGAACAGTTAAGGAGGTTATAATAGGAAAAGGAAAACAATTGGAATTATAAAGATATTATTGTCAAACAAAAATTGGTAGCCAAAAGCTAGTTCAACGTTTATTTTTTGCTCTTATACATTCGTCATTGTGATACGAAATTTGATCTAGGGAGAAGTAACTAAAACCTGCAACGAACAGTTGAAAATGATTACGTAAAGTTTAATTCTTTTAATAAACATGTGATACCTTTTTCCTTTCCCATTATAGTATGTCCAGACTGAGTTTGGTAACCGTCAAAAATTTTGACCTCTGTTTTTTTATTGACCTTTGTTGTAGTTGTTGACTCGGTGGCACTCGAGTTCGGCACCAAATCTGACCATCGGCAAAAGTTGTTCAGGCGTTATTAATTCCACACTCGAGTTCGGCACCAGGGCAGTTTACAGAGAGAGCGGAGAGGTTCCCCCTAACCTAACCTAACCTAACCTAACCTAGCCTAACCTAACCTAACCATTGGTACTTAGGAATGTTGTATTCTAGTAGGTTATTTCTGCTACACATCAATTAATTTTTTTAATAACTAGGAAATCATAGTAGAGTGTTTGCAAAGTTTCATAATTGCATTTGTTAGGTGTTCTGAAGTAATAAACGTTTAGAGAAAAACATCAGGACATATAAAATACATCATATTTACGTAAACATGGTTAACGCGAACTTCTGTTGAGTTTGTCTGGGGTAGAGTCCGAGGGCTTGTGAAGATTCCTCCGTAGATGAGAGTGCAAGCTAACGGAAAGGAGCAGGAGTCGAGAGAGTGATTAGTGAGAGGGAGGGTTGAATGAGGAGGGGTGTAAGTGGAATGGGTAAGAGGGGTGACTGCTCTGACTGGTGCCAACTCGAGTGTGTCATGGCGGCCGCTGAAGGGTCAGGTGCCGAACTCAAGAACTCCGGTTGTCTCTACGTAAGTATAATAACGGCCACGTAAAATGAAGATGGAAACAATTTGATATAGGTGACTATAGTGTGTTCATATATAGTGAACACTATTGAAATTCAGAACACCGAATTAAAAATCTCAAAATGGCTGCCATTTTAAACAGTTTTTGTGTTCATATCTCGTTTGTCTTCAACTTAAACACAGACAGAATATAGATAAAAAATTGCAAATTTCAATTCTGCGTGTCAATTTATTGTTTAAAATGTATTTTCGTAACTCCCAATAAAATGTAATATTCCCATAGTTACGAGATTAAACAAAGCTGCGTCACGACACAAGTGTAACGAGTGGAGGTACAAATATCAATAGCTACTAGGCGCGTTGGACCCGAAGCACTGATACTAGCGAAGACATATATTCACATTTATTAAACCGTTTACAAAAATACGAGATTGATAAAAACCTTTGTAACAACAGTTTTAAACAAACTAATCTTTCTGGTCAAGATTGTTTGATCTACCAATACAATTAACATATCCTACAAGACCTAAGAAACCAACTTTTGCCCTACGTTTAGAGGATCTGCTTGCTTCGTGCTGACCATGAACTTGTTCCCTATTTATAGTTTATAATAACTTCCATTCAATACCTGTTTGATATCAAAGTCGTAAAATGTTTTATATAAGCGGTGGCAATGAAAACATATTATATTACTAAGAGCAGTACACAAAGCCTTGTATCAAAGCAAAAAATAACTGAAATATTATTATATAATTCAAGTGTACACAATAAAAACTGTATAAACGTTTATAGGTTTCCAAAGAAGATAAAGTTAGCCCTAATATTGTTTTTATTTTAAGAAATTATAATTAGTTCATTTTTCAGCTAAGATGATTTTTGCATGTTAATGGAAAGAATGAGCACAGTTCTTTTCGATCGATTTTTTTTTCTGATAAGCTGATTGGTTGTTGACTTTAATAAATTGGCCCTTATTGTTTTAAAATAAAATGATAACTCAAAATTTGGATGTAGCAAAACTAAAATTTCACTTTTACCGAAATTGGCTGCACAAAATTACTTATATACTTCGAAAGACTCATACGCAATGTATTGGTCGCCATATGCCTAAAAATGTGCCGGTTTTTGAATTATCAGTACAATATAATCGTTCTTGGAATTTTTTATAAAATATCTAATTTCTCAAATCGGATTTGATAAACTGGAAGTAAAAGAAAGTAGCTGTTCTAGAATAATTAGCGAAAAATGAAAATGGACATTAACTTGATTTCAATCATTTACGTTTTAAGCTTAGGGCAAGTTTATGGAACAAACAGTTTATGTTCTATGTAAATATATAAACCTAAATAAATAAAATACACAAACGGGTATTGATAACGGGTTACTCTTTTATATCAACTTATTCCTCTTAAAAATGCATGGCTGGGAAAATTCAGTAAATATATAAGGTACTATAGCCTATTGGTGTTTGTTAATATTTACTGTGAGGAGTGTGGCAAATATAACGCATTGTTTTGTTCAGTCTATGATCAGTATATTATTTAAATGGGGAATATAAAGCTCTATAAATATTTTTATTAAAACTGTAGTTAAGCCGAAAGCAATAGATCTAATGTTGAGAAATCTCGTCTTTAGTAGGATCGTGTACTTTTCATGAGTAAACATTGAGTCTATTAGTAGTCTATATATATATATATATATATATATATATATATATATATATATATATATATATATATATATGTTTGTCTGATTTGAGCCAAATATAGATCAATAATAGTTTCCCCCGCCTATTTTAAACAAGTTTACAAAATATAATTCTATTAAAATCAAATTTCACATCACGGCTTTTGTGGCTGGTTGCTCATTCCACGTTCAGTCAATCAATGTTGAGCAGTTGTCATAACAACCAGAAGTTTGTCGTATTTAGAGATAAAAACCGAGATCCCTCTCTCTTTCTTCTGCCAATTCACCCACGACAGTTAATTTCTGTGATCTTTAGCGATTCTGTAAGTCCGGGCCACATGAATTCCTTTGAGGAGCTGTTCGGAGTGGTTCACCCTACCCGAAGATTGTTCGTGATGAGCCTTTGTGGACTTAAGTTCCGTACTGTGTCGGTAATTTAAAAGAATATTTTATGAGAGAAAAAGACAATTGGCTTATCCATGTTAATGATCAAAATTATTGAAAAAGTCTGCATTAAAAATAAACATAAACACTTTCATTAAAACTGAGAGTGAACCTAAGTTGGCTACTCAAAACTAACCTGTAAAACATTTTAACAAACAAAACTACTTACAGCCTTGAACAAAAAAAAAATGTAAATTGTCACATTCATGTTTATTTTTGTCGTAAAGAACATTTTACCATTACAAAATGGTTCGACTCTTAATATTTCTGAATTCGTCATTACGTTATGGCATTTTATAAAATAAATTATTTTAAATAATCAAATAAATTTCCATTTATTAATTTTTATATTTGTTACACATCTCAACAAATATTTCGAAATAAAATAAAAATTTTCGAATTCTACTTCATATTTATTACCACACGATGATCACTATTTGGTCAGTTTTTATATTTAGAAATTTTATAAAATGTATTATTTTTACGTACATGTAATATTATCATTCTACTATGACAATAAGCAGATTAGGACATAAATATTAGCTGATCAATTGAACAATTTTTTCGTCGTAATGACTGTACCACAACTTTAATCATAACGTTATCGTATTAAATATAGACTGTCACAAAGTATGATTGGACTGCATTATTTAAAACATCAATTTAAAAGCATTACATAATTTTGTAAACACTTTTACGAAATTGAATTCCAACATACAAAATCCACAATGATAAAGGTTTGATATTTGTATCGTATAAAATATAAATTGCTTTCCTAAAATGGAATAGAAGGTTGAGTGGTTGCTCTCAACAAATCACGTGTAAAAGTCGAATATCATCAATGTACAGGCATGGGGAGTGGTGGTTGTAGATATAGAATGGTCATTGTTAACCCTTAGGTTGGTACTATTGTGTACGTAGGGTATTATGCGTTGGACAGATAAGCACCACGTCCCCACGAGAAGTTGCGCAATTTCATGGTCCCCTGATTCAACCTCTCCCCTCTCCCTCTTCTCAACCAACAGGTAACCTTCACTTCCCCGCTTCTTCCCTTATCGTTCCAATTTATAGTTCGGTAAACTTTGCAACAGAATTATAGAAATACGACCTTTAGGGAAGCTTAGGAAATAACTAGATTTATTTTGAACAATATTTCTATTTCCCTTTATTTATTTAAAAAATGTATATATAGACCATACAGGAGGAAACTGAAAAGCTAGAAATATTTCCAGAGAAGATACGCAAAGTTAATATAAAAAACAAGGTACTTTACGCATGTGACTAAAAATGCTTGCTTTTTCATCTATCTCTTTTTGTTTTTGATTTAAAAATTATAACTATACAAAGTTATGAAATATTGAAACCATATTTGTAATAACATTTTTATATAACCATTTACCACACAAAACAAAGACTTTATTTTATACATTTTCAAAATGGCGACAGTTTAAAGATTTTAATGTCGGATATCTCGAAAATCGTTAACTTCATAAAAACATTCTAAAGACAAAATATTTTATTCTTTTAACTACAAACAATAATATTTTTACTTTATTGGTAGGTCAAAGGATAATTACTTTATCGATACAAAAGTATAAACGTATAAACCCTGAGGTTTATGTTGAGTATTTATTTACAGGAATTTTGATATTTGGCACGGATTTGAGTCATTAAACATTATACTTTACAAACATTTCAACAATATCAGTAAACTGGTCTTTTATAACAGCTTCATTTTCGATTTTTTTTTTCTCATCATTACTCTTATGCCACAGCATTTTTATATGACCACCAATACCTATTCTTTGCCTTTGGAGAATATATTTGGGTAAAATTTCATCAAAATATGTACTGCCTTTTAGAAAGAGCGTCAAAAATTGGAGATATTCTCACATACCAAATGTAATGAAAATCTATATCCCGTTTGGGTTAAAAGAAGTGCACCAACTACAGACATTTTGTCAGAATTTTTGACCGACTAAATACCATTTTTAGGGGCTCAGGTAACCTAAAAACCTCAAAACGGATTATTCTGTGAATATCTCGACATCAAATTTTATTAATCTATTCTTTATTCTACGTATGTTATGTGAAAATAAAACACTGGAATGAATGGAAAAAACGTTTATATTTTTTAAATAGTTGTAAGTTATGATTTTTATTTTAAATGTTTTATATTTCTTTAAAGTCAGTTTTAAATTAAATTTTTTATTTCATTTTTGCTTTAATGTTTCTCAAACTGTGTAAAAAAAAATATTTAAATTCCCTTACACACCTTGCCAGTCAAGTGACCCAGCTATAACTACAACTTTGATCAGAACATGTCTGTTTATTCGAAAAATTTGATTCCCAAATAAATTGCCGTCTCACCACTCACCATACCTCCCACAAGGTTTAATTAAACTTTTGTTTATATTGCTTGATATTGTGTGTGCAAAGTCTATTGCGCATGGACAGAGAGGAACAAAGAGGGATTATGTTGTCTGACAATGTAACGTGTTTGATATCTCTTGATTGGTTTGTTCAATAAAACTTCAAACTTAGATTTAACTTGTAGTGTGTACTTTCCAATAAAACAGATATATCGCCCTTTACATAATTAAACAGAATAACAAATTTGTGTCGTACCTTTTTTGTAAAACCATCAGATTTCAAAATATTTGTAAACAAAATTTTTAAATAAACGCCATTTTGAAACTGTTAAATGTATAATAATACGATTTTGAAGTACTATAAAAATATATAAATTAGTATTACTATACTATAGTTACTATAGTATAATATTAGTAAACTAATACTATAAAACATTTCCAAAATTATGTACCGATATCTCAATGCCTTCTCAAACACGTTGAAAAAAAGCAAATAAAATGTAGACTGGATACAAAACTTTTTGACAATGTTGATGGTAAAAATCAATTCCCATAGTTTGGTAGACTAATTGTGAAACACCCTGTATATAGACCAATTCAATAAACCTACGTGGTTGTGTTAAAGAGTAAAAACAGTTTACGATTATTTACGTAAATTAATGAGGTATGAAGTATAAACAATTTCGTCATTTCGTTTATATTTAACGACTAAATTTAATCACAACTCTTACGATGTTAGCCAATAGACTTTTAAATATTTACTTTGTTAATTAAAAAAACTACCCCATCGTAACCATGTGTGTTTAAGGGTTTGATTATTCCACGTAGCCTATGTGTGTGTGGATGTGTATTTTGTCTGAGGGACGCTCTAATTAAATGTTAACATCACGTATTGACATCGAGGCGCCCGCACTAATTAGGCGCCCATTTCATGCACAAGGCGTCTATCAAAGTTAGCTTAACTCGGTTACGCACAAGCACGGGTTTCTTGTGCAAACTATTAAAAAACCGAATGAATATTAATTAGGTGACGCAAGATTAACGTCAAGTTTGGTAGTAAACTGAGATTACTGAAACAGACATAAAGCAGCGTTAATTTGGAAACTTGTTAAAAATAAATGTGTAAATGGAGATGGAGCGGAGTAAATTACAAGTTTTATTTTACGGAAGCTATAAATGTATTTGGTTTTTACAAATTTTAAATACATTTTTTTAAATACCCTACGAGTTGGTTGAACTTTCTTCAAATTTTTAATGTATATACAGTATATATATATACATATATATATATATATATATATATATATATATATAGGGTTATTCAAAAAAAAATAGACATTTGTATTAACATAGTAAAATGGTTTTAATCAACAAAAAAAACTAAATAGTACCATTACAAAGAGGACATTTCACAGTTTTTTGTACAGTGTTATAGATGTTCTATATGAGCTCCACGGGTTACACTGCAGATATTAATTCAATAGTCAAATTCTGACCAGACTATTAAGGGTATCGACGTCAACACTCTCTATAGCTCGTTCTGTGTATCACAGTCCAGACTTGACCC
This sequence comes from Aphrophora alni, assembly GCA_963513935.1. Taxonomy (NCBI): domain Eukaryota; kingdom Metazoa; phylum Arthropoda; class Insecta; order Hemiptera; family Aphrophoridae; genus Aphrophora; species Aphrophora alni. The sequence continues at coordinate 35,989,774 of OY740767.1, forward strand.
AATGAGACTTCTTTCTGTGGGGTTACGGATGAATTTTTTATTCCCTCATTACCATTGAGTCTCTTAGAATTAAGGCAGCTCATAAGAAGAGCTATAGCGTGTTGACGTCGATACCTTTAACAGAGTCTGGTCAGAACTTGACTATGGAATTGATGTCTGCCTTGTAACCCGTGAGGCTCATATAGAACATCTATAACACTGTACAAAAAACTTTGAAATGTTCTCTTTGTAATGCTACTATTTATTTTTTCGTGTTGATTAAAACCATTATTTTTACTATGTTAATTCAAAAGTGTCTATTTGTTTTTTTAATATCTGTATATATATATATATTCTTATTATTTTACGTTTACCTTCTGGCAATTATAGATTCCGCGACAATGAAAGTAAGAGACAATTAATTGTTTCATATCACGAATCAGCATCACTACAAATAGGCATTAGGTAAGCAGGGTTAATATAGCTGTAGAGGTGAGAACAGAACGTAGCATCTATATATTTCAAAACAGCTATAGTCATCCGCCATAGCGATTCGGTAAGGACGCTTTGTAATGTCCTACATAGGACATTAGACACTCTTACTAAACAATACTCTAAAGATTGAGTTGTAAAATTTACAGAAATGTATAGACTACTATATCCTTCGTATAAATAATTCCCTTTTTTAGTGTAACAATCGCCTTTCATAGCCATATCAGTAACTCTCCACTTCCATTTCCGGTACGGCAGAATTTAAGTTATATACATAATTTAAAATATTGATATTTTAACTCAACTTGTTAAAATTTAATTCTGCTATTTATATTATCTCTAAAATTATCACTAGATATTTACATATCCAAATACTCTAGGTTTTCCCCCAATTGGGTGTTATTTAACATGGCAGAAGGCGTCAAGTTTGTTCTAAATAAGTTTCAACTTTGCTCCCAAGGGTGTATGAAGGCTGGCAGGAGGTACAACGTAGCTTGTAAACATATCTTATGCATCGAACATGTTATATTTCCCCAGCTAATAGAACTGGACGGATGATATTATCATATCCAGTGTAGAACTTTGTGTTCCCACCAGAGAACCTGTAGGCAGGAGTTGTGTCAGCTATCTTCTGTTCTTTGAATTCAATTTAATGTTTTTTTACAGTTATACCACGCAGGAGGTTTTTGTAAAACATTGATCTTGATGGCGGTCAGAGGGAGGGAGGGGATTAGAAACAGAATTTTTAAAATAAATTGAAAGCATTTAATTATTTTAATCACAGTTAGTATGGCAGCACAATTTTAATGACTAGAAACATCTAGGAACAGATTATTTACTTTTGTAATATGTTTCCACAAGAAGAAGTCTAATTAAAATCTTTACATCTGGAGGTAACCGAATGCCATTTCGATTCTTTCTGATTAATAATTGCAGTTTTTTTGTTTCCAGTTCATGCTTCGAAGTCGGGTATGGACTGAACAAAAATTTTATTTGTTCATCATGAAATGGAAAAAAAACTGTTCAACATATTTGAATGAATATCTTAACCTAAGAAAAATTAAAATCGTTGCAAATACAGACTGTTTTATTTTCTTTCTTTTTTAAAGTTTGATTTAAATACGTATATTTCAACAAAATTTGGTAAAATATACTTTTAGTTTTTAGTAAACCAAATATGATATTGAATATTGAAATAATTATATAAAATGCATTTTTTTAAATTGTTGATTTACTTCTCATTTTTTCGCAGTAAATTAGTAATTTGTTTAAATTATAGACTTTGTATAAAATTTTAGATGGTGTGAAACCGTTTAGTTTTTAACTCGTTTATTAAACTTACTTATATTTTTAGTTTTTTTACTAATAAACTTCTTTTTTAAAGTAAATTTTAATTATTTCTAAAATGTTTTTATGTTTGCAATGAAACAAAAAGCACCTTAAATAATTCAGCCAAAAGTAGCATAAAAGTATTTATTGTATAGATGTAATCCGATACAAGATACAGAGATGCACATTTAAAATAGAGACTTTTTAACAATTTTGAAAATATGTTTTTTTGTTTTTTTTATATATTATATAACATATCAAAGTATATACGAAAACTTATAACTTTAAACAAAATTATTGTATACTATGTTTCCCCAAAAATTATCGCCATACAATGTTTAAGTTGTTCTTTGTAATATTTCAAAACCAAATTAGGTACACCTATGTAGACAGTTAAAAGTATTTCTACACTATTTTATGGAAATATTCATTACGAACAATTTGAAATTGTGTCGACACGATCCGACAAAAGAAGCAGAAACTTGTTTAAAATCAACTTAACCAAAAACACGAGTAATAGCAATTTATCAAAAATCTAAATAAATATGGTCTCCGGTCAACGGCAGATGTCAAGATTTTAGCTATAGACTCTCTCTAATGACTAAAAACTTCTTATTTTTAACTTCTCTTTTCCCACATTTTTCCTAGGTCTTGAAATCCACTATAAATAACTTATCATAATTAATAAGTACATACATATTTTAGAATCTATTTAAACAATATAGTTGTCTTAAACTGAGTGTCAAAAAGTCTCGGAACTGTTAAATAGCTTTTAAACTATTCAAACTAGAAAACAGAAACTTTACAAATGTTTTCGGGGGTAAGAAAACTATTTTGTAGCGTAAGAGGTGAATTCACCCCTCAAAAGTTACTTAAATATTCATGTACCGTTAATTCATATATCCACAGGCGTTTTCTCGTTACTACAAAGTTTTCTCGTCTTCATAAGTCCAACAGACATAAAAGTAAGAACATTAAAAACCCGTAAAACAAAACTAATTACAGTTTTTAATATATTGCTTTACTGCTTTTAAATCTGTAAAATCAAGCATAATTTTCTTAATGCGTGACGACCTGGAGTTAAGAAGGGCATTAATTCAAAAAGTTCCACTTACTTTAACCAATTTATTTTACGGATTACAGGAGCTCACTGCCGAGTAAATTTGAAAAAGTCGTAAAATTCTTTGCGACGGCCTTAAATTATCTCTTTCGTAAAACTTTGGATACAGCTTTCGCATAAATTAGCTTTTTAGAATATACATTCTACGTACACTGATTTTATTAATTATTTTGCTTCTTTTTTTTTAACTAATAACAAAGAAATATCTTTGTAAAATTAGTATTTCTTTAATTTCAATTTTGATGAAATTGTGTATGTATTTCAAGTCGTCACAAGAAGCTAGCAATCTTAAATATGTGTTCGACGTGATAAAAACCCTCCAATCGAAGATTTGAACTCCAATTGAACTCTAATATTTTTGGCTCTGTTATTGTGGTATCAGAAAATTTTCTGTTTTCTATGAATAATAAATTGGTTTATTCTTCAAAATTTTCCGTTGAATGTGTTTAAAATTCAATATAGATTGCCAGAAGTATTTGCAAACAATTTTCGTTCTGTGTCATATTGTAATGCTGTTTTATCCCTATGGATATGCTTACCCTCAAATGAACAAAAACAATCTAGTAAAGTTATTACATATTCGATACTAAGGAAACACTATATCCATTTTTGTAACAGATGTATTTTGATAAGTATTTGAATGGTAATAACCCAAACCAAAACACAACACGATACTTCTGAATTTATATTGCAGCAAACAGTTACAATCAAATTGTCAAAGTGGATTCTACAAAACGAACCAATAACACAAAACACAAAGGATAACAGAAGGTCCAATATCCACTATTACAAAAACGACCCCTTCAATCGTTATTCTAGGCAATGTAAATACGTGCCTGTACAACGCAAACTGCATATGAATCTCGGCGCTTCCTAACACAATCTCTAAAAGATATTACATTATGACATGTGTTTTCTTTCTGCAGGTCCAATCTGACCTCGAATAGAGTCTACCAATATTGGTTGTACAATTTGTGAATGTTAACGAACTGGAAAAAGAAAATGGTTTTGTTTTTGTATACTTATATAAAGGTGTACGTTTTTTATTACAAATTCACGCTACAATTTGTAAGGCACGTCATTTTCATATACAATTTAAATATCGCAAAAAGATGCAATAACTTTCTCACACATCGATCCAATATCAAATATAACATTCGTCGACTTTTCCTTAAAAATATATCTACAGTACTTATGCGTGACAAGAAAAAACAATTTTCTTTACTACTGTTTATTTCTCCATCTATAGGAGATAAGTTGGTCTAGAAAGGACGCCTCTATTTAACTTGTTGTGGATATTTTAATATTTTGAATGATATTTATATATTTAAATAGAGCGTTAAATAGTTCCGATTGTACCATAATTAATTCTAAATGTAAATATTTCATCAAATTGAGTTTTAATAACTGTTGTCAAGGTTCAGTTTCGGTTTCGCCAAATATTCTACACCCTTAAATTGCTTTTACCTCGGACTTTTCACAATTTTTTAAGTCTATGACCTTCACATTTCACCGTACCGTAATTAGCTGAGCCGATTTAGAAGAGTTAAGTCTTTTATAAGAGCTCTATGGACGATGTTATATATATTAACTCCCGAACCAGCATTTTAGGGAATAGCTACCAATAGATTCACGCAAAATTTGATTTGAGCTGTATCGGACTTTTGTGTTTTTGTCTTTTACAAGTGCATCCCAAAATTTGACTTATTGAAAAAATGAAAAACCTCTCAACCTGTCTAAAATGTATCTACATACCAAATATCAATAAAGAAAACAAGGACTAAGATTATAATAAATGTAGCGTGTTTATTATAATAATCTTGTGTACATTGCGATGACATGGTATATAGCTCTGAGAATTATGAGTATTATAATTACATTATGTTTGTTATACAAGAATAATGTGCATAGGGGTTTCCTGTTTTTGTGGTTCGAAAATCTGGCCACCAACTTCCTAAAAAAATCCAATGCAGAATTATCCATTAAAACTTTAATGGATCCGTTATAAAAATCAACATTTCTAAACATCGACACTATAGATTTCGTTCAAATTTTGGTAAAATGTGAAGTTTTACAAAAAGAATGTTAAAATTTATAGTAAACAAATTTTCGTTCAGGAATTGGTAAACAACAAAAATGAATCTTCAACGTAATTTTAAAAAAATGCATTTAACCTTTGAAACGAGTTTCTGGCCGCAAATATAAGCCCTATTTAAATATATTAATATCTTTATATATATATATATATATATATATATATATATATAATGTCACAATAAGTTGATAACTAACGACACTGCTATAACCTATACATCTCACATAATAAAATAGAAGTAAAATTGGATAATAAAGAACATTATATTTTAGTTTTCTCTCGCCTAATATTAAAATAGAGGTATTTTGGGAAGAAAGCAACAAATATTGAAGTTAAATTTCCGAAACAATTAAAATTAAGCTTGATTGTTACAAATAAATCACACTAGAAAGACATTATTTGAAGAAAACCGATCGACAAGGTTAAGTTTAACCTAAAGCTCCAATTATTCAACATCAATTGGCCCTCCCAAAGTGTCTTTAATACACATTACTCAGGTTCAACCCTTTGGTTAGCCACTTAATCACTATCTCGCAACCCTTCGAATAAAACTTCCCTAACTAAAACACCACTGACTAAAACCTCATTTCTGATCACATAAAGACACAACATATACTGGAAATTTGTAAAGTAAATTCTTTTTAAATGTTGAACTGTTGATTGTTTATTACACAATATTTAAATACTCTATTTTTTTTTTAAGGTTAACACAAATTAATTAATAAACATTGTATGAACTTTCTCAAACCCCACTACACAAAACCTACTTCCAATTAATCTCAAGAGTTACTTCTTCTTTCATGCTTCCAGCATCAGGTGACGTCAATGGACCCAGCCACCGGTGCTCACAGGTGTAAATCTGATCAATCCCATCTTAATTTTTCCACTTAAATTATCTCTTGCATTATTTATTACAGTGTACTTTAGAAGAATGTTTCACCTCTGATCCATATGAGAATGCTTCACTTAGAATGATCCTTAATAAGTACTCCTGAGTTACTGTAATTTTTATTCACGTTCTTGCAACGATCATCGCCTCTGAGGGTTGTTCGCCTTTCGGTGCCTATCCTTTAAAGCCTGCAACCGCTGCTCGTTTACCCGAGCTTAAAGGGGACAGGAGTTCCGGGAAAGGGTTCTCAACTTTTGCGGGAAAATTTTTTTGATACAAAAATCTTAAAATATATTCTCTAATACCTCAACCAAAACTTAGTGATCGTCATCTTCCCAAATGCTGCTTCAGGATTTTTTCGGTAAAACATTTTCAAAGACGTTGTAACGGAATATATCGGCTCCAACTATCACATTTTCTTGTAGTGTAAAGATCTATAATTCAAACATGACACCACAAATTTAAAAAAAACACGGTTCGTGACTAAATTGGGGGAGGGGGTAACTAACTCGATGGTGGACAAGATTCATTTCGGAATTATTCTGGAAGCTTAATTTTCGGGAACAACTTTGCGGGTCCTTGAAAGCAATATTAAGAACAATTTTATCAAAATCTCAAGTGTGATTTTGACATATTTTAGGACGGCGTACATAATTAATTTTCTCATTTTACCTGATATTTCCCTAACTTACATTTCTGGAACATTACCACTGACACGTTTTGTTTATGTTCTTGAATGAACTATTTAAAGAAATGTTATGAAAAACTTTTTTTATAAAATCATAATTTTAATTTCCCATCTTATCGCACCTAATAGACTTGACTGAACGCCAGATATAACCAACAAACACCAGGATACTGAATTGTAACACAATCGATTGGACTGTAGAACACTTGCACAAACAACATAATACAACGAAGAACAGACAGATATCTTTCCAAACCCACTTTTGAGACTTTAAACCAATGTTTCTTCCAAAAACTTTGTGAGTGTTTGGGTAATGATATAACTTTTTCTATACTACATAATATAATAATATAGTGTGTATTTTTATCTTTTTATTTATTCCAGTAAGATTTTACATTTTTAACATTTAAGTTTCTCAATATCAAATATTAGTTAGATAATTTTATATCTAATTTGTTATTATATATTTTATTTTATTATTTTATATTTATTGTGTACTCTCTCTCTCTCTCTCTCTCTCTCTCTCTCTCTCTCTCTCTCTCTCCCTCCTTTCTGACCCTGTTATTATTTCTATTACTCTTTTATTATATTACTGGGGGTCCGGCCAGTCCTATCTCCGCCATGTTAAATAAGACATATTCATGTACCTTTTTCTCAGAAACCATAATAGATATTGGTCTGAAATTTTTACCACATATTTAGCAATATATTCTACACCTTTAGACATGGCAGTTTTGTATTATTTTATTCGACTTATGAAAAATTAATTTTTTCCTAAACGGTCATTTGTTTATTATGTTTTTGACGTTCATTATTTTTTAATTTTTGAAACTAAGCAAGATATTTAAAAACCCCCATGTCTATTGTTGTGAAACATATTGAAAAACATGTGGTAAAAATTTGAGGTCTCTAACTATTATGGTTCCTGAGAAAAAGGAACATAAAGTTGAAAAAACATAACTATCGGAAAACGCAAGATTAGTAGCCTACCTTGAAGTTTTAGTAAGCTCCAGCTGCATAGGAAGGCCCAGCCTCTGCATCAGCTTCTTCCTCCTCCAACTCTAGCCTTCTTTTAGCCAAGGTTGCCTTCTTCTTGGTGTTGATATTTTTCAACAGCTCTTCACGCTCCGTTTCAGCTCTACGGATCCGTTCGTTGTCAATCCTCGACATAGCTTTTACACAGTATTTTCCTGGTTTCAAGCCTAACGCTTCTAGTGTATGGCAAAAGCGTAAGTTTATGTCATACATATTGACACCTTGGGCTTCAGTGTTGTTAGACAAAGTAGAGGTAAAATACTTGTTGGGCCTTGTTTCCAAACAACTATCACAGGTAACTTTTAGCTCTGTTGCTAGGCCTATGTTTCGCTCAATACTTAGTGATAGGTTACCGCCACATTCTCGGCATACTGCTACCTCAGATATTAATTTATTTAAAATACCACTATCTATGACTAAGTATTCACTGGTATCATAATCATATTTGCTATAAACACTTATATTAGGCGTAAGCTTTTTGCCTGAACAACTTTTGGGACCAGTCTTCTCAGTTGGGGTTAGATTGACAGGCCTAGGCCTACATTCACCAGACACAATTGAAACACAAAATGGTTTTCTTTTCTTGAATAGTCTTTTTGAGCGGGGCATTGTTTTTATATAACAAACACACAGCACAACTCTCAAATTTATAACTTATAAAAACTTACTTCGCACTACTTCACAATCACAAATATAAATTACCTAGGTTGCAGGTTTGTTTACATAAAACATAAACATACAATCCAACAATAATTCCATCTGCTGAAAAAAAAACAGCTGCTTTCATGATGTTACACTAACTACTTATACCAACCCAACAGAAACAAATATAATTCTAATAGAGGTTTTTGCTGTACTATAAGACATTTTGCTTGCTTGAACGCCACAAAGTTTCCTTGAGTGAAGCGAAACATACATTTTTAAAATATTTTTTACGTATGCTTCCTCTTATATGTACCCCACTTATTATATATCAAATTAAACAGAAAAGAACATAGAATAAAAAAATAAATTTAAAAAAAAAAATAAAAAAATTAAAATATTTACTGGCCCGACCCCCTTAATGTATATTAACTTTATTTCTTAATGTTAATTTCATTGTATCAATGTTTATATTGTATTGTTGCTAATGGTTAAGTAATAGAGAGGACCTAACAGTCCTAACTTCGCCCCTTAAATAAAGGAAAATAAAAATTTTGCATCAAAAAATAATCTCTACACTCCATAAATGGTAGATGTTTAATAAATAATCACATGTTATTATAAATTATTAAACACAATACGAGTTCATTTTCAAAAGAATATTAAGTTTTCCAGTGGAAATTATGATTCACAGACTAAACCAGCCATGTGTTAAAACTGATATTGAATTATAACTCTATGCATTGGAACCATTCAGCCGTTCCATTCTACGTTTTGATTAGTTTGTATTCATAATTAAAATTTGTTTGTAAAATATAACAGAGTTTGATCATGAATAACTATTGACGCGCGATTACGATTTAGGAATTAAATTATTGTGTCAGATAATTCTATTATGTGTTCATGAACAATGTGATTTCAATAGTTTCAATAATATTTTATGTCATAAGAGAAGAATTAAGAGTACACAATCATTGCACATACTTTCTGACGGCCACACAGTATTACATAATAAATATAATTATAACTATTACTAAAGAAAATCTATAAAGTATTCATTTCTTTATTAGGGCGTTGGAGCTTCTTTTTGTTTATCGTTAAGACATTTTTTTTAAGTATCTAAAAAATGTCACAAAAGGGTGATTAGAGGAATTCCCTTCTATACGTAATCTTCGTCTATAAGAAATGAATTGTTTGAAACTCGGTGATGATCAAAATAACATTCAGTGAAATCCACTTCGAGATCCAGTGAACCCAAAAGAAAAGTTTGTCTGTTGTCTGTATGAGGCTCTACAGCTCAAGCGAGTGCACAGATATTAATAAAATGTTTTATGTTGACATATTTTGACGATATTTCGATTAATTACTTCCTTTTTATTTGCCATTCAAAATATTTAGTGTAGTTGCAATTAGACTAAAACACAAAACGTGCTTAAACTATTTATATCCATTGTTTCTTAAACGTAAGTTAAAGACACAAGCAAAAAGTATGACTCTACCTAAAATTATTGGGAAAAATTAGTTAAAATCGGAAAATGAAAATATGGATGCTGACTTAAAAGTTAAAATATCTCATTATTATCACAAGCGATTTTGATAAAATTTCATTGTATCATGAAAAATTATTACCAAAAATAAATTATCAAAGCGCACATAAAAGGAAATTACAGTGTTTGAGTAATTTAAGAAAATTAATTAATTAATAAAATACCAAAATAAACTTTGGCTGGGTTTGTTTAAGTTGTTTTTTAAAAATAATTTTTTTTTCAAAATTACTCTAGAAAACAATTTAGTTTATTTTCTGTTGTCACGATTTCATATTGCAACGAAAATAAATTTATATTGCTTACGGACTTTTTGACGGAAGCAATGGTTCATTTTTCCTTTTAGATAAATCTCAAACTGGATTTTTAAGGGAGATGATCAATATAGTTTTATTTGCTCTGTCAGAGCTTAAATTTTAGTAAAATATGAAAATATTAGTCAATTTTAAAAACATTAGTTTTAGTTTTATAGCAGTTTCCTTCTTAAATTTTGAGTTATATTTGACTTTGCTTCTCCGTAATTGTGTATGTAATGTTTTTGCAAAATACAATATAAAACATCCGTAGTACGATTAAACTACAAATCTTTATTTCGTACTTCAGGAAATTCTACAAATCCAGGACACGACCATAAACAATCTTCTTTTCAAATAAGGAAGTTAAAATAAATGCCTCCAACTTCAAGAGCCATAACCTAAACGGCTGCTGTAGATTTAAACTTCTGTCCATCGCCTTCATTTGAATACTTCTCCCATTTCAAAGCAAATAAAAGTATTTTACTGCGCGGATGGAAACGAATTTCCACTGGAAACATGTTCTAAACGTGACTACAATATGTGTAAGACTAGTAAGTAAGGGATGAAGAGGGTTGAGGGTGAGTGATTGAGCGGCTAACCTAAGGGACAGACTGAGTAATGCACATTAGGGACACTTTGGACGTACTAACACGACTAATTATCTGTAAGTTTATGTAGGTGTCCAGATTAGTTGGTGCATTAACTATCTTAACCGTTCCTGTTAAGAAACAACTGTAACTTGTCACGATAATTGTCAAGTTTACGAGGCAACACGTCAGTCGCAACTGTTTATTGTAAACCTAAACCTTGAATTATATTATAATTACTAAAAAAAAAATGAAATAGTTTAGACGTGTAATTATGAATTGAAAATTAAATACATGCTATATCGATAATTGATTTTAACATTAGATCAGGAACAAAGAGAATTGAATAAATTCGGTCCACGTTTTTAAATATAGTTAGCCTAGAATGACAAGGTTCCATCTGACCAAATCTGAAAAATTACGTTGTCTCCGCAACAGTTTGAACTCTGCTACAAAATGCACCAACCTACATTTCCTTATCTAGATCCAGTACTCTGTTAACAGTTCAGCCTTTACAGAAATTATACATGCTGTACATAAAATCATCGCACACACTGTTGGGACTGCTGTAGAAATACATAAGTAAAGGCTGTATGAAATCTTCCGCTGAGAACTTGTGCGTTTTCCCCAAATAAAGTATGAGCGTTTGTGGTTGAACTGTTTCCAGTTCAGCCTTTACAAAAATTATATATGTTGTACATAAATCATGACACACGCTGCAGGAATTGCTGTAGAAATACATAAGTAAAGCTGTATGAAATCTTCCACTGAGAACTTGTGCGTTTTCCCCAAATAAAGTATGAGCGTTTGTGGTTGAACTGTTTCCAGTTCAGCCTTTACAAAAATTATATATGTTGTACATAAATCATGACACACGCTGCAGGAATTGCTGTAGAAATACATAAGTAAAGCTGTATGAAATCTTCCACTGAGAACTTGTGCGTTTTCCCCAAATAAAGTATGAGCGTTTGTGGTTGAACTGTTTCCAGTTCAGCCTTTACAAAAATTATATATGTTGTACATAAATCATGACACACGCTGCAGGAATTGCTGTAGAAATACATAAGTAAAGCTGTATGAAATCTTCCACTGAGAACTTGTGCGTTTTCCCCAAATAAAGTATGAGCGTTTGCGGTTGAACTGTTTCCAGTTCAGCCTTTACAAAAATTATATAATATGTTGTACATAAATCATGACACACGCTGCAGGAATTGCTGTAGAAATACATAAGTAAAGCTGTATGAAATCTTCCACTGAGAACTTGTGCGTATTCCCCAAATAAAGTATTGAAAATTCTTACTATCCAATATCGTTGAAAAGATGTTCAGTTAAATTTTAATTTGATAAAGTATTACGATGCCAATAATCTGCATATATATTTTTCTTAATACATTGTATTTGTGTAATTTTGTTAGTTTTGTGGAACAACATAAAGTTAAATATGGTTACAAAATATATGCTATTCAATTGTTGATATTGCATCTCACACAAATATGCTTTAAAAATGTGTTTTTATTGTGCGGTTAAATTTAAGTTGTATCTGTCATATAAAAAACTACAATTTATATAATTCTGTACTTCAATATAATTTAAAACTAAAATAAATTAACCGTAAAATATTATTGAGTTAGGGTAACGAGGTCCTGTTTTAACTCGGTCATTTAGAATATCGTCAATCGTTTGCCTTCCGCGTCTACCAATCAATGTTAAAGTTAAGAATGAAGTTCTTTGCAACCAAACAAACCAATATATTAGTTTTTTTAATTTTCAAATGGCTGCCACAAATGATCATTAGTAAGGAATACAACACATATTTCAAAATGTTATTTTTTTTCAGTAAAGAGCAGTCGTACAATAAAATCACAATAAAAAATATTAATTTGAACAGTTTTCTAAAAACATCGAAGACGTTTTATCTTACGAGAAATGTGATAAGTTTCTCGCTTTCTACTTATTTCATTATTTGTTTATATTTTTTCAGAGTTACAGATTTTTTTTTTAATTGTGTTTTAAATTTACAGAATTTTGGGGATGAAAATGAGGTTACACTTAAATTTATCTCTTTAAATGGAAAATTGTGTATTATTATTCGATTGTTGTATGACACCAGGAGTGCTGACTTAGAATTTGTATGTATGTTCTTCCACTAAACACCTCAAAATGAAATCTAACATTTAAAAAATATGTATTTACCGCCCAATTTTTATGAAACACGTAAAATTTTCTGAGTTAATTGTCCGAGTTTTCTTTCTCCACGTGGTTTTAAACGAGTATTTGCTGTCAAGTGGAACCACATCATTTAATTTACTATCATTTTATGCCTTATCTCATACATCAAATGTTTTTAAATGAGAATCAAACAACTTAAATCATTGCCACTTTCACTTCCTCCCATCCCCAAACGCTTATGAATTACAACAATTAATCCCGGAGCGCGAATTATTCCATTCCCGCTTTATATTGTGTTATCATTTTACAAAACAATAAATTAGTCTGTTTTTCCGAGTTTTAGGGGATGTAACCTTACCCCTGTTGTGTAATTAATAACCCTGTAATAAAGTATAACCACACCTCTGCGGAAAATGGGGTGGTTTAATTTTCATATCCAATCATATTTCCCTCACTTTAGTGTACGAAGAAAGGAATGTGCATATAAAACCATAAATGTTTAATCTAAAAACCCCCAAATCAGTGGTAACAACATTTTTTATAATTTTAATATTTTTTGTTACTGTTGAAAATATTGCCTGAAATTCAAGATAACATCAAAAAATTATTTTTAACATGTGGTAAAGGTTTCTTAAATAAACAGCATTATATAATACTTAATTCTATTTTCATTTTTTTAAATATATATACAAATAAATTAAGTATAGAAACAGTATTGAAATTTTATTTATTTATTTTGCAAACTCTGTAACAACTATGTGTACAACTTATCTAGTAATTTAGTCTTAATAACTTAGGAGATGTGGTAATAAGTAAGTGACGGAAATGTAGATGATAGTATAACAAAAATAAATTTAGAGCTTATGTCTTCAAAATTTATATTATCAAAATAGTATTGCACGTTCTCATTTTCAACAGGAGAAAGTTCTATTTAAAAATTTGAATTTAAAATTGGGATAACATTTTTTTAATCTTATCGATACTTCATCTAGTTTTGTAACGAATGATGTTCGCTATATTTATAAATGCTGCCGTTCATTACCTGTTAAAAAAATATTAATAAAACATCACAAATAAAACTTTTGTAGAAATGTTTTACCAAAATCAGTTACGTGTTTTGTAAGAAATATACACCGTATAAAAACAAGCGGTTGTGAAACCATTTCCGAATAACAAATTAATTTGTTATTTAATTAATAAATATTATATTTTAATTTAAAACAGTTTTTTTTTCTTTTAATAAACAGTATACACAATGACAGAGTAGTTTGGCTGTACTGAGAGTTATAGAGTGCAAACCAGGGCAAAGCAAAGTATATTGTTATGAATAAGACATTGCACATCCCTTGAGATCTTACAAATTGTGAATTATTGAGCTGTGTTTTTCTAACCCTATGTAATGTGTTATATACATTGGAAATACATTGTCCTACATTTCTTTTAACCTTTATTTACTGCTGTGACTTACTTCTTCTTACATTCTATAAGAATTACAGTTCGTTTTATTGGTTCTTATCTTACTACTTGATTCGTCATTATTATTTTTATTTCTTAAAATAAACTATATGATGCAACAACATTACAGAAATTATCTTATTCCCCAATCCCCAAACAAAATAAAAATGAACCAAAACCAATATTTAACAAATTTCAGTTCAATATTAGGATGAAAAAATATTTATATATTTAGGTTAGGATTTAAACTTAATACGATTGTATCATAAACATGTCAATGATAGCGGTGAAGATTCATTTCAAGAATTACTGAATCGTAGTATTTTTTCTTCGCTTTTGGGTCATTAATTGCACTGAAATGTGAACGAAAATATAGAAACAACTTTGAGAAATCACGTACTTTATAACAGCGCTATGGCCGTTTTTTTCTATTACTCAAAAACCGGCGTTTTTGTAGATATGGCGACCAATAAGTATTATTTCAGTACGTTTGGCACCTAGCAAGATTATTTGATTCGTTAGACCCGATTTAAAGTAAATCGTAATTTTATATTTTCTTATGGCAGCTACTCTCAAATTTTTATTTTTAAATAATAAGAAAAAGTCCCAATATATGCTCACATACCATATTTGATTAAAATCGGTCTCCCTGTTTGGCCTATAGACAGTGCTATAATTTTTTTCGTACTCTTGTAACCTTAAAATGGATCTGCATAAAACTCATCTTTTTTTTAAATTATCACATAACTTTCACTATACTAAGTATATGTGAGAAAGTAATATTTCAAACGTATAAACGGAATAAGGTACAGGGTGGCTAACCTAAGGGACAAACTGAGTAATGCACATTAGTGACACTTTGAGCATACTAACACCACTAATTATCCGTACGTTTATGCAGTTTCAAGATAAGCCGGTGTAACAATATGTTTAACAAGGAGAAAAGTTTGCTAAATGGAACAAAAATATATATATTGAACAAATATATCTTAAAATTGGGAATATAAAGATGAAACTTATTCTCGCGTAATACTTGTCGAAGTTTAAACTTATACAATAAGTGGGAATTTGTTTTCAAACATCAATACTATCATTTAAAGAAAACATAATTTTTAAATTGTCATATTTACCTTATAATTAGAATGTATAAATAATAGGGAAAATACTAATTTAACTTCAGGTAGTTGAAAACAGCCACATTGACATGATTTTTTCATTTATGCGAGTTGTAAATAGGAAAGTTTTTTTGGAATTTCGCAGTCGTCTCCAGAATTTAATGTAAAATCTTGATTGCCTGCAAACAACCTTCTGGGTACCGTAAGACGTAAGATGAAGCATCACATAATTCTGCTCTTTTATCTCTATAAAGTGATGAAAACAGCATTCAAAGTTATTTCGTATTTAATAAGATGACAAATTTATTGTAGAAATATTTGTATTAGACTTTTGGTAATATTTGAATGGTAATGAACCAAACCAAAATATACCTACCCTTCTGAACTTGAATTGCAAAAAAGTTACACTAAATTTATAAGTCAAAGTAGATTCTAATTGCAAAAACGTTACACTAAATCAAAGTGTAAGTCAAAGTAGATTCTATAAACGAAGCAATAACACAAAACAGAAAGGATATCAAAAGGTCCAATATGCACTATTACATGAATGACCCCTTCAATCCTTATTCTAGGCAATGTAAATTCTAGCGTGTACAACGCATACTGCATATAAATCTCGGCGCTTACCACAAAATTTAGTTCCATTCATATTATTTCCTTAAAAGTAGGTAATCCTTTAAATCACCTCCTTTTCTCTACTGATACATTATCAGGTGCAGTACACTTAAAATATAATTATACTATTGACATTTTCTGCAAATGTTATTTTGTGAAAGTTTAGAGAAAGTTATGTGTATGGCGTTTTGTATTAAATTGTGTGTGCTCAAGTTTAGCCTTTTAATGAAAGCAAACAAAACGTATTAAAGGTTTCCATCTGTTGAAAATGTCAGTTTGTGAACTGATTGCGTTTAAATTTTAGTCAAAAGTAAAGATAATAACCACAGCTGTGTGATAAATCTTAATATTAAAAATATTAGGATTCGAGAGTGATTGGCAAAAACCAAAAATGAACCTAGACTTCTCTCATTAAAATCGCAATTTTAATGAAATAGGCTTTTTGCTAAGGATAATTTTAGGGCACAAAGCTTAGACCTTATTTAAATATATAAATAGTTTTTCAA
The DNA here is from genome assembly GCA_963513935.1 of Aphrophora alni. Lineage (NCBI taxonomy): Eukaryota > Metazoa > Arthropoda > Insecta > Hemiptera > Aphrophoridae > Aphrophora > Aphrophora alni. The sequence goes on from OY740767.1 coordinate 36,006,330, forward strand.
AGTCGTCGCCATGGTTTATTTTTGACTGGCAACTGGTCAGTTGACATTTTTGGTAAAGACTAGTTTTTTTTTGGTCAATATTTTGATATGAAGAGAATGTTTCTGCAAAGTTTTTATTTGTTTATTTTTGTACAGTTCTTAGAATATACAACTTAGAATGAACAAATCTTCTATTTATTTTCCCCTTAAGTTTAAAAATTATTTATTTTTCATTACACATTTCTTTTGTAAATTCTTAAGTTTTATTAACTGATTGAAAATGGTAACTATTTAGCACACAACGCAGAAATTCTGCGCAATCGTTTCAACTTTCTACTAATAGGTGTCAATAATATTTCATAATATATTGTTACAAATAATACATTGTTACAAATAAAACCACAATATCAGTTGTAGCACCAAGTTTGTCCACAATAAATGTTTCATCTTTTTTTTACATTCCCCATTTTCAAAGCTGTAATTATTTATTGAAAAAATAATAATAACTGTCCAATTCATTGTCCCTTTAGAATTTAGAATAAAATCATATAAAAGTATGTAAAAGTTATCGATTTATAGCTCAATAATTTATTTCAGGTCGGAAGTTTAAACACTTCATAAATAACCAATGCCGGATGTTTAATTGTTGTCACATGAAGTGTGGGGGGGGGAACACAATAGCTTGATAAGTTCAGCGTACAATGTAATATCTATAGGCATTGTTGGCGATTGTTGTATGTACGATTTACAAGGCACTGTTAAAAAGTAAAGTATATTGGTATAAAATCCCGGGAGAGACATTCCGACAAATTGTGAAATATTGACTTGTTGGTTTGCTTGCACTACTACGGGTTATCTCTGACACTTTGTATGCATTTTATTGTACATTATTGTTCCGGTTGACTCTATTTTACATTGCGAATAAATCTGAAATTCAACAGATATATTTCGCAATAAATCAGTTACTTTGACTTCCATTTCTCTTTCTAAAATTTTAAGTTTCATCGACATGTTTTTACTGATATTCTTCAACTAATTTTCTCATATTTTTTTACTTCATCTCTTCCACCATTTTACGATTCTCCTATTTGACCAAATATTAAACTACTCATTTTCTTGTTTAAACTTTACACATATTTCATATTGCTATTAATATTGGTTTTTAATTTTATTTACTCGATATAAACAATTAACACGAGTTAACCTATTCTAATGAAATTTGTAATGTGAATATATTTTGACTATCTAGTTTATCGTTTATGTTTCTGATCAAATTTGTTTAAAATCTAAGAACCCGACAAAACTTATTGGTCGCCATCTTCCAGAAAAATATTATCAGAAAAAACAAACTCGCACATCGAGTTGTTATGAAAGACTAAAATAATGAAAGTCGGCTCTACTGATTTCTTTAAAAGTTTGTTTCAATCTAAAGACTTATCAGTGCGCTAAATTACAAGAAAACGAAAATAACAGTTCAGGAATAAACTGTAATAAATGAAAAAGAACTTTCACCACCCTTATTGAAAATATTATTTCAATCGAATATAATATACGCTTAGACGTTGTATTTGGAAATAGTAAAGCAATCGTAGTCTGTATTTAAATGTATAAATATCTTTTAATTTATCTGTAAAAAACACAAATTTACAGAATTTTTTATAAAAATTATCTCTCATAAGAAATACTGGGTGAAAAACGCAGTACAAAAACACATTTTTTTTGTAATGATAATTTTTATTGTAAATGGGTGTGTGAGAGATATGTTTGTGCAAAATGTTTGTACTATTTTTATTTTATATAGTTAACAAGATTTTATGTAAAATAAAAACTTTTAAATTAATTAAAAATATGATTTGTTCTATGTTCCAGGTAAGCGAATAAAGACAAGTTTTAACACAAATCCTACTAAAAGTAAAGGTAAGCTTAGAATGTATATCCATTCACTCTATTCAATGGTCTAATAAAATAAAACAGTTTCAAATATAATGCTACAAAACTTTGATAAATTGTATTTTAGAACCTAATTCCATGAGTGTCATGCCTGTTTTACTTCTCAGTTAAGAATTACTGCCACCATATAACTACTACTTCCTGAATGATTTTTAGTTTTATACTTTTTACTCGAAAAAAAATTATGTACAGTTGTTCGCGTACATCCTTAAGTCCTCCTTAGCCTAAAATATTGGTTTGGGGAATTATGCACGACTGTCGTCTATGCAATGCTCTACAGTTCAAATAATTAGACTTATTTTGATCATTCTTTCCCCTTGTCGTTTAAAGGCGAAAAATGTCTCAGTCATCACCGCCATAAGGGGAAAAAAAAAGGACGAAAAGAACATCAAATAAAGACTCCTGGAATAATTTATTAGGGTCAGAGTCGGAAAATAACAAGAAATGGTTAAGAGAGATGTTATAGTAAAGACGAAAATATGGGATTAAACAAATACTACATGAAAAAAAAGTGGACCACTTTGGAACTACCATTCCCATATATTCCCACTATTGTGAGCTCCTAAGGGCCCAACTTTTGAGAAAATTTTGTATGTGGGCATATACAGAGTATTCTATAATATCAGGCCAAATTTTAATGATGGTTATATTGGTGAAAATAAAGAAAAAAGTTCCTATATTATAATTCCGAACGTAATTTTTTTTTTTTTTTTTTACTATATTCTTTTTTTTAATAGATATAGCTTTTGAAATTATTAATATATCTAGGATAATTTTTTGTACACATTTTTCATGCTACATTTTTATCAGTATATCAAGAATCAAACTTTTATCTTATAAATTGTCAAAATGGTGATGGTTTGCAATTTTTAATATTGTATATCTCTAAAACCATTAACTTTCCAAAAAATGTAAACGTCCGCAAATTTTAATTTATGAGATGAAGTTTTATTCTTAGTATACTGGTAAACCTTCATATAAGAAAAATGTGTATACCAAATTTCGAATCGAAATCTTAATAATTTCAAAAAGCATTTTTTTATAAAACAGAAGATGACCAACAGATGGAAAATGAGAATCGTATTAACACCTTAATGTTTGGCATGACATGTTGTGAATACTCTGTATTGAAAATATCTAGAGGTATTTTATTTTATTTATATGTTCGATAACTCAAAAACTGCTTTAAGACTGAAATTCAAAATGTAATAAAAATTAAAATGTTCTCAAAAGAAAACGTATTGGTTGGTCGTCTTCCAAAAAATTTTCATCGGGATTTATAAATAAAAAAACAACAACTAAATTGTCTACGAAATTTTAAAAAGACCTGATATTCTTTCTTGATTTCTTTCAGATTTTAGTGACATAGGAAATAAACACCCAGCTTACTATAGACAATCGGAAGTAAGATAACTTTACAGTTCAGTAATAATTGGCAAAATAATGAAAAACTAACCTTGCCCACTCTCATTAAAGCTTAATTTCAATCAAATATAATGTACGTACCTTTCAAACTTTTTTTTGTTGTAACCACATAAAGTTGATATATTTCAACCTCCCAGAAAAAAAAACTTCCCATTTTTTTTTTTTACTTAAGCGTGAAAAAAGATTAGTTTTCATTTCTTTTCACTTATAATTATGAAGATATTTTTGTGAAGGTGGAAACCAATGTAATTTCCGTTAGTATTTGATTTTGTGATGGAGTGTGAGAGATATCTAATTCATTGTTACAGCGCCGTTTATTGTTTTTATCGTTTTTCTTTACAGATTAAAAAATAACAATAATTACGAAGGAAATAATAACAAAAACAAACTGTAATTATTACAGAATTAATAAAACGTAAGTCACCTTAGTAAATACAGATTAAAAAGAATGTAGGACAATGTATTTCCAATGTATATAACACATTACATAGAGTTAGAAAAACAGCTTCTATAATTCACAATTTGTAAGATCTCAAGGGATTTTCAATGTCTTATTCATAACAATTTACTTTGTTTTGTCCTGGTTTGTACACGATAGCTCAAAGTACAATCAAAGTATTGTGCCCTTGAGTGTACTGTTTATTAAAACAAAACAGCTGTTTTTAATTGCCGTTACTAGTGGTTTTATGAACAGTAAATACTTCCCCCTGGAAATGTTGATACGTTCAATAAATTGTTCTTGTAACACAATATTTATAGACCAAGAAGTCTTTATAAGTAAATTATACTGAACAGTTGAACAAAATATCACTGTTTTATGTGTGTAAATAAATATTGATCTTAACTTGTGAGTTATTAAAATTAAAATTTAACGAACACGATTTCTTGCAAATACCTTTATTAAATCAAATGCGTTTCAATGACAATGTCGCCATATTCAGTGATGTATGAGCTACAATAATAAAGCTTAAATTTCATTGGAATTTAAACATTATTTCTCTCGAGGTATTTCTTATACTGAGTACTAGTGTGGCAATCCCAAGGTATCCTAATTGTTTCTGCACCTTTTATTATATTATTGAGTTGGATCCATCTCTTTCATATCTTTCTTGACCAACTCCTGATCTCTTTCGAACCTGGCACTATTAGACTATTCAAGTGCTGACTTTATTTTAAGCTCTTTTTAATAATACGATGATTTTACGTCATTAACAACAAGAAAAAATAACTAAAATATACTGTAACCTTGGATGTAATAAACCCTGAAAAGCTGACTGAAAATCAAACCATTACCCCCATGACTGGTTTTCTACCGTGACAGATTGGAAGTGTAAACTCTCTGACTACTACTCCAATTCTCATTGTTGCATAATGAATGATATTTTTAAAACTTACCACCTCTATTGTTTGAAAGACAGAAAGAGATATGCAAAATCTGTTCTGTGAACAGTGTCCACTTTTAGAGGGAACATAAAAAATCTACTTACAAAATCCAAAAAGAACCTTCCTCTTCCTACACTCATCTCAAAAATGTGTAATAAACACATAACGGTTTGTGATACCTCAAGATCCCTTATAAAACAATGAATTTCCATAGTATGAAAATCAAAATCATCCCACGAATTAGTCCGTATCGTTTAGAAATAATATTATATAAATAATTTCCTAGAATTTTATACAAATAGGTTATCCGACTATGAAAATAGTATTTATTACAAAGTTCAATATTTAAGATTGAACAAAGTTAACAGTATGTAATGGAGAAGCTTTACCGCATTCGTGACAGTAAAACTGGAACAAATCAAAATTGAGGTAATATTTATATTAAATGTTCAGTTATAGTTTGATTGGTGTAGCTCGTGTATCACTGAAGAGGACGACCTTGTCGTTGAAACGCGTCTGATACTTAGGCGTATTTTTTGTGAGAATTGTGTTCTGTGTGTTTGTTATACTGTAAATTGAGGTAAGTCTAGAAATGTGTTTTTTGAGAATTCCTTTTCGTTTAGTTAGTACTTCCATTATTATCAATTAACCTAAATATTATTTTTTTATACTACTCCAACAACAATTTATTAAATTTGTCAAAAACTGGTATAGCAATTTTATTTTTGGGAGAAAGTTTAATTCCAGTTAATTAAAGATAAGAAATCAGTTTCCTTAGTGCCATCAATTAAGCTATTTTTATACTACAATAACCTATTTTTATAAATTTTTAAAAAGTAACTTATGGAACGAATGCTTTAGCCGATTAAAAACAATTAACCATAGAAATTCATGGTTTTTTAAAGACCTTTAATTTAGGTATCACAAGCCATACAGTATGTGTCCATTAGCCTACACAAATTTGAGTAGAGGTGATGGGAAGGGGGTAGGGTGTTTTTGAACTTTGTAAATAGATTTTCTAAGGTTTCCCTTAAAGGTGAATAACTGTCTCGAGAAAAATCTGTATATGTCTTTCCGTCTTTTAAATAATAGAGGTGTAAGTTTTCAAAAAATCACAAATTAAATGTAGTATTATTTGTTTTAGAGAAAATTTTAGGGAACAAAACGTTGTAGCTGTTATTTAAATAATTATTTATTTCATATTTGATATAAATGAAAATATCACAAAAATTAATGAAGTAGTTTTTTATCGGAAAAAATAGAAAACTGTTGAATTTTTTTTTTGAAGTTTTTTACGAGCTCTCGCTGTCTCGTTTACCACATTGTATTTAATACTTCGAAGTACCCATTCATTCCTTAACTATTCAGAATGATCGCTGTTTTTAATAAATACATTTTTAACTTGTATTTATATCGTTGGATCTACAGTAATTGGAAAGAATTCTATTCTTAAATTGTATAACGATTAATACACGCGTTTGGCTTTAACAGCGTAATAAACAAATAAACGTTCCTGAAGACGTCATGCTACAAATGATTGAGTTAAAACAATACTCGGTCATAAAGAAATTAAATTTTATAGAAACAAATATAATTGAACTTGAGCATAACAAGAAATCATGGGAGGTAACATTACTGTCAACCAGCAGGCGTATAACTCTAAAATAATAGTTGTGAAAGCAGGAGATAACAGGAGAGTTTGGCATGGAATAATGTAAAGCGGGAGGCGGAGGGGTTCAATTATGGAGGCGGCGACTTCCATATCTCATACAACCCTCTACTGGACCAATGCCAACATTTCAAGATGTTCTGCATAAGACGTAGACACACTGGAAATGTTAATTAAACGTCTTGGAATCAAATGAAAGGATTCCCTAAGTTTAGTGGCTGTTATACCAACATTATAGAATATTCGATTTATTCTTTCTTAACGGATTAAATCGAACACAGTATGGATTAAATCGGATTAAATCAAAAACATAAAACAAAAGGGGTAAAAACACAAAAATAAGGAAAAATACAGTAAATTAAGAGGAAGTACAAAACAATAACAAGATATAAAAAAACAATGATAGTCTATAAATAAAAATATGAAACAAACAAAAACAGAATGAAACACTAATGAAAAAAGAGAAAAAATCTTACTAACACGGAAAGGCAAATTATTGATATACACACAAAGCCCGATTTCAATGAGGATGAAAAGGGGAATATTTTAAAAAATCAAGAAAATACAAAAAAAGAAAATGAAATAAAAGAAAAACATGATAACAAAAAAAAACAAAGAAAAATATTAAAACGAGTTATTTTAGTCATTCAACTTGAGTTTCTTTTAATAACTCGTCATTTTAAAGCACCTACCATACCACATTTTGATTTTCACGAGATAGACAAAAACCATTTTGAAGCAAACTTTGCTCAAATAAATTCCTTTAGGACCAAAACAAAACATACCGGTTATTAAAGAACTCTAGACGCCCATGATATTTTGTTTGCAAATAAACATACAAATGTTAGTTACTATCTACCCCGAAACGTTAGTCCAAGATTTAGGCCTATCAGTCAAAAACTAAAAATGAACCATTGTCTCTTTGTTGGTGAATACCTCAAAACGTAGTAAACTAATTAATTACAATTTTTGTTACTGTAAATCGTTAATGTCCCAAATCAATCTGCAAAATTCGTAGATAGGTAAAATAAAATTACAGCTGGAGAGTTGATTTTAAATATTATAGAATAAACCCCGATCCCCGTCGCTTTTATTTGGGTTTTATTAAATTTAACCTGAAATTTCTTTTATCTCCCGTTTTGCCCTCTTGTCAAAATCAATACATTTTGACCAATATCACATAGATTGTAAAATATTCTATCTGCAGCACTCGTGATTAGTTTTCACATTTTGACAGGCATATTATGAACAGACAATTTTGGGAAGTTGTAACGAATAATTATTGTTTTGATTTGTACTTCAATGTACAGAAAGTTGGTACTCTGTTTATTTGTCATTATACAGGATATAACATAAGTTTAGAACGCACCCAACATTTAAAATCGGCTTAAAATTAAAATTACAAAGTTGGTACGCGTTTATCAGAGCACGGTAGAATTTGCATTTTTAAATTTTTAGCGGTCATCTTAATAATAAATTTTTTAAATTTATTACTATAAGTGTTACATGACACGTTGTTTTTCATTGCTCTTCGATTGTAAAATAAATGGTTTAACAGGTTAATTAATATCTCTTTTCGTTATATATCGGCCATTGAGTAAACTCGATTATAGTTTCAACTACCGTGTTGTTCTGTATACTTATTATTATTTTGTCTGTGATGCTATCATAGTATTTTTAAACCTGTTACAACCTCAGTAGAATTATAATTTTTCTTGAACACTTGTGTACTTTTTTTAGAGAATCGCGTGATGTTGAAATCAGTTATTTATTACTAATTTATTTATTGAAATAAGTGATCCCGAAACTTTCATGAAAGATTTTATTGAAGACTCTCTTATCAGTAAAAACAAGGTTTTTCTGAGTAACATATATCATCATTCTTTGCTCAATTTCCGTATTATTTTAGTTAGATTATACTATGTAACGAGGTCTAAATTTTACAACATTGAACACTTCTGAAATACGCTCAAATATCATAAAAAAATATTTTAACCTTGCTGAGGTGTTCCAAGTGTTTTTTCCAAAGTTTTTAGATATCTTGAGAAGAAAAAGATATATTAAAAATTGCATTACATCATTGGTTTTACAATCAAAAGCCAAGGTACAAAAAATGTGTCACATTACCCCATTCGTATTTCAAAAAAATTAAAGATAGTTTCAAGACGGCAGCCAAAAATTCAAGATTTATCAAATAAGAGCTACTGTGCTTTTAGAAACGTTCCAGGCGTAATTACACCCCGTATATAGCCTACGTGACATCTCCAATCGGGACAGTTTTTGTAAAATTCTTTGCAAATTTTTAATTATTACGATGAAAAAACTCCACTCTTACTTAACTTTAGCCTAATAAAAATAACTACGTATTTTATCAAATACAATAACAATATATATTTAGCATAACTGATAACATATTGTGATTTAATCACAGAAATCTTGCTGCTATTATGCATTTAATGCAGTTTTAACAGATTAGATTGAAAACTGTGATAAAACTAACAGCTTTATTCAACTGATGTCCTTGGGATTATCTTTCATAGTAAATGACTTGGATTGAATTAATGTCTCGATTGTTTTAATTAGAGTTATTAATAGATGTAATTAGCAATAACGAGATAATCACTCTCTAATTATAACTAACGAAGTAAGTTAAAGCTTTTTTTTATGTAAACTTATAAAAGACTTTTAAAATTATATATCACTTGATATATATGTTTGTGTTTGAAATTTGTTAAAAAACTAACCCTACTCCCCAACGTCTGCACCTTGAGATACTGGGTTTTGAAATATGTATATATTTTTTATATATAGTCGCTAAATTCTTCTGGTGCGATTAAGTGGGTATTTAGTTGGAACCAAGTGTCTAAATAACTGTTTCATATCACACGGGTGGTCCAATACACCCTATATCAAGCAAGTGTACGTATACTTAACTAGTAACATAATAATTGTAATTATATAAATCCTCCAAACATTATCGTTTCTTAAAGTACCTAAGACTCTTAGCTTTATACTAACGACTGCACCAAATTGAGCAGTCTATTTGCTTTTGCATTTACGATAACCACTAATGTTCGACTTTAGTGGATGGAAATTGCGGTGAACCAATTCAATTACTAAATTGACCGAAATTCGTTTTAACAGTCCACTCAGGTTCAGCTAATCGTACTTTAGCATAGTTGCCAACGTATGAAGTACTCGTAGTAATTTACTACAGTGAAATTCTATATGAATAAAAGTAATAAAACAATTCTTTTATATAAGGTAAAATAATATTATATATTTGAGAAAATAAAACAACTTGTACTTACCTAGCACCATTATACAGTGTAATACAAGCAGATCATCTAAATATAATGCTCAAAAGTTGGTCTCTTTGGGCCCAAAAAAAATGTTAAACTATATTGGTAGATAAAGGTATCTTTTCCAATAGAGTAAGTTTGATTAAAATATTTATTATGCGCGTTTTCTAAATCTCTTAATTGTTTATATTACTATTTTCATGAGGTAGGGACTGCATTCTTGTCTCTGTGATGCCTTAAATGTGTCCGTTTCGAATACTGAACAACTAGCTCATGTGCTTGTCGAGTGGCGTGCTTCTAGATACCGAAACACGTGTGCATAATCACTCTCCTTGTAGTCCAGTAAATAAAGACCAAAAGTCGGGAGTTACCTTACAAAAGGTTTGGCAGTTCTAATTTTTTTATATGTTGTCTAGGAGAGTTAGTAAGTGCTTAAAATCAAAATACACAAAGAAAATGCAAATTCCCCCCCTCTGCGCCCGCCGCTTTCTTGAAAAAAACCGAAAAAATCGGCTCTTTCTTCAGATTTTCGCTTATATGTTCTTTTTGGTGCATTTTAGCTGAAACAACGTTTTACTCAATGTTGTAGATAATAAAATTTCCTACAATTTGATTTTTAAACTTTGTTTCTAGGTCTTATAGTTACGAAGATAGGCACTTTAAAAAAGATTTAAAAATCGCACTTTCGGAAATTTGTCAAACTTCTAACTTTTGTGGGTGTAAACGGTTTACTCCTTGCCCTTGCTAAGTCATGGCAAATCGCATGGGTTTTTACGGGGTAATCAAAGTCAGGCTAGGTTATACTCATACAAGACTTACTTACCAAATGTATTCAAAATTGTAACTAACGATAGACAGGTAGACATTATAATTTATTTTTTATGGAGCGGATTTTAACTTGCCAAAATCGTACTCTTTCTAAAAACATAAGACTCCCTTACATAAGTCAATATTGTGATACAGGATTTTTCTACTACTTCTGTTTATTTTTATTTGTACAGAGGAGACGCCATTTACCAATAATTTTACAATTATTTCTAATAACTAAAATCTTAAAGAGGAAAAACAGAATCGATATATTTTTTTTAAATACTTAGAATAGATAAAGTGATTGATTAAAACTTGAAGTAAGTTTTCCAAAAACACTCGTTTTAAGATCTATTAAACCTCAAAAAATAATTTTATTGAATGAACTCTGTCGTCTACGCAGTGCTTTACAGTACAAATGTTTACAGCGATTTTTAAATATCTCGAGGTATTTTATGAATGACTCAAAATGTGAAGGTTAAACCCAAACTCAAAATTGCAAGGACCCAAACAAATAGCATTTATGGAAAATACAGGTTCGATAAATTGGATAGTATCGTTCTTTACTGTTTATAACGATTTCATCGGATATATAGCTGTGTCCGATTTCGAATTATCCAACTTTTTAACTGAGTGGGTGGCCATGGTTCATCAAGGAGTGACGAGGGATAATTAGCACCGGCACGTTTAGCTCTGTAACTTTAGACAGTGGCACAACCAAGATTCGAATCCTGTTGTCGTTAGATTTTACGTACACTAAGCTACTCGCCCGTCTTCATTAGTCCAACAGGCATAAAGTAAAGATTTTAAGCAAAAGAACCTTGCCCATTTTTTTTTTACTTTATTATAGGCAATTTTCGAAATATAATTTTTGGTACAGTGCGATTTTTGCCTCTGGTCTCGGTTAGTATGTGATACACTTTATAGAAGTGAGCAGACTTCAACATTTTGAATTTATTTCAAATAGGCTATCTGTAGCCTACACCAAGCGTATTTGGTGACAGTCGGCCGACTATATAATCGATGCCAAAATACTCTGTACCTATAAAAACACGTTTCAACAAAATTAGCATACAAATTTAAAAAATTAAAAATTTTAGGTCATTTAAAGTTATGGGGAAGAAACTTTTCTTTTTCTTTTTTTTTCTTGATGTAGGCCTAATCTAAGTAGGTCTCAACCCATTAAAATAAATTTTGATGAAAATGCAAAGCGTTAGTCGATTTTACATTTTAGGCCTATCAGACAATGTTGAGAATAATTGCAACATATAAAAAATAAGTGCGACAGAATTTAACATTGAGATATTCAAGCTGAAAAAAAGCTAGTGAATGCATTCGTATGAAAAAACAAAAATAGTATATTTCATCACTAGGGCCAAAAGTGAAGCTTTTCGATACAAGCTCAAGTTTAACGACCGAAGCAGAGCAAAAACTAAAATGATATAACCTATCCTATTTTTACCTTCAAATCGATGGTACAGCTGTTTTATCGGTTATTTATAATCGAGAGTATCGGTTGTTTTTATAGATTCTTTACAATCGATAATGAATTCGTATGAATGAAGTAACAGCTGATGACCTCGACCTCGGCTGATGTTTTTAGGTCCTAGGACTAAAAAGAACAATTTTTTAGCATCTCAATGCATGTATTGAAAACAGCTGTTTTTGAAGCAGTATGACGAAAAAGTGTTTTTAATATTGTTAGTATAAATAATATAACAACGTTCCTTTTAACGAAGAGGATGTTTGTAGACAAGCACTACTATATTCGTGTGTTTCCGTGAACCTTCGAGAAAATGGCGCCTATGCAAGCAACGTAAGCAACAAGTGGGAGTGTCCGCCATGTTTGCGGCGTGTGTCGTTTACCGTGAGTGGTATGTTATTGTTTTTTATATGCTAAATTATGTGAGTGTTTAAATGATTATGCATATTATTGTGTGTAAATTAATGTGCTATTGAGATTTGCATCAAGTTAATAAGAATTAAGTAAGTGTTTTAAATGATTTATTGTGTAATTTAGTAAAAGAGTGGCTTTTGTGGTTATGTACGGGCACATCTGGTAGAAAGTTGATGTATGGTATCCATTTTAACCTATAAATCAAACCATTTCTGAAACATTTTTAAATAGCCTTTGCAAATACAATTTTAGTTGATTATTTTTAGTTTGCCAAAGATGTTATTGTAGACATTATACCGTTCTGCATATGTGTTGTTTAGGTTGTTTTTTGAAAATCAACAAACCGTTAAAAAAGGTGTGTAAGACCTAGCATACCCTGCCTTGTGAATGGCGGCACTTAATCCATTTTGATGTGTAGAAGACCTGTATTGCGCTGTAGTTGTATGAATATTAACTAGATGTTTTAGGATGGGAGTTTTGAACTATCTTAAACCATTAGTGCTGAAAGTATCATAATAATCTTGTTACCCTCATATCAGAAAGTCTAGTCTCCCTTTTGCATGTAACCTAAACCTATGCCTAACATTATATTAATGAATTTGCTAGGTGAATTTCAAAGAAGAATCAATGTAATATATCCCACTGCCCAAGAACCATATTTAAGACAATTTGGTAAAAAAGGAGATTAGAATTTATTTTCTTTAGGTCAAAATACTTTTGAAACAGCTTATTTTGTTGTAAAAGCTAGTGCATACTAGATTAACAATAAAATTGTTGCCTGAGTAAAGAACCTGCAGCTTTCCCAAAATTTTGATTTTCGCTATTAACTTGTATTTCGATTAAATCTATTGAAAAGAAAAAAAAGTAGGCCCTAATCTGTAGGCTAACAAAAAGTGTTTTAAACATATTTAAACTAACTAAAATGAGAAACAAATTACAACTTTTGTGGTTCCACTTTTTGTAATGATTCACCGGGTATGTATATAATAATGTTGCCCTAATAAACAAAATGTATTAGGCAACTAGGACAGGTTAGATTATTTTTGTGTGTTTAGAATTCTCAATATATATGACATTTTAAAAACCAAAATATAAAGTGGATTTTTTACTTTGATCGGGACAACAGATTATAGTTATTTTAGAGATATTTTATAAATATCATCTTGTAATAGTGTAATCATAACCAAAGCTATAGTCCTATAGTAATCTGATGAGATTTTTAACCAGTGTAGGCCTAACAGACTGACAGATTTCACTGTCAGACTAAAAATTATCAGACTGACAGATTTTGAATCATCTAATTTATCATAGGCTCCCAATTGTATCATTTTCATCATTTTTTAAAGCCGATTCATATGAAAAATATTATTTAGCTATTTTTCTACTTCAAACAATGTTGAAATTTCTGTAATGTTCATTATACTTACCATTTATTATAAAAGGCCATGTTTATGTTGACAAACTATAGCAAAGATAATATGTGTTATAATTCTGCTTACATCTCATTTGTATCAAATAAGAAAAAGAAAAATTAAAACTATGAGTGTAGCCTAAGTTTTAAACAAAGTAGGCCCTAATCCTGTGTTAGGAATGGTAATTATTTACAAAGATAGATACTGATATTTTTGGCAATTATTTTTTTAAATTCATATTCTACATACCTTATTTATTAATAATAAAAAAAAATTCAATGTTTAGCTAACTTTTTCACTGAAAAATCACAATTTAAAAACTACAGAATTAATGCATTTATAGATCACCAAAGTCAAACAACATTGAGTGCAGTTAGTATTTGGGTGGGTGACTGCTTGGGAACATTATGTGCTGTTGGCAATTTTTTTTCCTTCAAAATTTCAGCTGGGGTTAGATAATGATTTAATTTATATGGCTAGACCTATCATTATCTTGCAAATACATTTTTGGTGAAAAAGTTAGCTCTGTGTTGAAAACTTATTTAATTATTAAGAAATGAGGTAGGCATCTGTAGAACATGATTATTAATATCACCAAAAATACCAGTAGGGCCTATTTAGCCTTTCTTTGTAATTAATTACCGTTATGAATTGTTAAATACAAAGCGTCTTTAGTGAGAATGTAGGCTACACCTTACATACCGTTTTTATAAGCTGTTGTAAATGACCTCTCAGTTTGCCTTTTTGTTATGTTTCATCATATTTTCCTGAAAGGTATAATTTAATTTAGAGACTTTAAATTAAATTGGTTGCATAGTTATGGTTGATATATATATATATATATATATATATATATATATATATATATATATATATATATATATATAGGTATATATTTACTCTATATCTAAAATTGCTTCAATTCATTACACTGATTCAACTGTGCGAATGGGGCTTGGATATAGAGAGTCTGATAATAGTAACAGCTACTATTATTTAGTTGGTAAGACTCCTAAAATAACAAGAAGATTCCACTGGAAATTAATTTGATACAGCTCTCCCCGGCCCCTTTAGGTCTGTCAAGATGTTTCATTTTGTCTTAGATTATTGTCACAATCTGCCTATATTTAAACCATGTTGATGTGAAATGTGGATGTAAGTTATATAGCCTACTATTAATCTATCTTGGTTGTAGTAGTGACAAATTACTTGGTAACATTCTGTGGCAAATTTTATTTTTCTCAAAGAAACAATTTAAAGCATAGGCCTACACATTGATAGGCTTATGTGTTTGATTGCCGGTC
Source organism: Aphrophora alni (assembly GCA_963513935.1). Classification (NCBI taxonomy): domain Eukaryota; kingdom Metazoa; phylum Arthropoda; class Insecta; order Hemiptera; family Aphrophoridae; genus Aphrophora; species Aphrophora alni. The sequence goes on from OY740767.1 coordinate 36,021,458, forward strand.
ACTATCCTCCAATAAATTAAGTTTAACATTGAATGAAAACAAGAGTCTATAATTCGTGGAAATAATTAGGTTCCAGTTAAAACTTATTATTTGGGGTAAACTTTTATTTGTTACAAGTATGAATTTTAAGGCATCATATAATATGACATGATATTAAAAATTGCCTTAATTTTATAAGATTAACCTCTTCCCCCTTAGCAAGTTTAAATGTTCATAGTGTAGTTCAAACAAGCTAACCGATAACTTAGATGTGATCATAGATAAAATTTTTTTTAATGTTTATTCTTAGGAGTAGATTTATAGGTAACGCTAGTTGAGATTTTTTGCTTCTCTTATCTGTTATAATAGTTTGCCATCCTCACTAAATCTTAAGAGCTTAAAATATGGATGTTAAGCAAAAATTTTAAAAAAATACAATTATTTTCATGAGAAATAGGATAGTTTTATAAACATAGGCTCCTACATAGGGTACTATAGACAAATAATTAAATTATTAACATATCTGATTGACTAGGGTTAGATTTTTAGGGGGGGGGGGAATTAAGAATTATTCATCCTTTTTCTTAACCTTAATAATTAATTTCTGGCCTGTTTGTGTTACTTAAATAGGCTATCTTAACTTTTTTTTAAATATAATTAAAACTTTTCACAAATTATTATCGATCAAGTAGTTAGTCAACTTCTAGCATAGCATGTCCAAGGATATCAATGAAAATGTAATTTCATGTGTAGCCTAGGCCTATATGTTTAGTAGTTTTGCATTTTAAATTTTTGTTGAAGGACCGATTGATTCTAGATGCAAAATATTCGTTGTAAATTAACTATCTTAAAAAGATTATATTACTATTATTATCATGAACTGGATGCTGGGGACTATGATGTAGTTGTGCTTTCTCTTTCTCTAAATGCTGTAACTTTGTTTACAATGTCGTCTAGCTTAGTCTTTGCTAAGCTTGAATTAGTATATTTTTAAAATAACATTTTAAAATTTCAATATTATTTAAGACACAGGGCTTACATGAATAAGTTATGTTATTTTTGGGTGTAGGCTACGGCTATTAATACTATGAAGTCCCAACTCTTGTCATACCTGCATAACTTTCTCTCTCATACCATGAATTTGGTAAACTATATTTTGGACAATTTTCCTGTTCCGGCTAGTTAACTCTTCTTTATCCAGATATGTTAGATTGCTGTATCCCAGTTAACACTAAATATAGAGGTTCATTTTATTAAGTTTCACTGCACTTCACCTACCAGATAAATAAGACTATAGTGACTCTAGTTTAACCACTCTCTGGTGGAATTAACTTGTTCAGCTGCAATAATTTTAGGTTATAGATTAAATCCACAGTTTTTGTTGTGACCAGAAGTTATTGACAATCTCTTCCCTCTTTACGTCATTAACTTTTTTGTTATTTATGTTTATTCTTTATTGTAAGTTATTGTTTTTGTTTTCATATTATCTATGCTACTGTTCTTCTAATCTCTATATAGGCCTAAAGCTATTATCGTTATAGTAGTTTTAAGAAGGCATAATTGCTTCTTATATAGGTATTGCGTACTGAAAAAAAAATTTATTCATAAGCTGTGTCTTTCTCTTAATGTTTAACGGCATAGCCAATTTATCAATAGCATGGCTTAAACCATTAAGTCATTAAATTAGGCCTAAGTTATGCTTATTGGAATGGTATAACTGCTTTGACAAACATCTCTTACTTCTTATGTTTTAAATAGATTTTCCTTATATATTAAAAAGATTTACTTTCATGTATACATTGAAGAGTTTACATTTAGGCCTAGTAATGATAGTAAAAAATCGTTCATTCTACAATTTGACCTAACCTTGCTATAGTATGTGGGTTTGCAATTGAATTTAATACATTCTATATTTAATTTCAGTAGGAAAAAAAGTACCGTAATAAAATAGATTATTTTTAAATATAAGCTTAGTAGTGGACATAAGTTTTTAAAACAAATTTCTTTTTAAATTCTATAAAGTTCTTAAAATAGTCTTTAGTTTCACAATAATTACTCTATGGTGATTCATAGATCCAGGTTAAGTTAGGATATAGGCTAGTACTAACTCTATAGTCATTTCTATTTTGACGACTTTCTAGGTGTAGTTACATGGTGTATCTATCAATTTTTTCAATCCTTATCATTAAGGATAATTATTATTTAAACTTAATGCAGACTTACTGTGATTGAAGGATTAACAGGCTCTAGTCTAATATTTAAATGTTGATCTTTGCTCATTGAATCTTGGCATTCTAATTTCCATTTCAAATTATTAATTCACTTCATGGATTTGATTGAGGAACCCATTTGTACTCTAATTGCATAAGTTAAGGCAGCATATTAAAAGTCAAGCTAAAGGCCATGAGGTTTAAATTTGCTTCCTGTATAATGAGAAACTGACAAAGGAATTAGTAATTTCTATTAACTTAGTTCCTTCTGTGGTGCTTCTAGAATGCTAATGGTATAACATCCAAATGAGGAAATAACCCATGAATAAAATATTAAGTTCATGTAAGTAGATGATTTTTATATGTGGCCGCTATTGTATTTAATGTTGGTATGGTATTAGTTTTGATTGGCTTAATATCTCTAACTTTAGCGGTATTTTTTTATAATTTTATTAGGCTTCTATTTCACTTCCAATTTATGTTATCAAATTGTCTATAATTATTAACCTTAGAAATGATAAAGTTTGTAGTTGCAACTCAATTTTCCTTTCTTCAAGTGTTATGTTCCAACTATAACACTTATGTAAGCATTTATGAAAAGATTTCTAGGAACCACTCATCTTTTCCAAATTCTCCAGACTTCAGAAACAACTGTAGGCTGAGATTTTGATCTTTAATTTATATGTTAAGAGTAGGTAATTAAAAATTTGTGAAATCTTTAGAATCTTTTGCTTCAGTCGTCAGCTATTGGCAACCCCTTTTTTGACTCTACAAAAATATATTCAATTTTTTGAATTATTGTGTGTAAATAATTTATGTAGTTTTTTGTTGTCAGTACTATAATTATTATGCGAAGTTTTTATATCTCTGACTTTTTTCTCCAAGATATATATGTTGTACAGTTTGAAAAAACTAATATTTCACTTTCATCAAATGGTAGCCTACTCACTGTCGTAAAATGATATTTAAGCCTAACACTTTGTAGTCATGATTTTTAAAAATAAATTTTGTACTACAATTGTTTTAATAATATGACTGAATTTCAACAAAAACTCTTAGCAATGTAGGAATATTATTGTCATTTCTAAGGTAATCTGAATATATTTTAAAGAAAAATATATAGCTAGAAGCTTATTTCAGAATTTTATATATGTTAAATTTTGAAGTCCAATGAATTTTAATTGTTGTTGTTGTTGTTTTTTTTTTTTTTTAAATGGTATGTTGTTATGTTGCTTTAATTATTTCTTCTTGGTATGTTACCCTGGCCTCTAGTGATGCTAAAACACACAGTGTCTTTCATAAATCAACATCCGCAGACTAAAATATGGATGAAATACAACATATAGCTCAATGTCTTTACTTTATACTTATTAGATTAATAATGAGAAGGTAGTGTAATATTAGGAAAATGTAATACCATCAACCAAGCTGGAACCTGTGTAACTTTTGATGGTTCATTAGTCCGAATTGCAGCAAGATAAGTTTGTGTGTCTCTCCCGATTAAGCCATTTTGTAAGATGCTGTTAATGCATGATTATTTTTAATTAAGTTGTGTTACATTATATTTTATTTGTTACAAAACTTATGTTGCTAAAACACATTTGAAAAACTCAAGATATGCATCCTATTTGAGTACATGTATTTGAATATAAACAGAAAATCCATTAGGCATCAGGTGTAAGATTCTGTAAACAATTTGATAAAATCCCAAGACAACTGTAAGTTGACATATAAGTTACAGACTTGTTTTAGATGCAATAAGACACTTGAGCCTTACATTTCTTTTAGCCTACACAGAAACCAATTTGTTGTCAGTCAACACCTGTAGGACTCGAGTTATATATTGCCTGTCATTTATTAGTTTTCATATACAAAAATGATGCCAAATGTCCGATTAAACCATATTAACAATATATATCATGGTTTATTATAAATCCCAATAAAAACCTATATTTAATTATAAAGTTAAAAATAAAATATAACGGGCCCAATTAGTTTTTTATTTTTAATGTAATAGGTCTACAAATTTTGTTTTGTATGAACAATATTGGCTTAAATATTTTTTTTTAATATTGAATCAATTAAGTTGTGAGTCTTGTACTATTTTTAAAGGTCCGCATTTATATATTAGTCCATCAACAGCTTCTCCAATCTTACCACTTTACTTTTGAAATGTAAAGATGAACTCATGTGGTTAATAGGAAATAATTTCTTCAAACATTCATTCAAGCTGTCATATGTAGAAAACACAAATTTTAAATTGTCAATAATTATTGATATTTATGTATGAATAGGAGGGACAACTTATTTTTAGTTCAAGTAGTTAAAAATAATCAATTGTCAGTCCAAAGTTAAAAGTAAGGTTTATAGAAGTAAGATCTTCAGTTCTTTAAAATGAATTTCTGGGCACTGAAACATATCATGAAAGGTGATATCATCTGCTGTTTTATCCCTTGTTTAATTAATTTTTGTAACTGTTAGAATGTAGAACAATAAGTTTAAGGTTATGAATATAAAATGACATCATGTAGGCCTACTGTAACATTCCATTTAACTTGTTACAAAATTTAGATATACTTAAAAAATGTGACCTATTTTTTGTTTGTTATCAAACGATTTTGAGATTTTGATAGCATTTGTTTTCATTTAGCTAAAGTTGTGTTATAAAGTTTACTAAAGTTCTTGTTCCAAACTATCTGAATTTGTATTATTGGAGTTAAAAACATCTATCTGTGATCCATTTTTCTACTTTGAATATATTTTGTCCAACTATACAGTCATTTAGTTTTCAGCCTCACTCTCTTAGAATACTAATTATTTCCGACCAATTTATAAACAGTTTGCCTTCATTCATAACATTTATACATTAAATTTCCAAACAGGGATTTTTGTTTTAAAATTAATTGTGTTGCACCAGTTGAACTCAAATTGTATACGTTGTTTAAAAATTCGAACAAATCCCATTTAAAATACAAGGAGAGTAAATCCAACCTTAAGAATTATCAAAACGATCAGTGTAACAGTATCTAGGGCAATATTAGTTACTAAGTGAGGTTTTTGCTGAACTATTACAGCATACAAGATGTCCCCAAAATAGAAAAAATTGGTAGTAGATTCTTTAGATAAAAATAAGTAAAACAGTTTCTATATACTGTTCGAAAACGCTTTATTTTACGTGTATCGATAACTTCGAAAATTTATTAGATATTTAGTACAAATTTGATATCCTCATTTATTAAACCCTTTCCTAGTTTAGTAAAATCCAAGATTTTATTTTGTACATTTTCAAAATGGCGACAGTTGCAAATTTTGGAATACTGAATATCTCGAAAACTATTAACTTCACAGAAATATTTTCTACTTTTAATGACACACACTATGCTGTCTTCATTTTTGTTGTAGCCCTAATATATGTATTGGCAATTAACTACAAAACCCAGAAAGATTTGAAACCAGTGATTACTTATTATTATTATTAGGTGTGTGTAGGTGGGATGATAAAATCTAAAAAAAAAAAAAATGTCAAAATCATGAAGTTTTGTGTATTCTATTTCATCGGAAAGAAATTATAAAATAACTTTTTATGGATAACTCTATTATTATTTGGCCTACAATAAATGTTGAGTTAATCGTTTAAAGAGCACAATATTTTGTACCATTTTACATTTTTGGTAAGGTTAATGATTTTCAAGATATTCAGCACTCAACGTTTTAAACAGCTGAAATTTTAAACAATATTCAAAATAAAATGTTGATTTTAGTTATATTTTACAAAGTTTTACATTCTTTATGTAGATACAAAATATCGTCTATTTCTGAAGTTATAAATTTGTTTAGAAAAACACTCAGACAGACTACAAACGAAAGACGAATCGTTTTCGGGCATAACTTTGTTTTTATGAAATAATCCACTAATAAATTTTCTCCGTTTATTCCAGTGACACTGTACATTTATTATTTGGTTAACTTTAAGGTTATGTTTACAATTACATCATTGTTTAAAAAGATTATGCAGAATTTCTGCGCATTGCCAAACTGGTATGGAACCTATTATAATGTAGGCCTACACTAATATTTCAATACGTAACTATTTAAATTACATACTAATTTTGTCTGTCTTAATAAATAACGTCAGCTTCCTCCGCGTAACAAATCTAAGGTCTAAATGGATCCTACTACACTACTTCCGTTTACAGGATTAGGCTAGCTGTACAAGACGCTATGGTGACCCATCCGTTACGGGATAGCTTTACAACTGTCTTGCGACCTTCAAAACTGGTTTATTTTCATCAGAGGTCAACGTTCCAAAACTAGAGGTTAGTGACCTATGTAAAAGTGCATCGGTTACTTGTCCTATTTAGTGCTGCTTTGCATATGTGCTGGGATAATATCTTTTCACATTTCGGAGTTTGTTGACGCGTGAAGAGTTCCACAAGACACTTTGCTTAACAAAACAGTGAATGTCTAAAAGGGAAAAGCAGTCAAAACGTATCCAATCGTACAGCTTGAATAGTGAATTGATTTATGTTAAAGATTTAAATTATATTTCTTTCCTAGGTGTGTTGAAATTATGATCTCACATTTTGAAATTTCATTTTAAAACGTGCTATTTATTTTTCGTCGAGTAAAATAAGACATACCTCTTGGAGGGGATGGATGTTTGCCTAAATCGTTTTTTAGGGACGTTTTATATCTATAAAATGATAATAATGCTCCTCGTTAGAGGGGAGCGAAATTTGGTAATAACAATTTAAATTACGAAATGGTACCTTTTTTTAGTGTTTTCAAAATATCTCCATTTCTATAGCTGCAATGAAAAAATTAAGCAAAAGATGAGAATAGTTCTAAGTTTATTGTAGCCTATTCAATAAGTTGTTACATAACCTCAAAATGTACACATATATATTTCAAACAATTAACTATAATTATAGAAATTGTTGATGGAATTTAATGAAATTTTAGGGCAATTATCGTCTTATAATGAATTATGGCCAAGTTACATTCAGACTCAAAATATTTGAAACATAAACCAAAAAACGCATTTTTTTGACACACGTTTGAGCTCTAGAAATAAACCAAAAGGTCGTGACTCTGAATTTTCATTTATATTGTAACTTTTATAAAGTACATTGCTATTCAAAAGAGAGAGAAAAGACAATGTTTATAATAAGTAGTTTGTGCTCACGCTTTTCAAAGTTTATAGATGGACCAGTCTTCAATTTTCTAACGATTAGACACAACTTTATAATGATCCCACTACTTTATTCCCAAGTATTTTTAAGCAATCATAGTTAAATATGTACTGTTTTGTTAGTTACCTTGATTTTTATCGCAAGACAGACATAAAACAATGTCGTATTTTTATTTTTATCTTGTAATTGCTGAGTAATAACTAACTTTGAGGTCATTTGTGTGTTATCAGAAAGTTATCACAGTTGTACTTTTTAGTTTTTTCCTAATAATCTGAACAGAAAGTTTGCTAGGACTAGAAATTTAATTAATGGTAAGATAAGTCAAAAATAGTAACCTTATAAAAACTACAAAAAGTGATTTTTTTGCAATAACATTCTTTCTTTTTTTCAATTACTTGTTCACTTTCTCGTGTGATTTTTGATTTTTGCTTCCTAGAGAGAACACACAGATACTTTCTTCTCTGGTTTTAATTATACAATTTTTGTAAATCAGAAAATCCCATTTGTTAATCTTTTAATGTAGGACAGGTGTTTTCTTTCTTAAACTTCTGACTTTCTTGTATACATCTTCATTTGGTTTGCTATTCAGTTGGTTTACAAATTCCAAATGAGGTGCTCTTTTCAGTGAAAATGTTCTTTTAAACATTTGCTTGTTCTTTTATCCAGTTAATAAGCCGCTTCCAATGCGATACCCTCCATTGTAATGCTTTATTTATTCAACAATTTTACTACCAAATGAAAGAAATTTTACCTTATATTTACCAAATGAAAGGAAACACAACTTTTTCACAACAAATACTGTCACAATCAAAACGACGTTTCAGTTACTTTACACGTTTATCTCTTGGAAATGTGTGTGTACGTGTAACAACTGAAAATGAAGTCTTTGTTTGTAATAAAGTGTCAGTTGTGTTTTAATAAAGTATAAAAACGTTTTCACAAGTGTTCTAACTGAATATTATAGTTAGCCTACTTCAAATATAGTAAATACTCCAGCATGTCGTTATTTCTGATTGCTTCCATTCTGATTTAGTCGATTAGTATGAGAGAAATAGGTTTAAAAAATAATAGTCGTGCAGACGAAATTTACATAGACCTACCTAGATCATACTCTTTAAGGAAACCCAAAGCTCCATCCCCCAACCTACATTCAATTCCCCTTATAGGGAATCCTATTTATCAACGAAAACCCTAAAAAAAAAGAAATCCCCGATTTTTTACTTTTTATCAGACCTCTTTAACGATATTAATTTTTAATGTAAATAAATAATGAAAACAATTTGTTTATTACTTTGTATAGGTTCCCGTACCCACAATTTGTGGTTGAATTATCAAAAATATTTAATCAAGGTCAATTTAAGCATTAAAAATTTAATACTCTTTTATGCTCTACAAAAGTCTTATCTTGATTATTCTTAATTAGTTTCGTATTGTTCGCGAAATTACCCATAAACTATTGAATGTACATAAAATGTGTGTAATAACATGTGTAGGTCTATTAACAAAGTTAACGGGAAAATGCAAATTCCCTCGTAATGTAGATTAGAGTTTGGTTTTCTTAAAAAGTATGATCTAACCAATGTCTAAGCGAAATTTCTTCTCCAAGACTATATTTTCGTTTATATGGCAAAGCTATTTTCCCCATACTGTATGTATAGGTATTTAGCCAAAAACTCATTATCGTTTGCTTCAATGCTTTGTTGATTGTAACATTTTTGTTTTGAACAATTTCTGTATAAATTAGGTAGCATAGCGAAGGTGCCAATCTATTTTCATTCAGTGTAAATTAGGAAGAATAGTTAAGGTGTCAGTTTGTGATTTTCCTTTGTTTCTAGGACCATAGACCATATATTGTTACTCATTTTCAATAACTTATTAGCTGTAAGTTTGCTTGAATATATTTTAAAGTTCTCGATTCCCTTATTGTCACTGAATTCTTTATGTCAGAGTATAACTTATGGAAGCCAATTAAAGTACCTAAAATACCCTTTTTTTTCCTTTTTTTTTTTTTTACATAGCTAACGAAGTCAATTAGTTTCAAGATGGTTTGTTTTATAGGAAGATTATATAAAGTAATTCTTAGTAAGTGTTTAGGATCTACAAGATTTGTGAACAGTGTGTGCGACCTCAAGGTGTTTGTGTTAATATGAGTGCAAAGTGTGTGATTATACATCAGTAATTGTGATTGTGCCTGATCACTTGGTGAAGTGAATGAAACATATTCGCAAAGGATTTCTTACCATGACAAGTCGCCGTAAACAGAAGAAGCAAGGAGATGGCTTCATCAAGAAGGTATCCTCACTTTTTAATTTAGACACGGTAAGGAAAGTAATTATTGTAGCAATTTTTAATAAGTTGTAATTGTGTGATTTTAAAAACAATCGATTATATTAAGAGTACTTCCTTTAATATTTAGCTACTACAGCCAATCTCAGGAAATGATTAGGCTAGTTATGCACACCAGTGTATATTTTGAGTGTTCCTTAAATTGAGATATAAGCTTCAATAATGGTTGCAAATTTGTTCACAAAAAATACTTTAGTGAAATAGTATTTTTAAATTTTTTGAACAAACAAAACTTTTCAAAAAAGATTGCGTTTTTGTACACTACATTCTTGACCGAGGGAAGCGAGGAGGTCATGTTAAAACTTTTGTAGTAGGAATATAATTTCTACAATAGTTACCCAATTACGGCCAAACTTGTAAATCAATTTTTAGTAAATTTAAAAATTAGGTTCTTACAACTAGATGTTTTTAAAAAAAATTCATGTTACGTTTCAAAATGGCGGACACTCAAAACAGGTAGGCCTACTGCACATTCGAAATCATGAACTCAGGTACTCCGACTAGGAATAAAGCGCTTACTCTAAAGCATAAATATATTGGTATAAGCATAACGAAAATATTCAAATGAAAAATTATGTTTTCTGAAACTTTTTCACATGAAGTTTTTAGTTGACCAAATAATAAAAAACTTTCTAATTCACTGCTTTGTTTTAGTTATATGAATTCAAATGTTTTCGAGTTTCTTAAATATAAAATAAATTATTATTTACATAACAAATGCTTTTTCATTCCTTGTGATTTCCTTTAAACTCAGATAGCCTAACTTTCATATAACTTATACTTATAATTGTGAATTTGGGTTAAAGTATAAACGGTAGTCGGATCATTTACGTTTCCAACCAACTTGGCCACCGACCACCAGTGGCGGGGGTTCATTTTACAAATAAGACACTCAGGATAATATACATCTGTAGGTTGAGCATAATTACTACCATTCCCAGTGACTGGTAAATCACAAGCGAGGGGTATAAGTCGAGTGTGAAGCATTTAACTGTTATTCATCTCTCTCTGTGAGTGGTGTTTCAAGTATAACGTAGCTAGGTTTATATGTTGTGTGCCACATCGCGTTTTGTAATTTATTTATTTTTACCTATATCCTATGTTATTATGATTCTTGTATGATTTATATTTCTTAAATAATACTGTGACATAGTACTAACTTCATTTATTGTACTTGTCCCTTCAATTTGTCAGCGTTCTCTATAAGGTTTTAGCCAAATGTACCTTAGTAGGTACCATTTCTAGTTCATGTACTGATTAAAAGTGAGGATGGCGACATATTCGTAGAAACGACGTTTTGTGTGTTTTTGTGTAGTGGAAATTGGAATTGTTCTATTCATAATTTATAGAACATCGATTTCTTGACCCAACACAACTCTATAGTACGTGTAGGCTATATGAAAAAGTAAAAATGTATATACAGTATATTGGGTTAATTAAAAGTGTGGAGACACTCTTTTAAATTTTATCGGATGAGCAAAGAAAAAAGAAACCCAGGATGTGTTTATAAAGCATAACCATATCCGAATTTGGAGACTGGGGAAGATTGCCCTACAAGCAGGTTTACCAGACGTTCGGCTTTAGGAGGATATGTCCTCATTTTTAACAATTGTCCTCCTGTCCTCCCGGCTTTTGAAGTTATATAAAATGTCCGGCTTTTTTTTCGAAAACCAGCAGTAATAATAATAAAAAGAATGACACGAAACATCATTCTTTCTGTTGATAAAGAATTCTACAGCCGCGGCGTCTTGTCGCTTGTGTTCATGTTTCTGCGCCTGTCCTTCGTACTGTACTCCCACACCTGCACTTCACGGTGCATCCCTCCAGTCCAGTCCCTCCAAAGTTTTTTTTTAAGTTTTATAATATTTAAGCAAGCAGAGTTAAATTTTCTTTTCATTCGTTATAAGAATACTTAATAAATATGTATTTCTACACAATAAACATGTATTTTTAATACGTTTTGTATGAAAATACTACGAATAAAAGTTTCTTTAAACTGTATAAAGTGTATTTAACATTGTCCTATTTTTTGTATAAATGTCCTATTGTTTTAGTCCAAGTTCCCTCCTTGTAAACATTTTCCTCTGGTCACCGTGCCTACAAGCAATGACTACATGTAGTCATTGCTACAAGTAAAAAACATTTCCTGATTTTTTTTTGCTCATCCTTTAAAAAGTTTAACGGAGTGTTCCCACAATTTTTATTAACCCTGCATGTATGAAAGCTATTCAAGTTATCTGTGTTTACAAAAAAAAATAAAAATTCCATTACAATATTCCCTTTTCAGTAAACTCATAAAATGTGAAACTAATTAAAAGTAAACATGATGCGCTAGTAAAAACATTTGTATATTGAATCGTATAGCGTAACAAAAGTGGTTGGTTAGACTCGCCTAATCAATTTTCTATGCTGCAATAGAATTAATCACTTTAATTTGATGATGAAATGTTGTCCTAGATATTTCAGTCTATTTTGTTGCAATTAACTCTTTATTAAACGTAAACATTATTCGAAATCCGTATGACCTAGCTAAATAGATTAACCACAATGGTAGGTAACTTTATTTCACAGAACTATGCAATCTGGGTTCTCCATTAAAAATTCATCCACATAACCAAAAAAGCAATCGTCATCATCTCCCCAATAATGCCTCCTTTGGGGGCTGATAGCTTGACAATCCCGAGAGACCTAGCTGGATATACACCTTTTTTTATGTAGATTTGAGTTAGATACTTCCGTTTCATTTTTCCGGACAGGTCTTACTTGATCAACTTTAGTTTTTTCCGACCCTAACATTATTACAGTATTCGAGGGCTAGGGGTCTTTATTTTATGTTGTTATTTTTATAAGGCGATGATGACCGAGAGGTTTTCGCCTTTAAACAAAAAGAAAGGAAATGTACATATTAATCGAACTTCAAGTGACCTAGTAATACGTAATAATAATGGTAACATTATTTCACAGAAATATCCAATCTAGGTCCTCCTGTATAACAAAGCCAAAATATGAATCTTCACCATCTCTCCGATAATTTACATAATGGGGCATTTCCCCTTGTATTTTTTATGCGAGATAAGTTGGTATAATGGCTCTCCTTTTTTTTACATAAAATAAACGATAAGGTCAAAATCCTGATAGACCGATTCTCAGACGAGTAATGTGTGGTTAACAAATTGAATACTGTCGCCGTTTTCTAACATTCTCAACCTGATGTTTATTTTAATATATTGCTAATTATTTCCGGACCTAAATTTTCATTTACTATTCAATTTGACACACTGATTTGGATTGTTAATCTTCACAATTCATAATATTTTAATATTTATTCGTTAGAATATTGAATTCATATTTTAACATATTCCTTAGAATAGTCAATTCTTATTTTAACATGTTCCTTAGAATCGTCAATTCATATTTTAACATGTTCCTTAGAATCGTCAATTCATATTTTAACATATATTTCTTAAAATATTCAATTCATATTTTAACATATTCATTAGAATAGTCAATTCTTATTTTAACATGTTCCTTAGAATCGTCAATTCATATTTTAACATGTTCCTTAGAATCGTCAATTCATATTTTAACATGTTCCTTAGAATCGTCAATTCATATTTTAACATGTTCCTTAGAATCGTCAATTCTTATTTTAACATGTTCCTTAAAATAGTCAATTCATATTTTAACATGTTCCTTAGAATCGTGAATTCATATTTTAACATATTCTTTAGAATAGTCAATTCATATTATAACATATTCCTTAGAATAGTCAATTCATATTTTAACATGTTCCTTAGAATCGTCAATTCATATTTTAACATGTTCCTTAGAATCGTCAATTCATATTTTAACATGTTCCTTAGAATCGTCAATTCATATTTTAACATGTTCCTTAGAATCGTCAATTCATATTTTAACATGTTCCTTAGAATCGTCAATTCATATTTTAACATGTTCCTTAGAATCGTCAATTCATATTTTAACATGTTCCTTAGAATCGTCAATTCATATTTTAACATGTTCCTTAGAATCGTCAATTCATATTTTAACATGTTCCGTAGAATCGTCAATTCATATTTTAACATGTTCCTTAGAATCGTCAATTCATATTTTAACATGTTCCTTAGAATCGTCAATTCTTATTTTAACATGTTCCTTAGAATCGTCAATTCATATTTTAACATGTTCCTTAGAATCGTCAATTCATATTTTAACATATTTCTTAAAATATTCAATTCATATTTTAACATATTCATTAGAATAGTCAATTCTTATTTTAACATGTTCCTTAGAATCGTCAATTCATATTTTAACATAGGCCTATTTCTTAAAATATTCAATTCATATTTTAACATATTCATTAGAATAGTCAATTCTTATTTTAACATGTTCCTTAGAATCGTCAATTCATATTTTAACATGTTCCTTAGAATCGTCAATTCATATTTTAACAAATTCCTTAGAATATTCGATTCATATTTTAACATATTCAATTCGTTAGAATTGATTTTGCAATAACTTATATGATTATTGTTAACAACTCCATGGACGATTTTTTTTTAAGGCTTTCAAGATAATTTTTTGAACCGCCATTTTTGTGGAGACATTTGTACGTTTTGTTTAGGTAATTTTCATATTTTTACTAATTATTTTTTAATTAATTTGTACACTATTTTGGGTCACATTTTGAACGACAAAATAGCGCCATAATTAATTTTGTTATTATGAAATATATATTGTTCAAATCAAATTGAAAGCGGTCGGTATGATAAATTACGGCCAGGATTCATTTTGTAACCCCCCCCCATTTACTCTCAATCTAATTCTCTTATGTGGGGCCTTGCACATTGATTTAGTTCATAACCATTCGTATTTTACAAAAAATTATAGAAATCGTTTGAAACCTTCCAAGACGATGTAGGACTGAGAACTTTTGAAGTAGGATTTTTGGAGAGATGGCAATTAACTTGGCTGTCTAAAATTAGCGTTGTATCGCAAAAAGTTAATTCACTATTTATTTATTTAATCAAAAATATTCTGAATAGTAGCCAGCAGTGAGTACTGATGCTGTGCCGAAGTGCGAATCGAATTCCAATTAGGCTTCAATTCACATCATCACCACAATAGAGACAGAAATGTGGTGTAGGCGTACTTTTAAACAAGATAACACTGGATATAACTGGGTCAACTATTCGGCAAATGTAAACAATTAGGAGAGGTGAACTAACTTAACTATGAGTCATCGTGACGTCATAGTTATACTATAGTTTGGAGTAGTTATAACTATGGAACTGATATTGTTTGTTGGTTTCTTTTTGTGACTGAGAATTGGGATGTGAACTGGCTGCAATTTTATGGACCATACATTTTTTATATTAAATGATAATACTAATGATTTTGTCGACAGTAAGCAAGACCTCTCATCTTGAAGTTTTAATACTTTCAATAAATCTTTCCTGTAAACCTTATGTAGCTACTGACTAACGCGTTACGTGATGCAATAATATTCATAGACCCAGAAGTAACATTAAATAGCACAGCTATTATACACCATTCACAGGGGCAAATAATACAAGATAAATGCTTTATGTATGGGAAGTTTTCTCCTTGCTCTGTGATTGTGATTTACCATTCACAGTAATAGTAAATATACTGTACCCAACTGTGTTTATAAACCCTGGAATGTTGACCGTCTTAACTGGAAACAACCACTACGGAGGAACCTCGGTGACGGGTTGCCCATTTCTTGGCTTAAGGGATCCGACTATGTTTATTTTATGCTTGATTTATGTACACAGAGTGATTCTTATATCTCCGGATTCTAAATGAAAAATGTGCCTCAATATAAAAATTGTAAAATTTATGTTATTTAACGCAATATTTATTTTATATATTAGGAATTACTGTTTTTAAGATACCTTTATAAAAGATGCTGAAATTGTCCTCCATTGTGTAACGGACATAAATCTACACGACGTAGGAAGGTCATTTGGCATGTAGTGGCGCTTGACCCTCATCGGGCAAACAGGTTTCCGTCACTTTTTATTGGTGGGAGAAGCGAGTGAGTTAGTGTTCTGCCGTTTTTTCGTCAGTGCGTTTCTAGACTGTGTATTACGAACAATCTCCCCACTCCAAGCCAGACCACCCACCCTCCAAGCGCCACCACTTAACATTGGAAGGGATGTCCCTTATAGTGCCGGTTATGTTGTACGGTAAATCTTGCAGCGTTCTAGGACTATTGTGGTATACTGAATCCTTAAGATAACCTCACAGAAAATAAATCTGGAGGAGACAGATCCGGCGACCGTGGTGGCCATAGATTTTTCGAGATTAATCGATCGTCAAGAACTCACGAAGCATCGTCAGTGTTTCATTAGAGGTGTTGCAGCTCGCACCGTCTTGTTGTAACCAGTAATAACGTTTATCAATCAGAAGCATAGCTACAATTGTATGATTTCTGCATAAAAAACAGAATTAACCATGCTGTCTAAGACAATAGATCCAACAATTCTCTTTCTGGATATGGAACACCAAACTCCAATTTTCACCGGGTGAAGTGGAACCTCGTGCAAGGCGTGAGGATTAGTGGCAGCCCAGGTGCGAGTGTTCTGGCTGTTAGATGTATCCATTCAAATAAAACCAACCCTCACCGCTAAAACAAGTATTGTTAAATTGATTATTCTTATAGTTACGAATGAATCTCTTAAACAAATTAAAATTGGCTATGCGCTTTTCTGCATCCAAAGGTTAGTTTTTTGTAGCTAAAATTAAAAAGGGTAAATATGCAGGAGGGTTTGCCGATCGATTTAAATGTGAAATCTCGGCAATTCGTCTTCGAATTTGCGTTTTTCCAACAATTCGATATTCCTTTTCAGGGCAAGTGGTTTTTTATCTCTCGCAATTTATTGTTTACTTAACAATCTTTGAAATTGACAAATTTGTAACATAATCAATCCTTTAGTCATATTGAAATCACTCGTGGAGCACATGCGCAATTCATTCACTTATACAGGTTGATATTACTGCGCTTCTATGATATAAGATTCATGATGACTAGGTCTCTGAAACCCAGACCTAGTACAAGAACTACAGGTCCAGTAAGGTAAATAATTACCTTCCTTGACCTTTAGTTCTTTAACTAGGCGTGGTTAGGTAACCATATAATCTTGAAAATCTCCTATATCAAAGAAGAGTAATTTGCACTTATTACACGGCATCATTGATACTAAGTGATATCTATTTGACAGTTCTTAAAACAGAACTATTTTGCTCGGGGAAAAAAAATCAATAGATTTTACTTATAATTGATGAAATATTTCTCGAAATAACCTCAAAATGCCATAAAACAGTCATTTTATATCGCTGTTTTCAGACTGATATAATGAATTGTGAAAGATAAAAGGTGAAATACGTCGAAAAGAAGTATCCAAATGTTGTATAATAGGCTATTTTGAAGAGGGATTGCCGAGATTTCGCACTTAAATCAATCGGACAACCATCCTACATATTAACCTTAAAAATAAATACAGCTCGGGATATAAGAATCACACTGTACAAGTGACATTAATTTTATATGAATGTTATATAAATTTAAGGGAACAAAACAGTTTAACTGTTATTTCAATTTGTTATTAGTTTTAGAAAATAGTTTAAACTAAATTTTTCCTTGAAGTTTTTTTTGTAGGGCTGCTCGTTATGTTTCGTTCACACGATTATATTTAATACTTCAAAGTACACATTTATTGGCCTGCTCGTCTGCATTCACGAAGCAGTGAATTTTCAGTTTTCAGTGGTCCCCATTTTAAAATTTTAAATACATTTTTTTAAAATTTTGATTAATTTACATATCATTTATGTTTATTACAGTATTACGGTCTTACATGTATTTACATAATAAATATACGTGTTTATTACAGTTATTGACATGACGAATTCATGTTACAAGCGAAGCAATCTTGGACCTATTTCAATAGCCTATATATTTCTTTATATAAAAAAGTCACAAAAAATTAGGGAACCTTCTGTACCAACTTATCCTCCTTAAGAAAGGTATGAAATAAAATTCGGAACTTAGTAATAAAGATATATATATATAATCAAAATCTTTTTGCTGTAATGGCGTTGAACATTATTATTTGGTTATGTGAACGGGTTATGAGAAATTTTGTAGTTTTTTTTGCGCCTTTTTTTTTTTTTTACTTAATATCTAATTACAAATTAAAAAAAGTTTAAATTCGGACCTGATCTTCTAAAGAAATTTGATATTATTTTCGCTCAATTACGAGAGTTGAGCTGCTAAAACACTAACATGAGCGATTGGATGTTGTTTTAATATATCCACAGATACGAGGCCTGATGAGTTTAATTTGTCACGAGATTTGTGATTTACTCTATTCAAAGATTCACTGAACTGCGCAATCGTTGATTTGTAAGAATATCTATGGTCCTCTTCACTTCTTTTTTTTTTTTTTTATTAAGGAACAATATTCTGTTTCAGTGCTACCCATATTCCACGAACTTATTTTCAACCCCTTCTATGAACACGATAAACGCCCCTTATTCCCTATAATATTAAAATATTTAGGATCCCTTCAAACTCATAAAGTGAAACTGTTCTCCATACGTTGCAAATCGGAAACCATTTAATCTATAGCCATATTATAATGTAAAATAAAGCTGAATGAAGGATTTTTTGAGCACGTTCATTTTCTACGTGACTGTAATTTAGTGAGATTGATTCTGAGAATGGCATACGCAATGAAGTGATCGCTGCTGTAGATTACGATAATTTTATTTCAGATATCCAATAGACTTGTAGGTAATTGGGTTTGACATTACCTTTTCTCGTTTATTTTTTATACAAATGTCAAATTGCAAGAGTGACAAAATGACTTTATTTTCTAAGTTTATTACACTCGCTGTAATAAAACTGAATGGTGGAGCTAATGCAATATTGGAGCAGCTGTGAATGGTAATTTTCAGAAATAATTTTAAATTACTTTTTTCTAAGGAAATACTCTGCACTCTTCTATACGTGCCAATTCCATTATTCTCTGGACCCTTGAAGGGCTTTTTCTATCTTCACCGCTTGTTATCGAATTTCTAATATTGAAAAGTTATCTATAGTGAACTGACTCATGTATAGGCCTACGCCGAAGAATACTTACATGTAGGCTATACTTATCTGAAGTGGGCCGTTAGGTGACACCACTAGAGCATCTAATTTGTGAGCTTCAAACCCAAAACATTGAGATGGGCAATCTCGATCATGTGTAAAATCAATGGTACAGCTGCGACCCCAATGAATTATGCATGCAAGAATCAAGCCACCATATAACATTTAAATTATATTATTTCCTCCTGGAACGATGTTTCGTTCAATTGTGCAATACCTATGTTAATGTTTACTTCATACTTTATGGTCCATGAATATTGTTGTATCACGTCACACTTTATGCAGTAGATAGGCCTACATTGGGTTTACCAGAACGATTTATTAAATTTAATCAAATATCCAAGAAGTGAAATCTACTACTTACAGAACCTGTGTTAACAATGTGACGATGTCACTGATTAGGCACCGGAATCTTGCTCCCAATCTGTGGCTGGAGCTGAAGGAAGAAACCTATGATGTGGGAGCAGGGCTTTGAGGCATAGTCTGTAGTGTGCCGACCGTTTGACTGGAGTGATATTGAGCCCCGGAATTTATTTAGATTTTTATACAGCCATTTTTTTAAATTATGTGATTCCAGGTTTCGTGTAATGACGTTACCAGCAATCTCGGGAAGGCCGAAATATTGTGTCGCATCGCGGAAAATATATATCTCGCGAGGTGTGCTTAATAGACTGGCAGCCATCTTGGTTACATTCGCGGTTGGGTGCAATTACTTTTATAATTAAGTGTAGGTCTTCCAAATTAGTTTATTTTAATTAATTCATTAAGAGCTAACTACCTGGAGTGGTATTTGGTTTGGTGGCGAATAAGTGAATTAAGACTTCTTTAGGCAAGCACGTTTTCCTATCGTACGTTAGCTTACCTCATATTAATACTAGGTATTAATTAATTAGTTGGACCCAAACAACCATAGCGCGTTGCCACATAATTTACCTATGCAAATTTAGTTGGTTTCTAGTCAAATGTAGCATATTAACCAGGTTTTACTATACATTAAATATTATTTGAAACGTGTTAGTAAAATTTTAAAATTACGTACGTTTATAAATATACGACTTAGTTATAAATAGTTATTCAGTAGTTATCTAGGTCCTATGTGGGCCTATAATAAGCTCATTTTATATTATTTTCGACGAATGTATACGTGTCCTGGCATGTCAGGTCTCTACTCCATGATGAGTGAGGTTAAATTTCAGCTTTTATGACATCAACAGAAATGAGTTGATCATCTGAAAAAAAACGCATTTTATGAATCAACCTTATTAAAAAATATTCGTTTGATAGATAGAAGTGTTCCCAGTTTAGTTGACTAATAAACAAATAGGCTATTAATAATAAGCATTTACAATATTTTTGATAAACAAGAAATTCGTGTAATCATAATTGAGGAGGTAATGCAATCATCATTCATGCAGAAATTAAGATAGCCTAAATGAAAAAATGAGGACTAAATATGAATATGTGTTCAGGATTTCAATAGTCATGAAAATAACTAGTTTAATCAAAACTTTTGCAAAATGAATGCCTTTTTGAGTTTTTTTTTTTTTTTTTTTTTTTTTTTTTTAACGTAGGCTATTTCTAGTGGCCGAAAGTTGGTAAAAAGAGGATACAAAAATCGTTTTAATTAATTTCCTGATGTCTCTAATAAAATTTCTTATTCACAAAAGTCAGTAAAGAAAGCAGATCTTCTTACAAAATATGTTACAGTGATATACTTTGAATATTTTTAGATTTTCCTGAGATTAATGAAGGAAAATAATATTAAAAACGGCATGGAAATCTACTAAAAGTTTGGCAGGAAGTTTGATACATCCGGAAATTTTGTGCAAGGATGCATTTGGTTTTAGAAAAGTATACAATAAAAAGTTATCCTCATGTTTATTTTCAATCTTTTCGTTTAAAAAATTAAAAATTCGTTTAACCAAATTTTAAAAAGAGGTTTACATAAGGTGCTTAAATTTATAGAAACTCTATTAAAGAAAATAAAGTAAATTTTTAATATTATGAGATGGTTAACAAATTACTGAAAACAGAGAATGCATCTAGGGGTTGGCAAGTAAAGAGGAAGTGGAATTTGATAAATAATAGAATAATTTCTTTGAGAAGAGAAATTTTGAATTATTTCTTTAAATTACCATTCAGAACTGCTCCAATATTGCATCAGTCCCTGCATTACGTTTTATTAGAGCCAGTGTAATAAACTTAAGGTGATAAAGTCATCTTTTTCACTCCTGCAATTTGCCATTTGCATAAAAAATAAACGAGAAAAGGTAATGTCAAACCCAATTACCTACAAGTCTATTGGATATCTGAAATAAAATTATCGTAATCTACAGAAGCGATCACTTCATTGCGTATGCCATCCTCAGAATCAATCTCACTAAATTACAGTCACGTAGAAAATGAACGTGCTCAAAAAAACCTTCATTCAGCTTTATTTTACATTATAATTTGGTTATCGTTTAAGCTGTTTACGATTTGCAACTTTGGAGAACAGTTTCTTTTTATGGGTTGAGTGATAATGTAGGGGGTGAAGATGTGTTTTTTACTTCACATATACGTGGTATAGAAAATGTTAGGTTAGGTTAGGTTTGGGTTTAAAAAATGTCTATCGGGTTTTTCGGTGCATTTATATCCCTTTTGAAGTTGTTCCCTCAGTCCAAAAAAGGATTTTCTGGAATTTTCTCTCTCTCTCTCTCCCTCTCTCTCGTATTTGCATTGTTCTACAGCCCAAATGTGTGGACCGATTTTAATCAAATTTGATATGTAGACGTATTTTGGCCATATTCTTTGGAGGTAACTTCCATAAGAAAGAATAAAAACAAAATTACTATTTTTCTCAAAATCGGTTCCAACCATTTTGATCTAACTTTGCTCAAATGTAGTCTTTAATAACCCAAACAAAACGAATTAGTCACATATCTCAAAAATACCGGTTTATGAGTTATCGGAAAAAATCAAATTCGGTCATGACTTGTTATAAAATACATATATTTATATCTGTTCTATGGATTTCGTTCACATTTTATTGAATTGTGAAGATTAATAACCCTAACCCGTGTGCACAATCGCAAGTCAAAAATACGTTAAAAATAATAAACTGTGCTAATAATTCAGACGAAAGCGATAATGAACCTTGACAAGTTCAATTTTAATGAAATACGAATTGATTTACGATAAAACTAACGAAGGAAGTTTAGGCCCTTATTTATTAAAAAAAAAAAATCAAAATATAAGTGATGAGAGCTATCAATTTACTTACATTTTTGTTGTTGTTTAAAGGCAAAGAACCTCTTGGTCATCATCGTCTTATGGAAAAAAGGACATAACATATAGACTAGTGATGTGTGAGTTCGAATTAAAATACTCGGTGATTCCGAGTATCAAAATCCTCGGAAGAGTCCGAATATTAAAATACTCGGACAAAATCCTCATAACTAGGAACAAGGAGGAGGTTATGTGCGAGACTGCGAGTATCCTCGGTGTGCGAGTATCCTCGGACAACGATATTCGTTTGTGTTGTGTCAATTCCAAACAAAATACTCGGTGTTTCTACTTTGGTTACATTAGTTTCTAAGCTGATTTTTCACTACACATTAATTAAACATTACGATTTTGAGTTATAATGATTTAGATTCGGTAACATGTTCAATTTAAAATAACAATAGTATTCATTTATTTCCACATTAACAAAAAGTTAATTAAATTATTATTTAATTGTTATTACTTATATTTAAATAAATATTTATTGGTTACCATCTTTATAAAAAATATAGTAAATTATCTTATTTTAAATAATAAATAAATTATTAATGTTGGTAATAATTGTACTTACGTTTAATTACTGAATTTGTGTCGAGGCAGGATAACATTTAATTACGTATTACAAGTGTCAATCACATATTGTTTAAAAAAATAAATACTTGGTGGATCAGTCTAACAGATAGAAATATAACACACACACACATAATGCGCATAATCATTCTGCGCAGATACTCGATGTCGAACTAATAATACGAGTATTGAAATCATTCGAAGCCGAGTATTGCGAGTATCTATATCACCCGAGTATCAACATCGCTAATATAGACCCCTAGTTCTCGAATACTATAATAGCGTGTCAATGTCGGCAATGAAAATGAGTTGGTCGAGAGAGACTTTTTGGAAAAGGTGAAAGAGAGGGATCTAACCCAAGACTAGACTAAAAAGGGCGTAGATCCAGCTCGGGATGGTCAAGCATATACTAAAGTGAGCCCCTGACGGTCAATTAACTTACAAATTAATACTTTCACAGTTTATTCGAATCTCATAATAGTTCATAACATTAAACCCAAGCCCCATTGCGCCTCGTAACTGTGAATATATTAACTCATAGCAAATAACTAATTTCTTCGGTCATTTGTATTCACTGAACTGTGACAATCTACCAAATTTGTAGTTCTAAACTATTCGTTTACATTAAACGCGCCAGCAAAAGTTAGACAATATTTAAGGAATAACAGGAAAATGAACTCAAATTAATTATATACGTCCTAGCCTAAATATAGATTAGCATAGTATTTAAACTCTAGCTTAACATATATATTTTTTCCAAATGCAATCTTTTACATTAAACCCGTCATGGATAGGAGACGGCTTACACGCGATTTGAGTGGGAGGAGAGGGATGTTTGCTGTGTGGTTCTGTTATTTGAACTGTGGATTTATTTGATTTCGCTCATTGGATAGGCTTTTACAATGTCACTATTGGTTTCTGAAACGTTTGTTTGCCAACCAAAGCTTCGAGTGTACATTGAGGATTAACACATTTTATCAATACTCCGCCTCTGCGATTTAAACTGTAAATTCGTGTATTTGTGTTTATCATTAACGTTATTCTCCATCTGTGATCGCCAATTACAGAGTGATTCAGGAAAAGTTTTAAATATTAAGCACAACTTTGGGAGATTAAAAACACCTAGCAATAGATGTCATTGTTGTGGGTTATTATGGTGATTTATTTGTTTACTTATCTTTGTACTTTGTAGTTGCTTGGCAAATATGCAGTATATTCTTGAACAGTGTGTTTTTATTGGCGAAAACCTACTGGATTACGAACTCGTTGGTTGCTACCATAAAGGGCATTTCTAATTCAGTTTGGTGTTTCGGAACTTTTCAAGAAAATCAACAATTTTATCGAAAGTTGGAATCAAATGGATCGTTCTTCAGAGAAAAGGGGGGAAAAGGAAAATACCATGTGTCGTGAAAATCCACAGAAATCGTTAAGCTCGTTAAATCAAGAGAGTGGCAAGTCTTATGAGACATACCAAAGATCTCTATAAAAACAAAGTTCATGACATAATAGAAAAGGGTTCAGTACTGACAGTGGTTCCAGAATCATCAAAGGTCAAGCCTGGGCATTCTTTCAATCACATAGTTTACGATATAAATAAATATTGAGCTTCACGTGTGAGATATTAATAGATATAAAAAAACTCGTACATAAGATCTCACAAAAATTACATTTATTTAATCAAACGCGTTTCAACGGCAAAGTCGCATCCTCAGTGACTACTACTAGTTATAGTTTTGTCATTGTAGCTCTTGTATCACTGAGGATGGCGACTTTGTCGTTGAAACACGTTTGATTAAATAAACGTATTTTTTTGTGAGATCTTGTGTTGGAGTTTTTTTTCTTATAAGATAGTTGATGTTTGGTCTGGATATGTGGCTTCACAAAATTCTTAAGTACTGGTCGGACGAAAACCCACATGTAATCAAAGAACAACCACTGTATTTCGACAAGATTAGTGTTTTGTGGGTGATATGTGTTATGGCAATTGTTGGACCGATTTTCTTTTATTGAAATGTAAACAATGAGTTTATGATCAAAAAATCATGGAATTTTGGAACAACTTTATGACATTGAGCGGGAGTACTTCTAACTTGATGGTGCAAATTGTCACACATCCAATGCACTTCCAATTTCAGTGGCTCTTTTAACAAATTTCTTCGTAGACCACATTATTTCTAAAGATCTGTCGTTTTTCTAAATCTCCCGACCTCAGTTCTTCTGATTTGTATCCATAAAATTTGTTTGAAGTATATAGTCTAACTTATGTAGATCGTCTAAGTACATTTGCACATCTTCGTGACAGCATCGCTCGAGAATGTATCAATATTTACGTCAACACATTTGTAAGAACATCTGAAAACATGAAACTACGTGTGTAGCCGTTATGTTTGAATACAGGAAGGTGCAAACCAAACACTTACTTTATATTATTATTTTTTAAAAATTTTTATGCATAAATTTATATATATATATACGTTTTGTGTAATTTCTAAGCCAAATAAGTGTTTACTATCCAACAAAAAGTAATAAACAATTACATAACATACATGATCATAATAACAACGGCAACAATCACATCTATTGCCAGCTATTTCGAATCTCCCAGAGTTTGTATATAAATTTATTAGTTTTGTTTAAAGTTAAATAAAAATGATGAAGGTTTTAATATTTGATCACCTATTAAACTCCTTTTTAAATACTTGTTGTCGGACATTCGCGACCCGGAAAACTTTTTCAATAAATAACTCGAGGTCAAAATATTCATGCCTGACCACACAATCTCGAAATTTAATTTTCTTTTTCTTAAGTTATTTTCCTAATTAATGAACATAAACAAAACGTTGGACTTCAAAATAATAAAACTCAAAAGTATTAATTAAATCTTTTTTATTCTGCTTTGTAAATTTTTGCACTCCTTTTTTAAAACCTATTTTTCACGAATTTTAAGTATACGGTTGTTTTTATAGCTGCTTTACAATCGTTAATTAATTCGTATAAACGAAGTAACAGCTGATGACCTCGACCTCAGCGGATGTTTTTAGGTCCTAAGACTACTAAAAAGAAAAACTTTAGCATCTCGAAGCATGTATTGAAAACAGCTGTTTTTGAAGCAGTATGACGAAAAACAGTTTTTGCGTTATATATCCGCTTTCAGATCATATGCATCCAAAATAGTGGTTTATAGTGAAGTCTGTCTATCGTCTGTGCAGTGCTCTACAGCTCAAACGTGTGGACAGATTTTAATCAAATTAGGTATATGACTTAATAATGTGTCTTCCCCCCTCCCCTTCGTTTTTTAGATAACTCAAAATTTGGAGACAGCTGCCATAAAAAAAAAAAATAAAAAAAAATAAAATAAAATAAAAATACGATCGTCTTTAACGATGATGATCAAATTTTGCTCTGAGTACCCAAATAAAACGTATTGGTCGCAATCTCTTCAAAATATGGTATCTTGAGTTATCGATAAAACAAATCAGCCATAAAAGGTGTAATTTTTCAATATTGACTCAACCAATTTCGTTAAAATTTTAGTGAAATGGCCCCAAACCCGTGTGTAAAATCGCAAATAAAATTTAAAAAATATTACGTTTCAGGAATAATTATTGACAAAAACAAAAATGAGTCTTTGCTGTCGTAGTTTAATAAGCTCGATTTCATCAGATGAGATTTATGAATGCGTTTTAGCAAACATGTTTAGACCCAATTTAAATATATAAAGACGGAGTACACGGTTCATTTTTACTTTTTTTTTAACGACGAATAGTTTTTTGTTTGCAAAGTATTTCAATTGAATGAATAGGTGTGGAGAAAATTTGTGCAATGTTCTCCCACCGTTTATCTAATAAAAAAATAACACCTTTTTGTAGTGAACAGTATGATTGCTCGAACGCTATAAAAGATTACGACTTAAATTGTTTTTGTATATTTATATTTATTTTCCATAGGACAGGTCAACACATTTTCTTGTATACACACAACTTTCACTTTACTACGTATATATGAGAAAGAAAAATATAATTTATTTTCTTGCTCGTCAGAGTTAATTCTGTCTGAGAAAGTTTATATAACATAAATTGTTATATCCCTAGGCATCACGAACAACGTAAACAATCGTGCAATATCAGTAACAACAAATTTAATGTAATTATTGATTTCTATAGTACTTACAATTATTGTTATTGATAGTTAGGTTTAGTTAGAATAAACATTAAGATACTTCCTGTTATATATAATATTAAGATTGAAATATCAACAGTGGCCAGTACAGTCTGATCTAAATATAAGCGTGACTGAGTTGGATGACCTGTAGGGATCGGGACTGTACATAAGTTATTTCAGCTGTACATTTTTCCAAAATAAACGGTGGACACTTTCTCAAACACCCAGATGTATAAAACCAAGTAACAAGTTAAAATTTAGAGCAGTAGCTGCAAGAAAATCATACTCAAAATTAGCTCCAAATGTTTTATTATTATTTTTAATATACGCTCTTAAGATCAAAATCAAACGTATTGGTTGTTATTTTTTCAAGAAATGCATGTTCAGTTCATTTCATTTAATTTATTTTTGGCGTGAACAAAATATAATTGTTTGGCCATATCATTTTTAAATGTTATACAAACAATGCTATAACATAAGAAATAAAATAGTGTTCAACAGTTAGTAAATACGTATTAAACAAAATACAAAACAATATTAATAACAATGCATAAAGTAATAAATAAAATAGTGTTCAACAGTTAGTAAATACGTATTAAACAAAATACAAAACAATATAAATAACAATGCATAAAGTAATAAATAAAATAGTGTCATCAGTTAGTAAATACGTATTAAACAAAATACAAAACTATATTAATAACAATACAATAAAATAATAAACAAAATAGTGTTCAACAGTTAGTGAATATACATATTAAACAAAATACAAAATAATATTAATAACACTGCATAAAGTAATAAATAAAATAGTGTTCAACAGTTAGTAAATACGTATTAAACAAAATACAAAACTATATTAATAACAATACAATAAAATAATAAATAAAATAGTGTTCAAAAGTTAGTGAATACATATTAAACAAAATACAAAATAATAACAATAATTCTAATAAATAATTGATTAAAATATAACGACAAAAATAGTGATTGACAAACAGGGAATAGTTATTAACGGGCACATTTATCGAGTGTAATTAAAAAGATGTAGATCTAACACAATTTAAAATATAAAACTTCAATAAATTAATTATCTTGACACTGCAAATGTAACTCATACTAAACAAATTAAAACATCAAGGAGATGATGATGCATCTCAAACAATTTAATCCTTTCAAAAACTCCTTCACAGAGTAAAAGGTTCCAGACAATAGTAGTTGTCTAAGGCTTTTTTAAACGACTTATAGTTTTGTAAATCTTTGATAAGTTGAGGAAGTTTATTAAATAATTTGCAACAGGTTGTGAAAGATTTTCAAAACCCAATCGATTTTTGTGGGTCGTTTATGACCTTCATATTGTCATTAGAAAAGATTTTGATCAATTGTTAATTGTGAATTTTGATTTTAGGCCAATTTCCACCAAATATTGAGTTGTTGAAAATGGGAGGGGTTATCTTATGGCCAAAATATAAACAAATAGTTCCAGTATTTATCATTTATACATTTCCTTGAAAAAATCGATATCGATTTGGAATAATAGAACAACTTTCTCTGTAGTATTTAGCTTTAATTATATGCTTAGCTTATTATTATAGCTAATTGGGCCATTTTTAATTACATTTTTTCTTGATTTCTTTAAGTTATGATGACATTTTCTGCGATTTTTTATTTACATTTATATCAATGGCCATTTACTGTATAAACATTATTCGTTATTTAATTATGGAGAAACAGCAGCTAAAAAACTATTATCAGTTTTCTCTTCCTTCGGTAAGCTGGTCTAGTTCTGTCTTTTAAACCCAAATTTTTAGAATTTTCACATTTATTTGTTAAACGTAACAGCAATGTATTTTCAATAATATTTCTTTTAAAAATAGCCAGATTAATGTAGCATTCATTGGGTAAAACCAACTATGATACCAAATTGTATAATCAACGACAACTTTGCATCATGGTAATTTCGCAATGACTTAACTACTCATTCATCGCTCAAAGGCGGAATAATCGTTTGTAGTTCGCTCAAGGATAGCTGTAGATGATAAATGTTACATAATGCTGAGTTACATAATCAACGGTTTTTTGTTATTTTTCTTCACTGAATGTAATGAATAAAACTTAATTTAAAGTCTTACTAGCTTGAAAGTTACATGGTGTTTGACAACTAGTCGAACACACAAAAAAAGCTAAGGTAAGCTTAATTTTTGTATTAACAAATTTAAGTTCCAAAATGGTCTTTTCTTAATATCTCCGTGTCAATAGCTCCTACGAAAAAATAGGTTAAGTAATTTTCTATTATATTTAATATTGTATTCTGATTTAGGTCATGAAGCTTCATATTTCACCAAAATTTGAATGATAATTGCAGACTTGCTTTACAGATATATATTTATAATTTTTTTTTTACACCGATAATTTGCAGGAACCGAAATGTTTTAGAGATTAAAAACCTATGATTTTTGTTTGGGTCCTTGGATATAAAATATGAACACTCGTTAGAGGCGTTTTTTAGAATAGTACTTATTTTTTCTTGTGGCAGCTACCCCCAAATTTCCCGTTATCGGAAAAGTCCTAAGAAATAACCAAAATATACCCAGATGCCGAATTGGATTTAAATTGGCCCACTTGTTTGAGCTGTAGAGCACTGAACAGACAACAGACCCCAGGCAAATAGATAGATAGGCAGGCAGACATCATTTCCAAAACCACTTGTTTGAGCTGTAGAGCACTGAACAGACAACAGACCCCAGGCAAATAGATAGATAGGCAGGCAGACATCATTTCCAAAACCACTTGTTTGAGCTGTAGAGCACTGAACAGACAACAGACCCCAGGCAAATAGATAGATAGGCAGGCAGACATCATTTCCAAAACCACTTGTTTGAGCTGTAGAGCACTGAACAGACAACAGACCCCAGGCAAATAGATAGATAGGCAGGCAGACATCATTTCCAAAACCACTTGTTTGAGCTGTAGAGCACTGAACAGACAACAGACCCCAGGCAAATAGATAGATAGGCAGGCAGACATCATTTCCAAAACCACTTGTTTGGACTCGAAGGACTTCAGAACGGAAGCTGGAATTAAGGTACAGCAAAAATAGATTAATAAATTAGGTTTAAAAAAATATGGTGGGAATTTATTTTAAAATACATTCTTTTTAAGAAACCAATGAGTCCAGAATTCTCCAAGGGAGGGACGAAAGGGTCGAAAATTTCTTATCCCTTAAAGTATGAACTTTATGAAAAAAAAAAAAGTTTCAGACAACATTTAAAGATCATAAAATTCAATTTGCCTTTAATAGTTTTTACACGACTGAGTTTAAAATTGACCGAGTTATCGGATTTTAAAGGTGGCGCTAAAACTACCCCAATGTCCCACACACAATGTTTTCGCACTTTAATTGTTAATACTCGAACCATATACGTCGTATTGAAAATTCAAAAAAAAAATTAGGCCTATATTTAAGTCCTTGTTTTTCCTCTATGATGAAAATTGATTGAGTTACGATTGAAAGAGATTTTTTTCACCCCTTTCGTTTTAAAAGTGAGTCATCGGTGAAATAGGACTTATTTTAAAGTAGCTTCGCATATGTTTATAAAAACTTAAATTTTTACCTCTATGAAAGAAATTTAAAGCTATTATTTACTGTACTGTTAGATTAATTAAGTTATATTAGTTACGTGTACTATTAGACATTGAAGTTTGTAAGGTCCACTGAATGAGAATATTCGAGGATTTTTTTTACGGGTGTATTCGTTTTGCAGTGACTTGAGTCCAAAAATGTAGATCAAACAAGTGGAACAATTATAGTGAAATAGGGTATGTGGACAATTTCGGTGCTTTTTTTTTTTTTTTTTTTTTTTTTTTTCATTTTTGTGATAAATATTTGGTGATTGCAGCTATAAATTCTAAAGATTTTGATACTTTTTTTTCCCCTCTCGAATGTGTATCGTTCAAAAATAATTCATATTAAACGAAAATGAATCTTGACTGTTGTCACTTATAGTCTACATACCTATTTATGCTTTGTTTATAACCTGTGTGAAGCAAATTTAAGCCTTATTTTAACTAACATCTAACGAACTTTAGATTTTTTTAAAACGAATAGCTTTGTTTGGTTAGTATTTTTATAATGGGGTGTGGAAGAAAGTCGGATTTTATTTTTTTAATTTTTTTTCCCCCTTTTTTCCAATCCACTTTTTCATCGTAATTTTTCGTAATGATTTCATCCTTTAAACGTATTTAAAAAAAAAAACTAAGTTCTATTATCTTAATCAGAAACTGGAGGATTAAGGTTTAAAACATTTGACACATTCAAAGTCTAGAAACGTATTCGTGTAGGCCTACATAAGTTTAACTGAATGAATGTAGGATAACATTCGACCGGAACATCCATACTTTAGTCTTGAAAGTTTCTCTATTTAGCAGTAGCAACAATAGCTTTCACCTACACTAAGCTGTACAGCTCTGTAGCACCGTCACAGTTACTGTCCTTGCTAAGTTTAGAGTCCTGTTAAACCATGCATGAACCATCATGTTTGTTTACTAACTTGCCGTTACCGTATTGTACTTGTACCGTTATGCGTTACACGTCTCTGCTTTACGTTTTGTTGGTTTAATTCATTCCTGAAACGTGTACGCTATTTTGTTTGAGGAATTTATATAATTTTTATTTTCATACGTGGTATATACGGAGAGAGAGAGAGAGAGAGAGAGAGAGAGAGAGAGAGAGAGAGAGAGAGAGAGAGAGAGAGAGAGAGAGAGAGAGAGAGAGAGAGAGAGAGAGAGAGAGAGAGAGAGAGAGAGAGAGAGAGAGAGAGAGAGAGAGAGAGAGAGAGAGAGAGAGAGAGAGAGAGAGAGAGAGAGAGAGAGGGAGGGAGAGAGAGAGTTTTGTTATAGGTCAATGTTTTTGGTTTTTCTTAGATTAATATATATCTATCCGTTTTGATGTGCCTTGAATCCCAAAAGTTGGTTTTGGAATGATGTTTGTCTGGCATGCTCTACAACCCAAACACCACAAATGATTTTAAACAAATTTGGATATGGACATATTTTAACCATATTTCGGCACTTTTTTATATATATTTCGTCATATTAAAATTGCTAGCAGGGGTATTTATTACCATATGGAAGCTATGGCTGGCTCCACTAGTGAGTGCAAGTCTTCCGCGCACTCCGTTTCATCCCTGACATTTATCCCTGATATTTAAGTCATCTTTCCACAGGATTTGCTCTGTTGTGTTCCTTCGCGATATACCTCGGTTTCACATTACTTCTTAACCCCAAGAGCTGTTCACGTCATTTAGCAAGGAACAAATGGATCATCAGCTCAGAACTAGTGTCGTAGTGGCTTGATTGAGCCTACTAAAGGAAAAATGCTGACTGATAAAATTATTACCATAGAAACCTTTGGCTTGATTCCACTATTGGGATGTAAGTCTTCCCCCGCATTCCACTTCAACTCTGACTGATATTTTAGTCATCTTCCCACAGCATTGCGCTGTTGTGTTCCTTCACGTAAAGCTCACAGTGCTTCTTAAATCTAACAGTTCTTTACTTCATTTGGCAGGAAACAAATGGATCGTCTGCTTAGACATAGCGTCATTGTATCTTTCATTTGAAACGTTTCCTTTTTGGTCAGCGTTATTACGACGAAGAGGATGTCAAAACCTTTGCAACATTGCCTGTCATCTAAGCGACCATTCACTGAATGGTTCCACGGTACTATACATGTCTAGATATTAAGGATGCTGGGGGGGGGGGCGTAATTTTAGATAATAATTAATTGTACTTACTTATAAAATAGTTTTGTAATAGATTGTAATTTTTTAAATAATAACGGTACTTATCATCGTACACGCTTCGATTTAAATTTGTAAACGGAACTGGTTACGTCATCGTTAATTAAATTGTTACAACGAGAGCGACAGCGGCAATTGCGAACGTCAGCTGTTTGATATAAAGTGCCATCTGAAGCGATCCTTGACGTAATTCAATAACCAATGAAGCGTGTTAACAAATTGTATTTTGCTGAATGTAAATGAATGTCAATCAGGAAACATTTTGTGTATTGACTGTTGCCATGACTACTGGTTTATTTACTTTGATGTTTCATTTATGTCGTTCTAACTTCAGAGTGTGAAATTATAATATTAAATTTTGTAATTGACTGTTAGTCTATGACTGGATGTGATCAAGTAGGCT
This sequence comes from Aphrophora alni, assembly GCA_963513935.1. NCBI lineage: Eukaryota > Metazoa > Arthropoda > Insecta > Hemiptera > Aphrophoridae > Aphrophora > Aphrophora alni. Next base: position 36,054,559 of record OY740767.1, read on the forward strand.
TTGACCATGTTTGTATTTAGCGATAAAGTGCACAGAATATAGCAGAAGATAAAGTTCAACTCGACGGTAAATTTTGTTGACATGTTTACACCAGCGCTCCCTTGTGGTCATTATAGGAACTAAGAAGCAAGTGCAGGAAATAAGTAGGCCTACGTCGTTTTTTCCCCCACAAATTACAGATTTCCGAACAAATAGATTTTATCTGCTGTAGTAAATCATTAAATAAATTGTATACGTACCGGATGTTCCACGAAGAGGTCACTATTTTTGATTATATAGAACACTTACAATTAGAATATATACAAACGTGACACTTTAGTTACATTACATTTATATGTAGCCTATAAAGTACTCTCAAATTCATTGTTGTATGGTAAATTAAAACAAAATTGTGGAATATCAAAAAGAACATTAATCTTCTAGATAGTACCACTTCATCTCACAATGCGTTGAATCTCAATCAGCTGTTGTTTTGTTAACACACGACAATAAAACAATTTGGTAGTTGTATTCAATCAGTTTATGTGTGATATCTCACATCGACACAAATGTGGTTCCTCCATCATTAAATTCAAAATGGAAAATTATGCAACTAGAAACTGGATCTGTTTCAAAGAAATACCATAAATGTTCTGACACAGAAAATGAAGAACTTACATCTCCTACTGTTCTTAAATTTCCAAACAGGCATAATTTACTTAAAAGAGTTCCATCCGCTACTGGGATACCAAAGTCATCAGTTCAAAGGTATGCCAAGAAAAACTAAATATTTTTTTATAAAACATATTTAGTTCACGGATTGCTGAAAGATGACCCAGACACAGGAGTGGAATTTTTTTGGAAGGTAATTGAAAAGCTTGACGAAGTTACCGAGTGGTGTGAAGGAATTTTATTCTCAGATGAAGCTACATTTTACCAAGCAGGATCTGTAAACAGACAATTATAATAATTATTATAACACACAAAATCCACATATCTTACAAGAAAAGAGGTTTTGAACATATCCCACCAGACAATGACTGGAGACAGAGATACTCATAAATATTTACATCACATAGTTCCTCATCTTACTCAGCCGTAAATGAGGGATTTTTCCTTTCAGAATGGAACTCCTCATTGTATTAATGTGGCCAAAGCAATTTTAGATAAGATTTCGGAACCGTTGGATAGGTCGTGGCAGCAACTTCATGGACTGGCCTCCAAGATCCCCAAACTTGACTTAGCGACTCGTTTTTCGTTTGGGGCATTTAGAAAGAAAAGGTTCATTCTCGTGCTATATAACAACAGATGAATTAATGAGAATTACTGTTAATACCTCGGCAATTTTTCAAAAGCTTATGATTTATGATTCTTTTTTATTTCGTTGCTGTCAGTGCAAACCTATTGATATACATCAATTCGAATAAAGGTTAAATTGGCTCATTGATATTTTATTTTTATTTTTCTGTATTAAGTTTTACATATTCTCATGTTATCTGCCAATCAACAATTTGTACCATAATTTTGTTATCCCGCCATTTTATTTTGATTGACTATAACAAAATATAACTCGAGAGTACTTTTTACATATCTATGTAACATACTCGTAAAGTGTCAAGTTTGTAGAGTGTTCAATAATCCAGCATAAATACAAAAATAGTGACATCTTCGTAGGACAACCTGTATATGACTTGCTAGGTTGTCGTCAAATAACAGACTGGACCCAAGCATATTTTTTCATTACTATTTAGTCAGGAATTCGTTGTCGTATAAAAACTATCATACTTCTTTTCACTTTCATGCATATATACTTAATATATAGAAGTTATATGATAATCATAAAATCTACGTCCATTTTGAGGTTATCTAGAGTCCAAAAAAAGTGTTTTTTGGAATGATATATCTCCATGGCGTCGATCATCTATTCAGTGCCTTACAACGTGTGGACTTAATTTTTTTTTAAATTTGGAATGTGGGACATTTTTTCGATAACTCAAAATTTCTGCTTTAAAAGAAAATACGATTTTGATTAGATTTTGGTCAAGTGTAGCGTTGAAGAACCCAAACAACACGTTGTTGGTACTTCTCTAAAAATTCCAGTTCGTGAGTTAATAAAATTAACCTTCACCACTGTTATTAACAACAACTCGATTTTAATCAAATACGATTTCCTCAGAGGATGTGTTTATAGCACCAACGAAGCATGTTTAGGCATTATTTAAGTATATAATATTTTTTCAAGAGTAGTCCAAGGTTCAATTTCACTTAAGACAACTTCTGACCTGGCATTTTTGAGACGATTAGTTTTGGTTGTTGTTTATTTGGTTTTTGGAATGGGCGTGTGAGAAGGTTCGTACAGTGTTTTCGCATCTTTATTGTAATGTATATTTTTCTTTGTGAGAGTTCGTGTGAACATATGTTGCTATAGTCTTGTCATCTAGAAGAATAAATACACACCAACAGGTCTATCCTTAACGTAACAACCCGTTGTATGCCTAAGCCTGCTTGACGCTTTTTCAGCTCATCGAATTCCCGCCACCAGTATTTCCAGCGCTCATTATTCGGAATTGTCACTAATCGTAGCTCCCCACCGTACCTCAAGATGCTGGGTCAACCTAAAGACTTTTTAAACCCCCCTGAGGATCAAACCTGGAACCTCTCGCATACAAGGAAAGTGATCTAGCCAATAGACCGGAGTTTCACCAATAGGCATATACGTGTCGTAAACAAATAATATATTATTCTAATAAAGAATTGATGTTATAGTTATTCCAATAAACTTGTTTGTAAAATGGGTCTTTATGCTAACGAATGTTAAAATGAAACAGGCAGTCTTAGTGTATTTGAAATTTCTTGTTAATTAGTCATTTTGTTTCAGGTGATTTTTTAAAAAATTATAGTCGTCATGAGGCCTACTTGGTTAAGGCCCTTTCTCAAAGACGTTAAACAAAATTAAATTGAAAACATCTTAATTTTGTTATCAATTTTTTGGTTGTAGACGTAAGCTTTACTGTTGTTGTTGCTTGTCGCTAATTTGTTTCTAATGTTTACCCACCAAATAATTTCCAAAAGTTGTCCTAATTTTACTTTAGACTTTTTCAAAAAAAATTCCGAATAAATTACATTACATTTACATGTAAAATGAGTTGCTTTTGTAACAAAATATTTAATCAAATTTACAAAGCCGAGGCAAGTTTACGAGATGAAAAGATTATCACGAGCTGGCTTAACCCTACCCAACTTCTCTCACTAGAGCCTATTGTTTAATCTTATTGCCAACAGCTATTTGCTTAGAATACCTAATGGCGTTTTCAAACTAGTATTCTAAACTGTAGGAAATCGTTATAACTCTGTGTAGGGCAGAAGATAATAATCTCTTAGGAAATTATTTATTTCATTCGTTAACGACGAAGAATGTTAAATAATGTGTATATTATGTCCTTAATGTATATGTTAAGACGTATAAATACGTCATTATCTATCTTATTTATTCAATATTATCAACCCATTTTATCTAATTTTGGAGGATAAATAGTACGAGGGATATCCAAATAGTAAATTCGGATGAGCTGTTAAAAAGGGGGAAAAAACAAGAAACTAGCTACCCTAAGTGTTATTTGCCAGTGTAAACTACACGATTTGTTTAGTTTTTAAGTGGAAGACGTTTTTATAATATAGAAGACAATCTAAGGATTAAAGGATTACATCTACTAACCTATTTTCTTATATTAATTTTTCTTTTTATTTTTTTGAAAGCAATAAACAAATTGTTTCTTTGTAGACAATATTTTTAGTTGTACCATAGATGCCAACAGGTAGATGCACATTGCTGCTAGAACTCTTAGTGTGTGGGCTCCACAGATCAACGTCAACTATCTTGAGGGTTTGACGAAGTGATTTATTAATAGTCGTCGCAAAACAAACTCTGATAAGAAATTGGAGAAATTTAAATATAAAATGTTAATCTGAAGGTATCTTACGTAATCTAGATGTTGCCTACCATCTCCTCACCTGTATCCTAATGATTTATTTATCAGTCATAATGTTTGCCTTAGGGACATAATTCCTTTAAGAATTTACCTGCAAGCGTGTGCCATTACATAAATTTGGAGGCTTAGTGTGCTTCAACAACAATATCGGTGCAGTTTTAAAATAAGTGTGTAAACAAGTAATTTTAGAGGGCAGAAAGCAGCGAGGAATAGAACAGGATTATTTATGACATCTTAGTCTCATTCACAACCGTTTCGACAGATAGACACGTCCGAAAGAGTGAATCAAACTTGCACATGATCATTTGCTTAATATTTCCATCATTTCATTTTTCTTTTCTAAATCATTTAATTAAACAAAAGCACGCTTTGGAACCTGTGGATATATTTTCCTGACCACAATTGTGTAAATTTGAACATTTTCAACGAATACGTTTTCTTATTTTTCTGAAGTGTACCATTCAGAGAGTATCTGAAAATTGAATGACATTTTATCTCTAAAAAAAAAAAAAAACCTTTATATAAAACGAAAACTCCTCAATGTTGGTCCACAAGAACGACAGCTTTAAGCAAACTTCTTCATCAACTCTAGTTCTGTGGGGTGTGCTAGGTAAGGTCTGCTGAAGTCTGCTGGTATTGTGACGTTTTACATTATTCTTTATCTCCAAGATCCCTCGGCGAGCGATCATGCGTTTTGATAGAATTGTTGTTGGACATTCTAATCTCGTTCCAAACAATAGATCTTCACAGCTGGACTTATTTTACGTTATGATTACGATTGAAAACACAGAAAGATACTGGTTTGGTCTATTGAAATATTCAGCGTTAAATTGAAGATAGAGTGTGCTCTACAGCCACCATCCAACAGTGCGATGTAACACCGAGTACAGTATATTAAGATCGCCAATCAACAGGGAAGGATTATTCTATTCCTTATGACACATCCAAAAAGAATAGAAATTTCCCGTACTCGATCGATCGCTGTTGAGGGTATAGTTATAAGAATAGACTCAGTACCTTGAGACCATAGTTACAGTAGCCTCAGACTAGGATTGTGTCTGGTGTAAGGGGCGTGTCCTCCCTTCTACTTGCTTCCTTAGTCTGACTTGACGGTACAACCCATTCCAAGAAAGCTAGGTACACACATTACAGCTAGCTATATTTATTCCTAAAGTTACAACATCGTGACAGACTTTTGTAAACGTTTTATTCTTATTTACACCAATAAAAGGAACGAAAGTAGGGTACGCGTTTACACTGAAGCATTTGAGGTCTATATTTTTTTATTGGGGTTGTACCGCTGAAAGTAAACGCAACAAACTGTGGAAGCCTCTCTTTTCCTCTCTACCCCAGACACATTCCTACCTTGAGGATGCTGTAACTTTTGTAAACGTTTTATTCTTATTTACACCAATAAAAGAAACGAAAGTATGGTACGCGTTTACACAGAAGCATTTGAGGTCTATATTTTTTTATTGGGGTTGTACCGATGAAAGTAAACGCAACAAAGTGTGAGAGCCCCTCTTTTCCTCTCCACCCCAGACACATTCCTACCTTGAGGATGCTGTAACTTTTGTAAACGTTTTATTCTTATTTACACCAATAAAAGAAACGAAAGTATGGTACTTGTTTACACAGAAGCATTTGAGGTCTATATTTTTTTATTGGGGTTGTACCGATGAAAGTAAACGCAACAAAGTGTGAGAGCCCCTCTTTTCCTCTCCACCCCAGACACATTCCTACCTTGAGGATGCTGTACATCTCACGAGTCGCTTCCCACGACTGTATCAACTTTTATATTCATAAAATGTGTGAAATTGCTGAAATATCAAAACACGGAAGAATATTAATGTCCGAATCGATAGCAAACAACTTTTAAAACTTGAGAATTACTCAATCGATTTTAAAAAATGTTTTCAATTCCAAATAGCGTTTATATGATAAACTAACTCTCCAACTATATCGCTGACGAGTCTTATGTTGTTGGAATTGTTTTTTAAATGCTCAAAATGTATCGACAACTTTGGATTTTTTATTTTATAACAGCTATAACTGGTTATAACTTGGGACCTAACTGTTCCGATTTACAAAATAAAACCCCTGTTTCATCTCCAAGTATCATATTTAAATCAATTAAAAATAAATCATATTTCGAATCTATCACTGGCAAAATGTGTTGAAATTTTTAAGAAAATGTGTAAAATATATGAAAAATTCTCTTGTTGTTTCCTTACCCATGTTGACATATATTATAACTAGGTACTACCTAATGAATTTAAATTAAATAAAGACCTGACCAGATATCGTACCTACGTAGGAAAGAAAAGTGAATGAAAATCGGATCAATGGTTTTCAAGTTATAAGCGACAATGTTACGTTTTATCCTTGTAGATTTGTGCAGATGACCACTTTTCGGCTTACTTTCTAATTATGCGAAAATATTACACATTAGTCTAATTTTATTGTAAGTTTAGAAAAAACGTACTTAGTATTTTCCGTAAAATGAAACTTTTAATTTATTCTATCTAAAAATAATAATAATTCTGCTTCGGCAATTTCAGTTTACTACCAAACTTGACGTTAATCTTGCGTCACCTAATTAATATTCATTCGGTTTTAATGGTTTGCACAAGAAACCCGTGCTTGTGCGTAACCGAGTTAAGCTAACTTTGATAGACGCCTTGTGCATGAAATGGGCGCCTAATTAGTGCGGGCGCCTCGATGTCAATACGTGATGTTAACATTTAATTAGAGCGTCCCTCAGACAAAATACACATCCACACACACTCACAGGATACGTGGAATAATGAAACCCTTAAACACACATGGTTACGATGGGGTAGTTTTTTTAATTAACAAAGTAAATATTTAAAAGTCTATTGGCTAACATCGTACGAGTTGTGATTAAATTTAGTCGTTAAATATAAACGAAATGACGAAATTGTTTATACTTCATACCTCATTAATTTACGTAAATAATCGTAAACTGTTTTACACCCACGCAGATTTATCCTGCTGATCCTTTATACAGAGTGTCTCAGGATTTAATATGTCCAACTTTGAGAAGCAATTTAGCAATTTTAGTCATCAAATTAAATAAAGTTTCTATAATTTTTTGTCTTGTTGCCTAAAGGTGAATAACCTTTGCCATTGTCGTCTAAAAGTTCCTATAGGCTATATATTCTTATTGTTTAAATGTAAAAAAACCTCTCGGTCATCACGCCTAAATTTTCTATAATTTTTTTGTCTTGTTGTTTAAAGGTGAAAAACCTCTCTGTCACATCGTTTAAACGTTCCAATAAACATATGTCCAAAAATGCTTAGTTTTCCTTTTATCTGTGTTTTTTTTTTTTTTTCCTTTTTTCTTCTTTTTTTTTTTTATCCTTCACAAAACGAGATGTAATTACAGAACGGATTGAGTACAAAATCTTATAAATAAATCGTTTCAAAATTGGCATTCATATAAATTTTAGATGTCATATGCCATATATATATATATATATATATATATATATATATATATATATATATATATATATATATATTCGAAACGTGGTTTATATAAACTGTTTAACTAATGATGGTTTGTAAGTTATCAGAGGGGAAAAAAGGAAAAAAAAACCTTGGGTCAGTTACAAAATACGTAATTTCTCAAAATGGGTTCTACTCATTTCGTAGACGCAAATCCCGATGTAAAATCGGTTTAAAAAAGTACGATATATAAGTATTGACACAAAACTAACCTTGACCCCATCATTAAAAGCTGGATTTGAATAAAATACGATTTATTCTGATGACGCGTTTATGGCGCTCATGAAGAAAGTTTAGGCCCTTATTTGAATATATAAAATATGTATTCAAATTTTGCGTCCATTGTTTATTTTCACTTTCTGGTTGACAAGTACCGAAATGACATTTTCAGTGACTATTACCACAGAAGAAGGAATTAGAATAAGAAAGTCACAGCCCATGTTAAACAGCGTGATACAAAATATCCTTAGTTTGGCTACTGGACAACAGAAAGCGCTAGTAGCATCGGGACAAAAGGCTTGGCTACTGTATCACAAGCCCTGTTAGCTACTAGCGCTTTCTGTTGTCCAGTAACCAAACTAATGATATTTAGTATCACGCTAGAGCCTATACCTGTGACTTTCTTATTCTAATTCCTTCTTCTATGCTATTATACATTCTTCTTTGTTTCGCATTGATTTTGTTTTGTAGTTGGTTGAGTGGGAAAGTTTTTGCATCGTTATTAAAAATAGTTACACTTAAACACAATTTCTCATAAATAATATGTTTATTAACAGTTAAACTATGATTATTGTAGCTCATGTATCACTGAAGATCCAGCAGTGTTGAAACACATTTGAGTTAATAAACATAACCTAGTATTTGTGAAAAGTAGTGTTCCAAGTTTTACTTGAAGTTTTAAATCATTTTACAAGTCAAACTTAATATTTATATATTGTTTATAGGCCTACTTATTACTTTATTTTGAAGTCCTGTGAAATGTTGCCACCCCCCCCCCCATATATTAAATCACACTGAAATTTGCTTGAATAAATATCGTCACAGTTTTATTAACAACTATGATTAAGTTATGTTAGATGCAGCTTACACTCGTAAACGTTGACGTAATAAACTGTTCCGCCAACTGACAATATTAAACTTGAAATCACCAACGATTTACAACTCTTTTAATAATCTGGACTGTGTAATATACATAATATTACAAATATAAGACGGAAATTTAAATTTAACGGCGATTAAGTGTGTGCTTATTTTCTATTCCGTTTTTATTTGTACGTTTAATTAAAATAATTCTATAGACTAGTTTTGAAATGAAATGTAGAATTCATAGGATGAAAGATAGTGGAAGGGAAAGATGAGAATGGGGGGAAATGAGTAAAAAATGAATGACAACGACAGTGGCTACACAAAAATAAGATAAAATAGTGGCTACAATAAAATAAGGAACATGAAATTTGATATAGGGGAAAATAGTATGCTCATATAGAACCCTATTGAAATAGCCGGGGTTCCCTATTTCCCCACCAAATACTATGTTATCCAATAAACCATTTTCCTTTACAATTAAGAGTTAGGAAAACTCCAGGCGTGGAATATCTCTTAATTGCAAGATAATAATGTATCCTAGACGGACGCCTTAAACAATATTATCCTATGTAGTATATTAGAATGGAGCACAGCTGTGTGGTCTGAGCAAAGTGAAATATCTTTTTTATGTGATGTATCTATTCCTTTTATTCTGTATAAAAAAAATATTTGTAATGGAAACTAAATACTGTGTAACACTGTAGGCCTACTCCATTCACCCTACAACTAGTAAAGGCAACGAACCTCTCAGCAGAAATCGTATTAGTTGTGGAAACAACTTTTTAAAATATTGTTTTATTCAATTTTGTAAACAATTTTATAAATAGTTGTGAATAGAACTGTTCATATAGCAAGTGTTTAAGTGTACAACAAAACTGCTTACAGACACCAACTGATTGTACGTAGGTTGTTGATAGTGGCTAACGTATATTTAGTTAAAATTAGAAGTGGGAATAAGGATGGCTGACTAACAAAAACTCCATGTTCTTAGCTCACTTAACTAAATTCATACTTTATTACGTTTATGCCTCGCCTTCCTGATTTTTTATGTTATTTTATCATTGATATTAAGTCTACACTTGTGATGACTTATATCATTATAGTGTGATCAGGTTGAGCATATTTGTTCCTTATTTTCTTGTATTAATATTTAGAAATCAAGGTGATAAATTTTGTTTTGTTACTATGATCCCTTAGAATGTTTAGCCTGTGATATGGTAAAACAAACATCGAAAGATCTTCTAAAGACCCCTGGTTTTCTAAACTACGTAGAGCTTTGTTGACAGAAATATTAATTAAAATAGAAGCCTAGATAGAAAGAGGAAGTAGGCATAGGAAATGAATGTGTAGGAGGTAGTGGGGGGGGGTCTGATTACTGCAGTAGGATTATACGTCCATGTTCAATGAAATGGGATTTCAGCGTTCAATTCCATCAGAGCAGATTGTGTAATCAATCGAAATAAAAATTACCTTTGAAGCTGAGAACCGGGAGAAAGGCCTACAATTTGGGGGGAAACACTAAGAACACGTACGGTATAATTGTGACTTCTCTCTGAATACGTGACTGACTTATTGCAGAGATCCAAGCCCAATTTGTTCCTTATCTGTAATCACATTTGTTCTAAATAGTATATCAATTTTAAAAATAATTTAATTAACTTAACGTGTTGTTAATTAACTTATTATCGCAATTTTGGTTTCGATAGTTTTTTTTAATTATTGATTCAAAATAATAATTTGAAAGTGACATTTGGTGCTGTTGACATTGGGAAGATAAATGTGTACACCATTCAGTGGGCTAATTTATAAACTAAAAACCAAATCAACAACTTTCTTATAGGTGCCAGACAGGAAAAAACCTGCGTAGAACCGTCATCTCCAGAGTGGCTCGTGCACGCGGGGAGGGGATTGCAGCGGTGATGGGGATAAATTGTTACATTTTTGCCATAATATAAAGGAATTTAAAACCTGTAATTTAATGTATTTTTTACCTCTTTTACTTTGTAAAATATTTAAATTTTCTCCTAGTAGTTGTCAGGAATATAAACGATACACAATCACAGTTTTTTAGCGCTGTAGTAGGTTTGAAAAAGAAAACATTAAGCCCTACGCAATGAAGCAGCGGGCGGGTATGTCCGGACCTAACTCGGGCTCTCCCTCTCCCACCACAGTTCTACCTGCGCGATACAAAAGCGGCGCGAGGTTCTTTTCTAAGCTGTACCCCTATAATTTTGTTTTTCTTCGTGTAAACTACAATTTTATTTCTGTTATTCTAGTATAGTTATATATTCTATCCCGTAGTCTTACGTATATTTAGATGATCGTCGAGAGCGAAAAAGTAGACAGTGTTCAGGTGTTTTTCCTCCGTTTTGCCCTAAGAGGAATTTAGTGCATATTGGCCTCTCTTAATGTGTTCCATTTTTGAATGCACAATAGTTTGTATGTTGTGACCATTCTGATGGTTATATGATCTCTCGTTCGGAGTGAAAATCAAATAAACAGATTGTAAGATAAGACCACCCACAGGCCTCCTACGATTATTTGACTGAAGATATTATTTCCGTAAAGTGTCGTCATTTCCAGAAGAGAGATTATAGTATCTAAGAATATTCCTTTTGAGATTCCCCAGTAGCTTAAGGTATGTAAAATTTGGCCACTTCTATGAAAAGAATAAGCTTTGTATTATTCACAAAACAACAATTTGGACTGGTCCAATTGTAATGATATAGAAAAAAATTAACAAAATCTTACAAAAACATAATTTTTCAAAAGAACACAGTAATATATTAAAGGAAGGAAAATTAATTAAAATTATAATATAGATACGAAGAGGAAGTGAGCTTAGGATTTGAACGTATAAGGGAGGGTTTGATTAGTGCAATAGGATTACACATCCATGTTCAGTGAAATGGGATTTCGGTATTCAATTCCATCAGAGTAGACTGTCTAATCAATCGAAATAAAAATTACCTTTGAAGACCAAAGCCGGGACAAAGGCCTACAATTTGTGGGGAAACACCAAGGACACGTACGGTATAATTGTGACTTTTTCTTGTTCAATACGTGACGGCCGAATTGTGCAGATCCGAGCCGAATTTCTAACTTGTACGAAATCACTCTTGATCTTAATTTAATATGCTATTTTTAATTTTAAAATAATTTAATTTTAACAAATAACATATTTTTGAAACCCTGTTTTGCCAGGTTATTAGACAAGTGTGTCCCTAACTCTAAACCTATAAAGAGCTACTTTATGCCACAAGATACAACAATAGTAAATATAAGGAATTTCACAACTTTTTGTTTTTAATAACTCGTTTTATTTACTTTATAGAAATTATAGAGCAGTATTTCACGATGAAGGAGCAAGTGTTTCATAAAATATAACCCTCTCAACTCTTGTTTATTTTATTCTTTAACAGCTCGTGTGCCAATAAAGAATATTTTCATGATTAATTTTATAGTTTCCAAGATTTTTATGATGTTTTTATGCAAGTTTTCATAGAGTTGTTTGTCCAATTCCCGAGTTTATGAAGCACCATAAAAACGAAGGATTTATCAGTTATCCTTTGGACCTGGTTAAGAAAAAGACGAGTTGGAATAATAATAACAAGGGATTTGGATTCGTAACCCTAGCAGTGTTTATATAATATTCAGTGTACTACAATAAGAATGAAATGTGTTTAAAATAAAATTATTATTTAGTTTATGATTGTATAAGATTAAAGAAAATAATATAGGATATTCGTAAAATAAATAAATCGAACACGACACTCTAACTTATTTTGTTACTACTGATAGAATGATTTGCAAGTTATCAAAAAAACGGAAGTGTCAGTAGGTGAGATGTCAAACTCTGAGATCAGAATAACATCACGTGATTTTGCAGTTGGAGAAATGAGGTTTGTAGGAGTTTATTGCTTTATAAATCTGGACATATAGTGATAATGACGTGATTAAAAGAAAGGATACAAGCAGGAAATACTGTACATTAAGCTAATAAACAATTCTTTAAGATTCTTAAGAGGTACGAAGTTTAAGAAAATACAGAAAACTGTTGTAACCTGTATACCACCTTTGGATTCAGAGACTTAGACTCTGAAGCTGCCCATTTGAGCGACACATAATAAGGAAGAAATGTATACCTGTAAGGAGGGATGCTGTTTAGAAAATGATACATAGCTAGATGACATAGTTGAAGGTCAGGATATTTTTAGTTTTTTAGTTTTATAAAGGCTCTGACAAAGAAATGCTTTGGACATGTATGAAGAATGGCAGAAAACTGGTTACCCAGAAGATTGTTGAGAGAAGTGCTTTACCACACAAGACGAAAAAGGCAGACTAAAACTTAGATGGATGGATGACGTTACTGCAAGCGGTAGGACTATGAGGTCTTATAATTACATGAGTAGATGAATAAAAGGAAAGAATACAAGTAAGTAATCGAACACATGTAAATAAACTATGTTGTCAGAACTTGTAAAGGTTCAGAGAATAAAATGATTTGGACATGTAGGAAGAATGGTGGAAGAATGTTGAGGGAAGTGAAGTATAGACAACAGAAGAAGAAAGCGTAGACCAAAACTTTTAGGGTTGTGGGGCTACTTAATGACATGAGTAGATGAACAAACGAAGGAATGCGGTTAGGTGATTATGCACATTATGTAAATAATCGTTTGTCAGGATTTTTTGAAGGTTCAGACAATAAAGTGATTTCCACATATGAAGAGAATTGCGGAAGACTGGATTACTATAAAATTGTTGGAAGAATTACTTCATAACACAAGAGAAAAGGACAGACCAAGACTTTGATGGATGGTGTTGCTGAAACATTAGAACTATGTATCAACATTGAAGGATACAGGAGAAGCGTTGCTGACAGTGAAGGTTGGAGACTATTTGTACATGAGGCCAAACCCCATCAAAGGTTGTAGAACCAAGGATGAAAGAGTTATCTAAAATATGTATATATATTTTTTTAACTGCTAATTTTAGTTCGATATAGAATGTTGTTAAGAAAGCCTAATTAGGAACTCTGCTATGCACTGTAATTGCAATAGAACTAAAAACTTCTGATAAGATAAAGAAGTCTAGATAATAGTAATTATTTATTTTTTTGAAACAATAATTGTGATACCATTAGTTAGTTTTCTTTCATAAGTTTGTATACTTTTTGTTATTTAAACAATACTTGTACAGACTGTATTTTTTCTTTCGGGATGATCGGTTTTGAGATTATCTAGTGAAATTGATTTTTCTCGTGTATGGAGAGGTGTGTTTTATCACAAACGAATTGACAAATATGGTATTAAGTATATTTTGTATATATTTTAAGGAATTTGTTTGTATGTTTGTAACTTTTTTTTTTGGTTTTTGTTTTAAATGATAAAGAGGGACTTCTTTAGTCATTACAGCTACTGCACTAGGTCTCTCAAAATGGTTCCAAAACATGGACGCGGGTGCTCCTATTAATAATACAGTGTGCACTCCAAATACATATATTAAAATAGTGATCGAGGCATAACAAGCATTTGAACAAGAGAAGGAAAAAAGAAAAAGGGGAAAAAAAAGAAAAAGAAAAAAACTTAGAGTGATATTTAAAACGTTTTTGGGTTTTCATTTATATCAATTATAATATTTTTAAGTTTCATAGATTTATAAAACTTTTAATGAACTGGCGTACAATATATAAACATTAGTCTTATCCTTTACAAACGTTTCAATCTTAGATTACCTGTCATCGAGGCCCATCAGTAGTGCGGGTAAAGGATAGTTTTCCTGTTACAACAGTCAGCATTCCAGTGTTTCTATGGTGATCCCACTGAAAAGTATATCGCAAACCCAATACAACAAGCAAGCCACTCATAAAGCATTTTATATTTGTTTTTCTCTCTCTTTGAGTGGTATTCCTGTATACAGTAGGTGTTAGATATGGAGGATCACTTCGCGCACCATGTAGTATTGTATTTATACTTACGAGTTATTGAATGTATTACAACTCGTGAGGATCTAAGTTTACTGTCCAAATAACCACTAGCTATTGATATGTACAGTGAGATTCTTTTCTTCATTTTGTACTAGTTGATGTAGGCATAAGTAATTTCTTTTCGTAAACATCTTCCCTATATTTAATAATTTACTGTAGGTCTTTTATATTTCCGCATATTTATGATATTTTCCAGTAACTCTAAATAGATTTGCTCGTAGGTATACTTTAGACGTAGTAAATTTGTATATTAAATAAATGCAGGTTTACTTATGAAAGCCCCGTGAATTTAATCAGCATGGCTTCTTTACACGAACAGCAAAGTTTTGCCCTTAACTTTTAGGACTACGTCATCATGTTCATTAAATATTTTCCCTTTCCATTAGGTCTATGTATTCAAAAAGTATTGACAAATTTATATTATATAAACTCTGCAAAACTTTCTCAGCTAGAAACACAAAACTCTTATTTATAGAACACAACTCTGCAGTTTATAACTAAAGAAGCCCTGATCCGATTTTCATGTTTTTTAATTTTTTTTTATTCCTATAGATTCATTATCTATAAATATATATTGAGCTAGACTTGTGAGATAATATTAGAAAAAAAAAACTCGAACAAGATTTCACAAAAATTACGTTTACTTAATCAAACGCGTTTCAAAGACAAAGTCGTCATCCTCAGTGATACATGAGCTGCTACAATAACTAAACTATAACTCAAAGTTTAGTTATTTTAGCTCATGTATCACTGAGGATGACGACTTTGTCGTTGAAACGCGTTTAATTAAGTAAACGTAATTTTTGGTGAGATCGTGGATTCGTTATCTGATTAGGTTTAGTCTATGTTTGATTCAAAATGTTCCGTAGTTTACAAGTATTTGTCTGTAGAGGTAAATTCGAAATTTAGATTTTTCGACGTTATTATGCATTTTTTAATTTTAATTTTTCGGCTAAAACAAAATGTAGTTAGTGATTAAGTTATTGTACAATTTTAAGGCTAATTGGAACTGAAAAGTTTGTAACATGTTTTATCTATCTTCGTAAAATTGTAAAAGATATTTTGTTAAGTGACGAAGTTGATATTTAATTTAAACGCTAATGTGAACATAGACGTTATAAAAATCGATGCAATTGTTCCCAAGTTTTAACAAATACTTTTTCTAACTATTTAATCACAATCCATATTTCTTAGGTATGTTTTTGACATGTCAGCGATAACGTATAATTTATTTGTGTACTGACTGACATAATTATAAAAACTACATTATTTTTGGGGGGCTCAGGGGACTAGCTTTGTGGAAATTTTTTTGGATTTTGTACAGATAACGTGGGAACTGGTCTTTTTTAGGAAATGGCGACCGATATCAATTAACCCTAGAATGGTAACGCCTTTTTACATATATAAATGGTAACGCGTAGTCTCTCGGACTACTCATGGAAAAATATTGGAAAAAACCTACATACATATATATATATATATATATATATATATTATATATATATTAATTACGAAGACTATATTACTGTAGATATATTTAAGTCGTGTTTGTTTATTTACAATTTTTTGGTACAGTCTACACATATCATTTCTCCTTGCTCCTAATAAATATGTTTTCTACAGTTTTTGCTTTGAAAACGTGCCACTAAAACTAATAAAGTATAAAATAAATACTACTTTTTTATATATATTTTAATTTGGGAAACTCTGCACAGATTTAAACATATCAAAAGAACTGTACAAGACAAAAAACTAACGTAAATGATAACGCGTAGCCTATCACACGACGATTATCTCACTGGAACTAATATAGCGGAATAAACAGTTTTTATTGGGACTAATATTGACCTTAAGTTAGGAGGGGAAGGTATTAGGGATGGGGCTCTCGTAATCTCCCTATACTACTTCCGTTTCCCAGATCGGTTTTTGTACGGACCGTCGTCTGACAAACTACGAATTACCATTCTAGGGTTAATTAGATAATTTGTGACTATATTTAAGCATTCCCCTAAAATCGTTAAAGCCTATTTTGAGAAAATAAAAATTTTCATTTTATGATAGCCTACATATCTCCAAACGTTGAGTTATTGAAAAATGGAACGGGGAAAAAAAGGACATAATAAATGGCCAATATATGCCCACTTAACGAAACGCTGAACGGACAGACAAATAAATAGGCAGAGATCATCCTAAAAACTATTTTGTTTAGCTCATGGTATTTCACTGTGGATATTTCCGCCAAAAACTCGAAATCGGTTATTTAAACACTTAACTTCCTCTTAACAAAATATAGAATGCCTATAATGATTGTGTAGTGATAGTTTATAATATTGAATGCAGACAATGTCTTATAAAAGTGTTTTACTCTGTTTCAGGTAAGAGTGCACGAGTCTCAATAACACTTTACATTACATAAGGTAAGATTTATTTTCCTTTAGATGTTGCTTTCTAGGAGACGGAAAATCAATTTGTTTTGAAAGCGTGAAATTAACCGCCTATTCATGGCAATGTAATTTGTTTAATCGCTGAATTAAATGTGCTACAACCTGATTTCCCTTTTTGGGAAATCTAAACTTCGCAAAACCAAATCTGGGACATGAAATAGTTCTACGCGCATTCATCAAATTTGTTTTATATAGTTCATAAATAATACAAATTAATTTAGCGGAGACAAATCTAATAACTGTGGAAGCCATTCCACAGAACATTTCTTCCCATTCTTAACCCGGATATTATTGGTCGAACTATTGTCGAACGATAGAGCGTAGTGCGAAGGAACTCTGTTGTGATGGAATATCAACTGATCTTCGAGGGTCCACATTTTTCTTAACAATCTCGGTTAACATTGGATCAGTGTTGTCTCTTAACAACTTCAAATACATTTCACCGGTAACCGTGAAACAAATAACGGACGTTTTAAAAAAGGTTTTCAGAAATTAAATTTTGCTTGTAAATCCTACATTACTATATTCTAGCTCATTTTGTGCATATTGTCAATCGTCTCATATTGATAGCAAGATCGAGATGACTAAGCAAGCTGATTACATTTTTTAGTTAATATTTGTTTCTAATCACGTTATTGTAACAGCTTGGCAAATTATTTCATTTTAGAAGTACAATTTTTATAGAATGTTTGCTTTTTGTTTAATTTTTCATAATAGTCTAACCTGAGCACAAAGGTTCTCCATTACGTACTGGTTGTTACGTTACATAATAGTTGTATTCCTTCATTTTCCTTTCTTACATTTGCAACAATAACTCGGGAGAAACTAGCTCACGGTGAATAACAAGACGGAAGGTAATTTCAGCAAGGTAAATGAGGGGGGAGATAATATTTGTGGCAATTATTTGTGGGTATTTGAATAATCTTGGCTATTGAGTTTGGAAAAAATAGGAGGGGGGGAGAGAATAAAGTGTTCGTTCCTCTAATGTATACCAATTTTGAAAATCTGGAACATGAGATGGTACATTTAAAAACTAAAAACTGTGCCCAAATAAATTCCTGCCTTTTATTTTTTAATTACAAGTTTTGAAAAGTATTCACGATGCTAAATTTTCAGTAAAAGTCAATGTATGAGAGCAGCACATGTAAAATTCTACAAGGAAGGAAACCTCTGTAGATCTTCACAGGATAGAAGAAAAGCATATCCCTTATAACCTTCTTTATGTTGCTAGATTTAATCGTGAGGCAGGTATCTAACAGAGGTAGAGGATAACAATGGAAACTCAATGATCGGTTGAAAGTTATAGTCTTTCCTAATAATATCTTATTCCGAACTCAGATTAACAGACGCATTCAGAGAAATTCTATGACATTTCAGAAAAAATATGAAAATGAACGGCCACAACCAAGAGAATGTTATTCTGCAATATAAAACTATACACAGAGTTGACAAGTTCTGTGACTTCTTCGGCACTATGAATACACAGTACTAGTATGGAAGACCTAGGGAAGATATTGAAAGTATGATGTAAAAGCAAAGCGGACCTTCTACAACTTGAGCCGAAAAATATGTAATCGAAAATATTTTTTAAAAAATCCATTGAGCCGGAATCTTTGATGTAAAATGGGTCTTTTGCACACCTGTGAAACTTCTTCAAAGGTTGATTTAAAAAATGATCACGGAGCAGTTACAAATGTTCATTAACTGTTGTCCATGTAACATCCTTCAAATATGAGGGCCATACATTGTAGCGACGAACCAACCAGAAGAGCAAATAATCACGCATCGAACATAGAAACTGTTGAGCCACACTATCAGGACTAGAGAAGCCTTAAGTAAAATTATCAAGGTTAAAGAAGAAGAGGATGATCTAGAAAAACCTGGAGACGAACACTTGAAGGAGAAACGTGACGTGGTGGCAGATCTTGGGTCGATAACAGTGCTGACTGCGGTAACGTAGAATTGAGTGAAGCATGTTTATTTTAATTTAAATGATATATTTCTTATTATCTGCAGTCATATTTGCGTCAATGCACAAAATGAATATACATAATTTCAGAGCGATACCATCAAATATATTTATTACACACAAAGATTTGATTTAGCAATTTTTCAATGCAGAAATGGAAGTTCTGGTTAATCAAGAACATTGACAAATTGCAGTTGAAGGAATTCATGAAATGCATTAGCATCAATTATCGGTTATAGCTCACAGCATCGTAGGAGCTATTCCTTATTTCTGCTCGATTAGAGTTAATGCAGACGACCGTAAATCCAAACAATATTGCTGTTCGACTTAAGTGGGCATTACGGGCACATCGATTTTAACAAAATGGTACAGCTCATTTATATTTCTAAAGAAGGTAATGCAAATCAAAATAAGTCTGAAATGTTTTACATAATGACAGAAGTTGTTATCTGGTATGGAATTAGTGAAGGTAAAATTTGTGTAACGAATTTACGGTTTAACAGTCTTTTTATACATTTACTTTCTGATTACATAGAAATTATTGTACATTGTGGTAAAATTTCTATGTCCCATTTGCAATTAATTGTGTTCGCGACGATTTGATCTTATTTAGAATTCTATAATAATACTGTCTGTCTGTCTATATATCTGTCCATCGATCAGTGGAAATTTGATCACTTATTATTTCAATAATGGTTAGCCAGTGTTGACTAAAAATAATGAAGTTTGAATTTATTTGTGTTATCTGGAATGATTGTATACTGGTCAATCACGCTCTATAGGTGAAGTTTATAGGAAACAGGGTTTGATTACAAAGTTAGATTTTTTTAGATACTATTCGTTTGATTTTTATGAATTTAATTATTTTGCAGCCTCCAGTTCAATTTAACGTCCCCTCAGGGATTACAACTAATAATGAGTACGGATGAGGTAATCCCGGGGTGTTCTAGTTCTACTACACCCTTATTCATCTAGTCTTAGATTAGATCCCTATCTTTCATCTTTCCTATCAGTTTTCTCTTGGCCAACACTTCTTCTCCGATCCTGACACCTAATATTCGAGGAATAGAGGGTAAGGGGGTCTGTAAGCTCTTTTGTCTTTTTTTTTTTTTTAACGTGATGATGATATGAAAGTTTTTCTTCGTTAAACAACAAATAACAAAATTGATTTAACATGGCTGTTAAAAGACTTTGCTTTTCCGGAGTTATATAGATTCAAACGCAGTCCATTTAAAAACAGAAACATTAGAAGGTTCATCGAAGTCAGCCTGTAAACAACATTAACAATTGTATTTTTAATTCGTGGTTATTTGGGAGTGAAGTACAAACTGACATACCAACCTACTTATTTACTTAATCCGTTTAATTCATTTATGGAATAGAGGGTTTGCGACTTCAACGAACTTTGTTTCGTACATTGGACTTTAAGATGTTGCACGCCTTCCCAATCATCTTAGCCGATCTTGCTCCTCTACTGTTAAGATGTTGCATCCCTTCCCAATCATGTTAGCCGCAACTTCCTTTTCCACTGTTAAGATGTCACATGCCTTCCCAATCATGTTAGTCGCATCTTCCGCTTCCACTGTTAAGATGTTGCATCCCTTCCCAATTATGTTAGGCGCAACTTTCTCCTCTACTGTTAAGATGTTGCATCCCTTCCCAATCATGTTAGCCGCAACTTCCTCGTCCACTGTTAAGATGTTACATGCCTTCCCAATCATGTTAGCCGCAACTTCCTCTTCCACTGTTAAAATGTTACATGACTTCTCAATCATCTTAGCCGAATCTTCCTCCTCCTCTGTTAAGATGTTGTATGCCGTCCCAATCATCTTAGCCGAATCTTCCTCCTCCACTGTTAAGATGTTACATGCCTTCCCAAAGATGTTTCGCATCTTCCTCCTCATCTGTTAAGATGTTGTATGCCTTCCCAATCATCTTAGCCTATCTTCCTCCTCATCTGTTAAGATGTTGTATGCCTTCCCAATCATCTTAGCCTATCTTCCTCCTCCACTGTTAAGATGTTGTATGCCTTCCCAATCATGTTGGTCAAATCTTCCTCTTCCACTGTTAAGATGTTACATGCCTTCCCAATCATGTTAGTCGCATCTTCCTCCTCCAGTGTTAAGATGTTACATGCCTTCCCAATCATCTTAGCCGAATCTTCTTCCTCCACTGTTAAGATGTTTAATGCCTTCCCAATCATCTTAGCCGTATCTTCCTCCTCCACTGTTAAGATGTCACATGCCTTCCCAATCATGTTAGTCGCATCTTCCGCTTCCACTGTTAAGATGTTGCATCCCTTCCCAATTATGTTAGGCGCAACTTTCTCCTCTACTGTTAAGATGTTGCATCCCTTCCCAATCATGTTAGCCGCAACTTCCTCGTCCACTGTTAAGATGTTACATGCCTTCCCAATCATGTTAGCCGCAACTTCCTCTTCCACTGTTAAAATGTTACATGACTTCTCAATCATCTTAGCCGAATCTTCCTCCTCCTCTGTTAAGATGTTGTATGCCGTCCCAATCATCTTAGCCGAATCTTCCTCCTCCACTGTTAAGATGTTACATGCCTTCCCAAAGATGTTTCGCATCTTCCTCCTCATCTGTTAAGATGTTGTATGCCTTCCCAATCATCTTAGCCTATCTTCCTCCTCCACTGTTAAGATGTTACATGCCTTCCCAAAGATGTTTCGCATCTTCCTCCTCATCTGTTAAGATGTTGTATGCCTTCCCAATCATCTTAGCCTATCTTCCTCCTCCACTGTTAAGATGTTGTATGCCTTCCCAATCATGTTGGTCAAATCTTCCTCTTCCACTGTTAAGATGTTACATGCCTTCCCAATCATGTTAGTCGCATCTTCCTCCTCCAGTGTTAAGATGTTACATGCCTTCCCAATCATCTTAGCCGAATCTTCTTCCTCCACTGTTAAGATGTTTAATGCCTTCCCAATCATCTTAGCCGTATCTTCCTCCTCCACTGTTAAGATGTTGCAAGCCTTCCCAATCATGTTAGTCAAATCTTCCACCTCCACTGTTAATATGTTACATGCTTTCCTAATCATGTTAGCCGCAGCTTTCTCTTCCATGGAGCGGTAGGTTTTGGCAGATCTTCCCCTTCTACATTTTCCTCCGATCCAGTGCCTTCCTTGGGTATGCTATTGCTCTTTCTCAAAAATGCCCTATCCACCATCAATTTTCATTCGATGATTTTCATTTTTTTCCCATTAGAATTTCAACGTTAGTGATCCTTTTTTCCCCCACTATTATCAAAATCGTTCTGAGACACATTTCGACCCGTTTTGTTTTCACTTATTCGTTATGTCCTTCCGTTACTTTGCATGATTTAAAACCATAAATCCGCACTTAATGACATTGCTTTTAATTTGTTTTAATGTAGTTCTTCTTTTGATTGCTTTTAAGAATTTATAATAAGCCTCCCATATATAATATGTGTAAATTATAAAAACAAGAGATAAACCACATCCTTGTTAAACATTTATATCGATAAATTTCTATTAAAATCAATATATCACCCAGGGACTTTGACATTTATTCTTGACATATTAGTTCTTTATAAAGAACGAATGATATCAATTAGTGTAATGAGGGCGCTACAGTAATCTATATAAAGTTAGACTCTAATGTAATTTTAATCTCTCGTGTTATAGGCCTACTGGTTTTGTAACTGTATAGGTGTGATGATGATCAGGGCTTATCTCTAAATTACGTTGACGGTTAATTTACCAAGGTAAATAATGAAATAGATAAACGATACAATGTATACCTAAATACAAGCACCATTAAACAGAGTTACCTTACAAATGTTATGTAGACCAGTTGCCCTCACTAATGTAATGTGATAAGGGTCGGAGAGGAGGTACTTTAAATGTGTGTGTTCTCTCTCCCTCCCTCCCTCTCTTTCTACTTCTCTCGCTCTCTGAATTAATGAATGATGAAAAGATGTAGGTCCAGCTAGATTCTTTCTCCCGGGGTTTACAAGAACCTTGGTTTTAAGTTTCGCAACTATTGTTGCAGATGTGTGGTTTTAATTAGTGTAACAAACATACAGAAAATTCCAAACAGTCGTGTTAAAGGAAGACTTTATATCGCTCGGTAAATAAATTACCTTACTTTAGCTTTTACTGAAAATATAAATTGCTAGTATTTATAATTAAATTTAAATTCAAATAACAAATAAAAGAGTTATGAATTTTATTGCTTTTTATATGCTTTTCTTTAACTCATTATGGTCGATACGGGAAGTCTATTCGTTTATGCGGGTTGCATTCTGAAACCTCGCTACTCTGTGAAGGGGCGAGGTAAATTAGAATCTATCTTGCACTTTTAATTACATTTGTAGATTACATTTTGCTATGTGTGCGTGGATGCGAGCATAATGTGAAAAACAACTACAACTATAATTTAATCTATGAAAGTAAGTTCATAGTACGTTTAACTAAAAATGTTATAGATTTTTATGTAATTCATATATAATTAAAATCATATTTATTTTAAAATTTAGATATAAATGCAGTCCTACTTTTTAATGAAAAGTCTTTGAGTAAAAAAAAAAAAGAAAATAATAATAATAAATTTGCTTTTCTTAAATAAAGTAATAAAAATTGAACTAAAAAGTAAAACACAATTTGAAGATAGAATAAATTATTTGGTAATCTGATAATAATGTATAACCAGTTTTCTTTCACTTAGGAAAAGTAAATATAAGATTATTTACATTTCAATACTGCTACTTTTAATAAAACTCCACGCATGTCTAAAAAAAAAAAAAAAACATGGGGGTACTCTTACAAATTTCTTTACACCGAGACTACCTCGGTGAATAGGCGTCAATGTCTTCTAACGAACTCTACCACATTCCTTATATTACACCTACTTAATGATAGAAGATCAGGTACAATTTGCTTAGTGGGACGCTAATTGAAACTTTCCTCATTCTTAGACCTACGGCTTCGCGTGTTCATCTGAGCAAGTGCCGATGACTTTAGAACGTCTACACATTCATTCACACTAAACCCAGCATCGTAGTAGACCGTAATGTTGTTGAAGAATTTAAGGGGTTCCCAAGATTTTAGAAAAAAAACAAACACAAATTTTAGAAACTTATAACACAATTTAAACAAAATGGTCGAAAGTTGAAAATGCTTTTTACGCTGTCATGCGTGAGGAAATAATTTTAAAAAATTATGAGTGGTCATCGTGGTACGTACCCAGTCAAATCATGCATTGTATTACAAGCAGATCCTCCAAATGTAATGCTCCAAGTGTGGTTTCTTGAGCTGTGTAGGAAATGTTAAATATGTTAATATCATTACGTCTATTGATAACCTAACGCTCCTTATTGATGCCTATATGATTACTCTACTCGTGTCAGTGTCAGGGCCCTGACTAGACTCAATATTGACATATTTGAAGGAACCTCCACTCGCTTTGCGCGTGTCGGTGACTCGACCTTGCCAGATCACGTAAATATACGGATATCACATTTTGTTAGAAGGCAGGGTTTGAATTTACATTTATTAGTATAACTTCGATTTTGTCATAGTAAAGAATGGGGTTTGGTATCATTGCATACAGAGTTAAAATTTGTTATAAGTTGAGTAACACGATATAGGGGTATGAACATAAAGTTGTTCAAAACGACCATTTGACATTTTCAATTTGACTTTTCTGAATTTCAACAGGGTTCTATATGAGCACACTATCTATAACAAATTCCCGTTTCTTAATTTTTGTGGCATTTTAATTTTAAAACTGTCCAACAATTTCGTGTACATTTTGTTGCAACCCCAAAAACCAAAAGGAATAGTTTAAAAACGAAATCAGAATTTCTTAAAAACAATAATTTGATTTCCAGGGATCCACATCATACACACATCGATATAATGCAATTACATGAATTTGCATCTTTCAGAATATCTTGTCATTAAAGATGCTGATGAGGCGGTTTCATTTTCCGTTCGGATTAAGTAAGGGTTGGACCCGAGGGAGAGTTATTAATAGCTGTATATCGAATGACGTCAATGTAAACTGTCCAAGTCTCCGGAGGGAGATATGCAAAGTAAGTAATGCTTAATGAACATATATATCCGGCGTATATTATCTCTGTAACTGTATATTCATTTCATTAGGGGTTGTAGATTTAGAGAGAGATGTCCGATATCTAGAGTGTCAGAACTTGGTACTTTGAGAAAGGCGATCATTATTTGATGTGTGTATTATAATCGAGTAATCTAAGACAAAACACTTATTTGGGGGGGGGTGTAATTCTATTGCTTAAATTTCTTCTTATATATTGGTTTACTTCTATAAAAGCATTAAACTTTTTCGAACTTTAAATGTTTTAAATATTTTGTCTCAAAATTTTCTTAATTTTTAAAAGAAGAATGTTTTCTTAAAGTATCGATAAAATCCATCAATAATTTCTATACTTATGACTAATCCTCTAAAATAGGCATCTGTAAAATTTTGAGGTTATGTAACAACTCACTGAATAGACCCGTCAAATACAAACTCATCTCATTTTCCTAAGAGTTCTACAAACGGAGATATTTAAACAAAATGAAAGAAGTCTATGGGCACCATCACGGTAACCAGTTCCATCAGTTCCAATGGCAGATCATCTAAATGTAATACCAAAACTTTGTCTTCTCAGGCCTTGTAGGAAATGTTAAAATGTATTGATAGATCAAGGGGTTTTATACAGCTGGGTAAAACAGTTACACGTGTTTTCTGAACCTCGTATTACTACTTTCTTGACGTCTAATGGACATCATTAATATGAATACATTAAAGTGAGGGTCTCGGTACTTGAATGCCGCGAAGCTGTACATAGTGAAGGAGCCTCCACTCGGTATTCTCGTCGGTGGGCTTGCCGGAACTCTTAACTATAGGAATATCTCAGTTGTTGGAAAGTCAGAGTTCGGAATTAAATTGATGATAATAACTTCGCTATTTGTCATCGTAAAGAGGTAGAGGTTTGGTACAATTACATGCAGAATTCAAATCTGCAATTTTGGATCTAATTTTATTTAATGTGTTATAAGTTGAATAACAAAAGAGTGTGAAAGAAACTATTCAATACGACTGCCTATTTGATTTTTTTAATTCAATTTTTCTGAATTACAATAAAGTTATATGTGACCACACTGCAGTCCCCTACACCAAATTTCATCACTATCATACATACGTAAAAGCTACTACTTAAGTATGTAACTACTACGATATTCGGTTTCCAAGGCCTTGAAACGTGAAGATCAGTCGAATTTTGTTAGAATTACGATTCTCACCCTGTATTTCGTATAGGCCTACTGCGTAAGTAAAAAAGTATCATAACCCTTAGGGGCTTTCTATAGTGAGTACGAGCTTAGCAATCCCGAAGGGACATGGCTGAATCTACACCTTTTTATGTATTGTTGTGTTAAATCACTGTTTCATCTTTCGTATCAGGTCTCTCTTTACTAATTGTTGTTATTCTTCGACCCTGAAGCTGTTACAGTATTCGATCGCTAGGATCTTTATGTCATATTCATATCTTCCTTTTTTTATAAGAGGAGAATGACCAACGTCAAAAAGGAAGTATGTAACCTAAATTGTTAATATCAAATTACTACAACACCGTTATTTCACTCTTAGCAGTTTCTATTAAGGAGTACAATATCCTCAAGGTAGGAATGTGTCTGTGGTGGAGAGGAATAGAGAGGCACCCACACTTTGTTTGTTGAGTTTGTTTTCAGCGGTACAACCCCAATAAAAAAATATAGACCTCAAATGCTTCTTTGTAAACGCTTACCCTACTTTCGTTTTTTTATTGGTGTAAATAAGAATAAAACGTTTACAAAATTAAACTTTTAAGAATTAACTTATACTTAAATTTGAAGAAGTAAATGTAGCTATGGAGTAATTTGTGTACCTAGTTTTCTTGGAATGGGTAGTACCGTCAAGTCAGGTTAGGGAAACAAGTAGAAGGGAGGACACGCCCATTTCACCAGACACACTCCTAGTCTGAGGGTACTGGATTCACTCCTAGTCTGAGAGTACAGTGTTATTATATGAAAAAGTAGAGTTTGTAAACAAACTAAAAATTGTAACTTTTAATTCCAATTATTAAGGAAAAAAGGTCGAGGATTGGACTTTATGAACACTTTGTATATATAGTTATTCCATAACGGGAATACAGCTGTAATGAAGAGTACGATGTGTAATGAAAGTGTCAATAAAATGAAACTGTTACAAGTAAGCGGAAATGTAACAACACAGATGTTACAGTAGAGTTGGTCAAGGCAAAGAAAGTTAACAGTAATATGGTCTGTGTCATTATGTTTTGTGTTTTCATCCAATTATAGTTACAACAACTTTGTCGTAATGAAACTTTTCTAGTCGTGGTTAAACTCAGAAAATTAACTTTTTCTATATTTTCCTCAAATTAGGTCAGAAGGTATTGAAATCCATTCAATCAGATTAGACGGCTGGTTAAATTTGAAAAAAAAAAAAATAGGTCTTTAATCGTATTTTCGTAAAAAGCGGAACAGTTATTAACAAACTAATTTTACTTTTGGAGTCTTGAGATATACAATGTTTCGATTGACAATAATTAGTGTCGTAAGGGTGGTGAACAAGTTGATGGGGCCCTCATGATACTTACCCAGTTACCATAATATACAAGTATATTCTCTAAATATAATTTTAAAAAGTTGGTTTCTTCTTGGGCTTTGTGTAATGTGGTAAATAGTATAGGTAGATCAAGGTACCATACCCCAGTATACTTAGTATAGGGTACGTTTGTTTAAAACAGTTGTTATACAAGTTTTTCTGAATCTCGTAATTGTGTATATCACTACTCGTCAGCTAGGTACTGATACCTCGTAGATATGTATATATTAAAATCTCTACTCGCTTCTCTCCTGTCAGTGTCTATCTTGATCCTGGCGGGCCACGATGTTGTCTTATGTGAACAAGCATCCTTCCGCTACAGTTGTGCCGGATCTCGTAATTAATTCGTGGAAGGTCTGGATTAGAAATTACATTTTTGACGATAACATAACTATTTGTCGTCAAAAAGAAAAGGGGGTTCGTACCATTGCATGCAGAATGGAAATTTGCAAATTTGTATCTAATAGAATAACACAAGAAATATGAACAACAAACTGTTTAAATTGGCCATCATTTGATATTTTTACTTCGATTTCAATATTGTTCTATATCAACATACTGAGGTCTCATATATGAAATTTTATGTTCCTATGTTAATATTTGTGAGCGCTATCGGGCTTACATACAGACGACGACAACGACGGACGGACGGGATGTCGAAAATCACTTTTTCAGTTTCCGAGGCCATGAAACGTGAAGATTATTTTTTTTAAAAACTGAGTTCGAAATTTTTTGCAGTTATCAAACTTGCTTTATATTTTTCGTCATTCTGCTTCAAAAACACCTTTTTTCCAATACATAGCCTACATTGAGCTTCTAACGAAAAGCTTCACTTTTAGTCCCAGTGATGAAATATACTATTTATTGTACTGGATAAATAAACATACGTAGCCTATTCTCTTCATGATCATCCAGAAACAGCAATTTTGTTTGATTAGATATAACCAAGAAATCAGCAATGGAATAATTCGGACCTTAATTATATATCTGACCCGTTTTAAACTTCTACGTTATTTTTACGTTGAATATATACCTAATCTACCCATTTCCACCACTTTTAAGATTCCCTAATTGTAATCGAACATCATGAACAACAACAATAGTCTATTACTCAGTAAAATACTCCAAAAGGAGAATCACTATAATTTGTTAGTATTATTAAATACACATTTGCTAAAGTATGTTGTAAACTTTGATAAGCCACCACTCTGTACTGTACTGAGATTTAACACGGAAAACTACATCCTTATTATCGTATGTAAGTCTCACTTTATGATCAGTCATATGTCCAACCGATTCAGCGAGGGCAACGTAAGATTATCTTTCTAAACCAGAGCATTGACAATGTTTAAATGTTGCATTATTTCTACATTTAATATTTACAAAAATGTAGACTACTTCCTTTCTAAATATATATATATTGTTAAAGGTTATGATGATTCTCACATTTTACATAGAAGATTCGCCAATATCAAAATTAATTATAAATCTGGAAAAGAAAAACATTTCCTCATATATAAAAAAAAAGTAATAATAGTAATAAATTTACCGGGATTATTTTTCAATGATCATTTGTAGGACGTGCCTTGAGGTACAAATTTCATGAAAGTTACATGAGGGGCTCACTAGGTGAATTAATATCCGTAGTAATTATACGATTAATGAGAGAGAAACCGAGAGGAAGATAGAATCGCCCTGAGCCGGAGCTCCAGCTGTGGTCAGTCAGGAAACCCCTCGGTTGAAAGGCCAATCCACCCTTATCAACCCTCGAGAGTCTTTGTAAACAACCCTATTTAACTTTGTAGTTAATTAGGTTCTCTTGCTTTTAAAACATATTAAACTGTCATTTTAAAATTTAGCTGTCCGAACAACGCGTGGACCTGTTTTAAATCAAACATTTG